>OX456527.1:60717673-61367673 GCA_949748255.1 Eustalomyia histrio | reverse complement strand
TTTTAATAATTGATTTTTCTGTTTCCGAAAAAAAAAAAAAAATATTTATTTTTAAACGGATTTCCATTAATCTATTCAGAATTAAAAAAAAATATTTCTTTAAAAAATTACACTGCTTAACACAACATTGGATTACGATTATTGGAATTCGTAAATTATTTGCACTGTTGACTCAATTAATGCAAGTTTTCCAAAAACAAAACCTCATTTATCGCAACTTCTCCTCTCCAAAAAAAGGTTAAGTTTGTCTTTTAATACCCCCCACAATATATAGTGAGGCTGTATAATAGCTCGCCATTCCGTCTGCTATGGCAGACATATTCTCAGAAATTTTTAAAGAACGTGTTTTCGTTTTGAAAATTATCAGAATATATAACTTTTTATACAAATTAGCATATATGATAATACATATCTAAAAAGTGGCCGTATTTCTACATGATAAAAATTTTGGTATTTTGAGATTTGCTCTAACAAAGCATCTCAGAATTTGACAAGATATATAATATTAAATAAAATATATCTATGGTATTAATTAAACCTGAAATTTATACATAAAATTTCAATCAACTTAAGTATTTTGGATTATAAACGTTAAATTTTCTTTTAAGGGACATTTTTACTTAGAATAGGTTAATATTAAGGTGTCCCGTAAATAAAAAATTGTCAAATTTCTATACACCAACCAGTTTTATTATATCTCTTTTCAAATGAACGGACTTGAAAAAATTTAATTTTAAAAATATTTTAATTTTTTTCGAAAAAAATAACAAGAATTTTAAAAAATTAAAAAAGGTTAAATCACGGAAATTTTTTTTTATTTGAAAAATTTTTACTTTTTATTCAGTAATCATTTTCCATGATCTCCAACCAGACCAAAACTACATTTTCATACATATAATTATTAAAAAGATCGACTATAAAATAAAAACTTCACTACTTACTTTAAAAAATTGTATTAATTTAAGTAGTTTTTTATCAGGAAGATGATGATGAAGGTCGTAGCATAAAATAGCTTTTTGCTTTGGTTTGCGAGTTAAATAGAGATATTTATAATAAGCACTTTTAAGAGCAAAATAGCTATTTGATTTGCCAATAAAATAGAGATATTTATTAATAACATTTTCAAGGACACGAAGAATGTTAATGAAGGTCGTAGCGTAATGCATTCCATTCAGCTTGTGTCTAATAACTTTTTCTGTGTATTCTTCATGATTACTAACTAAAAAATAAGAAAATTTTTTTATTTGGAAAAAAAATTTTTTTTCTATGATGACATAACCTGAATTTAGTTTATATTTTATTTAGCCAGTTCACACCCAGCCTTAATCATATATAATATTTTTTTATACATATATTTTTACACTAATAGAAAAAAGTTTATAAATATTTTTGCTAAAATTAATAAAAAATTAGTTTAAAACTAAGATTTGGGTATAATCACCACAAGAACATATGCCGATCCAACATCCTGTGTATTCAAAAATATCGTTGAGTTATCAGCATATTTGAAAGTGTATCAATTAGCAAAATTGTGTAATTACGGTTAACCAATACCGGCCGTTCCCGAGGTTTCAGGTTATCACAACAACTTTTGTTAGTAGCAACTAGAGTTGTCATCCAATTAATAATTATTTGATTAAGCGATCAAACAAAACCAATCTCTTCTTGTTTGAATAATTTTAAATTGACGATTTTCGAATAACGAATAAATTGATAAATGTCAGTTAATAAAAAAATTTATATTTTTTATTCATTAAAAAAATTAAATAAAAGCTTAAAATTATATATCTTCTCATAAATTTTTAATGATTTTAAACAAAATGTAGGAAAGTTGAAAAATATTGTAGCCATAGCCCTGATTGTAATTAAACTCAATATTAAGTTAACGAAAGACATGTTAAATAATCATAGTGCTTTAAAAATTTTTTTATGTTCTTACTAAACACATCTTTGACAAACAATTGTATTAGCTGCTTCTTTTTAAGTCACTCTCGCGTACATAAGTTAGAATTAAACAAAAAGATACAAAAATAAACAATTGATTTTTTGTTTTTTTATGAATTGTTTATTTTTGTCTTAATAAAAATATTAATTAAAAATTATTTATTTTTATTCATTATTCGTTCGATTAATCGAACAATTTTTTTGATTTAATCGTTTGATCGAACGAACAAAAACAATTAGTTGATTTGTTCGAACAAAGTCGAGAGGCGAATAATTGACAACAATATGCTCTGAATTTCATTCCAGTGTGTGTATATATTTTGCCATTAAGGCAGTTGCGTCCAATTCATATGCACAATGTGCAAGCTTTTATAAAAGAGCTTTTTCACCTACAGCGAGCTTCGACGAAAGCTTTTACATATATGACGGCACAATACAAGAATGGAAATTTTGAATTTTGAAATGTTATAAGTTCAATAATTTATTTAAGACAAAACACTTTATTACTTCTTCTGAAAGATCTTTAAGCAAAAAACGCCATCTTCAAAAGACTTGCTTTGCTTTGCTAAGGATAGAGCAACAACAAAAGGAATCTTTTCTTTGATATATTTTTCATATTGAAATTGGTCGATTGGCAAATTTTTCTTTTGAAACTTTAATTTCAGTTCATCTACTAATTTGGCCCTATCTAAATTTTAATTCAAAAATATCTTTTGGGATGTATTATAATGACTTTCAATGGTATGTTTGTGATTGCGTTTAGCATTATAACCACAAACCAAACATACGGGATCGCCGTCATTGTTTTCAATAAACAAAAACAACTGTTCCCACACTTTATTAAATGTATTTTTTTAGTGAATATAGACTGATCGTTGCATGTTTGAAAAGTTATTTTCAA
Source organism: Eustalomyia histrio (assembly GCA_949748255.1). Classification (NCBI taxonomy): domain Eukaryota; kingdom Metazoa; phylum Arthropoda; class Insecta; order Diptera; family Anthomyiidae; genus Eustalomyia; species Eustalomyia histrio. Next base: position 61,364,828 of record OX456527.1, on the reverse strand, counting down.
GTTGATGTAAAAGTACCAACGTACTGAATTTTCCGTCCCTGAAAAAAAGCTCTTTACTACAAACGCAAATATCATAAGGTAGTATTAGTGTTTGGACGCAACTGGTGTAAACTCAAATCCTTAGTAACAGAAACATGTGCATGAAAACTCAATACACTTACCATGTAACTATATGGGTGACATATAGGTGGCGCTGCCTAAATATATAAATATATAAAATATTGCAATAAATTGATTATTTCAACTTGCAGAAGAATATTTTCTTATTTTCCAATATATTCATTTAAAATTATATGGTATAAATATGGCGCTAATTAATTTAGTCCAATAGTGAATTTTGCTCTCTTATTTTGAGAAACATTTTTTTTAATTTTAATATATCTAAATTTAGATTTTCCTTTCCAATCTGACGTGACCATAATACTGAAAAATTTAATTCTCTAATGCTCTTTCATCAGCCGGCACTTTTGTCTAATGATGTAATCATTTTAAGATTAGGAAAGCGCCTTTTATCATCCATTAAAGTGCCCAGGTAGGGCTTTTTCCTATGAATTTTTCTGACTAGACTGATAAACTTCTGAAATGAATTAATGTTTAACTTACCTTTATCCTTCCTTTTACCCTTCTTTAAAATAAAATTTAATATTTAATTTAATTTTATTATAATTTACATTTTACATACTATCTTAAATTATTTTTCAATAATAATTTGGTGTAGTTTTTCACAAGCTTTTCCGATACCTTTGTAAAATTCAGCATTATAAACTTACATTAAAAAGTTCTTATATACAAGTATTAAGCATTTAATATATGAGATATACAGTAAAACCAGGTTCACCAGAGAAGAAACATGGATGGGGGTAATCATATTCGAAGAGTATCTTAAAATTTTTGGAATTATGGTTGTGCCAACCATAGTCGAACTTTGATATAATTATTATATTATAATAATAAAATAACCATAATATAGTCCCTAGAGTTATATTATGATTCGAAATTTTATCATGGTAAAAAGCAGGGACTGAAACCATGAAAAAATGGGTTCAGGTTCGGGTTAATTGAAATAAAAAGTTCAAGTTTTAAGGTTTCGGGTTCAAGGTTTAAAAAAAGTAGAAATGTTTTATTAATAGGAAATTTATTTATTTTTTAAAGAAATTTTCGTTTAGTTTTATAATTAATATATTTTTAAGTTTTCTTCTTTTAAATTTGTTCTTTCTGGCAGCAAAATGAATTTCAAGGCTGAAAAGGCCCTCTAATTTGAAGAATTTGATTTAGAAAATCGTTCCTTCTTTTTTAAAACTTCTTCAAGAATATCTTCATTAGCTTTTGAAGAACAAAATATTGATTCTCTTATAAAATTCTCTTCTTCTCTTTCCTTTTGCAAGTTTTTAAAAATTTGAATTGTTTCTAAAATATGTTTTTTAGCATTTTCAACATCTTCGGGCCTTAGCATCAACTTAAATCTGCTATCAAGATATAATGCTGCAACCAAAATTGGATTATTAATAAAGTGGTATTCTCTTAAATATAATTCTTTATAAAAATGTTTTTTTTTTGTCATCTTTTGTTAAATCTAATTTAAAACTAAGTCAGATTCTTCAGCATTTATTTTTTAACAGGTGCAAAAACTTCTACGAATTATTTACAAATATTCCAAATATTTGCCCGGTAGGCTAGTTGGTAGCGTGCTAGCTTATCAGTGCGCGGGTCGTGGGTTCGATTCCCACCAGAGGCTCTGGTCTGTTTTCGCTAAAACGAGCTGAAAGCCTTTTTGCTAGTGCTCGGTTAAGGTATTAAAATATAATTTGTAATTACATGTTTAATAAAATAAATAAATAAATAAATAATAAATAAACAAATAAATAAATAAATAAATAAATAAATAAATTTTCATCGTTAATGCAGCATTATCATAGCTAATGCAGCATCTAGTAATTCCGAACAAAAACTTCTGTATTGCAATAAGGCTTAAACAATGTCATAACTGGAATTTCATCTAGTTTGACAGTCTAGTACGGTTTTTTTCAGGTTTAGCTTTTTTAGGTAAAAAAGTTTTGGTGTTCGCAATTTTTTGCAAATATCTGTGCATTGATCAAGTATTTTCTTAAAAGAAGGACTGGATTTTTCTATCAAACATTTCTCACGCCATGAACAGCAAGAATATTTTTTTATATTTTTGAAACAGAACCTGGTTAAATTTTTGGGTTCAGCGGTTCAGGTTCAAAGTTTTTATAACAGCGATCATGAACCCCTTTGAGTTCGGGTCTTCAGAATCTGTGAATTTTTTATTCAAAGAAAGGACTTAAAATCTAAGTCTTTATTAGGAATATCTAAGAAACAGTTTGCAAAATTTAAGAATTGTACTTTAAGAAAAAGTCCACAGAATCTAAAACATTTATATCAGAAAAATTTCTAAAAATCTAGTATTTTGTATAAAAAACCTTTTAGTACAGAACTACTCTTTGTTCTACAGATTTTTTCTTATAAAAAAATATTTTATTAAAACTCTAAGTACTATTCCACAAGAAAGTGGTTATTTTACAAGAAATGTATTAATGAAAATTATTTTTTTTTTGTAAATATAATTGTTTTAATTGAAAAGAATTAAAAAATTTAAAATCTTTTTCATTGATTTGGTATATCCATTCATATAGACAATTAGTATTTTTTTTTTCTGGAAAATATCGGATTTCTGTAACTTTTTCTTTGTTGTGTTTTTTTTGGAGTTTTTGTAATTTTCACTTAGTTTATGGACAGTTTTTTGATTTTTATTTTTTTGGTTAATTTTCGTATTCAACTTTTTGGATAATTTTAAATTTTTCAGTTGAACGATTTTTCATTTCTATTTTTGGGGCATTTTTGTGTGGGTGATTTTGTCTACAAATACTTAAAGATCCTCATTGACCAATTTGTGGTCATGTATTAAACTTAATTTATTATTCCTGCTAAGTAGTCGTGGTGGTTGTGGTGGTATTACTATTTGCATGTTATAATGACATAGTTATTGTTGTGAATATTGTTGCTGTTGTTGTAGTATTTGTTGTCGTTATTGTCCATATTGTGTTAGGAGTTTTTGATATAACTTTCGCATTATTAACAAATTGCTGTTGCAATTCTATATCATCACCGGCAACTCTAACATTAATTGTCATTTCCATTAAACAACAGTCAGTTGCATTTGTACTGATTGATTGCATTGTCATGCGCTTCTTTCATTTATAGTGTAAATATATGTAAATTTGATTGTAATATTCTCCGTCTAAACGACTGAATCTTTCTTAAAACATTTAACAGATCACAAGGTTTATGATTTCGAACTTGCTGCTGATGATGAAGTAAATATGTTTTAGAACTAACAGCACTTGATGACCTCGTTCTAAACACTGATGACAACCCTTTACCGGGTATTACGGGTACACAGTGTAAAAACTATAATAAAAAGAATTAAGATTTTTAAATATACACTCATTGAAATATATCGGTGGAAGTATCTATGCAAAAAAGTAATAACATTTGCGTTAAATTTGCTAAAATTAACAGAACTTATTTGCGTAAAACAAAGTAAGAACGTCAAAGGCCACAAGAAAACCTTGGGATATGTAAACTTAATTTTGGGTCGTAGAATTCAGTGGCGAACCCTGTTTTGAAAAGTCAGGTCATTTTAACAAGATTTTTATATTTTATTTTTGTATTGATTCAAACAATTTGTTGATTATATTTTAACGAAGAGACTTTGAACATTTTTTTCCAATTTATTGCTGTTTCACTTATTTAATTTTTATTTCTATTATTTTCAAATTAATCTAGAAGGTAAAGAGTGGTGAACAGTTTTAAGAGTAAGGCCATTTCAACAAGATATTTAGATTTTAAGTTTATATTGACTCAATCAAATTTTCTGATTATATTTTAGAAAATACTTTGGAATTTTTTGTCCAGTGACTTTGTTCAGACTTCCCTAACATTTCTAGAAATAAGTTGTAATTTTGTAATTTATATTTCTCAGTTTTTTATGTCAACAATTTTCAATTTAATTTGTGAATCAAAATTTATAACAAACACAAAGTACATACATATTTCCAAAATAAAATGTAAAAGAACTTAAAAGTGGGAGATGTATCAATGCTCCCATAATTATAATTAGTGACCCCGACGAGGTATAATAGTAAAATCATTGAACTAAAAAGTGTTAAATTCGCAACAGATATCAAACCTTTATTTTTGCAACAAGGGATCTAAACTTATGATGCACATAATTGTTAAAAACAAATATTTCACAATTTTTAAAAGATTCACTGACTAATTATAAAGAACTTGTGAAAAATCTGTTTAAAGAAATTCAAGACGCCAAACCTTGAACTCAAATCTTCCTGTCTTATTGACTCAATAAGTCGCCGAAGGAACACACACGATTTTAACTAAAAATCTAAAATTGAATCCGGTCTACTGCATTTAGGATATTATCTATGGAAGTTTAACTTTAAATAAAGATGTCGGATTGTCCAGTGCATAATTGATTATAAAGTTCATTAACTCAACTACAACAACAACCAACTACCACCAACGCTCCCATAACTGGTGTGGAGACTTCCCCCAACATTTCTAGAAATAAGTTGTAATTTTGTAATTTATATTTCTCAGTTTTTTATGTCAACAATTTTCAATTTAATTTGTGAATCAAAATTTATAACAAACAATAAATATATATTTTGTAAAATCTTTAATAAAATGTATTAATTAGGATAAATAAAAATGGGAGACTATCACAGCTTCCATAACTTAATTTATTGTTTTTTCACTTATCTGCTATTTGTTTCTATTATATTTAAATTAATCTAGAAGGTGAGGAGTTTTAATTATTATTTGTAGTTCAAAAAATAATGATAACCCAATATTAATTATACATTAATTGAAGTACACCTATACGTATACGTTATATTGTTGTAAAAGATTTTAATAGTGCTTCCAATTATTCGGCCCTGCCGGTTAATCGGTTAGGTAATTATTCGAAAAGTGAAGAAAATTTATTAATCGGTTATTTGGGTCGATAAATCGGAAAAAATTCTTTTGTCAATAAAAACACAGAGAGCCTCTTTGTGCTCAAATATCAAGTTAAATGTATTGCGTTGATTTCTTAAGTGTTTGTATAGCACAAGAAGAAGAATCATTGCTTATAATCTTGGGTTTTTTCGAGGAATCTGTCGACATATGTCTGATAGTCGACCATGTTATATGACACTCTCCAAAATAAAAAGAAAAATGCCTTCAAAAAAATCCAATAACAAATCCTAAACAATATAGTATGAATAGTTTTTTCGAAATTTACAAACAAACTTCGATAGAACTGCCACTGTTCCCTGACTATTTCACTACCTGGTTTAAGCTTTATAGTTAAAGAAGTTATCTATTAGAAAAGACGTAAAAATCATGTATATTACTGACAAGTCCCCACCGATGTTTCTGTGTTTGTACAAATAAGAATATAAATCAGCGAATTCTTAAATATTTTTGACTTATCAACTTAATTCCACTGAAGTTATTACGTCATAAAAATTTGTTAATAATATTTAATTTATATAGAAGTAAAACTTCATGTTATTTTTTAGTTTTTATAAATTTTGTCATAGAATTTCAAATGAACTTAATTAACTTTAAAAAATAAAGTTTTCCAATTTAAAACAATTTTATATTAAAATTTTATAACATAAGTAACGTTAGGAATGTTCCTAGGAATGTGTTTCATTGCTAAGGAGAAAAATATATATTTTAATAGGTTTTTTGTTAAAGCTCTGCCTCTAGGCTCTAGCTTTTCGAAAATTTCGCGTTCTGATGAAATCTTTTATCAGCTGGAAATACATGTATACAGAGGTTGAAAGCTCTATTTTAATTTTGTGAACGTGAAAGTATAATTTTATATTATTTCAAATTTATTTTTTAAAGGAATTGAAACAATAATTAAAATTTTCTATCATATTTCCTAAAACGTATATAACAATAATTTATTTGTATTCCCAAACATCAATTTTGCTTCATCGTATTACTAATGTAATCAAAAATGCTCTAGAGGAAAAAAAGGTTTATTCCCCAGTGCTATAAGATGTTTCACAGGCTTTCGACAAAGTCTGTCATACGGGTCTCCTAGCAAAATTCACAACACAACTGCCCAAGGCTTATTGCAAGTTATTAAAATCATATCTGGAAAACAGATTATTCCGCATAAAATACGAAGATGAATATTCAAAACTAAAAGAAATAAACGCAGGTGTTCGTTCCACAGGGGAGTATATTGGGTCCTCTTTTATATCTATTATACACCAGTGATATACCAGAATACCCTGAAACGACTATGGCTACTTTTGCTGATGACACAGCTATTCTATCAATTGCAAGAACTGAGAATGAAGCAAAACAGAAATTACAACAAGCTTTAAATTCGGTCTTAGATTGGACCAAAAAATGGGGCATTAATTTTAACAGTTCTAAATCACTTGGTATGACACTTGATACGAAATTACGCTGGAATGAGCACGTTAAAATTAAAAATGTAGAACTGCAACTGAAGTGGAAAAAGCTTAACTGGTTGATAGGAAGAAAATCAAATCTTTCAGTTGAAAATAATCTAATGTTATATAATCAAATGTTAAAACCAATATAGACATATGGTGCACAATTGTGGGGATGCAAAAGCAAGAAAAATATAAACATAATACAACGTTTTCGAAATAAAGTACTTAGAAGTATCGTCAACGCACCATGGTATATCCGAAATACAGATCTTAATCGTGATCTTGGAGTGAATACCGTAATGCAAGAAATTGCCAATATTGCAAACAAACACAACAACCGATTGAGAGACCATGTTAATCCGGAAGCATCATCCCTTGCTGATCCCATTGGTGTGGAGCGCAGACTCAGAAGAAGGAAGCCATCTGACCTAATTGTAAATTCTAATGTCGTGTAACAACTTCATATATTTAATATACTTAAAAAATAAATTCTTTTGTTTTTAATAATATATATTGTACTAAATTGCTTGTTAGTTATTATAACTAGTTGCAGTAAATAAAAAAAATTGAATTTTATATCAACTACAATAAAATACAATTTGTTTTCTACGATTTTCTTGCGAAAGTTAAAAAAATTAGAAATATTAAAGAAAAATAACGGAAAAAATCATATTAAAATTTTAACCGGTTAATTGACCTATTTTAATCGATTATTCTTGTAGAATAATTATTAGAGTTTTAAATTATTTGTTTCGACATTAACCGAAATACATAGAGGCAATTAATCAAGGAATCAAGGAATTGGAAACACTAGATTTTAATGACTCTAATGCCGATATATTATCTGAACAAAATACAAACGAAAAAATATATTAATAAATAAGTAGAAAAAATTAATAAATAAAATAATTTCAAAAGAGATTTTGATGATTTTCCTTAAAACACCAATAATTTCCTTGAGAGACAGTACAAAAATTTAAAATGCGATATCCCCTGATTTTGGCCTGATCTTTTAAAATGGAGTTTACCACTGTGTTCTACGACCCAAAATTAAGTTGGAGTATCTCAGCGTTTATCTGTGTAATTTCAAAAGTTAAAATTCTACTTACAGTGTAATTAATAAAAATAAAAATTACAAAAAGCAGTTAAATCTACAAAATTTTAGTTAAATTTAAGTTGAAAAAATTTATTTTGGTTATTGTTTCAGCTAAGCGTAAATAAAATATTGTAATAATTTTTTGGCGGTGAACATTATTTTTGAAATAGAAAAGAAATTTTAAAAGGAAAAAATATTTGAAGTGAATATAAAATATTATTATGGTGTAAAATAGGACAAAATTTGTTATTCACCAACCGCTAATATGAAATCGTGCTAAAGTACACAAATTTTTATGGAAAACTTATGATGATTAAAATGATTAAGTAATATTCTCCCGAGTAGTTTAATATTGTGGAAAATCTGTCCAGCGATTAAAACATTTTGAGTGAAATAGTGAAGGTACCTCTAAAATTTCAATACAAATTGGTGTATTTTAGTACAATTTTATTGCAGCGACAGATAATTAAAATATTTTTTCATATTTTTTTCGCTTAGAAGTGAATAATATTTTAAACTCAACCAAAATTTGTTTGACCTCAAAAAAAATTTTTTTTTTTTCAGCACTAATATTTTATTTTACCACAAAAATTTTGTTTCATCTCGAAAATTATATTTCCACCAGCACAAGTTTGTACTTAAGTTCTTTTTGTGCTACTATTAAAGCCTTAAAAGCACTATGGTACTTATTTGGTACTATTCACAAATGGTCCCTTTTTAATTTGTTATCTATTTATAAAAACTTTTATAGTCAAATTTTATTTAAATGCTGTGTGAAAGAAAATTTTTTTTTTGCTATAGTTGGTACTATGATATAATTGGTACTAATCATTTCAAATAACATATTAAAACTTTTAATATTTTAAATTTGGTAGATATCGGAGTTATTTAGCTATTTAGAGGTTTTAATCTATAAAGAATTATTTTTCATATTTTTTGAAAATAAACATTAAAATATCTATTGTATTAAATATCTATTGTATTTAGACTTAAAAATTAAAAATTCTTTCAATAAGTTTGTATTAGTATGAGACTCTAAATAATAACTTTCTCAATTGAATTTTTTTTGTACACTTACAACGTAGCGGTATTTACCTGCTAAAAAACATTTTAATGAGAGTTTGAATACATAAGAAAAAAAATTAATTATTTTGTAAACTAGTGTTATTAATTTTGAGTAAAAGATTTTAACATTATTATCTATATGCAAATCTAGCACATTTTAGATTTTTGTTATAAAACTTTTAATATAAGTAGTGCGAAATATTTTACTCCTTTGTCCTCATCAAATTTTTCATATAACTTTTCAACTTAAATTTAATTTATATAAGTAGTTCTTTAAAATAAAAGTTAACAAGACGATGAAAAAGAATCTGATAATGATACTTTGAAATCAAGAGTTTTGATAATGTAAAAATATCTTCTTGCTTTTATAACCGCAACAATTTCTTCATAGTTGCAAAATAATTGCAAATTCACAATGGGGTTTAGACAAAATCGTTTATGGATAATAAACTTCATACAGTTTAAAGTTAAAGTCAAATGCAAAAAAAAAAAAAAAATTAAATGCTTTATTATTATTATTAAAATGTGGATTTTTTAAAATCGAATTTATGCTAAGTCTGCATCAACTTGCCTCTATGTGCAATGTTAGTAATTTAACATAGGAAAAAGTTTGTAATTACAAAATGATTTTATAAGTTTTTTATTTTTCATTAAAGATACAAGTTTTGACTTGAACTTTTGACATAACCTCAACACTTTAGTTTCTTTTGTAAACAGATGTAGCTGCTTGAAGGATTCGTACAAATCATAAAGATGCTAAGGAGATTTTAAGACAACATCTCAAAACAGCTCGTAACAAACTAACAATAGTTGTTAAAATTCGTAGACGTTAATCTAATTGTATGTTGTTTCGGTTTTGCTAAGTTGTTTTCAACACTCAATATAATAGACAATCATAAATCACTTTCACAATGGAAACATGGATACTGATGATAGTTTTTAGCGAAATTCGAAAATAGTTGTATTCCATCCTGCTGCTTTATTCTCTATAATTTACTACAATAATAAAATTTATCACATTTCTTTGCATTTGAATAATTTAGGAAGAATTTGATTATATTATGTAAAAATTTAACAAAAAATATCTTTCATTTCAAAAATTGTATTTAAGAAAAAAAAATTGTCACCAAACGAATCATGAACATTGTCAACATGCATACAAAATAAAAAATGTTCTGAAATTTCATAAGCTTTCTCTTTAAGAACATGCAATTTTAAAACGTTTACATTCCACAAAACCGTACGACAATTATATAATTTCTGAAAAATTAAGGCACAATTTTGGAAAATGGTCCACAATCAATAAAAATTCTAAAAATAAATATATAAGGCTTTTATACCAACTTTCCCACTACAAAAAGTAATATTAAATTAATATTTTTTATTGTCGGATACACTTAAAGTGTATTGTAAGTTAAAATAACAGAAAATACAATTTAAAATAAAAGAAATTTCATTTAAAAACCGATCTACTTACTTTTTATTTAAATCAAATGTTTTTTTTTTTTTTTTATTTAATATTGAATGTTATTAACACAACTGACACATCAGGAAAAAAAAAACAAATGATTATTAAAAATAAATGCTTAAATTTTGCCTACCAATTCCAGAAAATATAACTGATTATTTATTTTTTTTTTGAAATTGTTTCCATTTCCGATTTTGTATTTTTGTTTGTTTTTTTATCCAAAAAATATATACTTACACAGTCTACAGACACATTTTGTATAAATGACCATATGTGTGTGTGTTTATGAAGTTCTTGTAATAGGAAATGAAATAAATTTGTATATAAACAAACAATTTAAATAAAAAACATTTTAGATTTTTTATTGAAACAACGAACAAACAAAATTTAAATTTGTAATAGATGTAACAAAAACAAATAAAGCATAAATTTCTATTTTGTGGGTAAATTTTTTAATATATTCCAAACAAATGAAAAAAAAAGATAAATGCAACTGAAAAAACTGGTACATGACAGTAAATCATTTTGAACAAATGTATAAAAAAAGTTAAAATAATATTTTGAGTGCATAATTTGAATTTTTCCAAAAGTTGGGATTTTGTCAATATATTATTTATTTAAAATTATTCGAATTTAGAAAATGATGGAAATTTGACTAATGTCAGAGAAATTTAAACGGCCAGTTTTAAAAAAATTTTACAATAAAAAATTTCTGTGGTTAAGTGTCCTAAACAATGCCATTTTAGAAAAATTCACCCTACCGGAAATACTTTAACAAATTAAATTAGTTATTCCCAGCAAAAATATCGGCTGCAAAGAACCGGTTGTAGAACAACTTGTACTTGCATGCAACCTGTTCTACTTTAGGTTCTATCATCAATGATTTTTGTTTGAGTTTGTCCCAAAAGCAACTGGTTCTTTAACGCAAAAGTAGAACATATACCCGTTCTTTGGAACCTGTTCTGGAATATGTTGTTCCATTGGTGAATTTTATATGGGAATTTTAAAAAAGGAATAGATTCCGTAAAGCTTAACAAGAACTTGGAAAAATATGGGCATCTATTTTACCCCTAACTTCGTGTTTTTGGAGCTATGTTTCTAAACTCGATGTGTTCTAATTCTGAAGAACTAGTTCTACAACGCGTTCTACAACATGTTTAGTTCCACCGATTCAGTGGAACCATTAATAGAACGGGGGCTCGTTACCAGAGAACCTGTTCTAGAACAGATAGCTATAGCAATCGGTTCCACAATTTTTTGCTGGGTTATGATTATTAACAATATTGCAAATCACATCTTTGATTTAGTGCACATGATTTCCCTATATTTTTGATGTGGATTTTCGTACTTTAACCAAAAGGATACAATTCATTTTAATTTTCACAAAAAAAAAAAAAATTTAGTATTTGGAAAAAATTATAAGTGAGTCGAAATAAATGTTCTTTTCTTATTTAAAACGTTATTTAAGAAGATGATATCCTTTTTAGATTTCATAAAAAATAATCAAAAATTAAATTGACTTTTCGGAAAAAAATGTATGAATGAGTCGTAGTAAAGGAGATATCATCACAAAAACAATAAATAACATTTTTGGAAAAATTTAAGAGAGTCAGTCTTTATAGTATTAAAAAAAAACAATTTTTAGAACAAATTATAAGTGAATCGAAATAAATGTCCTTTTCTTATTTAAAGTGATATTTAAGGAGGTATATACCTTTTCAGTTTGATAGCATTTAAAGACCATAATCTTAAAAAACCACGTGCTCAGGTGTAATATTTCTTATATCGAGAATTATACAAAAACAAAACATTATATTGAATATATTTTTTTCCTTCTGTTTTTTATTTCCACACTTTATAATAGTTTAAAGTTCTCAGAGTAAAAATATTGACATTATTATAATTAAACTTTCTTTGACATAAATGCTTAGTATTGGATTTTTTACCAAGGTGAAGTTAAAGTATACAAGAAAACTAACAATTCCGATGGGTTCTTTACGATCTTGATGAAATGCGAATATACATATTTAGGAATTTAAAAAAAAATGTTTTTGTACGAAATCTTGTATTACTAAATTTTTGATTTATATGTACTTTTGAGCAAACAAACTTTTTGTACCCAAATTTTCTATAATTATTTGAATAAAACGATCCTGAGCGTAAGAATTTGCAAATATTTATTATTCAAGTATTTTTCTATAAATCACAATAATAGCTGACTAAGATTTTTCAATTTTGGATTATTTTAAATGGTTTAAAATAAAAGCTTAAACTAGTTTTATGGACAGTAAGATTTAATGATAATTAACAATAAAAGAATTATAAAAAATCATTATTTTAGAAATTATTACATAAAATAGTATTTCGAATAACTAAGTGATAATTAACAAATTAAAAGTAAAATTATATAAATAAATACAAATAAAAAACAAGAAGTAATTGTAATAAAGTAAGGAATAAAATTACAGCATAATTACAAGCCTTCAAATCTATACTCTTAATATAGTTTGTAAGTTCAAATAACAGAAAATACCATATAAAAGAAATGAAATTTCAATTAAAACCCGGCCTACTTACTTTTCATTTAAATCAAATGGTTTTTGTTATTTATTTAAAAATGTTTCTAAAACAACTGGAATATCACTAAAAAACAAATGATTAATCAATTAAAAATAAATGTTAAAATTGTACCTAACAATTCCTTAAAAAATACTGATTATTCGTTTATTTAAAATTGTTTCCGTTTTGTGTATTTTTGTTTGTTTTTTAATCTACAAAATGCATACTCATACAATCTATAGACACATTTTGTGTGAATGACCATATGTGTGTGTGTGTTTATGATGTTCTTGTAATTTGAATTGAAATAATTTAACAACAATTTAAAGAAAAAACAATTTAGAATTTTGTGAATATTTTCTTTTTGTTTGCAACTGTCAGCAAAACAAAAATTTGTTATTGTTGTAACGGAAACAAATAAATCAGAAATTTTCATTTTGTGGGTAAATTTTTATTAAATATCAAACAAATTAAAAAATAAATCAAACTGAAAAAAATCGGTAAATGACAGTAAATCAAATTGATCAAATGTATAAAAAATTTCTTTGAAATTATATTTAGAATTTATCATGTTCGGGATCATAACTAAGTGTTACTTAGGAATAGTAAGCCATTATAACAGGTCAATTGAAAAGTTCCCGGCTTACCATACTAAAACGCATTTTTTTTTGGCAAAATTCGTTTTTTTATTCAACATATGTAGTTCCCTTCAAGGGTAATACACTGATTATAGCGACCCTCCAACTTTTCGATACCATTTTTGTAGTATGATTTGTCCTTTGCTTCAAAATATGCCTCAGTTTCGTCGATCACCTCTTCATTCGACGAAAATTTCTTCCCCGCGAGCATTCTTTTGAGATCTGAGAACAGGAACTAGTCGCTGGGGGCCACATCTGGAGAATACGGTGGATGCGGAAGCAATTCGAAGCCCAATTTATGGATTTTCGCCTTCGTTTTTACTGACTTGTTTTTGGTCAAAAGTGAGCTCGCGCGGCGCCCACTTTGCACAGAGCTTTCTCATACCCAAAATTCGTGAATGATGTACACCTTCAGTTGATATCTTTAGAGTGCCTGCTATTTCATTCAATTTACGGTCATTCGAAATCTTTTGTTTATTTTTTTAAAGTTTTCGTCCGTAACAACCTCTTTTGGGCGTCCACTGCGTTCACCGTCTTCGGTGCTCATTTCACCACGTCCAAACTTAGCATACCAATCCTTGATGGTTGATTTTCCTGGGGCAGGGTCCGGAAACTCGTCATCAAGCCAAGTTTTTGTTTCAACTGTATTTTTTCCCTTCAAAAAGCAATATTTTATCAACACACGAAATTAATTTTTATCCATTTTTTTCACAATAACAAAAGTAGCTTCACTCAAAATGCTATTATTCACAAACTAATGATCCGACAGCTGTCAAATTTATACTCGTGTCTTTTGAACGTTAGCCCTAACCTGTTATATAAAGTTAAGGTAAGATTGAATAAATAAATTGTGGGGATATGAAGATGGAAAAAATTGTGGGGATTAGCGCTAAGGAGAGGGCACACGTTCGACCTGAGAAAAAAAGTTCATCTGGATGGGTAATCATGCACTATCTCTGAAAAGTAATTTAGCTCAGGGGTTCTTTCTCTCAGAATGTTTTATATATAAACCTGTTCAAATCATGAGTTGTTTGTGGGTGGGAGTTTTATAAGTAGGCTGGTCGCTCAGGTCGAAAGTCTGCACTTCATCTAGCTCTGATCTTCGCATTTTTTCCATCCCCTCTTACATTTATAAATTAGTGTTTACTATCCTCTTATTAATTTACCATTTTTATATTTACTATTAATAGTTAGTGCGATTAACTGTTAACCGCATGTATTTAAACCGTAACCGCCATTAAGCAAAATTGCGGTTAGTCGCAAACTCAAGTATTAAGTATGGTAACACTTCATCCAAGTAGTTCAAGCGCCAAAATTAATTATTTTATGTTAAATTTTTCGAAATATTTTGAATCTCTAGTGTAGAGTATCATATGGATGGTGTGTCCGACTTTAATTTTTGTTTTAGTTTTGAAAACAGGTAATGGGTTATCAGTTGAAAATTTGAGGCCTATTAGCATTCTTCCTGTTATATCAAAAATTGTTGAGCACTTGCATAAGTTTAAAATGTTGGAGTATTTAAATAGAGGAAATTTTATTTGTGGCTGTCAGTATGCTTACAGAAAAGGTTATAGTACATCCTCTCTTTTGATTAAAATGACTGATTTGATCAGGAACAACTTGAACAAAGGTAATGCTAGTCTGTTAGTTTCACTTGATCTTTCTAGAGCATTTGACAGCATTGATCATAGCAGACTCATTTTTAAACTACGTGACAATTTTAAATTTTCGAAACGTGCTTGTAAGTTAATTTTTTTCCTATTTAAAAGGTCGCTCGCAATTTGTCGATTTTGGAGGTAGAGTAAGTGAGACACGTGGAATAGCATATGGTGTGCCGCAAGGCTCGGTTATCGGTCCTCTCTTGTTTGTATTATATTTGAATAATTTTGTTGATGTTCTTGCTAATACTCAAAGTTGTAAACCTTTTATTTATGCAGATGATGTTCAATTGCTTTTTAGTTACGAAAAAGATTTCTCGGATGTTCTTGAAGCTGTTACAAATTTCAGCCTTAGAAACATTTCATTATGAATGTCAAATAATCATTTGGTAATACTCATAACTATGACTTTAATATCTTTATTAATTATTCTAAACTACAGTTAGATGAAAACCTGAAATGTTTGGGAGTTATAATAGATGAAAGACTCAGTTTTAATAAACACATTGATGCAGTAAACACCTAAAATTATTTATTCAATACGTAGGTTGTTTAATGTTGATGTCTTTTTGCCTCTACATATTAAGCGAAGTGTGGCTTTAGCTCTCCTTACGTCGAAGTTGTGTTATTGCAAAGAAGTTACATCTGGTACTATTTCTGTGTGTTTTTCAAGATTGGAGAAACTACTTAATGTCATTGTTCGCTTTGTTTTCAACGTTAGATTAAGGGACCAAATATCTTCGTATGTTGTACAGTTTTTGGGTTGTACTTTTCGGAAATTTGTTAAATTTAGATTGTTATTATTCTTTCATAAACTTATAGTAAGTGCATCACCTCCCACTTTGTGTAACGCTTTTCATTTTTCAAGATCTAGTAGGATTGTACAGCTATTAGTACCACGCATAACTAGCACTATTTTTGAACGTTCATTTCTAGTCAGGGTGCCCGTATATGGAACAACTTACCTAGCAATTTAAGAAATTTTGCAGACTCGCGTAATGTTTTTGAAGGTAAACTTTTCTCCTATATTTGTGAATCCATGGAAAACTAAACATTAACATCATTCTTTTTTGGCTTTACATTTTTTGTACTTTTTTATGATGTAGTACAATTTAGTTTTTTGTTAATTCAGAGTTTGTCGCTAACATGGACTTCATATTAATGTATATAATTTATTTTTTGTGGATATTTATTTTTGCAGTGGATTTTTATACTGCTTTTTTTTGGCTGGGGGGCCATAGATGATATTTATAGCTTAATTGTAAATTTATTTTCTTTATGGTACATAAACTTGTTAAACTCTGTAATATTTAGTATTAATATTAGTATTTTTCATATTAGTATTAATATCATTGGCCAAATGTGGCTTTTAATATAACATTGAATAAATAAATGAAATATCTTGAGCTACCATTAAAATATCGAATCACTGATTTATAACAATATTTTTCAAATATAACAAAATTTTACAAATAATATTACACTCAGAATATTATGTAGTTTACTACTGGTAATTAAATTTTAATAAAAATTTTTCCACCAAACGAAACGTAATTTATTTGTGTAGTCTTATTGCAGAATGATTACATTATCCTAAAAGTGTTGTTTAAGATTTTGCTCTCATTCTACTTTGGCATCTTTCGTAAGCCTATATTTATAACTATTTTCGATTTACTCACATTAGACAATTTGTCATAAATGAACACCTTAAAAATTATATATTAAACTTTATTTTTAAATAGTACAATTTATTAAAGTTTGTTTCCTTTACAGCTTTAACAAATTAAAATTTTGTTTGCTGTCTGTTTAAAAAAAAAAATATATATTCACAAAATTCAAATTTGTTTTTTATTTAAATTGTTTGTTTAAATACAAAATAACTTCAATTTAAATTACAAGAACTTAGTGAAAACGCACACATATGGTAATTTACACAAAATGTGTCTAAAGACTATGTGAGTGTTCACAAACAAGAACACAAATGAAAACGGAAACAATTTCAATTAAATAAGAATAATCAGTAATTTTCAAAGGAGTTGTTAGGTAAAAGTTTAACATTTATTTTTAACTGATTCATCAATTGTTTTTACTGATGTGTCAGTTGTTTCAATAACATTTAAAAATAATTAGCAATAATCATGTGATTTTAATAAGAAGTAAGTAGAACGGTTTTTTATTGAAATATAATTTCTTCAAAATAGTATTTTATGCTAGTTCAATTATACTATGTAAGTAAAATTTTACTAACTATTTTAAGTATAAAAAAGTCAATTTAAGCAAATACCAGAAAGGTGGGTTTATACGGGGACTTTGGATTCAAATATGTTCCAATTTTCTTTAAATTTAGAGGCATTATTTATGGTAACATGATTCTTCGTTTTGCGTGTCTAAATACCATTTAAGACTAATTCAGAAATGAATTTCAATACATAGGAGGTACGTCTGAATTAACATAAGATCGATTTTCACCAATTTCAATAGGGTTCGTTTTTGAGCCAATTGAATTCTATGCACCCAAATTTTATTCAAATATTTTCATATTTGCGACATACCGGGAAGCCGGGCGTGTATGGGAGCTAGTTCCAAATAGGTTCCAAATTTTCTTCAATTTTATAGGCAAGTTTTGCAGTTTTGTGTGTGTAATTACACAGTAAGTTTGTCAAAATGACACACAAGAACATAAGCTTAATTTTGGATCGTAGAATTTAGTGGCGAACCCTGTTTTGAAGAGGTCATTTTAATTAGATATTCAGATTTTAAGTTTGTATTGACTCAAACAATTTTTTGATTATATTTTAACAAAAAGACTTTAAAAATTGCTATCCAATGACTTAATTATTTCACTTATATACTATTTTTTAATATTATTTTTAAATTAATCCAGAAGGTAAGGAGTTATAATTATTTGTAGTTTAAAAAATAATGAAACCCCAATATTAGTTCTACACTGGGATGTGTTTAATTCGAGTTAAAATACACCAATACGTATACGTAATATTATTGTAACAGATTTTAATGACTCTTATGCTGTTTTATTTTGTGAACAAAATTTTGAATTTTTTTTTATTGCAAACGAAAAAAATATTAATTAAAAGTAAATAAGTAAAGAAAATGAATAAATAAAGTCATTGCGAAAGAGTTCTCTAAGTCTTTTCATTAAAATTTAATCAAAAAATTGTTTGTGTCAATAGAAAAAAAATTTAAAATCGAAATATCTTGTTAAAATGAGCTGACTCTTCAAAACGATATTCGCCACTGAATTCTACGACCCAATCTTAAGTTTTCGTGTCTCGGGTTTTTCGTGTGACATTTCAAAAGTTTAAATTTTACTAACAGTGTTAACATTTAAGCCCAATTAAGAAAGTACCTTTCTATGGAAGTTGTGTCTGAATATTGACCCATTCTAATAAAATTAAACTAGGTTCCTCCCTGGGTGGATACAAATTTATTTACCAAATTTTATCCAAATATTTGCATATTTTCAACCTGACGGATGGACATCGTTAAATTAACTCAGATAATGATTCTAAGTGGATTTATATATCTTTTCGTGTAGAGTATCATATTGTCGGTGAGTTCGACTTTAATTTTTGTACTAATTTTGAAATATCTTGAACTAGGATAAGCCGACCTAGCAAAGAAGATACAAAAAATTTGGGAAATTTAGTTTTTATTTCTCAACTTAATCTTCTTTTAGCTCGATACATTTTTTCCAGCGATATTCAATAGCTGCGATACCCAGTTTGTAGTAAGAACTGTCGAAAACCTTCAATTAGCTATCAATCGCAAATCGTATACCACCGAGCCATTTTTTTCAAGTTTTGAAAAAGAAAATAATCCGAGGGAGCTAAATCTGCAAATAAGGTGAGTAAGCAATTCCAACTTTAATTCATTGATTTTGGACATGCAAGATTTTAGGGTTTCCTCTGTTCTAAAACAAAAAACCATCAAAAATTTTAAAATCTTTAAATATTAGTTTCATTTGTATACCAATACACAAATTTTCACCAAGGAGTGATAAAGAAATTATTTATCGCTTGTATATATCTTTAAAGTCTACTAGTGACTACATTTTTTTTATTAATTTTGATTGAAAAAATTTTAAACTATGAGTAGAATAAATAAAATTTTATAAATAAAAAGTCTTAAAAGTTTTATGTAATTTTTTAATTTTTTTTTTAAATTGCCATCAATACTAGATTTGTGGGGTGTTTGACCTTTTTAGTATGGTATATCTGAGTGTATCAATTATTTATCTAAATTTAAAAACTCTGCAAAACAAGAAACGTCTGATGTCAATTTCAAAGAATGTTGAGAATTATTGAAATTTCTCATATCACAAATTTCGTTAAAGACAAAAAAAAAGTTATGTCTTCTATTTTTTTTATTTTCGTCAAATTGATTTAACCGTTTCCAGATCGTTAAAATTCAAACAATTTGCTATTTTATTGACAATTTTGATTACAAAAAAAAAATAAGAATATAATATACCTTCTAAAGCTTTAGATTGCTCTATATGTGTATTTAAATTTATTGCAATATTTTAAGTGCAAAACTGCACCCAAAAATGCATCTGTATTTGAAGTGCATTATATTAAATACAAATGTAGAATCCGACAAGAATTATACAATCTGTAGCTATTGATATTCAGACATATTTTATTTCTTTTTTATTTCTTTAAAAATGAAAATTGTAAATAAAATGGATATTTTTTTTTTACAAATTACAAATAACTTTGTTCACATAGATTATCTGTATGCAAAATATATGAAAAAAATTCGTAGACATCTGAAATTTGTGATATACAAAATCTTACCAAGACTATAGTGTCTGCGCAGCTATCTCTGCAAAAACGATCATTTGGAAAAGTGTTACGCCATTTACGTTTAAGCTGTGCAGCTACGTCGCTATTGCAGAAGCAAAACGAGAATGCCACAAACAGGCCCTGCAAAGATATATAAAAAACATTTATACAAAATTGAAACAATTTATACTAGTAGTAAAAAGACTAAAGTCGGACATGCCTAATATATACGTGATACCCTACACACAGTAAAACTTGGATTGAATTTCGAAATGCTGTTCAAATTGCGGAAAGGCTTCTGTTCTCTTTTTTATACCCTCCACCATATATGGTGAGGGTATATATCAGTTTGTCATTCCGTTTGTAACTTGTCAAAATATAGTTCTAAGACCCCATAAAGTATATACAGTCAGCGTCAAAACAAAGTGTACAGCAAAAAGTTCCACATTCACATCTTCATAGATTCTAAAAGGGGGATTGTACAATAAAACAGTTTTCATATATTTGTTTTATATTTAATAGTAGTTTATTAAAAGTAAAAAAAAAAAACATTTATTTCTCTTTTATTCTCAAATTAATATTAAACTCAAAATAAGACCTTATATTACGCATCAAAAAAAAGTGTACACTTAAAAAATTGTTTTAAAATCAAGTAGTTTCAGCAAGGTTAATACTTCGTTTGCTTGCCTTTTGCTTTTATGACTGCAGCAAGTCGCCTGGGCATTGAATCAACTAGATTTTTGGTTACCTCTGAAGAAATATTATTCCATTCCTCTGTGATGGCTCGTTTTA
Organism: Eustalomyia histrio; assembly: GCA_949748255.1. NCBI lineage: Eukaryota > Metazoa > Arthropoda > Insecta > Diptera > Anthomyiidae > Eustalomyia > Eustalomyia histrio. The sequence continues at coordinate 61,344,244 of OX456527.1, read as the reverse complement.
GGGACTCTTTGTCACTTAAGCTGCGTTTTCGGATCTGTCGGTCTAGATGTTCCCATAAATGCTCGATGGGATTCAAGTCTGGTGATTGGGGAGGGTGGTCAAGCTGTTTTGGCGTTCTATAAAGCAACCACTCTTTCACATTTCGAGCAGTATGCCCAAGTCGATCCTAAGCTTAATTTGTCGACACTCGGCTGCAAATTAGATTTTAAAATGTTCAGATAATCTTTGCTATTCATAGTACTATCTATGAATACAAGATTTCCAACACCACTTGCAGCCATACACCCCCATACCATAACTGAGCCGCCACCGTGCTTTACGGTCTTAGCAACATTCTTTTCCTCGTATGCTTTGTTCTTTTCTCTCCATACTTTTTGTAATTTTTTCCTTCCAAAAATTTAAATTTTGCATTCATCGCTGAACAAACAGTTTTTCCAAAAAGAATTATCTTTGTGTTGATGTTTTTTTGCATATTCCAGACGCTTTTTTTGGTTTTTTAGTGATATAAGAGGCTTTTTTCGAGGAACTCTACCATACAGCCCATTCTCATGCAGTGCACGGCGAATAGTACTGGCACTTACATTTACTCCTGATGTTGTTGTGAGTTCCTCCGCTATTTGACAGCACTTTCCGATGGATCAGCCTTAACCCTACGTATTATCGTCCTCTTAGCCACGCCAGACAAAATTTGCGGTCTGCCAGAGCGCGAAAGGTCTTTAACATTTTTCCACTTTTTGTATTTATCTAATATTTTTTTAATTGTATTATGACATCTGCCAACAATATTGCCAATTTCTCGCAAAGATTTACCTTCAGATGCAAATTTGACCACTAAATTACGCACTTCTAATGTAGTTTGTTTGCCCATGTTGAACGTTATCAAAATACTAAAAATTAGTTAACAGATCAATTGCATCAAAATTATTAAACATCATTAATATAAATGCAAATAGAAACAAAACCAAAAATAACGGTAAATTTACCGTTACAATAAATAATCATGAAAAAATGTGAGAGTGTACACTTTTTTTTGATGCGTATAGTAAGGCCTTTTTTGAGTTTAATATTTATTAGAAAGACAATAAGAAATAAATGATTAATTTTTTTTATTCAAATAAACAACTACTAAATACACTTAAAAAAAATTAAAACTGTATTGTTGTACTACCTCCTTTTAACGATTTATAAACTTGTGAATGTTGAACTGTTTGCTGTACACTTTTTTTTGACGCTGACTGTATATATTCGTGATCCTTATGCAATTTTAAGTCAATTTAGCGATGTCCGTCTGTCTGTTGAAATGGGCATCACGACGCGAAGAAACTAGAGGGGGGTGCCTATTTTTACCCAGATTATTGTAAATCCTCCCGAACAGTGTGGGATTGAAAATGAGCAAAATCGGTCCAGTGGTTAAAAAGTTATGGGTGAAAATGTGAAGATACCTCTAAATTTTCCATACAAATTGGTGTATTTTAGAACAATTTCATAGTAGCGACTGGTATATAATATATTTTCTCATATTTTTTCACCAATCGCTTAGAAATTAATAATATTTTGTACACCTCAAATATTTTTCACCTTAAAATTTTTTTTCACCACTAAATTTTTTTTTTTCACCACAAAAAATTTTTTTTACATAAAAAAATTTTTTCACCTGAAAATTTTTTCACGTAAAAAAATTCGTTTCCGCATCCAAAAAAGTTTTTCACTTCAAAAATTTTTTTTCATCATAATTTTACTTAAAAAGTTTTTTACAATAGAGAACATTGGTGGAGGGTATTCAAAGATTCGGCACAGCCGAATTTAAGCCTTTTTTACTTGTTAATAAACAGGTCGGAATATATAAAACGTAATTGCTCAAAGTGTTTATTTAAGGAAATACAGCGTAGGTGGTGGGTGTATATCGACTCCAAATACACCCAGAAAACAGATTCTTTCTAATCACCGAATTTGCTGCCAATCGAATGGTTCAGTTGCAGTAACCGAATTTTTCGGTTGTAATTACTGAATTGTAATTAAGGCAACCGAAGCACTATTGTCACAATAAAATTATTAATTTCTCAATTGGTTTTCTGTTGTCACAACCGAATTTACCAGAATCGAACAAATTTGGTTGTCAGCACGAATCTGTTTTTTTTTTTTTTGTATATGGTCCGATTTTTTATTTTAAATTCGAAGTCATGACTTGTGGTTCCATATACCATACACAAACCAATTTTTAGCCAATGCGTGCAGAAATTATCAAAATTTTCGACAAAATCGAAGAGCATCATATATTTTTGAGATTATAATTGTGCCAACCATACATAGTCATAATATAATATAGTTAACATATTATATTAAAAAATTAACCATAATTTATGATTCGAAACTATGAAAAAGTTCTTTGGAAATTTTATTAGTAATTTTTTTCTAATGAAAAAATTTGATATCAAGTACTTTTTCAAGAAAACTTCTTTGGTTCTATGGACTTTTTTTAAAGAAAAATACTTCAAAAAAATTTCTAATATTTTTTAGATAGTTTAGGGACTAGAATCCTAGAATTTTTCTTTTAGAAAAAGTCCTTAAAAACTAAAAATACTTCTACAAGAAAAATTACTTCTAATCTAAGTAGTTTTCATGATGAAAATTCCTTAGAATCTATGAATTTATTTTATTTAAAAAAAAAAAAGCCTTTGAATCTAAGTTTTTTTAAGAATATATAAATTTTTATTAAAAAAACAGTTTGTGGAATCTGAGAACTATAAGCAAAAGTCCATAGAAGCTAAAAATGTTTCTTTCAGAAAAATCTCTAAAAATTTTGTAATTTGTATAGAAACTTTTTCGTACAAACTACTCGGGTTATTTTTTAATATTGTGAGTACTTTTTCAACTACAAAGTCGTGGAGCTTAATGATGTTGAAAGCGATACAGTAGAAGATCCTTCCGACAAGGAAGACAACCCTTCCCAGCAAAAACATGGTAATTATAGGCCATTACTGTGTAGATTACTATGTAATAATATGTACCTTTTGCATTGTTATGTACCTTTTTCATTGCTTTAAAATACAAAATAATGATTTACTGGTAGTTACTGAAATAAGTACCGAATTCGTATTACGGTTTTTTTTTATATTTATTGATTAATTTGTTTTTAAAAACTATGCAACAAAATAGAATATTATCTGCTGTAAATAGTGATTTTACAAAATTATATGAACTTAAATAGATATTCTAAATATTTTTATAATAATGTCAAATACAAATAATTTTTATCGATTTCTCCAAGTAAGAAAGTTTTACTTGAGAAAGGTCCCCTAAGGCTGAGTTTTTCGGATGCCAATTAAACTTGGTTTTTGTCAGCCATTTCCAAGTTTATTAACATAAACTTGTCGAAACAACTTTGCATAGAATTTTGTCTTCATTGGAATAAAACAAAATAAATCAAATTTGTAAAGCCTTTTTCCAGCTACAACTTGCAATAAGCTAAGTTTAAAGATAATCTATATCGCAAAAACTCTGCCTAAGAGTAATTACTTACTTTAATATTGCAAGTAACCACTTAATTCTTCACTATGAGTAACCATTCTAATAACTCATAATTCTCATTTTTTTTTTTTAAACGAGAGGGTAATGACCACCCATGAATAAAGGGACATCGCGAACAATAGTAATTAAGCGGGTAAATAGCCTGATAACTAGTGAAACCCTTTGTAAGCTACTTACTCCCTTAATTACTTGGTAATGTCTGTTGTTGCTGGGTTTTAATACCTCACCTGTTCTACTGGAAACTTCACAAATGCCTCCAGTTCAAACGCAAAAGATGTCAGGTAATTAATATATTTTAAACTACTCAGGAAGCAACATCCGCAGTCGTTCCCGTCATGTTTCGGCTACAAGCAAAGGGTGTAGTTCGAAAAGAACAGCTGCAATCAACATTGTACATGTTGCCAGAGGTCCTGGTCGTTCCGTAAGAAATATAACGGATCCACTTTTATTATTTAAGTGGTTCATGACTGATCAAATATTAGAGGAAATTGTGAAGTGGACACCTCACAGATTTCAATGAAGAAGCAAAACTATGATCAAAATAAGGATGATCCTTTTACATCCTTAAGATATATTTGGGAATTGCTCATAAATCAATGTCGCCAAAACTATATTCCTGGACCAAATGTCACAATTGATGAACAGTTATTGGCATTTCGTGGAAGATGTAAATTTCGCATGTACATTCCAAACAAACCAGCAAAATATGGTGTGAAGTTGATAATGATGTGTGACAATGGTTTTAGATATAAGATCGATTATATTCCATATCTTGGAAAAGGAACAGATACAGGAGGTATACCTTTAGGAGAGTACTTCGTCAAGGAACTTACTCGTAGTATTCATGGCACTAACAGAAACGTTACATCAATACCTCTAGCGAAGCAACTACTTCAGCAGCCTTATAAGTTGACGATTGTACACTTAAAAAAGTTTGTAAGTTAAAATAACTGAAAATATCATTTAAAAGAAATGATATTTCATTTAAAAACCGGTCTACTTAATTTTCATTTAAATTACATGCCATTTGTTATTTATTTTCAAATGTTGATTATTCAACTGACACATCCGTAAGAAACAAATGATATAATCAGTTAAAATAAATGTCAAAATTTTACCTACCAATCCTTAAAAAATAAATGTTTTTTCATTTATTTGAAATTATTTCCGTTTTTGTATTTTTTGTTTTTTTTAATATACCCTTACAATACAAAATGTATGTATGCATATGAAGCTATAAACACTTTTTGTGTGAATGTATTTGTGTATGTATGTGTGTTTATGGAGTTCTTGTAATTTGTATTGAGAAATTTTGTATATATACAACCAATTTAAATAAAAAAACAAATTGAAATTCTTTGAATATTTTTTTGAAACAGACAGCAAACAAAATTTAAATTTGTAATAACTGTTACGGACACAAATAAACCACAAGTTTCCGTTTTGTGGGTAATTTTTTTTTAAATTTCAAACAAATGAAAAAAACAAATGAAACTGAAAAAAATCGGTAAATGATTGAAAATTATTTCGAATAAATGTATAAAACAGTTAATATAGATATTTCTTTGAAAAATAAATGTATTTTCCTTTATTTTTAAATGGAACGGAAAAATTTTTTATTAAACTACAAACAGTTAACTAAATAATATTCTGAGTGTAGGAACGTTGCGTGTGAATAAAAGAGAAATCCCAGAAGATATAAAGAACAATCGATCTCAAAACACACTAATACATCGATGTTTCGTTGTGGGCCGTCGCGACGGCCCACTTACACTTCTTTTGTACAAACCTAAACCCTCAAAGATGGTTTATCTATTATCATCTTGTGATGAGGAAGGCGCAGTCAATCTTAAAACAAAGACGCCATATATGGTCGAGTTCTATAACAATACAAAAGGTGGTGTAGACACGTTCGACCAGATATGCTCAGTAATGTCATGCAACAGAAAAACCCCAGCAAAAATGAAGCTGCCAAAGAAGCAGTAAAAGCATCACTACTATGGCAAAGGCATCACTTCTTTTCTAATGGTTTCATCGATGAATTTAACATTAGCGTGTCATAGGATGGAAGTATTCAAATGTAGCTATTAACATTACTCATACTTTAATCTAAGAAAGCAATGATAATACAATGATTAGGTATTTTGATGCATGAGTGGAAAATGTTCATATACTTTGTTATATTTAAGCTTTGATGAAAATTTAATTCATAAAAATGCAGAAAAATAAGTTTAAAGAAGCGTATGCATTGATATGCAAATATTAAAACAAATAAATAATTCTGCATTAGTGAAAAAGCATTCTTGAAACATTTTTCAAAAATTTTAATGAATTTTTAGACAAATTTTAAAATATTTTTAGATAATTAAAAACTGGTTGTACAATTTTAAAAATATTTTTAGACAATTTTAAAATATTTTTGAACAATTTTAAATAATTTTTGCACAATTTTAAAATTATTTTGGTAGATTTTAAATTAAAACTGGAAATGATGTAGTGTTAAATAAAATACATAATGCAAAAATGCACAGATTGCGTCGTCATAAATATTTAGGCTGAAAAAATGCAAATGACAGACCAGCTAGTTTCAAATAAAGGTCAAAAAAAAATCTGTTTTTCTTGATTTTTCAAAACTTTTATAAAAATTGCAAAACTGCATTAATTCTAACCCTCATGAAACTTTAAACTAAAAAATTATTTAAATTAAAAATTAAAAAAGTTCATCAGAAGTATTTTCTCAATTTGAATAAATGCTTTAGATTCAAAATAAATATATGATATACTATAACTTATGCTTTAGAAGTAATGAAGAGTGAATTTTTAAGATATGCATCGGGTTTATATTCAGATCACTGCATTTGAAATATGAACACATGAATTCTTTTGAAGTGCCTTAGAATATCACCAAATAATCATAAGAGAATGCCAACTGAAGTTTAGGAAGCAATGAAAGAAGTTATAGTCGCAGAATGACTACCATTTTTTTTTGCTGGGACTAATAGATGGGCAATGTGTGTCTTCTATGGCATGATAAATATATCGTGTATCAATAGCTACATAATTTATTGTCACAATGCTTCTGTACTAGAACAACCAATAATGACTCGGCGCGATTTTATGAAGATGCTGCACTCAAAACTTGTAGAGCCCTGGCTCAAAATTCGATTGGAAATTCGTACAATGCCGAAGCACGTGAAAGGCAACATCATAAATATATTAAAATTAAAGAACGTTGAAGGTCATCTTCAAGATCAGCCATCGCCCAGCAATATCATTCAACCGATAGCTGAACCAAATATAAACAAGAGAAAAATCTGTGGTCTCTGCTCATATAAAAAGAGACGGATGACAAAGTCATTATGCTTAAAATGCATAATAAGTGATCTCAAAGGAGTACCTTTTAAAAAAATGAATTATAGATATATATTTTTATAACAAAATGAAATATTGTTTTTTTTTTTTTTGACAAATAAATCCTTGTTTAATGACAGTATGTTTAAAAAATTTTCAAAAACATATATTTACAGCCGATATTATATATCCAAAAAAGTGGTCGTCGTAACGACGAATGGTTATGTTTAAAGGGGTTGCTTAGAAGGTTATGTGTTTAGGGTTAAAGAACTTTGTCATAGTTTCATAATATGACTATAGAGATCATATTACAGTTATTTTATTCTGATAATATGATTACTATATTATGGTACGACTATGGTTGGCACAATCATAATCTCAAAATTAGGCTCTTCGAGTAAGATTGCGACAAAGATGTTTTTTCTCTGCATGTACATAAGGTGGGTGGTTTTCAGCTAAATATAAAGTATACGCCAAAGTGGGCTATTCCGTGATATGCTAATGAATTTGTATTCAATATTTGAAAAAAAAAAAACATTTTGATAGCCAAGACCAACAAAAAATTCAATAAGAATATTTAAAGACAAAAGATATTTTTTTTTTGATAAAAATAAAACTATAAAACTTTAAAGCCATCAATCATATGGGATAAAGATAATATAAATGAATAAATCTACCAAAAAGAGACAATGAATAAAAAAAACTTTTTTTTTTTATTTATACACCAAACAAAAGAACAAAATAAGATTTTATTATACAAGAAAAAAATTAGTTTGCGTTGTATTCATTTTTTTTACATTCTATGTTTTAAATGCTTCTCACTTGAAAATAAAACTCCTTTTAAAACAACTTTGACAATTTTCTTTTAAAAAGTAAGACAAAAAAAAAAGCTATAAACTTGAAAAAAAAAAACTGTTCATTAGAGTATTACAAAAGAAAAAAAAAATAAAACGATCTAGTCTTGTAGTGCTTAAATATTAGAATATCAACAATTGAAGCAGAGCCGCGAATAACGTTGTAAGCGATAAAATTTAAATTGTTGAGAAAAAAAGTTTTAAAACTTGTAGGTGTATCCCACTGGCTGACTTCTTTAAATTGCATTTTGATAACGAAATCCTGCATAATTTTGACTAACTTAATTTTTAAGTCATAAAAGAGAGTTATTCTAACGGTAAACTGGGAAAAACTGGTTTTGTAAAAATTGTCGCTTAAAACTTTATTCGCGGCTATTATTTTCTATGGGATACCCTAATTATCTTTTTTTTACAAAACTAGCAACAGATAAAAATGCACGTATCACTGCATCTTAAAATGCGAAACAACAAAAGGGATAAACGCTTTGCTTATGCATGATGTACTCAAAAATGGAAAAATTCGAAAAAAAACAATAAAGAAAAGAATAATAAAAATAACAATCCATGAAGAAAATATAATTAAATAAAAAATTGAAAAACAAGAAAATACATCAGATTTTACATGATGTCTTTTGTCCTAAAATATTAAGATTATGTTTGATTGTTCATAAGGTTTGTTTGAATTATTTGTATCAAGAAAAAAAGAAAATTTTTAGAAAAAAGAAGATTTAAATGACCCAGAAATAATCGGAACTACTTCAGCCATAAAATATGTAATTTTCTATATAATGATGGAGTATGTTTAATATTTAACTAAATTATATATTACTTATAGGCATAGTTGAATAAAATTCAAATATTAAGGGTGGGTGGGAACTGGCTAAACAAAATACAAGTTTACAAGTTTCTATGGAATTTTAAAATTTTTTGTCGAATAATTTTTAAATACATGTTAAACCCCATTGTCAATATGGACTTAAATTAAATTAATTTACAATAGCCCAATATACCATATAGCAATCAAACTGCAATAGAACTTGAGAATAAGCTTGTATTAATAGTGTGTTTCAAGCTTTTCATTATTCCATTTGAATTTACAAGTAGTATTTAACAATGATTGAGAAAAGATTATTATACACAACTTTTTCTCAAGTATGCTCATAAACAACATACAACAACAACGCAATATGACGGTTGAAATAGAAATATTTTTCAATACATTTTAGTCTTGTTGTCTTTGTTCTACGCTTATAATGCATACAACAAGTCCCGCTATCTATTTTTTTTTAATTTATCGAACGTGTTTTGCGTGTTCATTTGGTTGTAAATTTTATAAAGTGATCGTGCATTTGCATATTAAATTTAATTATTTCTATAATAATTTTTATTTATGGTTAAAATTAATTATTATTATTTATATATGAAATGAATTATATTTTTTTTTCATTTAAAATGAATTATAATTTTTTATAATTAAAATGAATTATTATTATTTATATTTAAATTAAAATAAAAAAATGAAATTAAGAAAATAATAGTGAGTTCTGTTTTTCAACATTTAATAATAGATTATATGTGAAGCTCATTCTACAATTATGTAAAAAAGCTTATAAATATATTGAGTCAAATAAGCTTTTCTATACGCAAGTTAATACAATAATATTTTTGTAAGCTTATTCTACAATTGCAAGAATACATAAGCTTATAGTAATCATACACACATAATATTTCACGAGGGTTCCGTTTTGATTTTTCTACAATTGTTACGATAGCCTTTTTCAATATATTCTCAAGTCTTTTTCAAGCTTAAGGCTTGTGTTTATAAGTTTATAATAACATTTTTCTCAAGTCATTTGGTATGTTGGGAGGGTTTAAAACAGTGATCCCCACACACATACATTCACTTTTATGTTTGTATTGGTTGTTTGTTTTTGAGCGTTATTTATTTTTGCTCACTCTTCCAGGGTTGCCAAGACATATTTATCGCTGTTCTCGAACAAACTCGAAAAAAACCCACACAATCATTATTTTATATTCAAGGAAACACTTAATGTAAAATAAACTTAAAATGAAAGCTTGGAAAGTTCTATATAATTTTTTTATTATTTAAAAAATAAACAAAAATAAACCTGTTCTGTAAGATTCTTGTCAATCATTAATTATTTTTTCATAAAAAGTTTTTTTAAGATTTAAAACTCAAACAATAAGTTTTAATTATTTGATAATTGTTCATACTCGTCATACTCGTAAGCGACAATACCTTTCTTTCAATCTTTATCTTTTATCTTTATCTACATCAAAGGACATAAATAACTTTGAATAATTAAATTTTAAATCAAAGAATCAAATCGATTTTGATTTGATTCCCGTTTCAAAAAAGAATTATGATTTGATTTGCGAATTAAAATATTTTTTTTGTTAATTTTAAAACCGAAGGGTTTCATGGAATTTTTATAACAGCCTTATCGGGATGTCTTCCTAGAGCAAAGAATTTGTCTTCTAGAGCAAAAAATTTGTCCGTTTTGCCTTATCTCGCTTATTTTTTAAGGTACCGGTCATTTAAAAAAAATACCATTTTTGAAAATGGCTAATATCTACAAAACTAAGCGCGATTTGCAATGCAATTTTAATGTTTTTTTATATTGTTTTAATTCGCAAATCAAATTAATCTTTTTTTAATTCTCGAATCAAAAAAGAATTATGTTTGAATTGATTTGATTTAATTAAATAAATACAAATTCAAATGAAATTGGTTAATTGACTATAATTTTAAATCTGATTTAATAAATTGATTTATAAAATATTGAATAAAATCGCTGATTTACAAAAAGAATAATTTTTTTTCGCGAATTAATTCAAAAGAAGATTTTTCTTTTTCGAAGTCTAATAATGCATCACAGTGCATTGGCATAATAATCACTCAGCTTTACTGAAGTAATTTTCGGCAAATAAAAAGCATTTTCCTATTCTATATTATCAGTTTTGTTTGGTAACAAGCGACTACACAACCTGCTCCTAAGAATAATCTAAGATCATAATGGCAACCCTGAATATAAGCAACAAGCGACTACATAACCTTTGCACATTAATGCTCAAATGAGACTCAATGTTTTTATTTAATAAAAATACAAATTATCATCTGATGCTCTCTTCATTTGTGAGAGAGCATTCGCACATGTGCGGTGTTTTGAGGATAACTGGTTTAAAAGTACTTTAAAAAGTATTTGAAAAAAAAATTTTTGATTTCCCAGAAATTTTAAAACCTGAATTTACTAGAGATTTTGTCGCAGTCACGCTTATGCCTGGTTTTCATTATGTCATGTGAACTGACAACAAAAACTGACTCAAAAGAATTCTCGTCATTTTGTGTCAAATGCGTTTTCATTACATCTTAAAAACTGACAATAAGTCGATAAAGCAGAGCGTGTCAAAGACTATGTAAAATTTTGGTGTAAGTTGACTGAGACGCCGTTTTCATTACAAAGGTCAAATGTGATGCATAAACTTTTGGTTAGCGAACAGCTGTTTAAAAAATATTTATTTGAGGTAAATAAAAAGTGGAAAAAATTAAAAATAATAACAAATGGCTGTAGCTAGTGCGGCGCTTTGAGTTATTAGAACACTAAAGGGCTTCGAAAAATAAAAGAAAGCATTGAAATTTATTTTTCCAGGAAAAAAAAAAATAACAGCTTTGCGCTGCCATATCTGCTGACAAACTGAAATTTGAAGTTTTCACTTGTATGTCATTTTAGAAGGCAGTTCGTGTGCATAACTGACTGCAAATTCATATGACAACCCGTTTTCATACAATTGCCATCAATTTGGAAAAATTGACATTAAAAATGACATAGTGAAAACCATGCATTAGTATTAAAATTTTGTTCAACTATGCGTATGAGTTATATTAAATTTATTTAAATGTTAATCATACGCCATGTGGTGATATAACTGCTGGCACGGCGCACAGTGCTTTGTCCCCATATAGTGAACCGGCAAAATTAGAGGAGTTGTCGCAGAAACTTGAAATTTGGTATGCTGGCTCAGAATATCTAAATTAAGAAAAATTTGAAGTTTCGAAAAAATCGGCCCAAGGACACGCCTACTTCCGATACATCCTTAAAAGTTTAATTCCAGCTACTATGAGCAGAATGAAGCAAAAATTGGTAAATCTCTGTTAAATTATGTCATTTAGCTAAGTGCTTAATTTTGTTTCATTCGGAGCAAGGACATAACAACCTCCCATATATCCTTTTTCTTAAAATCTACATTTTGGCTACGTTAATGATAAGAATACAGTAAGAATTCGGAATAGTTTATGAAATTATACTTTTTTGCTCTGTGACAATTTTCGTTTCATTCGGTGCAAGGACATTACTACCTCCCATATATCCTTTTCCTCAAAAATTGAATTTTAGCTACATTAATGATCAGAATACACTAAAAACGGATAACAAGTTTTAAAAAGATACTTTTTAGATCTCTGGAGATTTTTTTTTATTCGGTACAAGTACTTGACTTTCTCCCACATGTCCTTTTCCTCAAAAACTAAGTTTTTCCCAATTTTGCCATTTATTAATACAGATATATACTTCTGGGATTTTATTTTTTTACACAGATATCCAAAAAGCAACTATACACAATTTTAAATACAATTTACCATTATCGAAAAATATAACTTTACAATTATAAAATAAATTTTACAAAATGGCTTCATTATGTATATACCCAGCAAAAATGAAGCTGCCAAAGAAGCAATAAAAGCATTACTACTATGGCAAAGGCATCACTTCTTTTTTAATGGTTTCATCGATGAATTTAATATTAGCGTGTCATAGGATGGAAGTATTCAAATGTAGCTACTAGCATTACTCATACTTTACTCTAAGAAAGCAATGAAAATACAATGATTAGGTATTCTGATGCATGAGTGCAAAATGTTCATATACTTTGTAGTATTTAAGCTTTGATGAAAATTTAATTCATAAGAATGCAGAAAAATAAGTTTAAAGAAGCGAAATGTATGCATTGATATACAAATACTCTTTATTAGTGAAACATTTTTCGAAAATTTTAATGAATTTTTAGACAAATTTTAAAATATTTTTGGATAATTTAAAAACTGGTTGTATAATTTGGAAACATTTTTATACAATTTCAAAATATTTGTAAACAATTTTAAATAATTTTTGCACAATTTTAAAACATCTTTCGGCAATTTGAATTAATTTTTACACAATTTTAAAATTATTTTGATAAATTCTGGAAATGGTGTAGTGTTAAATAATAAACATAATGCAAAAATGCACAGATTCCGTCCTCATAAATATTTAAGTCTGAAAAAATGCAAATGACAGGCCAGCTACTTTCAAGTAAAGGTTAAAAAAATCTGTTTTTCTTGATATTTCAAAACTTTTATAAAAATTGCAAAACTGCATGAGGGTTAGAAATTTTTAAACTAAAATATAAAAATGATTAAATAAAAAAATTAAAAAATTTCATCAGAACTATTTTTTCAATTTGAATAAATGCTTTAGATTTAAAACAAGTAAAAAAGGCTTAAGTTCGGCTGTGCCGAATCTTTGAATACCCTCCACCAATGTTCTCTATTGTTTTTGATACAAACAATGTAAAAACTTTTGAAGTAAAATTATGGAGGTGAAAAAAATTTTTGAGGTGAAAAACTTTTTTAGATGCGAAACGAATTTTTTTACGTGAAAAAAATTTTGTGGTGAAAAAATTTTTTTAGGTGAAAAAAATTTTTTGTGGTGAAAAAAAATGTTAGTGGTGAAAAAAATTTTTTAAGGTCAAAAATATTTGAGGTGTACAAAATATTATTAATTTCTAAGCGATTGGTAAAAAAATATGAGAAAATATATTATATACCAGTCGCTACTATGAAATTGTACTAAAATACATCAATTTGTATGGAAAATTTAGAGGTATCTTCACATTTTCACCCATAACTTTTTAACCGCTGGACCGATTTTGCTCATTTTCAATACCAAACTGCTCGGGAGGATGTCCAACAATCCAGGTAAAAATAGGCACCCCCGCTTGCGTCTTCGCGTCGTGATCACCATTTCAACAGACAGACAGACGGACAGACAGACGGACATCGCTAAATCGACTTAAAATTGCATAAGGATCACGAATATATATACTTTATGGGGTCTTAGACCTATATTTCGACATGTTACAAACGGAATGACAAACTGATATATACCCTCACCATATATGGTGGAGGGTATAAAAATATACGCTATACTATAACATATGCTTTAGATCACTGCATTTGAAATATGAACTCATCAATTCTTTAAAAGTGCCTTAGAATAACACGAAAAAATTTTAAAAGAATGTCACCTGAAGTTTAGGAAGCAATGAAAGAAGTTATAATCACAGAATGACTACCATTTTTTTTTTGCTGGGTACATATGTATAGAGAAAATATGTCAAAAATTGATAATATTTAAAAGGGCTACACTTATTCCTTCAAATTTTGTAAAATAACTTCAAAATAATGTTAAATTTGTTTAAGAACGATAGCAATCGTTTTCAATGCAATTTCATAATTTTTTGAAAATGCACTCTACATGAAGCATTGTCCGAATTGATACATTTTTTTAAAATGTTTGCAAGTTTCGACCAATAAATGCGGTTACCTATGCTGATTTTTGTAAAAAAAATAGTATAGACCATTTTCTATTTAAAAATTAAAATAAATTAAAAAATTTCATATTTTTGATCAACATTTTTTTTTATTTATTTAACATTATTCCAAAATATAAGGTATGTAGAAATCAAGTTGCACTTAATAGGCCTTGAGATATTAACAACTAAAATTAAAAAAGATATTCGCATTGAACTAAAATTAACAGTTTAACTGGTTACATATTATCACATAAAATAAACAATTGTTGAAAAAAAAAATTCATAACGAAGCATCATCATCACTACTTAATTCTTTCCAAAACCAATTTTCATCACCTTCTATTATACTGTCTTGTATTACGCCATCTCTTTCATCTTCTAAATAAACATTTTTGTCTATAATATATTTCTCAAGCCGAAATAAAAAGTTGTATAATTTTATATAATTTTTTTTTATACTCAATCAAATATAATAAATTTTTTCAAACAAATGCGGTAAAAATCACAAATTTAGCCATTTTTACAAAAGCCAATATTTTGATTTTTTGTGAAAAACCGGCACTTTTTTTTAATAATATGTTAGATAATATTATAGACTTACAAAAACCGAAATAAAATATTATTTAATTTTATATAATTTTTTTTATACGCAATCAAAGATAATACATTTTTTCAAACAAATGCGGTAAAAATTACAAATTTAGCCATTTTTACAAAAGCCAATATTTTGATTTTTTGTGAAAAACCGGCACTTTTTTTTAATAATATGTTAGTTAATATTATAGACTTACAAAAACCGAAATAAAAAATTATTTAATTTTATATAATTTTTTTTATACGCAATCAAAGATAATACATTTTTTCAAACAAATGCGGTAAAAATCACAAATTTAACCATTTTCACAAAAGCCAATATTTTGATTTTTTGTGAAAAACCGGCACTTTTTTTTTAATTATATGTTAGATAATATTATAGACTTACAAAAACCGAAATTAAAAATTATTTAATTTTATATAATTTTTTTTATACGCAATCAAAGATAATAAATTTTTCCATATTCCTAGTATGTTCTTCTAATTCATTGGGAATAGTTTGTAAGTAGACTATTCAAAATTTTCATCCGATTCGAATGAAATTTGGTACATGATGATTGTGACTAATTCTTTTTACTGATATTTGTACATATATCCAATTTGCTGAAAATTGGTCAATATTCAATCATATAAGTCAAAAAAATGCGGTAAAAATCACAAATTAAGCCATTTTTTGCAAAAGCCAATATTTTAATTTTTTGTGAAAAACCGGCACTTTTTTTTTAATAATATGTTAGATAATATTATAGACTTACATAAACCGAAATAAAAAATTATTTAATTTTATATAATTTTTTTTTTATACTCCATCAAACTTAAGAAATTTTCGAATTTTCACCAAAAAAAACCCTATTTTTTGGAGTTGTAAAAAATATTTGTTTTCAAATATATATTAAATAGTGTATTAAAGGTTTACTACAAATATATCTAAGTATTCAAAAAATAAAACTTTAAATCAGTAGTTACAAAAATATATTTTTGAGAATTATTTTCGTGAATCAACTGAAAACAATATTTTTTGTTCAGTAATTTTTGCTTAATATTTTCAAATTTGGCGCCCTCTACTGACGGCGAAAGCATATTTATTTCAGTTAACTTCTTGTCTTTCAAAAAATGTACTTTTAAGAACAATTTGAGCCCATGCTTAATATTGATTTTTGCCTATAAGACAAAGCACTGTGCGGCGGTTCCTGATTCGACGTTGACATCCTATAAGACGAAAATTTTATAAATTTCTTCGTGGAGGACAAAATCGAGCGAAGTTCCACCTTGATGTTACTGATGACGTTACGTGGTAAACATGAAAGTTTAAGAGAGAAACAATGTTCCTTGTACTTTTTGAAAGAAGGTATTAAGTAATTTTAGTGAGAGGAAATTTGCTTTTATGTTGCTCCATTTTAAAATAGAAAAAACGAACTTTCAATGTTAATCAGCATAGTATAAATCCACATTATTTACAGTCATGTGCGAAAAAATAGGGACATTTACATGCAACAAACATACATTTTCTAAAAAAACTAAAAATATTATTTTTATATCATAGTACAATAATAACACTTCATTTTAAGCAGCAACTCAAACTTTGTTGTTGCAATGGAAAAAAAACAACATTAAAAAGTTTTTTAATTTCCTATAGTCGAATGTGAATAATTATAGGGACAGTAAGAAAATGGTTTGAAATTTTATTATTTTTTTTTTATGCAAATACAATAGTGGTCATATCTAATAGATGTATCCATTTCTGTATCATATTCATTTCATAAAAAAGTGTAGCAAGGGTTAAAAAAGTATGGGATATAGAAAATCGGAACAGATTGACATATGCATGGAAATTTCAAATTTTGTTTGTGCCAGATTTCTTCGTTGGTATTGTTTATCAATTCTAAGTCAAACAAAAGAAGACCTGATCATTATTAAATCCTAAGAAAGCATATTTCCTATCAAAAATCGGAAATTATTTACAAATTTTAAAGAGCATCGAAAGTTAAATTTTGTTTTTTTTTTTGGGGGGGGGGGGGGGGGGTTTAATCCACATTGCAATAATTAGTTGATAGTTTTTAAAAGTAGACGTGCTTAGCTACTTGGTAAAAGCTTTAAATATATAAATACTTGTTTCCGCCTGTATTTTTTTCCTTGATCTTAAATTTCGTTTGGACTAATTAATTGATAATTTCATTACCATTACATTGATAATAATTGTAATGAAATCAATTTCATTACTGCTGCACAATTTTAAAGAAAACATTAGTATTATTAACTGTCATTTTATGTGTTAATATTTATGCTAATATTTATTAATACGACATAATTTTTGTATATTTTGTTCTATTATTTTTTATATAAAGCTACTTTAATAATTTTAAAATCGAGCGCCCCGGTTGGCTAGTTGGTAGCGTGCTAGCTTATCAGTACGGGGGTCGTGGGTTCGATTCCCACCAGAAATGGCAACAGTGGATGATCAATTTTCAAAGAAAATCATCTTCAGTGATGATGCACATTTTCACCTCAGTGGATTCGTCAATAAGCAGAATTGCCGCATTTGGGCGAATGATAATCCAAGAGTGATTTTCGAAAAACTAATGCACCCACAAAGAGTGACTGTTTGGAGCGGTTTATGGGCTGGGGGCATCATCGGGCCGCATTTTTTCCAAAATGAGGCCGATCAGGCAGTTACTGTGAATGGTGTTCGCTATCGTGAGATGATAACAAACTTTTTATGGCCCAAATTGGAAGAAATGGCCACACAGCTAACGAAACAATGGCTCTTTTGCGCGAGAAATTCAATGGCCGTGTTATCTCAAGTGGTGTCGATGTTAATTGCCCGCCAAGATCATGTGATTTGACACAGTTGGACTTCTTTCTTTGGGGTTATTTGACAGAAAAGGTGTACGTCCATAAATCAGCAACAATTCAAGAGCCAAAGGATGAGATAACTTGGCACATTAACTGCATAGAACCATCGGATGAAGGTGTGCCGCTGAGGTCGCGGCGGTCCTTTGGCCGATATTTGTTTTATACATAATTGATATATTATTATAATAAGAAGAAATGACAATAATTTCCTAATAATTTCATAAATAATTTGTGTTTTATTCAAAATCAACATCGGCCCTTAAATTTTAACCACCCTTTATAATTAGTTTTTAATGCATTTGTGCTATTTCATTACCATTAGAAATTTCAGTACCATTAAATGATAATGATTTTTCTATTTGCATTAGTGTCAACTCATGTTAGTGAAATTTCAATGGTAATAAAAACTTTCTAAGTATGTTTCAAACATTCGTGACACAGCAATAAAGTTTCTTATGGGCTGATAGTTTATATTATAAACAATTCTTTTATTGCATTTTTTTAAACCTAAAAATAATTTTTTTAATACAAATTAATACATCTGATCGATTTAATAACAATCAATATAACGGTGTTAACTTTTGATCAATATTACTATCAGCTCTGCACTTTGTTTGTTTGTACTTTGGTGCGCCATCTGTTGTGAAGTTAGCATATTATTCTACACAGTAAACAAATTTATTGGCTTGCCTTCACTGCAAAAATAATAAATTTTGTCTGTGTGAAGCAAGCTAACAAAATTTTGTGAAATTTTATTAAAGATCCTCCAAAGCAAGTTTATCACCGAAAATAACAAGTAATCAAATTCCTTATCCTGTTACAGGGAATAATCAAGTTGTCAATAACCCTTTGCCTACTATTTAATCCAAAAAAAAAGAAATATTTTCATTTCTCCTTTGGTCAGTGCATCATATACGTAGTTATTACAAAAAATCTAAGATTGGCCTTAATACATAAATTTTAATTTTCTCAACCCAGATCAATTGCATCTTTTAGAATTGCTGTTTCTGCTGAATTTTATGAAAATGTTCTTATTTCAAACTTCTGGCCTGAAAATGCTTTTGTTCGAGAATATATTTTTAGAGAAAAACCAATATCTAATAATACTGAGCAAAAATAAATGAAAGTGATTTTTAGGGAATCAATTTTTTATTAATTTCAAAGTATTTAGTTTTTATTTTCCCATTCTAAAGCAGTTCTTTTTCACAACTTCCAAAAATGTAATTTTTAATGAAATTTAGAAATTATTATTATTTCTCTGAACTCTTGGTTGCATAATCCTTATTATGTTATATAATTTTAAATTATTTTTTAGAATGTCTGTAAGGATTAAAATTCCATTGACAAATAAATAAATAATAGAGTATTCAAAAAAAAACCTTTTCAAAAAACTGGATAAAAAAAAACACTGATTTTTGGGTTTTGATAAAAACGGGGTTTTTCGGTTTTATTAAAGTTACTCAAATACATTAAAACCGCATAAAAAAATCTTGAAAGAGTTGTAATATTTAAAAAATAAAACTAACAGTTGAGCTTATTCATGTCAAACATGTTTTAGGAATCCTGCAATCCGTATTAGTACTTGTCACATCGAAAATATTTTCAGTATTTTCTAGTCGACCTTAATTTCGTTTGATCGTAAATGTAGCGATTTTTTTTATTAGACGTAAATTTTAACTCTTAAAATGTTATGAAATTCACAATATTTCTTATAAAAAAAATAACTAAGTTATTT
The DNA here is from genome assembly GCA_949748255.1 of Eustalomyia histrio. NCBI lineage: Eukaryota > Metazoa > Arthropoda > Insecta > Diptera > Anthomyiidae > Eustalomyia > Eustalomyia histrio. The sequence continues at coordinate 61,324,678 of OX456527.1, read as the reverse complement.
TCCAAAAAAAAACTTTAAAAATTTACTTCAGATAACTTAAAAGTACATTTAGTGTTAATAAACTGCAGTACATTTAGTGTTAATAAACTGCATTCGTAATTTTACATAAAAAAGTTCTTCGAATTTAAAAAAAAATTATACAGCTTTAGCATAATCATTGAATACAAGGGCGGGTCAATAAGTCCGTGGCTTTTTAAATTATACACAGGGGTGTGGTTAAAAACTCATTTCAATTTTCAACACAGTCTCCTTTGAGCTCCATAAATTTTGTCCAACGTTTTTCCAATTTTTTTAGCCCTTCCAAAAAAGATAAAATATGTCTAGGTTTTGTCAAAACAGGTTTGTTTGTGAGATGATTTCATCGTTGGAGTCAAATGACTTTCCGACGAGCCATTTCTTCAGGTTTAGAAACACTAAGAGCAAAAAGTTAGAAGAAAAACTTATAAACGTTTTTCGACCCTACTTTGCTATTTTTGTAGAAAAATACTGTTAAGTAAATTTTTTTTGCTATTTATGTACATTTTACAAATTACAGAATTTTAACCGAATATTTTAAAATTTTTGTTGCTTACTTCAAAAATCGTTTTACAAATTTTTGAAAACCAATTTGCTAAACTTAGCACAAAAATTACTAATTTTGCAAAATTTAATATTAAAGGAAATGTTATTTCTAATAATTAAAACTTATACATACAAACTAAAATTGTCTTAAAATGTTACATAGGTTGAAAAAAAGGTTCGGAAGTGTATATTTTTAACAACCAACTCAAGTCCAAAAATAGGACATCTACTTAAAATAGCACTCAAAATCAGCCCTTTAATCAATTCAAATTTGACCTTAAAATCCAAAAATTTTACTTAAAATATTTTTCAAAACAAAAATTAGTAAATTAAAACAAATGATAAATTCGTTTATGTTTTAAATATTTTTTAAGCCTTTGATTTTTTTTTAATTTTGTCTAAAATATTTTTTGAAAGTAAATATAAATAAAAAATTGTTCGATAAAAAATATAAATTTGTATATTCGAATTAGTAAAGCAATTTGAAAAGAAATAAGCAGCTTTCAAGTGTAAAAAGTTTATCTAAAAATAATTGAGTTTATTTGTGCATTTCAATATTTTATTATTATAAATTAAAATTTTGCTATATTTTACAATTCATTGGGTTTACAGCAATTTACTAAAATTTAGTAGCGCTTACTAATTTTTTATACTAAATTGTTTGTACTAATATTAATAATATTAATTATTTTTTTTTGCTGATTTTAGCAAATCGATTTTAAATCCCACTTTACAAAAAGTTTACTAAAATTTAGTAGTGGCTACTAATTTTTCTACTAATTTCATGGTACAACACGTCATGTAGGATTTTTAGGACATGTAAGATTAGCAAAAAATACCGCTGGGCTCAAACTAGCAAAATTTTCAGTTGCCATTACAGACTTTTTTTGGTGAATGAAAAGAAATAGACAGTCGAGGCTAAATCCTGAGAGCAGGGCGGATGGGGGAGCAATTTGTAGCCTAACACATGAATTTTTACCATGCAAGCTGCAATTTTAAATTTTGAGGAGTCTACAGCTAATGGCTGTTAAACTCAAATTAAATGATGCAGCTTGTTAAAATTTTGAGCGATGCCTATTAACAGGAGTAGTGTTTCCCTTTCCGTTAAGAGTCGGGAAATTAAAAAAGCCACAGACTTATTGACCCGCCCTTGTATGAAAAAAATTGTATTTTACTCACCTGAAATGAATCTGTAATGGCCAATATAATATCAAAAGTATGTTCAAATGGATGACCAGGCTCGGGCCGAAAGGGTGATATGACGTAATGTAAACTCAATAAAGGAACAAGTATAAATAGGGCTCTGCAATTAAATTATAAACAAAAGATTTCTTAAAGAAAATACATTTAAATAACTATAAATAGTAAAAAAAAATTATTAAAATTTTTAAGTCTCATGTTTTTCTTAAATTGCCAAATAAAAAGTTAAATGGCAAAAGAGAAAGCAATAAAAAAAGATGTAAAATTTTAAGATTGCAGTTTTAACAAGTTTTAGTAAATCTCTGTGCAAATTTTTCTCTGTTCTCTAAAAACAAAATATCAACACACAGAGCAACAGTGTTACCAGTATAGGGTATTTTTGCCTAAATTGAGGATTTTATTTCGTGAATGGGGTTAAACATTTCCGTTTGGGCATCAAGGTATTTTTTAGGGATGATTACAAAATCTACGGGGATTTTTGGGGATAATACACTCAAAAAAAAAATAACTAGAATTTAACTTCATTAGATAATTTTTTTTTTACTAAAAACTAGGACTTAACTCCCTAAAAATAAGAAAATATATTCTAACATCAAGTTAAATAGCACTTCTTTTAAGTGAAAATTATCCTTAACCTGCTTCTGTGGTAACTGTAATATATTTTACCATATATTTTAAAGTACTTTCCCACTTCCAGAGGACTTCCGCTTTGTGAGGACACTGCCCTTAACAAGCTTTTTGCTATACAATTTTGTCTTAAAACTAAATTGAATTATACTAAATTCATGTATTTAAAATATAAATTAAATTTCATTGGCAAAAAAAATGTACTGCAGGATATCCTGAAACGTAATAAATTGTGACAGTCAGATCCTTTTCATAGTTAATTAACGGTTCTGCTTGAGAAAACTAGAAATAGGGACGCCATACGTGACACACTGCATCTATGGCTAAGGAACACTGGGGGTCCTTTGTCTTCTTAAATTAACCAATTTAAGGAAATTTTTGCAAAAATAGAAAAATATCATAGTTACATTTCTTGTTATTATTGGAAAATGGAAAAGTCATAAGTTTATTTTATGGGATTTTTAGCTTAAACTTTATTTGAAATATACAAATTAAAACTTTTTTATTATTAAGTGAAAAAAAATAGTTCGATAAATATAAAGCTTAATAAGCGCTACGTCAATTATAGGAAAGCCATTATGCCGTAATGTATAAAATGTGCCTGCGATATTTTGTATTGTAGTCAACGAACAAATTCGAAATGTTTTACCCTTTGCTAACAAAATTTTAAAATATATTTTCAGCTACTTTAAGTTCAATATTTAAGACTGTTAAGATTAGAGATGGGCACGTGAGAGATTTTTGACTCACGCTCACGCACTATCACGAACCAAAAATTAAAATCATGCACAATAGTTTTTTTAAATGGTTCCTTTAATTTCTTTTATTTAATAATATTTTTTCTTGGAAATCAGGAAAACTAACTGGTTTGTTTTTAATTGATTGGTTTTCTGCAATAGAATATCAAAGATAATTTAAACGTTTTCCATCATAAAAAATCCTAAACCAACTTTTATTATTTTTTAAAAATTATAAAACTTTTACTTGAAGAAAAGAAATTTTTAAAATTTATCTGAACCAAGTTGCATGGAACTTTTCCCTGGAAATAGTTCATCAGTTTCTAAAATCAAGTTAATTTTTATTATTACATAGGAAAAAATCTTTTACTTTTTGTTTTTAATTTTCTGAACTAATTTTTAGAAAACAATTCTTCAAAATTAAAAAGTGGTATACTTAAGAACAGAATTTCGAAAATTTAGTTAATTTTACTTTTCGCGAACAAAAAATGAACACACATTAAGTTCAAGTACTTTCTCGATTTAAGTTAGACACATTTTTTGAACTAAATGGGAGTAAATTATGTCCTTAGTTTTTTTTTTTGCACTAAACTTAATTTTATTACATTAGAGGTTGCAAATTTCTTAAAACTAAGATGTTTTTTCTTAAAATTAATTAATTAACTTGTGTTTTCCTAAAATCAAGAAATATTACTTTGGAAAAATATGAACTATTTCTGAGTATATAAACTATTTAGTTTTTCCTCAAACTTATTAATTTTTATTCTTTTTAAGACAATTTTTCTAAGTTTTAATAAAATTTACTTAAATTGAGGACAATTTATAAACTATTTTGAAGGAAATTTTTGATAACATATTAGTTCATGTCTTTTTTTTAGTGTATATTAACAATGTTTTCATTTTCATTATTATTTTATTAATTTTTATTATTTTTTCAACCCTATAATTTTTCGATACTACGAGGGCGGATCAATAATTCCTTGACTTTTCGAACTTCCCCCACTTTTCGAACTGCTCCCACCACAAGTACCACCTGTTAATAGATTACTGTCAAATTTTGAGCAAGTTCCGTCATTTACTTTGCGTACATAACAGTTTTTGTGGTTATGTATATTGACCCATTTCCGCTCAGTAATGTCATATAGCACCACGCAGATTCCAAAAAATTTTTAATTCGACGCCGTTTTATAAACACATACGAACATTTTCGGATCCAGTTGCAGGTCCATATTTTGGACACAGTACTAAATTTTAAAATTTTCACAGGATTTGAATTCCCATAAACCTTCTTCACCAAAATTCAGCATCAGATGAAAAATGTCCTATCAGGTTTTGGATTAAAAAAAGTTTTCTTAATCTTAAATTTGTTATAGGTACAAATCAAATGAATGTTTAGCTTGCAAATGATTAACATTACAAAAATTTGTTTAATGATAATTTGGTTTAAAAAATATGATTTTTATAAAAACTAAATGTTGGGGGTTTTCGCGGACAAGAAAATAACGATTTGGGAATTTTTGGGAATGAAAAATCAATAATTGGGGATAAGGCCTTTAAAAAAACTGGCAACACTGTAGAGCAAAAATATAGTTGCAACATGATCACTGCTATACAAATTAAATTTTATTGTTTTATTTTTTTTTAAAATATATTTTTATTTTTATATTAATTTTGAAGTTTCAATCACATTGCTGTCTGACTAAAAACTAACTTAATTCTTTTAAAAAGCAAGAATTATATTATAATTATTTGATTATGTTGCATTACTCGCTGTGGGAAACAAAAATAAGGTTTTTGATTACTTTTCGCAAAAATTCATTTTGTAGACGAGACGTCAGCAAAAATATTCCGCGCGTGTAACTAGAAATAATGTTAGGGTGTCCCAACATATATTAGGGTGTCTTAACTTACACAGGGAAAAATTTGGTCAATTTACAACTGAAATTCAGTTTCTATAATTGAAATCGGTTGGTACACTACTGAATTTTTAGTTACAACACCCAAAATATTTAGCAATCTCATTTGAATTTGGTTGTTCTAATCGAATTTATTGGTTGTCGCAACCAAAACACTCTTCTCAATTGGCACTTTTTATTCTAAAAAACAAAAATTTTATTAATTTATTTCATGTAAAATTACGCCTTTTTTTTGAAGAAGTACTCAGAATATTAAAAAATTATTCAAAAAAAAAGTCTGTAGAACACAAGAATTGTTTTGTACAAAGAGGGTTTATGGGAGCGTTTCCCACCTTTTATTTATTTCAATTCAATAAATTTATTTAATTTATTTTATTTAAATTTAAGTTTTTATAAAATATATTTTTGTTTGTTATAATTTTTAATTCCATAAAAAACATTGAAATATAAATAACAAAACTACAACATATTTTCAAAAATCCCACAGTTTCTTATATAAAATACTAGATTTTTAGAAATTTTCCTGATACAATTTTCCTTCAAGCAAAATTCTCAGTCTCTGCAACTTCTTCAATAAACTTAGATTCTAAGAAAATTCTTAGATTCTAAGGACTTTTTCTAAATAAAAAGATTTGAGTCTCTAAGGACTATTTAAAAATCAATCTAAGAATTTTTCTGTTATAAAAAGTCGAAAGAAGAACTTTTGTTTTTTCTTTAAGAAAAGTCAATATAATCCAAGAAGTTTTCTGAAAATGTCCTTAACATCAAATTTTTTTTTGTTTAGAAGAAATATATCTTAAAGAAATATTTTTAAATTAAGAGAACTTTTTCCTAGTCTCGCATCATAATATTACTGTAGGGACCATATTATGGTAAAATTTTTATGACAACTATAATTTAGCATGACCATGGTTTGCACAATCATAATAGCATGATTGGAGATTCGAAATTATTATTATATAATCTTAATAATCAAATATATAATTATCATTAATATTATTATATTTACCAGGATAATAATATGATCATTTCACACATAACATGATACTTTATATTACCATAATATATTATGATTAAATAATTATAATTTTATTATCATAATATGATAACTAAATTACTTTCACAATGGTTGGTACAATCATAAATATGATTGACCCAACTATATTTGTTTTCTTTGCGTAAAGATATTAATTATTAAATTTAATTATTAACATAACTTACCGAAACGCCCGCAGCACTGTACGTGTTGTTCCAACAATGTTTTGTCCACCGGCAGGTGATCTTAACTTTAATATAACAACACGTATAATGTTGCTTAATAAAATTGCATTAAGCATTATAGAAATCGAAACAGGTAAATTCAAAATATTGTCGAATTTAGTAGCACTTATCCAACAGCTATAGGAAATGGAAAACCAACAAAAAAGAAAGTTTGTTAAATTAAATGAGAGGAAATTGTGCTTGGCTTTTGTCAACTTATACTTACTATAAATTTTCTTGTGGTTTTGCAGCAAAACCTCGGACAAAACCATATATTAACATATATACAACTGGTGAAATCCAACCAAATGCTATTAACAATTTAACCATCTTTCTCTCCGAAACAAAGGCATATACCAGAACAGTATATAAGTAAATACATTCACATAGCATCCATATATAGTTGGTTATCAGAAAATAATGCATAACTACAAAGAAAATAATACAGGCAGGCTGCCAAACACACACACACACACAGCATCCAGTAAACGAAATTGTAGAAAATTGAGAAAAAAAAAATTTGAAAAACAAAATTATTTCATTATTATGTTTACGGTAAAAAGAAAACATAATTATTCAACCACATAATTTTTAGTGTAAATTATATTCTCCTTTTCTACTAATACATCTAATACAAACTAATGCATTCAAACTTACCGGATTTTGTTGTAAAAGTGCAAAGTTTGGTACCACAGCAAAAAACCATAATATCCATAAAGAATTATCGAAAGCAAATGAGGTAAACAGGTTTATGTGTAATGTTATACGAGCACATTTTAAGGCTCTAGAAATCGGGATAGAAAAAACGTAAAGAATTATAGTGAAAGCAACAGTCAGTGGTTCACAACAAATAAAAAAAAAGCAATAAATTGGGATATACTAATTTTTTATTATTATTTTTTTAAAGAAAAAAAGTACAAAATTTTAAAGTTTTCAATTTATAATTTTAATTTATTTATCGAACAAAGTACAAAATGTAGAATTTAAATTTCTAAGTTATATATATATTATAAATTAAGAGGTATCTTAAGCATGTTTAACTCATAATTTAGTCTAAAATCAGCCAAAGCGTTTCACATTTGACAACAAAATCTTTAATAATCCGAAATTATCAATTTTGACACTCTATAGCATAACCTGTGTTCAGACAGGGTAACTATAAAAATATTTTGTGAACAGCTTTGATCCTCCCTTTCAATTTGTATAAACACCTCTTCCCGATTGCTGCAATAGTTTAGTAGATCCATAAAAGTTTATTTTTTCATGTCTGAAACCACTGTGTAATGCTTAGACGTATGAGTGATATGTATTGTAGCAAATAATAATAATCATACGCAGTGGTGTCTTAAATACATTTAGAAAATATATTTCAGAATTTTTCAGTCCCATTGAAATTTAATTGGCATTCCTTGTAATAAATTATAATGTCAAAAAAGTTCATTACAATTAAAAGCCATTAAAATTTTTGTTAATTGCAAATTTTAAGAACTTTTGCTAGTAAAAATATTGTTAGATTCCAAGCACTTTTTCGAAAATAAAAATTCTGAGACTCTAAGGACTAAATCTTAATAATGTCCTTCGAATTTTTACATTAGAAAAAATCCACAGAAGTTCTTTGAATTTAAAAAATTTGTTTAAGTATTTTTCTTAAAAAAAATGGTTATCTTTTACTACTTTTTCTTTAGGAAATACATTTCTTAAAGGAAAGATTTTAAATTTAAAGAACTTTTGCATAGTTTCGAATAACTGTAAAAACTATATTGTAGTTATTTTATTACATTTTTTAAATTTTTTTCTACAGTTTTATTTTTTGTTGTGATTTTTTTTTTTTTTATATTTTTGCTAATATGGTATTATCATATATATATACTCATGTATGAGTATATATAAAACAAATATGACCATATACGGTCAGCTTCCTTTAAATTTCGGATCCAAAGTTACATAGTCATATATGAAAATATATTTCACTATGAATGAACGTATATGTTTATGCATACCCATATATGATCATATGCAAGAACATGTTTGATCATGTATACTTATACTTCGTTTTTCACATGGGATATTTTAAGGTCAAGTTTATGAGATGTAGTTTATCTTTAAATTTGGTTTCACATAGTTTTTAACTAGAGTACTGCTTGAGGTGAAGTTTATTTATTTTTATTTCAGTGAAGACCAACATTTCAAGGCATAAAAAATAAACTTAGAAATGGCTGACAAAATTCATTTTCGGTTTTACCAAAACAAGTTTAACAGGCATAGCAAAATCTCGGCCTACCCTACGGGAAATGGACCAGTCACAGAGTTAGTCACGTGACCGGAACTTTGTGGCAGAAACCGGTCCTCGAGTTGGTTCTCTTATATGAAAGTAACCGGTAACTTTTTAAACTACTTGCGACATATCGCTGACCCTGTGTAGAGTACCATATCACTGCATTGGTGTAAGGGAATGCGCAACAGAATAGTTGATAATTATCTTACACATAACTAGTATAATGTTAGGCACAACGTGATGTGTATCAGAACTAGTTCAACATGAAACGTTACGTGACTGACTCAAATGTACATACCAGAGGACTGAAGACAAGTAATTTATAATAAAACTGGTTACATATTAATTAAAATGTGTTATGTTGCCGAACTTGTAGGGAACGAATAGTTTGGTGACATATCACTTGATTGTTGCAAGTGAATATGTCATAGAGCAAACGAAAATATGTTAGCATGTAACCTGTCAATATTTCTTCCACGTGTCTCATATTAAGAACGTGTTTCTGAAAGATTCCATAAGGTCCAGTTACTGAATTTACCTGCAATGTTTATTACAAAAGTTTTTAAAATTTTTTATATTTTGCAATTTTAAACTATTTCCTCAAAAAAAAAAAAAAATAATAATATGTGAATATTTTTAAATTTTTAATAATATTTAAGAACAAAAAATAGTTTGCTATTTAATTAAACAAAAAATGAATTAAAAATTTCCAAATTATGGGTGGGGTTAAAAGCAGGTCTGTGGAGGCAAGTCTGCCCCAGACAGTCCCATTCACTATTATGCTCTAAGATGAAGTTTTGCTCTTTAGCTGCTAATGTTTTTCCGACATTTCCTTTAATTTTACTCTGAAAATCGCATCCGATCACCAAAAAACAATATTTTTCCAAATAGAGAATTTTTTTAAAATATCCAAGAGAGAATGATAAATCAAAATCAAAAAATTAAATTATTAAATACACTTGTTTTTGATTCACAAACTAAAATAGATTGTTTATGAATTAAATTATTTTATATTTAATAAATGAACTTATATTTAATACATTGATTTTATAAAAATTTAAAATGCAAATTAAATTTACACCTAATAAATTAATGTTTTAATAAAAATCGTGGAATTTAAACAAACTAGATCTTCTGGAATTAGTGCGAATTCAAATTAAGTTCACGATGTTATTAAATTCGATCGTTTTTTGGTTCATGTATGTTTATTTATAGATTTCAACCAAATTGTCCAATAGAAGTTCTCAAATTTAAGTTGTTTTTCTCCTGCAGAAAATTCATTTGATTCAGTAAAATTTTTAGACTTAAAAGATTTTCAAGTCAGTATCAGGTTTTGTACATAAGTGGCTGCAAACTTTTTATTATGAATAAGGAAGATAAAGAATTAGTTTTGTAATTCACTATTTTTAAAATGAATTAAATTTGACTCGAATATCATTGTATAAACGCATTCAAGGCGTATTGAGGATTCTCGTCAGTAAATGATAGTTTAACCAACCTTCCGCAAACACATTTTGATAAATAAAAAAAAATAGATGTCCCTTTAAACTGCTATTTGTATATTAAAAAATCTAATAATTTAAAAAATCGCTATGATTTCAGACATTAACATATTGGTTAGAATAGTATCAAAACCGATGAATAGTATTAAAATCGGTGGTTACTCGAATTTATATAAAATTTAACACACATGCACCTATCTTAAGACAGCTGAATTCCAATTTCTTTTAAAATGAGCTGAGCTAGGGTGGAGTGTTTCAGCAACTTTCAGTTTTAAATTTCGCTTCGAATTTCGAAGCTTCGAATTAATATTAATCGATGAATAATTTTTAACAAATCATTCCAACAAAAAATAGTGTATTTGATATATATTTTACGAATTAAATCATAAAACAAATTATTCTATCCAAACAAAATTAATTTAATATAAATTAAATTAAAACATATCTCACTTTATTTTATACCAAATTATCCTTTAAAACTGATTATAAATTAATCACACAGTTGTAAGAATTTTAGTTCAAGTAATTCGGAAAATGGATTAACATAATTTAAACAAATAAAGTCTAAGGGCCAGTATTATAGTAACAATTTATTAGGATTTTTGACTAAAATTTTACTTAAGAAATTTTCAAACAGACAGCCAATTTCAATTTTATAGTCGTTTAAATGAAACAGTGTCCATAATGGAGTTAAGTGAAAATTATTTTTATATATTTTAATTTGATGAATTTTGTAATAAAATTTTAACAATGTTAAGAGAAAAGAAAAGAGTCTTCGAAATTTTTAGGGATAACATCACCCTAAGTGTTTCTAAATAAACTGTTTAGTGTTGTGATACCTATTAGTCAGTCGCAGGCAGCCAACGATTGACATTCTTTTATACACAGCAAAATTTGTTGAACCATGTCCGTGTCATTATTTCATATATAAAAGTTCTAATTTATTTAGTGCACATTGGTGCTATGTTCATTTCTCTTTGGATCACCACTTTTTCAGACACTGAATTATATTTTTCACCAGCTTTGTGACATGTCCCTCATTTATTCATCACAGATTTATCACCTTGGATCAATCGACCCTTCATTTCCCGTAGGGTATGTACACTCACCAAAAACAATCTGTAATGGCAATTAAAAATTTTGCTGTTATTATGGGAAACTCTGCTAATTTGAGCCCAGCTGTATTTTTTGCTAATCTTAGCAACACATGTCTGCTGACGTGTAATACAATGAAAATAGTAGAAAAATTAGTAGCCGCAACTAAATTTTAGTAGACTTTTTGTAAAGTGGAACTTAAAATCTGTTTGCTAAAATCAGCAAAAAAAATACTAAATATTATTAATATTGATACAAAATTTTAAATTTATTTTTTTTATCGAGCATCAAAAATTTTGATTATACTTTTTATAAAATATTTTATACAAAATGAAAAAAAAAAAACATCAAAGGCTTAAAAGTCTTAAAAATTGTTAAAACATAAACGAATTTGTCATTTTGTTTTAATTTGGTAATTTCTGCTTTAAAAAATATTTTAGTCAATTTTTTTTTTACTCTTAAGGTTAAATTTTGATTGTTTTTAGGGCTGATTTTTAGAACTAAAAAACCCTTTTAGTGCTATTTTAAGTGGATGTCCTTTTTTTAGACATGAGTCGGTATCTTCACTTTCGATCCCTTTTTTAAACCTATGTTACATTTTAGGGAATTCAAGTTTGTATATATAAGTTTTAATTATTAGACATAACAACCTCCACTTTTTTAAAATCAGTATTTTTTTTTTTGCTAATTTTAGCAAATCGGTTTTCAAAAATTTTTTATTCTATAAAAATTCTGTAATTTTTAAAATGTAAATAGCAAAAATATTTGCTAAATAATATTTTTTTTTACAAAAAATCACTACAATAATAGTAAAGTGAGATTGAAAACCGTTTACAAATTTTTCTACTAACTTTTTTTTCCGAGTGTAACAAGAACATTGTATAGGGTATTTAAAGATTTAAATTAAACATTTTTAATATATTTCCGTCTTTTTACAGCTGCGAATTTCACGAAGTAAGATTACAAAAACGATGCGTATTGATTATGGTGAAAATAACGAAATTTTTTGAAGTGTATTTACCATTACCATTTAGTATTTATATACCATTGCTTGAACTTTTCCAAATTGGTTGTTTTTGATCAAAATTGTTTTCGTAGTTAAACAAAAAAAAGTAACTTGAGACATGTTTGAAACCTTAGGCATATTAGGGGAAAAGTCTTTATAAAAAATTTATTAAAATTATTTATTTATCCCAATATTTCGTCACCACATTAGATGACTTCTTCAGGGGAAAATTTTATATAATTATAAAAGGATTTTGAATTTACTTTTTTTTGGAGAAAAACACTAATTGCATAAAAGGTGAAAAAAATTGTGAAATATAATTTTTTGTAGGTCATCAGGAGACGACGTTTTTAGAATTTCTAGAAATATTTGTTAGATTAAATTACAAACTCAATGAGAATTTTCTGTTTCCGTCTAGAAGCGTTATTCAAATTCTTAAATATCAAAGAAAAACCAAAACCAACAACGGAATGTTAAACAAATTATACATTGAAGGAAATGTTATTTCTAATTAAAACTTACACCTACAAACTTAAATCGCCTTAAAGTGTTACATGGATTAAAAAAGGGAGCGGATGTAAAAATAGGACATCTACTTAAAATATCACTAAAAGGTTTTTTTAGTTCAAAAAATCAGTCAAATTTTAATTCATAAAAAAATATTATTTAAATGCACAAATTAACTTAATTACTTTTAGATACACTTGTTAGACTATCTAGGTGCTAATTACTTATGAAATTGCCTAAGAACTCGAATATACAAATTTATATTTTTAAATCGAACATTTTTTTTATTTATTTTTTTTTTTAACAAATATTTTAGACAAATATAAAAAAAAGAAATGCTTAAAAAATAGTTAAAACTTAAACGAATTTATAATTTTGATTTAATTTGCTAAATTTTGTTTAAAAAAAATGATTTTAGTAAATTTTTTTATATTCTAAGGTAAAATTTTAATTGTTTTAAGGACTGATTTTTAGAACTAAAAAAAGTTTTTAGTGCTATTTTAAGTGTATGTCTTATTTTCGAACATGAGTCGGTTGTAAAAAGTATCTTCACTTCCGATCCCTTTTTGTCAACCTATGTAACATTTTTAAGTAAATTTAAGTTTGTATGTATAAGTTTTTATTATTATAAATAACATTTCCTTCAATAGCCTTTTTTAAGATTAGTATTTTTTTTTTCTAATTTTAGCAAATCGGTTTTCAAAAATTTGTAAAATAATTTCTGAAGTCGGCAACAAAAATGTTTAAATATTCTGTAATTTGAAAAATGTAATTTCAAAAAAGTTTACTACTTTTTAGTAAAAATCAGTACAAAAATAGTAATGTGGGATTGAAAACCGTTTACAAAATTTTCTACTAACTTTTTTTTTCTGAGTGTAGGAAAACATGTTTCTATAAGTGTCAGTTACATTTTAAATTTGCACAAGTACTCGTACATTTATTAATTGGAAACCTAAAAAACGCGACTTTTGCCCAAAAACTGTTTTATTAAATACAAACAAACAAATTATTGAAATGGTTATAAATTTTCCTAAATCATGTAAATTTAAACTTATATTCAAACTAGTTTGTATATAACTCAAAATGTAATATAAAATAAATTAAAAACAACTTAAAACCCGCACTACTAACTTTTCATATAAATCGAAAAAATTAATTTATTTATTTTTAAATATTAATAGATTAACTTACAATATCCGTAAATAGTAAATGATTTTTCATTTATATTAACTGTTAACAAACTGCCCACAAATCCGTTTAAACGATTGATATTTCCTTTAATTATTTCTTCAAACTGTCAACAAATTAACTACAAAATCCGTAAAAATAAATAAACGAATTTTCGTTAATTTTAACTATTGCAAAATTATTAAAAAAATTGGAAAATAATTTCACCAAAATTTCCTTATAAGTTACAAACTAAATAAAGAACTTGAGCCATATTAGTTGAAGAAAACTTGTTAGTAAAAAATAAATTTTTTTATAAAACTAATCCAATTCACAGCCCTTCTTTGCTAGTGCTGACTATTATTCTAACTCTTACTCAAGAAAATGTTCCTACTTAAAAACAAGTAAGAGCGGCTAAATTCGGCTATGCCGAATCTTATATACCCTTCACCATGGTTGGGAAAATAGTGAAGTTTATATATGGACATATATGGAATGGACAGATTTATATACGGACATCTTTAAGTGGAAATTTACCATTTAGTTTAGTGATAAAACTTGGACTCTGAAAGATTTATGGTTCCCGAAAATAGGTATTTTTTTAGGTTTTGGTCATAACTACTTTCAGCAAATATGTTCTACTAAAGATTTTCGACCTTTGGATATATAAGACGTATCCATAGGTCATATTACATTTTAGTTTTTATAAAAATTTTGATGTTTTTAGCCCATTTATGGAGTATTTAATTACGGTCTTACCGTTCTTAAGATATAAATTAATCTATTTTGTGCCACGCCCAATTCAAGGATAACGCCCACATTTGGTCAGATGTTGTGTATTGAATACCAAGATGCTTGCACCTTAATTGGAAACTTTTCCTCTTCCTGTTCTCCAATTATACAGAAAAGCTGACCAACATCGTTAAGACAACTGTGCTGGACGCATTTGGTTTGTTAAAAAAAAAAATAAAAAATAACAAAAAGTCTTATGAAAATAAAAAAAAAAGTTTTAAAAAATATAAAAATAAAAAAAGTTGAATAGACGGGGCTCGATCGCGCGACTAAAAGAAAAAAAAAGTATTTGTAACAAAGCGCTTAGACCACTGAGCCATTCAAGGACATAAGCAAACGTCGTTAATAGAAGTAAATAAAGAGTTTTCGTTTAAAACAGATTTAAATGACAAACCTTTGTATGGATTTGTTGTTTGTGGGCAAAAGGTGAGGAGGTGTAAGACAAAAAGTTCAACAAATAAAATAAAAACAACAACAATCACGATCATAATGCCAATCAGTGTTGTCATATTTTTTTTTTTCAAAAATCTTTTTAGTTCTAAAAAAAAGCTTTTTTCGACCAAAAAAATATTTTTTTACAAATCGTTAAAAGAAATCACTAGAACTGCATGTGTTTTATTTCTACAAATATGTTTGATTTAGCTGGCAAACTTGCATTTGTGATTTTATTTCGCTTTTTTATTGCAAAATATTTTTAATTTCTTTAGCTTAATTTTAAAAATTTGAAGGAAAATAGTTTATATTTTTTTTTTTTTAAAATTTTTATAAGTTATGACCTAAAATAGTTGCACTCAAAGCGAAATTATGTATAAAATTTTCTTAATATATAAGAAATAAAATGGTTTAAAAATCTGTTTATAAATTCTTTTAAATCGGAGCAAAAAATAGATATAAAACCGTTTGTATTTTGTTTGTATCAGAGGGTTTTTATACAAATTTTGATGTTTTTAGCCTATTTATGGATTATTTAATTATTAATATAAAATTTTATTCAAATTAATTATTTAATGTTAAAAAAAAAAATTAAATAAAAAAAGTCTTAAGAAAATAAAAAAAAAAATGTACAAAAAAGTTGAATTGTGTCTTCAGTAGGATTCGAACTCGCGTTCTTAGAGAAAAAAATTATTTTGTGACATAGCGTTTAGACAACTCAGCTATGAAGCCTATATGGAATCATCGTTTATAGAGTTATATTAACAGTTTTCGTTCAATAGTGATTTGTTTGATTTTTATTTAAATAAGAAAACTTCGTATGTGTTTGTTGTTTGTGTATAAAAGGTGAAGAGGTGAAAGAAAAGAAATTGATGTGTTTGTTATGCGTTATATTCAACATACAAATAACAAAGGAATTTTATGGAAAAAATTGGATGTAGTCCTGGTTTTTTGCTAATATCTCAGCCAATTATCAACCGATCTGGCTGATTTTTAATAGCAAGCAGAAATATATAACAATCAAGTCCTCATCATGTCTGGGGTCTTCGGAAAACCCATTTCAACACACAGACGGACAGACGGACATCGTTAAATCAACCTCGCTCTTCATAAGGACCCAAAATATATATACTTTATAGGGTCTAAGATCAATTTGCACTATGAATTGTTTTGTTATCAATTTTAATGCAATTTCGCATTAAATACCATTAAAATATTTTTTGGAGAATCACTTTTTACAAAAGAAAATTTTTAATCTCCTTGTGAAATTCCTCAAAACAAATTTATAAATATAAATTTCAAAAACATGGAAATATAAAGCAGGACTTATTTAACCAATTACCAGTAAGTCATTATTTTGTAATTGCTTATATGTACTATTATAACCATGACATTTAAGTCATTATTTTGCATTAAAAAGTAAGGCAGAATGCAAAGCCATTCAAATGCTCTTTCTATACCAAATTCACAACTGCAAAAAGTCCGTCACACCCCAATGTATGTCATTGCAATTAATTGAATAAAAATAATCAAATTATTTTTGTAAAAATTTTCTACAAATGAACAATTTAAACTACACAAATTATATGTATTCCTGCATATCACTAGAACATCCCTTGATAAATGCTATGACAAGTAAGTATTACATTTCACTTTCGAATACTTTTCATTTATTTAAGTACATCTATATAATTTACTACATTACAGATGCACGTATATAAATTATGTATGTAGGTTTTAAAAACATTTAAACCATTTCAGTAAGAAAAGTTTAAAGTATTTTCCCCTGAGTAAGAAAAATATGTGCTACAATGTTCTGTGTTGTATGTATGTATACACTCAGAAAAAAAAGTTTGTAGAAAAATTTGTAAACGGTTTTCAATCCCAATTTACTATTTTTGTACTGATTTTTAGTAAAAAAATTATTATTTAGCAAATCTTTTTGCTATTTACATTTTACAAATTACAGAGTTTTTACAGAATATCTACAAATTTTCGTTTCTAACTTCAGAAATCATTTTACAAATTTTTGAAAACCGATTTGCTAAAATTAGCAAAAAAAAATTACTAATTTTAAAAAAGTCGATATTGATGGAAATGTTATTTCTAATAATTTAAACTTATACATACAAACTTAAATTGCCCTAAAATGTTACATAGGATTAAAAAAGGGATCGGAAGTGAAGATACCGACTCATGTCTAAAAATAGGACATCCACTTAAAATAGCACTAAAAAGTTATTTATTTCTAAAAATGAGCCCTAACAACAATTTAAATTTCACCTTAAAAGTAAAAAAAAAAATTGACTAAAATATTTTTCAAAATAGAAATTACCACATTAAAACAAAATGATAAATTCGTTTATGTTTTAAGAATTTTTAAGCCTTTGATTTTTTTTTTTTCATTTTGTATAAAACATCTTTTAAAACATATAATTAAAATTTTTGATGCTCGATCTATAACTATTAAAAGTATTTAGTAATTTTTTTTGCTGATTTTAGCAAACGGATTTTAAATTCCACTTTACAAAAAGTCTACTAAAATTTAGTAGCGGCTACTAAGTTTTCTACTAATTTCATTGTACTACACGTCAGCAGACATGTGTTGCTAAGATTAGCAAAAAATACCGCAGGGCTCAAATTAGCAGAATTTCCCGTAATAACAGCAAAATTTTCAGTTGCCATTACAGACTTTTTTGGTGAGTGTAGGACAAATTTAAAGTATATTAATAATTCTTATATTAAAACCTCTCCAAACAGAATTTTTCAATCCACTTGTGCTAATTTATTTCAGACTAAAGGGTTTGTGCAAAATTATCATCATGCTGGTGCGTGAAATATCGAGATATTGAGATATTCTTGGATTGTATTGCACTCTTTCGGTCACATTTTCATTGGTACGTACCCTACGACAATGGATACCATAAGTGTTGTGAACTAGCAAACCGGTCTCACGAAGTTTTTGCACACACTTGAGTACAGTATGCGCTGTTGGTGCTTCATTTCAGTCAAAATTTCTTTTCAACAATTTTGAAATATGTCCAAGCATTGTTAAGCTAATCATTTTAATCCTTGAAGGTATAATAACTAACTAACTAACTAACTAACTAACTAACTAACTAACTAACTAACTAACTAACTAACTAACTAACTAACTAACTAACTAACTAACTAACTAACTAACTAACTAACTAACTAACTAACTAACTAACTAACTAACTAACTAACTAACTAACTAACTAACTAACTAACTAACTAACTAACTAACTAACTAACTAACTAACTAACTAACTAACTAACTAACTAACTAACTAACTAACTAACTAACTAACTAACTAACTAACTAACTAACTAACTAACTAACTAACTAACTAACTAACTAACTAACTAACTAACTAACTAACTAACTAACTAACTAACTAACTGATAGTAAATATTTTAGACACCAAAAAAATATATCAGTGTCAAAATAACATATGATTTAAAAAGTTACCTATATTTGGATCACCCTGTACATGGTCACATGAGTTGTTATTGTAGGGTCGTGTATGTTGTTCTCTGTACATTGTGCATCTTAAATGTTTACAAATGCTCTATTCTCAAGAGACAATTTAATATTTTATTTTGTGTAAGGGTTTCAAGAAATTTCTTTTAATGAAACTCATTTTAATTTAAACAAATATTAAAATTAATTTTAAACAAATATTAAAGAATGCATTATACATTTAGAAATACACCAAATATTTGTTATCTTCAGTATTTTTCTGTAATTGAATTCTTTTCTAAAAAAAAGTAACACTAAAAAAATTCACCCTAATAGTTAATGTGTTGCTTTTTTGAAAAAGTTTGTTGCTTTGTTAGAAAAAGTCCTTATCATCTTAGTATTTTTCATGATGAAAAGTCCTCAAAATCTACGAACTATTTTAGAATCTAAGTTTTTTAAAAAATATATGCATTTTGATCTTAGAAACAGTTTGCAGAATCTGAGAATTTTATTTTAAAGAAAAGTCCATTGAATCTAAAAAAGCACTCAAAAAAAATATATAAACTAAAATTTAATCAAAAATTGTCCTCAATTAAAGTAAAATTTTATTAAAACTTAGAAAAATTTTCTTAAAAAGAATAAAAATTCCTAAGTTTGAGGGAAAACGGAATAGTTTATATACACATAAATAGTTCATATTTTCCCTAAGTAATTTTCTTAATTTTAAGAAAAAAAAACAAGTCAATTATCATCTTAGTTTTTAGAAAATTGTATACTCAAATGTAACAAAATTAAGTTTAGTTAAAAAAAAAAAAATTTTAGACATAATTTACTCCCATTTAGTTCAAAAAATGTGTCTAACTTAAATCGAGAAGTTCAATTAACTAAATTTTAAAAAGCCATTTCCAAATTCAGTTTTTAAGTATACCACTTCCTTATTTTGAAGAATTTTTCTAAAAAATAGTTCAGACATTTAAAAACAAAAAGTAATAAATTTTTTTCTATATAATATTATAATAATTAACTTGATTTTAGAAACTGATGAACTATTTCTAAGGAAAATTTTCAGATAATTTTAATAAAATATTCTTTTTTTCAAGTAAAAGTTTTATAATTTTTAAAAAATTATAAAATTTGGTATATGATTTTTATGTTGGAAAACGTTTACATTATTTTCAATATTCTATTCCAAAAACAAAACAATAAATTAAAAACAAACTAGCTAGTTTTCGTAATTTCTAAGAAAAAATCTTATTAAAGGAAACAAATTAAAGTGACCATTTAAAAAATTACCATGCATGATTGTAATTTTTGGTGCGTGACTTAAAAATGTCTCACATGCACTTTATTAATCTTAACAGTGTTTAATATTCAACTGAAAGTAGCTTAAAATATTTTCTTAAAAGTTTGTTAGCAAGAGGTTAAAATTTCGAATTAGCTCTTTTATGTAATAATTTTGTTTGACGACTACAATACAAAATATCGCAAGCACATTTTATACTTTACGTCATAATGGCTTCTCTATAATTGACGTTGCGCTTATTAAACTTTATATTTATCGAACCATTTTTTTTTTTCAATTAATTTTTATCTGTCAAATAAAGTTTAAGCTAAAAATCCCATTAAATGAACTTATGACATTTTTCCATTTTCCACCAATAACAAGAAATGTAATGTATTTTTGCAACATTTTCCTTACATTAGTTAATTTAAGAAGACAAAGGAACCCCTGTGTTCCTTAGCCATAGATGCCGTGTGTCACTTAGGGCGTCCCGTTAATTAACTACGAAAAGGATCTGACTGTCACAATTTATTACGTTTCAGGATATCCTGCAGTACATTTTTTTAATTTGTTTACCTTTTTGCTAATGAAATTTAATTTATATTTTAAATACATGAATTTTCTATAATTCAATTTAATTTTAAGACAAAAATGTAAAAGCTTGTTAAGAGCAGTGTCCTCACAAAGTGGAAGTCCTCCGAAAGTTGGAAAATGGTCACTTAAAAGAAGTGCTATTTATTTTGATGTTTGTAAATATTTTCTCATTTTTAGGCAGTAAAGTCTTAGTTTTTAGTAAAAAAATTATTTAATGAACTTAAATAAAATAAAATTTTTCTTAAAACCAAGGAAATACTTCCTAACTAACAGTAAAATTTTAGATGATGTATGAACTAATTAGGAGGAAATTTTACTGTTTTCTAATAAAAATTTACCTCTCAGTAATACAATTTTTCTATAATTTAGAAATTAACACCAAATTTTAATTTCAAGAAAAGTTTTATTAAATATTGTAAAAAGTGTCTTTGGCGCCGTTTTCATTTAAATTTTTTCTCTAAATAAGTTATTTTTTCTAAATTTTAGTTCATTTTTTTTTGAGTGAAATTGAAAAAAATTTCTAAAAATAGCTTAAGAAACCTTTTCGTAAATATTCTGAGTTTTTTTGCCTCAACATATATAAGCATATTTAAAAAAAAAAGTATAGTTTTTATTGAAAAGAATAAAGAAACATAAAATCTTTATATAGAACCTTTTTGAAAATGAAGTTATTCAAAAATTAAAGTAAAATCAAATGTTATATGGTATTTTTGACGATATTATAATTTTTCCATGGGTTTCTGAACTGATACATTTTTTTTATGAAAAGACAGTATTATGACTGTAAATGTGAAAGTCATGCTGTCAATTTACTATTTTTGTACTGATTTTTAATAAAAAAAATTATAATTTACTTAACTTTTTTTGCTATTTACGATTTGGTAAAATTAGCAAAAAAAAAAATTAATAATTTTTAAAAAAAAGGATATCGAAAAAAATTTGTACTTAGAAATTTAAAATGCTTTTAAATGTTACATAAAAAAAAGGCATCGGAAGTAACGATACTTTTTACAACCGACTCATGTAAAAAATAAGACATCCACTTAAAATAGCACTAAAAAGTTTAAAAATTAGCCCTTAAAACAATCAAAATTTGACCTTAAAATACAAAAATTTGGCTCTAAATATATTTTTGAAATAGAAAAATTAGTTTGATTTTACTATTTTTAATTTTGTCTTAAATATTTTTTGAATAAAAATATATAAAATAAACAATTAAATTTTCGGTTTTTTTTTTGAAAGACAATTTTAAAAGAAATTAGCAGCTTTAAAGTGTAATAAGTGTACACTCAGAAAAAAAAGTTAGTAGAAAAGTTTGTAAACGGTTTTCAATCCCACTCTACTATTTTTGAACTGATTTTTAGTAAAAAATTATTATTTAGCAAATGTTTTTGCTATTTACATTTTACAAATTACAGAATTTTTACAGAATATTCACAAATTTTTGTTGTTAATTTCAGAAAACATTTCACAAATTTTTGAAAACCGATTTGCTAAAATTAACAAAAAAAATTACTAATTTTAAAAAAGTGGATATTGAAGGAAATGTTATTTCTAATTAAAACTTACACCTACAAACTTAAATTGTCTTAAAATGCTACATAGATTAAAAAAGAGATCGGAAGTGAATATACCGACTCATGTCTGAAAATAGGACATCCACTTAAAATAGCACTAAAAAGTTTTTTTTAGTTTTAAAAATCAGGCCTAAAAACAATTAGAATTTGACCTTAAAAGTAAAAAAAAAAATTTGCCAAAATATTTTTCAAAACAGATATTACCAAATTAAAACAATATGATTAATTCGTTTTTTTAAAAAATATATTCAAAATTTTTGATACTCGATAAGAAAAATAAATTCAAAGCTTTTTACTAATATTAGTAAAATTTAGTAATTTTTTTTTTTGCTGATTAAACAAACAGATTTTATATTCCACTTTACAAAAAGTCTACTAAAATTTTGTAGCGGCTACTAATTTTTCTACTAGTTTCATTGTACTACACGTCAGCAGACATGTGTTGCTAAGATTAGCAAAAAATACCACTGGACTCAAATTAGCGATATTTCCCGTAATAACAGCAAAATTTTCAGTTACCATTACAGACTTTTTTTGGTGAGTGTATTTACAAATAATTGTGCAAAAATACAAAAAATGCACAAATTCCTAGTATTTTTTTTTTATTAAAATTTTTCTATATTAAATTGTAAAACATTTTGTATTAAATTATGGTGTTTTATTTACATATTCCTAAATACAGGCTTCCAAGGGCATTAAAAAAAAAACAATTTATTTTTTATTCTAATCCGACGTTTTTATTAGATCTGGCAACCATATAGATATACAAGAAGGAAAAAACAATAACAATAAATTAAATCTAGCATTGAATTTAGTTTACTATAATTTATCAAAAACTTTTTTAATTCTAATAAAATAAGCTCTAGCTTATTTATTTTTTTAATTACCTTTTTGTTCAGAATTGTACCAATATATAGTAGCGGTTATTAACTTTCCTGCCATTTCGATTGCACTAGTATTTAGTAAAATTTGTTGCTGATTTTATCAGATCAGTTTTTAATTTAGTAGCGGTTACTAAAGGGTGTCCCAAGAAGAACGCAATTTTTAAATTTTAAATAAAACACAGATATTTAAAAAAAAAAAATCGTGAAACTTTATTATATCGTAAAGTAGACAGAATGAGGTTATGTATGGAACAATATATCGTGCAGATGGCCGCCGCGGCTTTGTTGGCATGCACGCGATCTTTTAATGAAATTTTCAATGACTGTTTTGCATGAATGCTGCGGTATTTCATTAATGCAGCGTCCAATTTCCTCTTTTAAGGCTTGAGTCGTCGTCGGCTTATTCGCGTAAAAAACCCCAAAGAAAAAAATATAATGGTGTTAAATCGCACGATCTAGGCGGCCAATTCTGATCTCCAAAACGCGAAATAACACGACCGGGAAATGACTGATGCAGCAATTGAATTGTTTCTCTGGCTGTATGACATGTGGCGCCGTCTTGTTAGAACCACATGCCCTCCACATTCATTTCTTCAATTCTAGGCAAGAAAAAACTGGTTATCATTTCACGATACCGAACACCATTGACTGTTTGCGCTTGACCTGCCTCATTTTCATAAAAAAAAAGTCCAATGATTCCTCCAGCCCAAAAACCACACCACACAGTGACACGTTGAGGATGCATTTGCTTCTCGTGAATCACTCGAGGATTTTCCTCACCCCAAATGCGACAATTCTGCCTATTGACGAAGCCATCAAGATGAAAATGGGCCTCGTCACTGAAGATGATTTTATCGGCAAAATCAGCATTTTCATGTTGTCTCTCCAATACCCAATTAACGAACTCCCTTCGCTGTCCATGGTCAGCTGGCTTCAGTTCCTGAGTCAATTGAACTTCGTATGCATGGAGATGCAAATCTTTCGTCAAAATTCGCTGCAAAGTGGATTTGGAGACACCAATTTGCTGAGCTCGGTGTCGAATTGAGGTGGATGGAGTTTGAGCGACATCATCACGTACAGCTGCGACATTTTCGGTCGATCGACCTGGTCGATGGCGCGTTGTTGTCTTTACATTACTAACAGACCCAGTTTCGGCAAATTTATCCATTAATCTCTTTACAGTTGACTCTTTTGGAGCATTATTGTGACCCCGAATTGATCGCAATTTGCGAACTGTAGCCGCAAAACTTTCACCATTTTGGTAAAACAATTTCACAATGAGAATGCGTTGTTCATTCGTGTAGCGCTCCATTTTTACTAACCTCGTACCTTCTACTAGCAAACAATAACAATTGTTCAAATGTCAAACAATGACACTTCGAATGTTGCCAGATTTAAAAATTGCGTTCTTCTTGGGACACCCTTTATTTTTTTTGGCTAATTTCATTGTACTGCAGACATGTTAGCAGACATGTTAGGAAAAAATACAAAATTTTCATTTGCCATTGTAAAGTTAATTCGAGTACGCTGAGTTCAATGGTGATAGCCGTTTTTAAAAATTAGCGCTTTTATTCGCGATATTCGTTATTAAATATTTCAATACTAAAGTACCACAAAACGACCATTTTTACACTTTTGAGATCATTTTTGATTTTAAATTTATCCAACTCTGTTAAGGGCAATTATTCTCTATTTGTTTTTTACGGAAACATTTCTTCACAATATTTTTTGTCGAAAGAAATTTTTTTTCTTAACTCTATTGAATATTTTTCTAAACCCTATTGAATATACCCAAAGTAACATAACATTTTAGTTTTTATTAGCAGAAAAAAATGCTTTTGTGAAATTTGTTTGATGATATTTTTTATTTCATAAAAAAAAATTATAATTTCAAAAAAAAAAAAAATTTATAAAAAACCCGCAATAATATTTTTTTTCTGCAAATAAAAACTACAATCTTATGTTATACTATGGGTATATTGATCACATATTTTTTTTCCATAGTAAGAATTTTCGTTACTACAAAATAGAAAGTTGAAATCGTGAAATAATAAAATATTTATTATAACAATGATGGTAGCGACCACATTGATAGTTAGAACCTATTTATAAGCCAATAACTTGATCGGCACAACCATACCCAAATGCAGCAGCCACAATATCATAGCAGTTACCATGTTGCAACCATATTTTTGCTCTGGGTGTGTAGAAAATATAACAGGGTTTTCTCGTCGGCTGATGTAGTTTAGTCGCGTCCGGGTCTACTAGAGGACCCGAAAACCTTAAGTAATAACACAATAGATTTTACCCTTTTTGGGGCTTATAAATCTCTTTTTTTATTCAAACAATTAATTTCAACTACAATAATTAAATAAATATATTTCACAAATGGCAACACCCTTATTCTCCACATGGTTACACCCGGTGTATGCAATGTAGACGTCTACTGACTCGGTTACGGGTTCGACAGGTAGTCGTCTACTGTCTCGGTTACGGCTTCGGCAGCTGGTCGTCTACTGACTCGGTTACGGGTTCGGCAGGTAGTATTTTACTGACATATAAACCCACTGAAAAGAAGTTAGACCAGTCCGCGAAGGCTGTAAAATTAGAATAGTCCGCGAAGGCTGCGAAATAAGAACCGTCCACTAAGGCTGTAAAGTTAGAACAGTCCGCGAAGGCTGTGAATTTAGAACAGTTCGCGAGGGCTGTAAAATTATAAAAGTCCGCGAAGACTTTAAAATTAGAATAGTCCGTGAAGGCTGTATAATTAGAACAGTCCGCGAAGGCTGTGAATTTAGAACAGTCCGCGAAGGCTGTAAAATTAGAACAGTCAGCGAAGGCTGTAAAATTAGAACTGTCCGCGAAGGCTGTAAAATAAATTAAGTGTTAATAACTAGTAGTGTGTGCTGTAAAATACATACAAACTAGTTTTTATAACGTATAAAAAAAAAAACATACACACGAACTTATATAGGGTCCGCCAAATAACTTTTCTTTAAAAATGTTATAAAAAAAAATACTAAATATTTTCTTAAATTTCTTTTTTTATTTGAAAGTACAATCCTTCCGGTTAATAATGGAAAAATTTCATTCAAATGGCTGCCTCGGCTGCCCATGCAGTAGCCTACAAGATCGGTCCAATTTATAAGCACATAGTCGATTGTGTGCAGCTGTATTTCACCAATGGCTTCACGAATATTTTCCTTTAAAGCGTCAATTGTCTCTGGCTTGGCGACGTAACACTTATCTTTGACACGGCACCCCACAAATAATAGTCCAACGGTGTGAAATCGCAGCTTCGAGGTGGCCAAACGACATCAGCTCTGCGGCTGATAATGCGATCTTCAAAAACAGGGCGCAAAATATCGAGTGTTGCTTCGGCTGTGTGGCACGTAGCGCCGTCCTGTTGAAAGCAAATTGTTGCCAATATCCTCCTCTTCAATTTTTGTGGACAAAAATTCGTTCAACATGGCCCGATAACGATCGTCATTGACTGTAACGGCCAGCCGAGGCAGCCATTTGATTGAAATTATTTTCCATTATTAATCGGAACGATTGTACTTTCAAATAAATAAAGAAATTGGAGAAAATATTCAGTAGTTTTTTTTTATAGCATTTTCAAAGAAAAAGTTATTTGGCGAACCCTATATAAAATATATAGGCTATGCCCATGTTATATTTACAAAACTTTAGTGCGTTTACATCCCATGCAATTTAAATTTATATTAATTGTAAAATAAACTCTATGATTATGAAAGTGATCAAATCGGAGTAATAATTTGCGACGTTACAAACAGTTGGCGGAATTGTTGAAGTTTTTCAGTTCATAACCCTGTTATTTTGTTTTACTTCGGTGAGGTTAAATGCTATGGAAACACCAAAGTAGCACGGTTGCCATACGTGTGAGATGTAAAAGTCTTACTTATTATTTTTCTAAATTGCTATTGCCATAGCTGTTGATCAAACTTTCCTGTTTAACAGTCCAACGCACTAGTCGTTGCACTACAACCCTCTCCCGAAGTCTTTATTTTGGTGTTCAAATTCACACAATTGTGTCCATTTAAGCAGTAAAGTGTTGCCAACTAATATAAAAAATAGTTTAACAGCTGATTGTTTAGCATTAGTAAAAATGGAACATTGCGCAATAGAACACCGTGTTTTCACTTTTGAATAATTTTTCAAAAATAATGAAAGTTTGGTAGCTGTTTTGAGTTTTTAGACTGGTGAAACAGTGACTTTAATAATGATAAAGTTTTAGAAGAGCTAAGCGTCATTTTAGTGAATATACTTGTTTTAAGTACCTTTCGAATATTTCGATATTCCGAATCATCTCTGTAGTCTATAATTTGAATCATTAAAGTTCATACAATTATTTTTAACTTGCAAACAATAAATTATAATAAATGTAACAAAATCTATCAGACAAAGCATGGAAAAATATAAATTTATCAATTAAAAATAAAGAAATATTTCCTATTTGCAGCCGCATTTTATATATTTTTTTCTCTCAATAACTGAAAGGTTTGCCTTTCTAAACCCTTTGTTAGTACTTATTCCATTATTATTTTTTAAATTTTTCATTTTATTCGTTTTGCTTATTATTTGATAAAGTTGTATACTTTATCAAAATTTTTAACATATGTACAACAATTTTCATATAATTCTTGGAACAAGAAATATTAAATTTTTCCTATTAGAAAATGTTGTGGCTTACACATTTTCTGTATTAAATATGTTACAAATATTTATTTTTAAAAACATAAACAAATTCTTTAAGATATAATCCATATGTTACAAAATATGTAAATTTCATAATATTTTTCTGTATTCCTGATTAGAAAAACAAAGCTGTCTAGCATAATAATAAACAACATCTTTTGCGTGTTAAAAAAAAATCAAACAAGAAATTTTTAAAATATAAGCAGCCCTAAAGTTTCAACATTAAGACTACAGGACGTATGATGAATAAACACCAAGAAAAAATATTAATCATACGTCAGGGTGTGTATATTGTAAAACCACTATTGGATTGTTCAAAAAATTTAAGAAAACTTAAATTTTAAATACAAGATGAAAATAGAACTTCTAAATTTTAAATAATTTGGCTATAAATTTAAAAAAGGTAAATTTATATAAATAAAGTACATACCTTAAAAGTTTGGATTTCAAGGAAGTATTCCAAAGCGGAGAATCTTAAAATGGTATATGTTTTTTTTTAATTTTCAATCTTATATTCCTGATCAAAAACAGTGAAGTTGAAGTTTTTCACTTTGATCTCATGCAACGGGGAGGGCGATCCCTTGTCGTGATACTTAGTTTTATCTTTGGAGAACCACAAAGAGTTCCGAATAGATATTTTAAAAAGTAAGTAATTTTTAAAAACTATTAGTTTTGAAATAAAATTTATAATTTGAAATATAAAAAATAAAATAAATAAAATATAAATAATTATTACACTAATCAAAAAAAAGCAAATTACGTTCTGGGGTGTGAAATATTTTTAGGGTTATCATAGTCAAATTGCACAAGGGTTTAGCGCCAAAATTGTATGCAATCATTTTTAAAAATCGGTGCAAATTAAATTTTTGTATAGGGTGTTCCAATAAGGACTTGACAAATTTTTTTTAATAAAACGCAAACTATTTTATATATTTCCAAAACTTTATGATCGACCTGAAATACAATCAAAACATTTATGAATGGAACTCGACTTCGTTCATATGGCCATCGCGGGCATGTCGACAGCTGTCGATTCGTTGGACCCAATTTTCGTTGACTCGGCCACACATTTCGGCCGCTGTTATGCGCTCACTGTTGGCTCTGAGGCGGCCAATTGACTGGTCCATTTCTTGAGATAGCACACTCAAACTTACTCTTCTAAAAATCGATTGTAACGTGTGCACCGTCCTGTTGAAACCACATATCGCCCAAGTCTATTTTTTCCAATTCGGGCAAAAAATAATCGGGAATCGTGGCGCGATAACGATCGTTATTGTCGACGAAAAAATACAGCCCAATGACGCCGCCGGCATGCAAACCGCACTAAACAGTTATTTTTTGTGGATGAAGTGGTGATTCATGAAGCACATGCGTATTTTCACCAGTATAGCATATTTTGCTTATTGACGACCCCATTGAGCCAAAAATTAGCTTCGTCACTGAATATGATTTTGCTCTTAAAGTTGCGTTCACCGACTCCGAATTTCGGTAGTACATTTTTATAATTTGCATACGTTGTTCGTTCGTGCACTTTACCATGATGAAAATGTTGAGTTTACTGAAAAAAGGAATGTAACAGTTAGATGATCAGTGAACTAGTGCGTTCACAAATTACATTCAAAGTTGTCAAGTACCTATTGAAAACCCCTTTATAATGTAATTAAAATTCGATTCACCAATTTCCATTTACTCGTAGAAACATAAAAGAAATATAATGTTATTTTTTTCTCTTTTGTCTTCGAGTATTACCTCATTTGGCTTGGGAGTGCCGCATAAGTTCCTGATCCGTTCCCTTTATCGCATGCCCAGAGCGTCCCACCGTTCTAAAGAATTGTTATTTTCCAGGCTCTCTGAATTTTTGACACCGGCATGCACCCTGACTCAGATTTTGTGGCATACTTACTCATGCCAGTAGCAAGCGCCTTCTGCGGC
Source organism: Eustalomyia histrio (assembly GCA_949748255.1). Taxonomy (NCBI): domain Eukaryota; kingdom Metazoa; phylum Arthropoda; class Insecta; order Diptera; family Anthomyiidae; genus Eustalomyia; species Eustalomyia histrio. Next base: position 61,295,129 of record OX456527.1, on the reverse strand, counting down.
AGAACACACTCGCTTAAAGACTTTTATATTAGTTTAAGTCATTTGCTGAATTTCTTATTATATTGTTTAGAATTAATACACAAGAAAAAGAAAAAAGTTAATTAATAAATAAAAATAGTATTGTAAAAACAATCAACAACTCGCTTCATTTCTCATTCTCAGTCACTAATCAATAAAATTTCTGTGACGGACCTGGACCATGGAGCTATACCCCAGCAACAGGAAAAAACTCGTCGTTACACAGTTGTCATCAATGGCATCCCTTCTCCATAACTTATGTTGCATTAGTGTTTCTTTTATCAGCCAAAAACTATAATACAGCATTGTCATCTGGCGATTCTAGCAAAGAGTAAAATCTAGAAAACATTCGAATATTCTAGTGAATCTCACCACACATATAAATACGAGCATACCTTAGGTAGCAGGCAGTTTAAAATATAACATCGATGCGATAACAGCATTTGTAGCATTAATGATTAATTGAATAAGTTGTGTAATCTGTTAAAGTGTAACTTAATGGAGTTTCAGTAAATTATGTTGTATAGATTTTATTTTTGAGTTTCAAAATTTTACGGCTTAGGCTTATTGTTATTCCACATAAATTTCGTACGAGTCTTATTTACGAAAGTCAAAACCATTCTGTCATTTCATGCCATTGGCACAAATGGCAGTGAAATTTTTTCATTAAATATTTTAGAAATTTGTCTTTAAATTTTTGTGATTATATTTATCTTAGTGGTATAATTTTTCTGTTTTAAAAAAAGGGGTAAAATTACCACAAAAAAAGTTGGAAACAAAGGGTTAAAAAATTCAACGAAAAAAATTCTCGTTAATTTTTACTTAAAGCGTTAGAACAAAAAAAAGCAGAAGTACATTTTCAACGTTATTTAACAGCTCTACAAGTAAAAATAATAATTCTGATTGTTTTAAAGGTTTTAAATCTACTGAATAAATTTTTCGGACACAAAAAATATACTGGACAAGTTTCTACGGTGATCTTCTAGCAGAAAGGCAAAAATTCTGAAGGACCTTCTTGCCATTACGCCAATAATGTCCACAGATGATTTCTGTAGCAGATTTGATAATGCTCACTGTAGAGGAGTCGCTCACATATTGAATGCTTGCGTCTATGCTCAGACATCTCTTAAGTATCAGAAATGGTTCCAATAGTTTAAATAGGTAACCATTCGACATCTGTAAAGGTATACAGAGGAAACAGATGCATTGTGGCAACCTAATTTCTTGCCAACCAAATTTTTTGGTTGCAGCAACAGAATTATTCGGTAGTCGCAACCAAATGTATTCTTGAGTCACTTAAAAAATGATGTCTTAACCGAAATTTTGCTGTATTAACCAAATTCCTGTCGCCACAAACAAAAATATCGATGACCACAACCGAATGATGCGGTATATTGAGGAGATGCCTATTACAATGCTTCCAAGCTCAATCCGACGTTAAGGAGAATGTTATGAAAGAATCCGCATAACGCGGATTCTTTAAAATTTTTAGTTTGGTCGTGCGGTCATACGAGAAAATGTTCGGATCCGGTTGTAGGTCTATATTGTGGAGACACTCCCCCTTTAATCGTCCCGCCTAATCAAAAAGAAAACTTATTTTTTTGTGAGCGAATTTGGGACTTCCTTTACCAAAAAATTCAGCATCAAATTGGGAAAAATATTCTGCCCGATATTGGGTTAATAACACATTGTTCGAAAACGAACCATTGGCCTTTCAATAAAACACTGCCACCAAATCGTTTTTAAAAAACAATTTACTTAACTACACAAAGAACACAAATTCTTTATAACCATACATGGGACTAATTAATTGAATAAACTAATTAATTGATGATTTAATATTTTAAAATAATGATAATCATTTAAATTGTTTGATTTAATTGATTAATGGTAATGTTTTTTTAAATTTCCGTGCAATAAATAATTAATCAGTAAAAACATATAATTAAAAAGTATAATTTTATATTTATACTCTAGAGCAAAATTACAAGTATGATTGTAACAACCGAATTTCTTGCGAACCGAATGGTTTGGTTGAAGTCACCAATATATTTGTTTACAGCAACCGAAATTCGGTTATTGCAACAGAATTTCGGTTGAAAAAAATACTTCTGTTATATCAGAAAAACATTTGGTTGGGACAACTAAATAATTCGGTTGCTGCAACCAATTTTCAATTGTCAAGAAATTTGTTTGAATCTATGAATCTGTTTTCTTTGTGTATATTTCAAAGAAATCGTTATCCAGAGCAGAAAACTTTGGGCTATAAATAGTTATCTACACTCAAAAAATATTAACTAGAATTGGAGGACAAATTGGAATGAAAACGGCGCCAAAGACACTTTTTACCAATTTTTAATACAAGTTTTCCATGAAATTAGGAAACAAATTTTACTTAAAATTTGGTCAAAATTTCTAAATTATAGAAAAATTTTACTACTGAGAACTAAGTTTTTATTAAAAAACAGTAAAATTTCCTCCTAATTAGTTCATACATCATCTAAAATTGTAATATTAGTTAGCAAATGTTTCTCTGGTTTTAAGAAAAATTTTATTTTATTTAAGTTCATTAGATAATTTTTCTTTTTCCGAAAAACCCTCTAACTCCTTCTCATACCGACATTTTTTATCTTTATTCTAACAAATTGTAAAAAACACCCCGAAAAAGGGGAAGGGCGGGGACGAAATGTTCTACAAAAATGTTGGCTATAAAATTATACTATATATGTCAGAGCACACTAAAGCCCAAAACTTAACACAAATACCATAAACCAGACAACTTCAAGATTTCCTACCAAATTTCTAGTCACATTATGAAGGGGGAGTTAGAGGGTTAATATGTTCTACAAAAATATCTGCCATACCATTATCTACAAAGTTGATGAACATACCCTACACCTCAGATGTAAAGAAAACATAGTTTTATATACCGATATGCTGCAATAACAGGCCAGAGCTGGGAAACTTTAAAATGAAATGCCGATATAAACTATCAAAACACCGAAACACGTATATTTGTTTTTGGTTTTTTTGTGTTGAACTGTGTTATTTATCAAAAATTGGAAAACTTTTACAAAAACAAAACAAAAATACTTTATTAAAATTTTTAAAATTTATCTGAACTTAGTTGCATGAAAATTTTCCTTAGAAATGGTTCATCAGTTTCTAAAACTAAATAAATTTTTATTATTACATAGAAAACAATTTATTACTTTTTCTTTTAACTGTCTAAACTAATTTGTAGAAATTAATTCTTAAAAATTAGAAAATGCTTGATTTAAAAACTGAATTAAGAAATGGTTTTTTAAAATTTATTTAATATTACTACTCGCGAAAAAAAATGAGCACACATTAATTTCAAGTACTTTCTGATTTTAAGTTAGACACATATTTTGAACTATATGGCAGTTAATTATGTTCTAATTTTTTTTAACTAAACTTAGTTTTTCTTAAAAATTTATCATTTTTTTAAAAATACTTGTTTTTTTATCCTAAAATCAACAAATATTACTTAAGAAAAGTATCAATTATTTTTGAGTAGATAAACTACTTCGTTTTTACCCAAACATAAAAATTTTAATAAAATTTTACTTAAATTGAAGAAAATTTTTAAACTACTTTAAAGGAAATTTAGGATTAATTTTTAGTTTATGTCTTTTTTTTGTGTATTTTAGAAAAAATGATTTCTAGACAGAAATAACAGATTTATTGTAACAACTGAATTTCTTGGCAACCGAATGGTTTGGTTGGAGCCATAGATATATTTGTTTCTCCTAACCGAAATTCGGTTAGTACAACAAAATTTCGGTTGAAGCCAAATATTACAGTTGTATCAGGAAAATATTTAGTTGGGACAACTAAATATTCAGTTGGCAATAAATTCGATTGTAAGGACGAATCTGTTTTCTCTGTCATCTTGAAAACTCTAAAGCGAGCCGGTTTGACTTCGGTCGTGGTTGAAGGCAAATGACGGCCGTTTTATAAAGTATTTCTTTCTTTTGTTCCTAAATAAAAATACAAAATAATTTCTTAAAAATTATTTGCTGTTTTAATTTCATCGTTAAAATAATATATACAAGAATTTAGCAGCTAAGCGACATTGTGAAAATGAGGCCTAGAAGTTTTATTTCTATCTTACCGTTATTTAGTAAACTGATTGTGCTGATTTTATTAGTTTTTTCTGGAGATAACTTTTTAACTTTTTCTCCTATTTGCTTTGATTTATTTATACCAGAATCCATCCCTTAGTATATTTTCCAATATTGCGTTTAAAATGTGAAATATTTTGTAAAAACTACATTGAACTGAAATTTTTTTTTTACTAATTTAATGCAACAAATCTTAAAATAATCAATATAACATTGACTTTAAGCACATTTTATTTTGTGTGGTATATAGCACTTCATTTTTAGTTTTATTACGCTGATAATGCACTTTTGACCTTTTCCGTATTTTAACACGTTCAAAACACATTAGAGAAGTATAGTAATATGTAATACAATACATATGTGGTACACCAAGTAAACACTTTGCATAAAAAGTATGAAAACTTTTTTATAACTAATTCATAATGGCTTATCTTTATTTTTTGGACTAAGAGTTTATATTGTAGACTTAATTTCTGATTTACTTTAAAACACATAATAATGTGTTATTATTAACTAGTTTCTTTTTCATTATTACAAAAGCAAAAATAATGCGTTACCAAATAATGACTTTATTTTATAATTATTTCAATTATAGTGTAATATCTTCATTTTATTTTAATCTATTATTAGATTAAATATTTTTTAGCTCTTTTGTTATTTTTTATGCCGGCGCATAAGAATTCCTGTATGCACACCATTTATGTTTAAATTTATTCAATATAAAATTTTGAGGGAGTTCAGATTTTAGAGTTGTCTACTGGCAATCTGAAGTCCCAGGTTCGACTCCCGGTACGACCAACTTTTTTTAAAAAATATTTAATAAACAAATTTTTATTTTTTTTTATACTCTCCACCATATAACATGTCAATTGAAAAGTCCCCGGCCTACCATACTAAAACACATTTTTTTGGCAAAAATTCATTCAAAATTTTTTTATTCAACATAGGCTTCAAAATATGCCTTAGTTTCGGCGATCACCAATTCATTCGACGAAAAGTTCTTCCCAGCGAGCATTCTTTTGAGATCTGAGAACAGAAAATATCCGCTGGGGGCCATATTGGGAGAATATGGTGGATGCGGAAGCAATTCGAAGCCCAATTCATGGATTTTCGACTTCGTTTTCGCTGACTTGTTTTTGGTCAAAAGCATGGTTGGCATTCAATACCTTTTCATAATAACGGTAGTTGGCTACCACAGCTACTTTAAGACCGATATGAAAATTTTAAAATGGCGATTCTATAAAAGGCAAGTATCTTTTTGTATAACCGGGCTTTTTGCTCTATTTTAAGGGTTAAATTTTGAAATATCTTGAACTACCGTTATAGTAACGCTAAACTATCGAAACACCGATTTATAACTGTATTTTGCAAATATAACAAAATCTAACAGGTAATATTATAAAATAAACTCGTGATATTTGAAGGCATGTCATGTATTGTTCAGAGCGTGATAAACAACTACCGTTATAATGAAAAGATTTTGCTTGCCAACCATGGTCAAAAGTGAGCTCGCGCGACACATTCAGTTGATATCTTTAGAGTACCTGCTATTTCATTCAATTTCAATTTACGGTCATTCACAATTATTTTGTCGATTTTTTTGATTTTTCGTCTGTAACAACCTCTTTTGGGCGTTCACCGTCTTCGGTGCTCATTTCACCACGTCTAAACTTAGCATACCAATCCTTGATGGTTGATCTTCCTGAAGCAGTGTCCGGAAACACGTCATCAAGCCATGTTTTTGCTTCAACTGTATTTTTCCCTTCAAAAAGCAATATTTTATCGACAGCTGTCAAATTTATACACGTGTCTTTTGAAGGCTAGGGCTAACTATCGACTTAGTCTAGTCGCGCCATGTATGCGTCAGGCCGGGGACTTCTCAATTGACCTGTTGTAGTGAGGGTATATATAAGTTCTCCATTCCTAAGACCCCATTCTAAATTGTATAAATATATTCTTCCCGTTTATGAAACTCTGATCTAGCGATGTCTGTCTGTCAATCTGTCTGTCCGTCGGAGATCAATGGGCATTCTCCCGAAAAGTGTAAGAAGTTGCTGGAAAGGCCCGATTACAAATCCTCTAGAAAATAATATATTAAAATATCTTTGGCTAGGGCAGGCATTCTTCCCGTCTAAGAAGGTGTACAGGGGATGGGGCTGGTCAAACAGTTTTAAGGCCACAATATGGACCTGCAACTGGGTCCGAAAATGTTCACGTGAGTTCATATCACACGACCAAATTTGAATGGTTCAATTGTCGTAACTGAATTTGTCTGTTGTGACAACAAAAAGCTAATTGAGACAAGATTGATTCAATTATCACAACAAAATCTAGGTTGCCTCAATAACAATTCGACCGTCCCACCCTAAAAATTTAGTTGCCTCAACTGACTTCAACGACTGACCACAAATTCGTTTGTCAGCATAAATCCGTTTTCTGGGCGTAATTAGAATTCCGTTGAACTTTTCAGCAAAGTGTACTCTCCCACATAATACTTATGTACGACCAAAAATAAAGAATTTATCATTGTGTAGAGAAGCTATAGATTTTCTTGTATGTTTGTTAACACAAATGTAGGAATTATTTAGGATCATGTATATTAGGGGTATTCCATTTTTAAATTCGTCAAAAATAAATCTAAGATTGAAGGTATGCCTTTGCTGAAATTTGTATAAGTAATAGTGAAAACAAAATTCAATAAACAAGCGGCACAATATCAAGTCTAGGGACTAAAAAGATTCAAGTACATTTACCTTTCCATTTCATTTGGTTGAAGCCCAAAAACATTTGTTACATTATGTTATACCCCTAATATAAATGTTAGAGCAATTCCTAGTTTTAAGTTTTCTGTCTGTTTTGTTTGGCTTTAAGTACTTTTTTGTGCGAATTTTTCCTAATAAAAATTTATATTGCTATCAAATGCTTATGTCATCGTCATCATCAAGTATTCACATTTAAGTTCAGTTAATACCTTTTGACAAGTATGCTTAACTGTTAAATGACGCAAAAAATGAAAAGTGGATAAATGCCAACATAATTAGTGGGAACATTAAAAATTAATTAAGGTAATCTTACTTTAATTTTAATTCAATTTTTTTCCTGATGATAATTTAAATTTTATCAAAATTTTTTTTACATTTTTCTTGGTATAAAAACAGCAAATGTTTTTCATTTAGAGAGTTGTTTGTAAATAAAGAGATAATGAAAATGTTATAAAGGGAAGGCCAACCATAATGCACGATGTTAGTTGTAAGTTACACCTTAACTTCAAGCTATTTGAACACTTCATTTGACATTTCTTTATTTCAGTGTTTGACAAATTCAACCGTGGAGAGGTACACAATTTAAAATGCCCTTCATAAATTTTTTGGGTCAACATAATCGACCGAATGCGTCCAAAGTCGGGAGAATTGTGCACAAATTTCAGCAAGATAATTCTCTAAAAACTTTTTGTTTTATTTACAATTAACATCGTGCATTATGGTTGGACCATCCTTTATAACGCCACTACATAACTTAGTAACTGACGTTCTGTTTCTCCGGGACTTTGTTCACATGCAAATAACGCGGTTGTTTATTGACGACCCACTGGCCCAGGTCATGAATAAAATGTTAGCAAAGCGGATTTTTGCTAGGAATTATGAGTCGCGAGAATTTTGAGTACCTAAAGTAAGCGTCCCAGATGTGGTTCACTGACGGCTCGATACAGATCACTGTGGATCAAATTTTCAACGTGCCCTTTCAAGGTGCAAGTACCCGTTAATATTTCAGACGAAAGTCTTCGCCACCTATGTATGTATGTGGATCGAAGTGTCATATAAGGGGCATAAGGGGGACACTTTTATATATATTCTTTCGGATAGTCAAGCGGCAGTCAGAGATTTATTGTCCCACGACGTGTCGTGTGGACTTGGACGCAACAGGCTAATACTAATTTGTGTTTATAGGCACGTCATTTCATTGATCCTAAACCTTCTATGGGGTATATCAGAAAAATTAGGATATGGAGAGAATCCAAGTCCGTTGGGTACACTCACCAAAAAATGTCTGTAATAGCACCTGAAAATTTTGCTGTTATTACGGGAAATTCTGCTAATTTAAGCCCAGCGGTATTTTTTGCTAATCTTAGCAACACATGTCTGCTGACGTGTAGTACAATGAAATTAGTAGAAAAATTAGTTGCCTGTACTAAATTTTAGTAGACTTTTTGTAAAGTAGAATTTAAAATCTGTTTGCTAAAATCAGCAAAAAAAAATTACTAAATTTTTTTAATATTAGTAAAAAGCTTTGAATTTATTTTTCTTATCGAGCATCAAAAATTTTGAATATATTTTTTAAAAAACGAATTAATCATTTTGTTTTAATTTGGTCATTTCTGTTTTGAAAAATATTTTGGTCAATTTTTTTTTTACTTTTAAGGTTAAATTTTAATTGTTTTTTTGACGTATTTTTAGAACTAAAAAACTTTTTAGTGCTATTTTAAATGGATGTCCTCTTTTTAGACATGAGTCGGTATCTTCACTTCCGATCCCTTTTTTGATATATGTAACATTTTAAGGAAATTTAAGTTTGTAGGTGTAAGTTTTAATTAGAAATAACATTTCCTTCAATAACCACTTTTTTTAAAATTAGTAATATTTTTTGCTAATTTTAGTAAATCGGTTTTCAAAAATTTGTAAAATGATTTCTGAAATTAGCAACAAAAATTTGTAAATATTCTGTAAAAATTCTGTAATTTGTAAAATGTACATAGCAAAAAGATTTGCTAAATAATTATTTTTTACTAAAAATAAGTACAAAAATAGTAGAGTGGGTTTGAAAACCGTTTACAAATTTTTCTACTAACTTTTTTTTCTGAGTGTACTGGAATGCCAGCATTGGCCAGCGTAAGGCGATTAGATGCATTGCTCCATCTAAAGGAAACTCCGTGAGACTTATTTTCCTAGATAACAGGATTTTTCAATAGACACCGTAATCTTAGGTATCATTTAGGGACAAGAGGTCTGTCTAATATGGACACTTGTAGGTTCTGAACTCACCAAAAAAAACTGGCAACTGAAAATTTTGCTGTTATTACGGTAAATTTTGCTAATTTGAACCCAGCGGTATTTTTTACTAATCTTAGCAACACACGTATGCTGATGTTTAGTTCAATGAAATTTGTAGGAAAAATTAGCTGCCGCTTTTAAATTATAGTACCCTTTTTGTAAAGTTTAATTTAAAATCTTTTTTTTTAATTTGTCTTCTTTTTTTTAATTTTTTGTTTTTTAAATATTTTAAACAAAAAATAGCAAAGGCCTAAAAATTGTAGAAATAAAAACGAATTTATCATTTTGTTTTAATTTGGTAATTTCTGTTTTAAAAAATATTTTAGTAATTTTTTTTTTACTTTTAAGGGCAAATTTTAATTGTTTTTAGGGCTGATTTTTAGAACTAAAAAAACTTTTTATTGCTATTGGATATCCTATTTTTAGACATGAGTAGGTATATTCACTTCCGATCCCTTTTTTTAAACTATGTAACATTTTAAGTCAGTTTAAGTTGTCAGGTGTAAATTTTAATTATAAATTACATTTTCTTCAATATCCACTATTTTAAAATTATTAAATATTTTAGCTAATTTTAGCAAATCGGATTTCAAAAATTTGTAAAATGATTTCTGAAATAAGCAAAAAAAATTTGTAAATATTCTGTAATTTGTAAAATGTAAATAGCAAAAAGGTTTGCTAAATATAAATATTTTCTAAAAATCAGTACAAAAATAGTAAAGCCTAGTGGGGTGATTGGCTTCATTGGGAGTCTTAATTTTTTTGGGCAAAATGAGTCTGCACAAAGTATCTATTTATGGTACCGGCGCATAAATCAAGAACCAATTTCATAAATAATACCTCTATCTACAATACAGCACCGTGGAGAGGTTCTTAATATTCAAAAGTGGAATTTGGTGGTAAGTTAGATTCTCGGAAAATTTTTCAAAAAATTTATATTTTATAAACTTGTCAATAGTAAGCGATAAATACCAAAACAGATAAAATATTTGCTTCTACAGAATATTTACACTTAAAAAAGTTTGTAAGTTAAAATAACTGAAAATATAATTTAAAAGAAATGATATTTCATTTAAAAACCGGTCTACTTAATTTTCATTTAAATTAAATGTCATTTGTTATTTATTTTTAAATGTATGTATGCATATGAAGCTATAAACACTTTTTGTGTGAATGTATTTGTGTATGTATGTATGTTTATGAAGTTCTTGTAAATTGTATTGAAAAATTGTATATATATACAACCAATTTAAATAAAAAAACAAATTGAAATTTTTTGAATATTATTTTTTTTTGAAACAGACAGCAAACAAAATTTAAATTTGTAATAACTGTCACGGACCCAAATAAACCACAAGTTTCCGTTGTGTGGGTAAATTTTTATTAAATTTCAAACAAATGAAAAAAATAAATGAAACTGAAAAAAATCGGTAAATGATAGTAAATTATTTCGAATAAATGTATAAAAAAGTTAATATAGATGTTTCTTTGAAAAATAAATGTATGTTCCTTTATTTTTAAATGGAACGGAAAACTTTTTTATTAAACTATAAACAGTTAACTACATAATATTCTGAGTGTATATATACACAGATATGAACCAGGGCTATGGAGGTTCCCGAACAGAAATAATGATAATTTAAACAAACAGAAACAAATTTCTAAATTGTATCAGCCCTGCGGGAAAAAGGGGTCAGTTGGGATTTGGAACCTGTCCCGGGAGAGGTGAAAACTGAACCGGTTCCGAAAAAACATATCACGAGGTAGCACCCGTTTCTAAAGTACCTATCACGTGACCGGTTGAAAAGTCACGACTTTTCCGTACAACGAACGATTTTCCAGTAAGAAATTTTAATGTATCAACCGTCTGGCATATATTATTTAGTTCCTAATTATAAAATTTTACCAACTCAAAAAGTAGAAAAAAATATTTGATTTTTTTTTTTAATTCAGCACAGTTTATGCACTCCGAGTTAGTAAATAGTAAAAATAGTAAGCAAAACTAATCACGCCAAAATTCATTGTTTTGAGTCAATTTTGATAAATTTCAATTTTATAAAAACGTTTTCTCCTATAACAATAATAATAGATCAGCAATTTTCGGCATGTAGATTTGCTTTATTGATAGATTTTTTAATAGCAAAAACCGAAATCATTTGAGAATTGCATTCACCATAATTAGTGTTCAATGGCAAATATATAGTAATATTATCGATATAAAAAAAGCCGTTAGAAGGTTAAGTTTCATGGAAATTTAGCAGTTTTGAATATAAATAATGCAACAAATATCTACACTCAGAATATTATGTAGTTAACTGTTTGTAGTTTAATAAAAAAGTTTTCCGTTCCATTTAAAATTAAAGGAACATACATTTATTTTTTAAGAAATATCTATATTAACTTTTTTATACATTTATTCGAAATAATTTACTATCATTTACCATTTTTTTCCGTTTCATTTATTTTTTTTTCATTTGTTTGAAATTTAATAAAAATTTACCCACAAAACGGAAACTTGTGGTTTATTTGTGTCCGTAACAGTTATTACAAATTTAAATTTTGTTTGCTGTCTGTTTCAAAAAAAAAAAAAATTCAAAAAATTTCAATTTGTTTTTTCGTTTAAGTTAGTTGTATATATACAAAATTTTTCAATACAAATTACAAGAACTTCATAAACACACTTACATATACAAACACATTAATACAAAAAGTGTTTATAGCTTCATATGCATACATACATTTTGTATTGTACGAGTTTATTAAAAAAAAAACAAAATATACAAAAACGGAAATAATTTAAAATAAATGAAAAACATTTATTTTTTAAGGATTGGTAGGTAAAATTTTGACATTTATTTTAACTGATTTAATAAATTGTTTCTTACGTATGTGTCAGTAGATTAATCAACATTTAAAAATAAATAACAGATGACATTTAATTTAAATGAAAATTAAGTAGACCGGTTTTTAAATGAAATATCATTTCTTTTAAATGATATTTTTAGTTATTTTAACTTATATACTTTTTTAAGTGTATATATAACTATAAACAAAACAAGAAAATATTATGAAAACTTAAAAATAATACATCAAGTTTTACTACCTAGCAAAACTTTGGTAATGGTTGCGATATTCTCATGCGTTACCTTGTAATGATAGCTCGTTGCCTTCTTCATTATTTGCAAGCATAGCACAAGCGAAAACACGAAGCGCAACAATTCATTTAAGTTTAAAGCAATCAAATACTATATGCGTCGATAGCTCTATGGGTAGAATTCTTGGCCGGCAACCAGATTTCCCTGCTTCGATTCCTTTCTTGACCACATTTTTTTTATTTACAAATATTTGAAATAAAATATTTGTAATAATGTTTTTTTAATAAAAATTCCTTTTTTTTAAAAATCTATATTTAGACACATTACTTTTTCCATTCTCGTAACCATGTAAGTAACCCCTTAAATTATCACCTCTAAAGTAATGGGTGTCCCAAGAAGAACGCAATTTTTAAATTTTAAATAAAACACAGATATTTAAAAAAAAATCGTGAAACTTTATTATATCGTAAAGTAGACAGAATGAGGTTATGTATGGAACAATATATCGTGCAGATGGCCGCCGCGGCTTTGTTGGCATGAACGCGATCTTTTAATGAAATTTTCAATGACCGTTTTGCATGAATGCTGCGGTATTTCATTAATGCAGCGTCCAATTTCCTCTTTTAAGGCTTGAGTCGTCGTCGGCTTATTCGCGTAAACCATCGACTTCAAAAAACCCCAAAGAAAAAAATCTAATGGTGTTAAATCGCACGATCTAGGCGGCAAATTCTGATCTCCAAAACGCGAAATAACACGACCGGGAAATGACTGATGCAGCAATTGAATTGTTTCTCTGGCTGTATGACATGTGGCGCCGTCTTGTTGGAACCACATGCCCTCCACATTCATTTCTTCAATTCTAGGCAAGAAAAAACTGGTTATCATTTCACGATACCGAACACCATTGACTGTTTGCGCTTGACCTGCCTCATTTTCATAAAAAAAGGTCCAATGAGTCCTCCAGCCCAAAAACCACACCACACAGTGACACGTTGAGGATGCATTTGCTTCTCGTGAATCACTCGAGGATTTTCCTCACCCCAAATGCGACAATTCTGCCTATTGACGAAGCGATCAAGATGAAAATGGGCCTCGTCACTGAAGATGATTTTATCGGCAAAATCAGCATTTTCATGTTGTCTCTCCAATACCCAATTAACGAACTCCCTTCGCTGTCCATGGTCAGCTGGCTTCAGTTCCTGAGTCAATTGAACTTTGTATGCATGAAGATGCAAATCTTTCGTCAAAATTCGCTGCAAAGTGGATTTGGAGACACCAATTTGCTGAGCTCGGTGTCGAATTGAGGTGGATGGAGTTTGAGCGACATCATCACGTACAGCTGCGACATTTTCGGTCGATCGACCTGGTCGATGGCGCGTTGTTGTCTTTACATCACTAACAGACCCAGTTTCGGCATTAATCTCTTTACAGTTGACTCTTTTGGAGCATTATTGTGACCCCAAATTGATCGCAATTTGCGAACTGTAGCCGCAAAACTTTCACCATTTTGGTAAAATAATTTCACAATGAGAATGCGTTGTTCATTCGTGTAGCGCTCCATTTTTACTAACCTCGTACCTTCTACTAGCAAACAATAACAATTGTTCAAATGTCAAACAATGACACTTCGAATGTTGCCAGATTTAAAAATTGCGTTCTTCTTGGACACCTTTTACATTACTTTAAGGCTCATCGCCTGTAAAATTCATCAATGAAGTAAGGTGTAAAGTAATCCATCGACCCCTTTGGCTATACATTACTTTACCCATTATTTGGTAATGTGTGGTTTTGCTGGGTGTTACTGCTACTAGGGATTTGTGATTAAACGATAATTAGTATGAGAAAAAAAATGCATTTAACTGAATAACAAATAATCGATTAATCGCTTAATCCTAATTACAACACAAGTTAAAGAGCTATAATATTAATCAGAATATATACGATTTAATTTTCACTTACTTAAAATATCCCAAAATGAATAATGCTAATAATATTGCCACTAATGATATGATATAACCAACTTTATATATCAAATTTATTTTTTGTTTCCACTAGAAAGAAAATAAATGAAACGAAAAAACGAAATGAAAAATATCTGATTTATTAATGAATAAAAATGTATTTGTCATAAGCACACCTCTAAATCCTCATTATTAATACATGTTGTATAGTTTGACCAGATTTGATTTGTTTCCGGATTTTTATACCATTCGCCATTTATATCACATTCTTTAAAAGCATTTCCTGCAAATGAAAAACAAATTAATCAAATGGTCAATGTAAGTGATGAAAAACTCAATACATTAAATATTTAAACGATTTTTTTTTAATTATGTTGCGCACACTATCACAAAATATATAAGTATTATATAAATTATATAGAAAATGGATATTAGGGTGGCCCCGAAGGATGAATAAAGAAAGAATAAATAAGAAGATTTCAAAAGATATCTTCCCATTACCTATCAGCGCTAAAAGTTGGGGATATTGGTGCATATTGGCAAACAAATTCAAATTTCAATTTTACCACCATGCGATAGCAGCATAGGTGATCATGGGTCTAACAATAGTATTGATGATTATTATAGGTGTGGGATTTCTCAAGAGTTACCCCCTTATATACTTCACTTTGTATTATATAATAAATAGATCTACACTCAGAAAAAAAGAGTTAGTATAAAAATTTTTAAACGGTTTTCAATAACACTTTACTATTTTTGTACTGACTTTTAGTAAAAAAAAAATATTATTTAAGTATTTTTTTTTTTTTTTTTGCTATTTACATTTAATAAATTTTTACAAATTCCTAACAAATTTTTGTTGCTAACTGCCGAAATCATTTTACAAATTTTTTTAATACCGATTTGCTAGATATTGCAAAAAAATTACTAATTTTAAGAAGGTGGATATTGAAGGAAATGTTATTTGTGATAATTTAAACTTATCATACAAACATAAATTTCCTTAAATGTTAAAAATTTGTGTAAAAAAAGATCCTTAGATCGCACATTGGGTTCAAATGGTATCAAAGTGGCGATTAATTAAAATTTAGAAATAAAGTTTTAATAACAAATTTTGTTATAGGGTAAAAGTAGATAAAATCATGCATCACTAGCTGTCAAAAACAATGAACTAAATTGTTTCCTTTTTTTTAGTGAGCGGTCAAAGTTAGCAAATTATTGCTGTTTAAAAAAGTAAAAAAATTTTGTTTACAAAAATTATGTGTAAATATTTTTTTTTTTTTTAAAGGTCCAAAATGGGGATAATTTTCGCAGTTAATGGGCCACAAGTATTTACTTAGTAAGAGTTGGAATTAGTTTTATGGATTTAAGAAAAGTATAGGATATTAGCTTACATTAAAAAAAAAAGTACAGACAATGCCCGGTCCTTTTTTTATTTTAATTTTTGTGTAAAAACTCTGGTTGTTGAACAAGACCAGTTAATGTGTTTTTGTGTTTTAATATTGTCATTCGTTTTATTGTTGGTATTTTATTATTCCTATTAAAAAATGGGAAAAAATATCAAAAGAAGACAAACAAATTGTTGCTGAGACAAAATTACGTATCCAAAATGAGTTTCGAGAAAGAACTGTTTTAAATGTTGATCAGCCAAAACTCGGCTTCGGTAATTCGAATGACGTTTTTTTCAGAACGCGGAAATTTCTGCTGATTACAAAAGTGGTTGCCAAAAAGAAAAGTTTGTTCTCAGATTCCCAATTTTAAAGTAAAATAATCAAATTTTTCTTTTTTTTTTTTAATTATCTTTCGAAGATTTTGTTTGCTAAAAATTTAAAATAAATATTCTAGAATATACTTTTAAAACATGATTCCTTGGTTTAATTTTCAAATCTGATTAAATTTCCAACGAATCGATTTGAACAGAATCATTGTTTGAATAATTTTCTAATTTATTTAATTAATATTAAATTCAGAGAATCAATTTGATTTTTGTTAATTCTTTTCATAAAATCAATCAAATTGATAAAATTTTTACAAATGAAATAACCAAAAATCGTTGGCCAAGAGAATGACAAAACAAATTATTCAATCGAGTCAAAATTGAATTATTAATATGAAGTTATTATAATAGCAATACGTTATTAATTTTACAGAAATAGCTTTCGATTATCGATCTGAAAAATTTATCAAAATTCAATTTTTTTTATCAACAAATTTTCAAATCTGTAGCCAAATTCCCCTATCTGGCAACACTGATGTGTATACACTGTGGTGCTACACAGACTATGGTGTTTTTGTAAATTTAAACAATGAGTTTTATCTTGCTTAGAAAATTATGCGTAATATTAAAAATATTTTTAATAAGCATTTTTTTTATTTATTTTTCTTTTATGTTTAGGGATTTGAGATGCAATTTTGCAATTTAAATTACTGTATGTTTTATATGTTGTCAATAGTATTTATTGTAAACTAGTATTTTTTTACCACCAAGTTCATTATCAAAATATAAATTGATATGATTAAACTTTTAATTGAAAATGAACAAAAAAATCAAAAAAAAAAATTAATGGAAATTTTTTTTGGCAATAATTTTTTCTGTGTACATAGAGATTGTACGAAAAGAAAACTGCAAAATTCGCTTCATATCTGACTAATCCCCAAAATTTTTTATATTTGAACTTTTTAACTTTAATGTATTTGTATGGATGTGAATGTTCATGTTTTTATTTACATTCTTTTGTGTTTAGTGTTGACAACCATTAATTTTTATGACACATCCGGAAGGTGGATGGATGTTGAGTAGATTTCAAGCAACGGCTGACAAATGTGAACAATATAAAATATAAATATATATATACATATATATTCAACAGTTAAGATACATTCACTGACACTTAACCACAATTCCTACATTCAACAAGGCATGATTGGGCGAAAATTTATCAAACATATTAAAGTCTTAATTTTGCTTTTGGTCGATAAACAACAAAAATATGATTTAAATTAACACAAAGGATTTTTTTTTTCAAAAATTAACAGAAATTGTTTTGTTTTTTGTTTCTACTTTTTAATTCATACACACAGAAAATAGATTCATCGTAACAACCGAATTTCTTACCAATTGAATATATATATTGGCAAACCATTCGGTTGGCAAGAAACTCCTTTGTTAAAATGAATTTATTTTCTGTGTGTATGAATTAAAAAGTTTATATATAAAACACAACATAAAACTTTTGTAAAGATTTTATTTTTCTTTAACGACTTTTTCAACTTTCAGAGATTTCATGAAAAAAATATAAATTCACTTTGTTTAAACTTATCATCATCACCCCTAACACAAAGAGAATTTGAGAGTTTCATTTGCTTAAGTATAAGTTTTTTATTTAAATTTTTGTAATAAACGATTGTAAAAAAATAAGTTAACAGTAAAATATTGTGCACATACATAACAGACAAAACATCAAACATGTTTTAAATATCTAGTTCCTCTATACTGGAAGAATTAGTTAAAGAGATATTTATTTATTTATTTATTTAATTATTTAATAATTTATTTAATTATTTATTTATTTATTTATTTATTTATTTATTTATTTATTTATTTATTTATTTATTTATTTATTTATTTATTTATTTATTTATTTATTTATTTATTTATTTAATTAATTATTTATTTATTTATTTATTTATTTATTTATTTATTTATTTATTTATTTATTTATTTATTTATTTATTTATTTATTTATTTATTTATTTATTTATTAATTTATTTATTTATTTATTTATTAATTTATTTAATTAATTAATTATTTATTTATTTATTTATTTATTTATTTATTTATTTATTTATTTCGCTACAACGAGCCGAAGGCTCTGGTGGGAATTGATCCCACGACCCCCGCACTGATAAGCTAGCACGCTACCAACTAGCCTACCGGGGCGCTCAGTTAAAGAGATAGAAAGTCAGTGATACAAACAAAATTTTGTGCAGATTATAAAGGTTCGATAAAAGGCTTTAAATTGATAGAAAACAGCAGAAAATTAAGCAAATATTCCCAGATTTCAAAGCAAATTTTTTCCATTGCTGAACAATTTTGACTAAATTTCCTCGATCAATTGAAAAGTCTCCTAAAAATCAAAAAAAAACTAAAACATTAGTCTTGCAAAAAAAAAAACTAATTGCAAAAAAATTTATTAAAAACTACCGAATATTTCCCAGTTTACATTACCAAATAATGTGTAAAGTAATGTGTAGCCATAGGGGCTCATTGATTACTTTACATCTTACTTCACTGATGAATTTTACAGGTGATGAGCCTCAATGAAATGTATATACCCATTACTTTAGAGGTGACAATGTAAGGGGTTACTTATATGGTTACGAGAATGGAAAAAGTAATGTGTCTAAAAATAGATTTTTAAAAAAGATGAATTTTTATTTAAAAAATACAAATATTTTAAATGTTTTTAAAAATAATGTGGTCATGATGGGAATCGAACATGAAGTCTACCCACTGAGCTATCGACACATATATAGTATTTGATTGCTTTAAACTTAAATCAATTGTTGCGCTTCGTTTTTTCGCTAGTGTTGTCAAAAAAAAACATACATTACCCTTTTGCTTACGAAAAAACACAAAGTAATGTATCTAAAAAAGATTTTCAAAAATATTTAAATTATTACTTTACATTTATAAATCATATATTACGTAATCAATAATCAGTAACTTATTACTTTATGCTTGCAAATAATGAAAAAGGTAACGGGCTATCATTACAAGGTAACGCATGAGAGTATCGCACCCATTACCAAAGTATTGCTGGGTTCACATATAAAACCAAGAAAATGATTTTAGCAGCGTGAGAGGTATCAAAAAAAATTACCACCAAATTTTAAGTAATTAAAAATACTTGCTTAAATTCAAATTCAGTTTGTATTTGAAATTATTATTTTTCATATAGAAATTCTTTATAATTAAAAAGTAAAGTTGTAAAAATATAAAATAAAAACATATTTGTAGTGATAAATTCCACTGATTGTGAGTTTTTACAAAGTTTTTTTTTCTGTATTTAAAAAATTTACCTGTGAAATATGTTTAGTAATGCACTTAAAATAGTTTGTAAGTTAAAATAACAGTAAAATATCATTTACAAGAAATGATATTTCATTTAAAAACCCGTCTACTTAATTTTCATTTAAACCAAATGTCTTTTGTTATTTATTTTTAAATATTGTTTAAGCAACTGACACATCCGTAAGAAACAAATGTTTAATCAGTAAAAATAAATGTTAAAATTTTACCTACCAATTCCGTAAAAAATAAATGATTTTATCATTTTATTGAAATTGTCTCTGTTTTTGTATTTTTTGTTTTTTTTTTATAGACACTTTTTGTATGATCGTGTTTCTGTATGTACAAGGTGGCGCAAAAGTAATCCTCCTATCAGAAAATGCTATAAATTTTGCGATTGACCCCTAATGTCAGTTCTGTTTTGACATTTGTGTAGTAAACACATGCGAAATACACGTTAATAAACAATGTTATGCTAGACTGCTCCAGAACGCGAAATATTGGTGACTATTTATTTGAGCAATAATGAAGATGATTTTTCATCAAAAATAATCATGAGTGATGAGGCCCATTTCCATCTTAGCGGGTACGTAAATAAGCAAAATTTACGCTTCTGAGGCACTGAAAATCCACGTGTAACCCACGAAGAGCCATTACATCCGCTCAAAGTCACTGTATGGTGTGCTGTTTTCGCTGGAGGAGTCATCGGACCTTTTTTCTTCGAAGACGTCGCGGGCCAAACGGTTACTGTGAATGGTGAGCGCTACAGAGCAATGATCAACGAGTTCTTTTTGCCGCAACTTGATGAATTGGGATTGGAAAACATGTGGTTCCAACAGGACGGTGCAACGCCACACACTGCACGTGCCACAACCGATATGCTGAAGGATGCATTTCCCGGGCGCCTAATCTCCCGTTTTGGCGAAGATCGCCTGATTTGACCGCTCCAGACTTCTTTTTGTGGGGCTTTTTGAAGTCGCGGGTTTATGTCAACAAGCCTCAGACTCTTGCAGCTCTTAAAGACAATATCCGTCAAGAATGCGAGGACCTATCGCCGGAAGTTTTGGCCAAAGTGATGGAAAATGCCATAAAAAGGGCTCAAATGACAATCAACTGTGGCGGCGGCCATTTACATGACATCATATTCTCGACTTGATGTAAAAAAAATTAAAAGAACAAATAAAAATAATCCACAAGAAGAATCAAAGTTTTTCATTTTTTTTTTAAATTACAGCCAAAAAACATCGGAAGGTTATTTTTGCGCCACCCTGTATATGTGTTTATGAATTTCTTGTAATTTAAATTGAAATAATTTTGTAGAGAAGCAAACAATTCATATAAAAACAAATTGAAATTTTTTGAATATTTTTTTTAAGTGAATAGTATAGTAGGATTTAAGATCATATCATATTATTTTTATTAATTATTTTTATTGTAAAGAAACATGAAAATTTTTATTAGTAAGTTATAGAGAAACAGATAGCAAACAAATAACTGTAACGGGCACAATTAAACCACAAATTTCCGTTTTGTGGGTAAATTTTTTATTAAATTTCAACCAAATGAAAAAAATAAATGGTAAATAATAGTAAATTATTTCGAACAAATGTATAAAAAAGTTAACATACATATTTCTTTGAAAAATAAATGTATGTTCCTTTATTTTTAAATGAAACGGAAAACTTTTTTATTAAACTACAAACAGTAAATTGCATAATATTGTCAGTGTACAGTGTTTTATAATTTTTTTCTGTGTAGTTTAAAATAAATTTATATATTTTTAAAGAAACTACATTATATATCATAATTTTGTTCATGACAATTTAAAATACTAAACCTTTTGTTGTATACAAAAGTAAAAAAAGCCAACACTTTAGAAAGTTTTTTTTCTATCCTTTTATTTCTTCATTGTGTATATTTTAAAAACTTTTTTCTGTTTCAAGTAGTGCATATGAATTTTCGCACTTGTACTTATTGTTTGTTGGATTATTTTTTACTTTGAACGTATTTTTTTTATAGCACACAGCAAAACTAGCTTGGTTGATAACCAGAAATCTCAGGTTCTATTCCCAGCGGGACCAACATATATTTAATAAAAAAAATACGTATATATAATATATATGTAATATATTATTAAGAAAATATTTTGTATACACATTGCTTTTTGCCATCGTCGTAACTAAGTATAAACTATTACTTTATCATCTCCAAGATAATGCGTCCATGTATTACATTGGTCTGAGGTGTAAAGTAATGTATGGGCCCCAATGTTTGTACATTACTTTATACTTTATGTGGTAATGTGTAGTTTTTACTGGGTGCATTTTATACTCAAAACAAATAAGAAAAAGTTTTTCTTCTTTGTTATTTTATTTTTCCTGAATTATAGTTCTTGTTGTGATTTTTATTCAACTTATATATTAAATCCTTTGTTAAGATTTCTTTTTTAGTACAAATCATATACAAGTTTTTAGTTGTTATTTTAAGTTATTAATAGTTTATATAAAATCGTTTCACTTTCTATTTTTTTTGTTTCCACACAATTGGCCTAATTTCACTGGCAAGAAAGCAATTGATAAAAAAAAGGAAAGTAAAATTTTTCTTAAACATAATCGATGAAAATAAGATACCCAGTGTAGAAACGGAAATAATGTAATTTTTTTACTAACTGTAATAAATACAAATTTATTTTCTGCATTACTTTTAAACAAAAAATAATGAGTTACTAACAACTAGTTTCTTTTTCAAATATTTTAAAACAATAAATAATGCTTTACTGAAAATGGTTTATTTTATCATTATTTTAAATGTAATGTTCTAATTTTTTTTTTTTGAAATCTATTTTTAAAACAAATAAACCATATTTTGATATTGTAATATACCAACGGTGTTAAAATGCGACCTTAGGGGTCGCATTTACTAGTGCGGCCCCGGTGAAATTTATTTAATTTTTAAAACCTTCATCATATATGGTGAGGAAATACATCAGTTTGTCATTCCATTTATTATATGTGGAAATAAAGGTATAAGACCCCATAGAGTATATACACTCGTGATCCTAAGCAATTTTAAGTCTATTTAGCGATGTCCCTCTGTCTGCCTGTTAAATGGCGATCACGACATGAAGACGCAAGCTAAGGTGCCTATTTTTAGCCATATTATTGTTCATCCTTTTGAGAAATTTCCTGTTGAAAATTAGTAAAATCGGCCCAGCGGTTAAAAAGTTATGAGTGAAAATGTGAAGATACCTCTAAATTTGACATACAAATTTTTTTTACCTCAAAAAATTTTTCCACCACCAAAATTTTTTTTCATCACAAAAAATTTGTGTCCCACCAAACAATTTGTTTTTGCATAGAAAAAAATTTTTCACCCCAAAAAATTTTTTTCACTTCCATAATTTTACTTTAAAATTTTTTTGAATTTTTTGTACCAAAAACAGTAGAGAACATTTTTTAATGATATTGGTGGGTTTTCAAAGATGGGTATTCAAAGATTTAAGCCTTTTTTTACTTGTTTTTTAATTCATTTTTTAAATTTTTAATAATTTTTTTAACTTTTTTAGGTTCCTAATTAATAGAAATTTTCAATTGTTACTACCGAATTGTTTTTTAGGCATTTGAAATACTGTTGTTACAATCAAATTACTTATGTCTCAATTGGTTTTCTGTTGTCACAACCGAAAAATTGGATTAGCACAACAGAACCATTCGATTGGCTATAAATTCGGTTGTCAGCACAAACCTGTTTTCTCTGTGATTTCTTTTCGAAAAATTTTTTATACAAATTGTATTTTCTTAAATACAAATTACAAGCACAAAAAACTTTTAGTTGTGAAAATGGAATTGATAATTTCTGAAATACAAAAGTATAGTTTTTGAAATATGCTAGAAGAAGTTGTCAAGCTTAAATACAATTGTTTAAATTTGAAATACAATGGTGGTATTGGTGGCAAACATTTAAAATGCATGTTTTTGCCATATTGCCTGGGCAGTACGACTCTGATTACCTCTAATGAAAAATATTTTAAATCCAGATCAGCAAAAGCGATTGGAATTAAAAAAATTTAGTTGTTATAAAATTTATTTTTTTCAACATTTTTATACCCTCCACCATATATGGTGAGGGTATATATCAGTTTGTCATTCCGTTTGTAACATGTAGAAATATATGTTTAAGACCCCATAAATTATATATATTCGTGATCCTTATGCAATTTTAAGCCGATTTAGCGATGTCCGTCTGTCTGTCTGTTGAAATGGCGATCACGACGCGAAGACGCAAGCGGGAGTGCCTATTTTTACCCAAGTTATTGAACATCCTCCCGAGCAGTTTGGTATTTAAAATGAGCAAAATCGGTTAAGCGGTTCAAAAGAAATGAGTGAAAATGTGAAGGTACCTCTAAATTTTCCATACAAATTTGTACAATTTTTCTGTATCTATTTTTTTTTTTTTCTGTTAAGTAAGTAAAAATGTTATTAAGTCCTCTTATTGTTCGATTACATTTATTGTCTTACATCTATGAGAATAATAACATTCTTAGAGCTATATGTGTGTTACTCTAATAACTAAGTTAACGTAAAAATCAACAATGTTAAAGTCGCTAACAGAGAAGACCTCTGTAAATAACAACGCTAAAACTAAATAAATAACATTACTTAATCTAAATAACAAAAGTTCGTTACATAAATTGACAAAACATATTCATATTACAGTTCATGCAAAATTTAGTATATACGTATATCATCTTCAGCCCCTATGGCGGAGGGTATTCAAAGATTCAGCACAGTAGAATTTAGCCCTTTTTTACTTGTTTTTTTTGGCATTAAAATTCCATTGGTTAAAATTCAGAATTTCAAACAGATATTTAAAGTTCTTTCCACCTTTACAGATGTGTTAGGACATGGACCACACACATTCTAGGTTTCCTTAAGATAAAATACTTCAATACCCTTTGCTGCTTTTATCATGTAGGGAGCAGCAATCGTCACAAAAAGTATAATCGAATTTTTATTTATACTACCTCGCAGGATTTTAATAGCGTTGTCAAAAAGTCGAGCAGTTGTGAAATGATTTTTTTTTTATCACTGCGACATTTAACAAACATTTTTTTCTTGCAATTTCTACGTCATGGCTTATAATTCCGAATTATTGAATTATTTTCTCAATGCAGTTGTTGTACAGATTTTAAACATATTAAGTCCAAAGAGTTGATTGTGATGGGACTTTAAATTCCGTAAATTCTTCAAGCAATGTTCGGAAATTTTCATTTCGAACTTTAAACAAAGGAATATCTGAACCAATGTAGTGTAATTAACAAGTCAATATTGTCATGCAAAAAGCCATCACTGTCATAAACTTGACACTTGATTGTGATTGGCCAAAAGCTGTTCTTTTTTGATTATTTATATGACACCTTCATATTATAGACTGTGGGAACCACTCATGTGATGGTTACCCACGAAATACAGTTAAGGTAACTTTAAGTAAAACATTAATGATAATAAAGAAAACAGTGGTTTGAATGAAAACAAAAGAAACAGTCGTTTTGAATCCTAACACCAACATACATCAATCTTTTGAAACTTTTGTAGATTCAGCAAGATATAATTCAGAATTTTCTTTTATTTAATATAGAATGTTTTGCTGCTTTAAAATCCGGAAAAATCTTAACGATATTTCTTAATTTTGATGACTGGGATGTCTCAGGTTTTGACATTTTCTTAAAAGATAAAACTTGGTATCAAAGTTATAAATTTATTTGTATTTTAAAATGTGTTTCAAATCGTGTTTCAAATCGTGTTAGCGTGTACAATTCTCCACAATTTTATTATTAATAATGGAAATCCATCAGAATATGTATCGTCTGATATAAATACCCTAGAAAACGATAATTTCCAAAACTTGATAGAAAATGAGCCATCAACACACGAAGATGAATATGGGGTTACTATGAGAAATTATTTAACAACATTGTTTACAAGTTAATTTTATTATATTAAAATTGTATTTATAATATTAATAAAAAAACAAAAAAGTTATTTCATTTACAAAGTTATAATGTAAGCGCACTTTAAAATATTTTACAAACTATGTAACAAAAAATGTAAATAATTCAGTCCATTTTTGTTAAGGTTATAATGATCATACATTGGCTTGTATATAACCATATATGTAGTAGTGTATTCCTGATTGGATTGAAATATATGGTTTCAACCGAAATTCTGTGGTATAAACAGAATTTCGGCAGCCATAAAGAAAATATGTCAGTGGCAAGAAATTCGGCTGTCACAATGAATCTGTTTTCTATGTGTAAAAATTTTTTGAGTGTAAGATAAAAAAAAGTTTTAATTGCAGTATTTTCTAACAAAATTAAAAAAAAAATATTTTTAAGCCTATAAAGAAAATTATTAATTTTTAATATTAACTCACAGTAAAAAAAATTAATTTTGGGTCATCATGTATTGTTAAATGTGAAAGAAAATGTAGTAAAAATAATTCTTTAGGTGAAAAAATTTTTGAGATGAATGTAAGACGTGAAGAAAAATTATGACAACATGTTTTATTCACAAGACGCTAATATTATATTATTATATTATTGTACTAAAATAAACAATTTTTTATAGATAATTTTTATGTATAATTTTTTTTCACTGCTAAGCCGACTTTACACATTTTCAATACCAAACTGCTTGATAGAACAGGCAACAATCTGAACTAAAATTTTAATCAAAAATTTCCTTCAAAATAGTTTATAAATTGTCCTCAATTTAAGTAAAATTTTATTAAACTTAGAAAAATTTTCTTAAAATTAATAAAAATTCCTAAGTTTGAGGAAAAACGAAATAGTTTATATACTCGGAAATAGTTCATATTTTTCCTAAGCAATATTTCTTGATTTTAGGAAAAAACAAGTCAATTAAATAAAAATGTATTCATTTTAAGAAAAAACATCTTAGTTTTAAGAAAATTGCATACTCAAATGTAATAAAATTAAGTTTAGTTAAAAAAAAAATTGGGACATAATTTACTCCTATTTAGTTCAAAAAATTTGTCTAACTTAAATCGAGAACGTACTTGAACTTAATCTGTGTTCATTTTTTGTTCGCGAGTAGTAAAATTAACTAAATTTTAGAAAGCCATTTCCAAATTCAGTAATTAAGTATAACATTTTTCTAATTTTGAAGAATTGTTTTCTAAAAATTAGTTTAGACAATTAAAAACAAAAAGTAATATATTTTTTCCTATGTAATAATAAAAATTTACTTGATTTTAGAAACTGATGAACTATTTTAAGGGAAAATTTTTATGCAACTTGGTTCAAATAAATTTTTAAAATTTTATTAAAATATTCTTTTTTTCAAGTAAAAGTTTTTACAAAATAATAAAATTTGGTATAGGATTTTTTTTTGCTGGAAAACGTTTAAATTAATTTTAATATTCTATTCCAAAAAGAAAAACAAATAATTAAAAACAAACCAGTTAGTTTTTCTAATTTTCAAGAAAAAATATTATTAAATAAAACAAACTAAAGTAACCATTTAAAAAAACTATCCTGCATGATTGTAATTTTTGGTTCGCGATCGTGCGTGCCCATCGCTAATCTTAACAGTCTTAAGTATTGTACTTAAAATAACTTAAAATATATTTTAAAATTTTGTTAGCAAAAGGTAAAAATTTCGAATTTGCGATTTTATGTAATAATTTTTATTGCTGACTACAATACAAAATATAGCAGACACATTTTATATATTACAATACAAAATATAGCAGACACATTTTATATATTACGGCATAATGACTTTTCTATAATTGAAATAGCGCTTATTAAAATTTATATTTATTGAACTATTTTTTTCACTTAATAATAAAAAAGTTTTTATTTGTATATGTCAAGTAAAGTTTAAGCTAAAAATGCCATAAAATAAACTTATGACATTTTTCCATTTTCCAATAATAACAAGAAATGTAACTGTGATATTTTGTATTTTTCCAACAATTTGCTTAAATTAGTTAATTTAAGAAGTCAAAGGATCCCCAGCCTTCCTTAGCCATATATGTCGTGTGTCACGTAGGGCGTCCCTTTTTGTAGTTCTCTCCAGCAGAACCGTTAATTCACTACGAAAAGGATCTGACTTTGTCACAATTTATTAAGTTTTAGGATATCCTGCAGCACATTTTTTTAATTTGTTTACCTTTTTGCTAATGAAATTCAATTTATATTTTAAATAGATGAATTCAGTATAATTCAATTCAGTTTTAAGACAAAATTGTATTGCAAAAAGCTTGTTTAGAGCAGTGTGCACACAAAGCTGAAGTCCTCCGAAAGTGGGAAAATACTTATTCAATGACTGTTAAGTACTTTAAAATATATGGTAAAATATATTGCCTTTACTATAGAAGCAGGATAATGATAATTTTCACTAAATTTCTTCTAACTTCTTGTTAGAAAATATTTAATAAAATATCTAATGAACTTAAAACCAGGGAAACATTTCCTACCTAAAAGTACAATTTAAGATGATGTATGAACTAATTAGGAGGAAATATTACTGTTTTCTAACAAAAATTTACTTCTCAGTAGTAAAATTTTTCTATAATTTATAAAAAATTTGATCAAATTTTAAGGAAAATTTTATTAAATATTGGTAAAAAGTGTCTTTGGCGCCGTTTTCATTTCAATTTTTCCTTCAAATAAGTTAATTTTACTAAACTCTAGTTCATTTTTTTTTTGAGTGTTCTGACGTGGCTATATCAGCTTGGAATTATAAAACAATCATGAATAGTTATACTCTATTAATCTTAGACCTTTATTTTGTTTGTATTACAAATGAAATGAGAAACTAATATAAAACCTATCATATATGTGTAGGGTATAAAAATAATTTTCTATTATATTTGTTCTTAACTAGTTATAATCGATACGGTCTACTTACTTGATGGATCAAAACCTGTAATATGTTTAGGACAAGGTGCATATGCTATTGTACCAGCAAGTGTATCCGGCCAACAATGCCAACCATCAAAAGTGCCAGGACAAAATTTATCTGTTTGAGAAAAAGAAAAAAAAAATCAAGTACAACAAACGATAACAAATAAACCAAAAATTTAACAACAAAATTAACACAAGACAATTTTACATAAAACAGTAAAAATTCCTAAGATAATTTTCAAATCTCTTAGTTTAAAGAGGAGCTATAACCTTCATTACCACTTACCTATGCCAAAATTTGTTCTGTTGACTAACGATTCGTTAAGACGTTTGAAGCATTCATTGCGTAAAGTGTCTATTGGTGTTTCATTAGCTTCTATTTGTTGCTCAACACCACCTCTTGGTGTTCCAACATTTTTAACTTTTGTGGTTAGTAGAGAAATAATTGTTGCAGTGGTGGGAAATTTACCCATAATGCTAATATTGCTGCTATTATTACTGCGATTATTTTTAAATATGACACAGATTTTATATAGTAGATTTTTTGGTAAAATTTTTATTATATCCTGTATAATTTAAAAAACACACATAATATAATTAAGTTATAAAGAACAGTTTTGATGTTGTTATAACATTTCTTAATGCCATACAAGCAAACATGAATGGCTGTAGTTTATGAAAGAATTCAAAGAATGGTTATTGTTATCCTTGATATATGTATATTTTATATTTTCTTCTAAGCTTCTTTGATTAGTTTTGTCTTGAGCTGGCTAATATTACTATGTTTTGTAACCAAACACATTCAAATGACAATGAAATCTGTAAGAAAAACAGAAAGTGTGAAAATAAATTACATTTATATATAACCATCAGCACCCCGTATCTGTATCTAATGCGAGAAGTTTTCCCATCAAGAAATTCATGGTCACCCTACTTTATACAGGGTGGCTTAATATATGATAAAGTTGTTTTCATTTTTATTGGAAATTTTTTAAAGCTGTGGAAACATTTAGTTTTATGAAATTTCTTATTAGATAGAGAAATAACATGCATAAAGCGTATTATTATCCTCTTTAGATTAATATATATTTAATTGCGTGTGACTCATCCTATAGAAATCAGAACAAGGTTGCATTTTACATGTATTTTGCGAAAACTTTATCAAGGCCTAGGTTTACACACAGAGAAAAAATCGTCGTTTAATCAAATATTATATCTCATTTGAAATAATCACTTAATGTTTTACGAACATTAAGTATAAATCTTATTAAAGGAAATATAATTCTACACATAAAAAATTATTGCCAAACAAATTTATATTAAACTTTTGAAAACTCTAAATATAATGTAAAAGATTCCTTACATTTTAGAGAAAAGATACAAAATTTAAAGATACAAAATGATGAAAAATTAATTTCACTTGATGTTGTATCTTTATTTCCGAGTATACCAATTGATATAGCTTTGGATATTATCGAAGAAAAGTGGGATGTTATAAAGGATTATACAGGAATTGAAAAGAACCTTTTTATACATATTCTAAAATTTTGTATAATAGACAACAGATATTTTAAATATGATAATAAAATATATTTACAACAACAAGGACTTCCAATGGGATCTCCAGCTTCACCAATTATAGCTGATATTGTAATGGAAAAATTATTAGATTCTTGTATAGAAAAATTAAATGTGAAACCAAAAATCATCACAAAATATGTTGATGATTTATTTTGCATTATTTCGAATGATTCAATTAGTGATATTTTATCAACTTTTAACTCATTTCATGACAATATAAAATTTACGATTGAGAAAGAATGTAATTCTAAAATTCCTTATTTAGATACATTGATAATAAGAAAGGTTGAGAGTTTATTAATAGATTGGTATCAGAAACCAACAGCTTCTGGAAGAGTTATTAACTATTTTTCTAAACACCCGAAGAGAATCATACTTAATACGGCTAAGAATTTGATTAAAAGGATATTAAAGATAAGCGATACAAAATTTAATAAAACTAATATAGAAAAGATTAAAAATATTTTGTTAAATAATAATTACCCAATTCAATTAATCTGTAGATTGATAAGACAATGTAAAAAACAGAATAATTTAGTTACGAGAACGGTTACTGAACCTAAAATTTATAAATCTTTAACTTATGTTCCTCTTATATCTGAAAGATTAGAAAAATCGAAAATTTATGATAATAAGAAATAAAGGGTGCCCCAAGAAGAATGCAATTTTTAAATCTGGCAACATTCGAAGTGTCATTGTTTGACATTTGAACAATTGTTATTGTTTGCTAGTAGAAGGTACGAGGTTAGTAAAAATGGAGCGCTACACGAATGAACAACGCATTCTCATTGTGAAATTGTTGTACCAAAATGGTGAAAGTTTTGCGGCTACATTTCGCAAATTGCGATCAATTTGGGGTCACAATAATGCTCCAAAAGAGTCAACTGTAAAGAGATTAATGGATAAATTTGCCGAAACTGGGTCTGTTAGTTATGTAAAGACAACAACGCGCCATCGACCAGGTCGATAGACCGAAAATGTCGCAGCTGTACGTGATGATGTCGCTCAAACTCCATCCACCTCAATTCGACACCGAGCTCAGCAAATTGGTGTCTCCAAATCCACTTTGCAGCGAATTTTGACGAAAGATTTGCATCTTCATGCATACAAAGTTCAATTGACTCAGGAACTGAAGCCAGTTGACCATGGACAGCGAAGGGAGTTCGTTAATTAGGTATTGGAGAGACAACATGAAAATGCTGATTTTGCCGATAAAATCATCTTCAGTGACGAGGCCCATTTTCATCTTGATGGCTTCGTCAACAGGAAGAATTGTCGCATTTGGGGTGAGGAAAATCCTCGAGTGATTCACGAGAAGCAAATGCATCCTCAACGTGTCACTGTGTGGTGTGGTTTTTGGGCTGGAGGAATCATTGGACCTTTTTTTATGAAAATGAGGCAGGTCAAGCGCAAACAGTCAATGGTGTTCGGTATCGTGAAATTATAACCAGTTTTTTCTTGCCTAGAATTGAAGAAATGAATGTGGAGGGCATGTGGTTCCAACAAGACGGCGCCACATGTCATACAGCCAGAGAAACAATTCAATTGCTGCATCAGTCATTTCCCGGTCGTGTTATTTCGCGTTTTGGAGATCAGAATTGGCCGCCTAGATCGTGCGATTTAACACCATTCGATTTTTTTCTTTGGGGTTTTTTGAAGTCGATGGTTTACGCGAATAAGCCGACGACGACTCAAGCCTTAAAAGAGGAAATTGGACGCTGCATTAATGAAATACCGCAGCATTCATGCAAAACGGTCATTGAAAATTTCATTAAAAGATCGCGTGCATGCCAGCAAAGCTGCGGCGGCCACCTGCACGATATATTGTTCCATACCTCATTCTGTCTACTTTACGATATAATAAAGTTTCACGATTTTTTTTAAATATCTGTGTTTTATTTAAAATTTAAAAATTGCGTTCTTCTTGGGACACCCTTTATATAGTAGCACATAAAACATATTACGCATTAGGTAGATTATTTAGCAAAACGAAAGATAGAATAGATAAATCTGAAATGTCCAATTTAGTTTATAAAATACCTTGTAGTGGAAATGATAATGAGAATTGTAGTAATGTATATGTAGGTACAACAAAGAATAAATTAAAAACAAGAATTGCAGGACACAGATCTGATCAAAAATACAGGAACACTACTTCTTCACAGAAAACAGCATTATCATTACATTGCACGAATTTTAATCATTATCCTGATGTTGATAGGACGTCAATTTTAAACACGGAAAATAATTACAGACGTAGATATATGTTAGAAATGTTACAAATTATGAAGGTACCATCTACACAACGAATTAATTATAAAACAGACATAGCAAATATTGCACAAAATTACAGACATTTAGTTAATAAAAACTAGGATAAATATTATTATGTTAAATGAAATGTATATAAAATATATTTGTTCATGTAATATTTTAACTTTTCAAATATTGTTATTTTTGTTTTCTGTGATATTTTTATTTTTTAATATTGACAAAAAAGTAATTTTTGATTTACCGCCTTTTTTTAAAAATTGTTATATATAAGTTTTCAGTTTTATAATTTTAATTGATTAATTATAAAAAAAAGACAATTTCCCCTGAAGAAGTCACCCAATGTGGTGACGACATATTGGGATAAATAAAGATTTATAATTAAGTTTTTTTATAAATAAAGGATCTTTGGCTCAATAAGGAATATAATATAAATAGAGAAGATCGAAGAAAACTAAAATAATTAAACTTTTTTTTTTATTGTTAATTTTCGATTAAAATTTTAATCATATCAGTTAAAAGTTTAATTGATAATTTAGTTAGTTTAAAAAATATTCTAGTTTGCAATAAATACTATTGACAACATACGAATAAAACATACCGTTAATTAAATTGCAAAATTTTTTCTCAAATTCCTAACAAAAAAAAATCTTTATTAAAAATATTTTTATTAATAAAAGTCTCATAACTTTATTTTTTTTTTAAAAAGAACTTATTTTATAATGCAGTGATATGGTAGAAGTTGCCACCTCCTACAAGCAGAGAAAAGACATAGTTGCAATATGATCACTGCTACTATATTATGATTGCTGCAATCGCTCATGGTTGTCGCATCCAAGTTTTTGGTTTTCTAACCATCATCATTAAGTAAATATTTTACTATTTTATGATTGGCACCTTCTATTTTATATCATGATTGGCTGTAACCATACTGTGGTAACAAAAATTCTGACTATGAATATAATATGATAATTATGCAACGATAAAATGCTGGCAACAATGAATAAATAATTATACATTAAATAAAACATGACTTTAACATTTATAGTCATAATATTGTCTTGTTTTTATAAAAACCAAAATATTATCAGTTCAGTCAGTTTGTTTTTACTACAAAATGTCTTAAAAAATACAATCATGTATTGTTTACTAAGACTGGACCAATATCAGATGGGTAGGAAATACTTTTCACATGTCATAAAAACATTTCATCAATTGACCCATTAAGATCCAGTTAATTTTTTTTTTAGTTTTAGATAATCTTTTTTAAAGTGGTTTTTCGAAAATACCTTATACATATAATAATATTTACACTAAACAATTCATTGTCAAAAAGGCTCTATTGAAAGATTCTCTTCAATAAAAAAATAGATTTTTAAAAAAAAATAATTTTTGTTTTTTTAAATATGTTAATTAATTAATTTCTTGTAAAAAGTTCTCAAAATATTAATAAAATATTTTTTATAAGAAAAAGTCTGTAAAACCCATGATTTTTTTTTGTACTAAAAGGTTTCTTACACAAAATAATATGTATTTATAAATTTATCTGATAAAAATATTTTTAGATTCTATGGACTTTTCCTTAAACTAAAATTTTCAGATTCTCCAAAGTTCATATATTCCAAACTAATTTAGATTCTAAGACGTTTTTCTTCTTAGATTCGTAGATTCTGAAGAAAATACATAGATTCTAAGGACTTTTTCTAGTAGAAATATTCTTGAATTCAAAAGACTTTTTCTTAAAGAAAACATTTTAAAAATTTTCTAAAAAAATTTTAAAAATGTCTTAAATTTTTTTTAAATTCAATAGAATTTTATAAAAAAAAAGTTTTATATATTTTTCTTAAAAAAAGTCCACAGAATCAAAGTTTTCTTAAAGAAAAGTTCTTAGAATCTATGATTTTTTCCTTAACAATTTTTCTACAAATATTATTTTCTAAAAAAAAAATATTCTTAAATTTAAAGAGCTTTTTCGTAGTTTCTAAGATCTTTTCTTTTAAGAAATTTTCTTAGATTATGGATCATGTAATGAAAATCCAGGAATCATGATATTGTTATGAGGGACCATAATATGATAACATTTTGAGCATATTATAATTACATTCTTTCATATTATGATAAATTCAATTTAACATGTTTATTTAGGTAATTTTTAAATCATAATACAACTGTAGTAAAAGCATTCGAAAGTCGTTTAAAATAACCATCAACTTTTAACTAACAAAACGTAGAAAAAACGATTTTTGTGGTTTGTTTTTCCAATTGATTTTTTTTTTATTTGTATGTAATTTTACAAAACACAACACAAACAGATAATAATAATAATTTTTGATTTACCGCCTTTTTTAAAAAAAATTTTATATATAAGTTTTCAATAATTAATTACAAAAAACCAATTTCCCCTGAAAAAGTCACCAAATGTGGTGAAGAAATATTGGGATAAATTAATATTTATAATAAATTTATAATAATTTATAATAAATTTTTAAGAATATAGAATCTTAAGCTCAATTTAAAATAATATATGAATTTCTATTTCTAGAAACAGAAAACATAAAATTTTGCATTTAACAGAAAATATCAACTCCCACTGAATGTCTGTAAATTTTTATAGTTTGTTTTTTGAATGACTGATTCAAATAGGTAAAAAATATAATTCTATGAATTTCAATTGATTCTTCATTTAAAAACAAACTCTACGTATTACTTTTTAAATAAGCTTAAGTCGTTAACGGAAAATACATTATGAGTGTATGGCTTCATATTAATGATTCAATTTTGACTTGATTGAATGATTTGTTTTTTTTTTTTTGATTATGTTCCTAAGCAATTTTTGTTTATTTGATTTGTTAATATTTTATTAATTTAATTTATTCTATGAAAAGAATCAACAAAAATAAAATTGATTATTGAATTTGATATTTATTGTATAAAGTAGAAAATTATTCAAACAATGATTCTGTTCAAATTGATTCGTTGAAAATTGAATTAGATTTAAAAATTAAATCAAGGAATCATGTTTTTAAAAGTCTATTTTAAAATTTTTTATTTGATGCCACCCTTTTTTCTAGAATATTCATTTTAAACAAACAAAATCTGCGAGAAATCATTTTGTAAAAAAGGAAATTAGATTTTTTAAATGGCACCATGAGAACATACTTTTTTGGCAACTCTGCGGTGTATTTTGTGGTGCTATTGGAACCTCAAAAGTACTATGGCACTCTTATGAACTAGTTGGTACAAAGTATTTAGAAATTTTCATGCTTTGCTAAATTACACACAAAATATGTATATTTGATCAAAAAAAATATTGAAAATTTTAATTTATTTGAATCTGGAATTTCGATCAAAAATTTTGTTAAAATTTTAATTAATTTGATGGTAGAATTTCAATTGATTTTTTGATAGAACTTTAATTATTGTTATAATTGATATAATTAAAACATTAATTGAAAATGTAAAAGATATTTTATTATAAATTTAATTGATATGATTAAAAAATAATTTAAAATTTCAATTAATTTTAACAAAAAAATTAATTGATACTACAAATTCTTTTGCTGAATCAAATTCAATTAAATTATTAATTGTATTTACAAATATTTTAATTGAAACTCGATGTAGTTTAAATAGACCTTTTCGAATTTAAATTAATATGTCTACATTATAAATATAGTTTTCGCATTTTAAAAATAAGTAAAAACATATTTAAATGCTGAAATGTTGATTTCAGGAAAATAAGTTATGGGAAGGAGGAAAGAGGGAGCAGTGTTTATGGTTATTATATAGTTGTAGTGTTTATGGGTATTATAGTTGTCGGGGAAAACTTCTGCAGGGAACTTATTTCACATAAAAATAGTCCGAACGAATTCAGCCTGTAATGTGTTATACGATTTACTGGATTTCTAAGCTGTTTCTATTTAATTCGACGTTTTGAATATTTTTAAAATATTTTTTTTCTGTGTGTAGATGATAATTCATAATACTAAAGGACATTGGCTATTAGGGAAACCTATTTAAATTAAAATATATTGATATGATTTTTATGATTTAACCTTGTAATGTACAAAGTCGTCAAAACGCTGTGTTCAGTGTTTTTTTGTTGCTAAATGTACACCCAGGAAACCGTATCTACAGGCTACTGAATTTTTTGGCAATTAAATTCTGCTGTCTACACAACTTTATTCATACTAAATTATATTCTTAGTTGTAAAAGCCAATATTCAGTTGTATAGTTTAACATTTATATTCTACATAAATATTATTACGTTTCACAAAAAAAAATGAATAGTTTAAAAGACAAAATAACAGAATATATCATTTAAAAACCGGCCTACTTCCGTTTCATTTCAATCAAATAGTTTTTGATATTTATTTTTAAATGGTGTTTAAATAACTAACACATCCGTAAAAAACCAAATGATTAATCAGTTAAAAATAAATGTTAAAATATTAATATTACTGTTCGCAGTTTAATAAAAAGCTTTCAATTCAGTTAAAAATAAAGGAAAATACATTTATTTTTCAAAAAAAATATTTTATTACTTTAACTTTTTTATACATTTGTTTAACTTTTTTATACATTTGTTTAAATTGATTAACTGTTGTTTACCGAATTTTTTCAGTTTCTTTTATTTTTTTCTTTTGTTTAAAATTTACCCACAAAACGGAAAATTGTGATTGATTTGTTCCCATCATAATTATTACAAATTTATATTTTATTTGCTGTTTCAAAAAATAAAAATATTCAAAAAATTCCAATTTTATTTTTTATTTAAATTGTTTGTTTATGTACAAAATAATTTCAATTCAAATTACTAGAACTTCATAAGCACATACACACATACGCTGATTTACACAAAATGTGTCTATAGACTGTGTGAGTATACATTTTGTAGATAAAAAACAAACATAAAATAAACCGACACATTTTCAAATAAATGAATAATAAGTTATTGATGCATAAAATTTCAACACTTATTTCTAGCTGATTAATCATTTGTTTTTTGATTTAAACGAAAAAACGTAAACCGGTTATGAAATGCAATATCATTTGTTTTAAAAGGTATTTTCTGTTATTTTAACATACAAACTATTTTAAGTATATCAGCAAAAGCATATTTCTTTTATCTTATCAAGTAAATGGCGGGAGATGTAAATCCTTTGAAATCGATCTATAATTAAAGCAGTTCAAAGATTGGAAAACTTTTTTAGGCTGGATCTGATCAACTTCAGTTTTCATTTTCTGCAATACTAAAAGTTTTAATTTTTTCAATCGTTTTAGTAGTTTTTAAGTGTTTCCAATTCGAGTAATTCCGTTTCCACGATTAATCGCCTCTATTTTGGTTAATGTCGAAGCAAATAATTAAATACTTAAATAATAATTCGACCCGAATAATCGATTAAAATAGGTCGATTAACTGGTTCAGTTTTTAATATGAATTTTTCTTAAAACTTCGTAATTTTCTAAACTTTGGCAGGAAAATTGTAGAAAAACACTCAACTAAAATACAATCAAATCCTTTTCAAATCGACTGAATCAAAGCAAATGTTATATAGGCTTTAGGAAATATGATAGAAATTTTTTAGTTTTGTTTTCAATTACTTAAAAAAAAAATTAAATAATAAAAAATTATATTTTCAGGTTCAAAAAAAAAATTGAAATAGAGATTACAACCTCAGTGTACATGAATTTCTAGCTGACAATAGATCTCATCAGAATGCACTGCTTAGAGCCTCTAAGCAGAAATTCAACAAAAAACCTTTCAAAATATATATTTTTCTCCTTAGCAATGAAACGCGTGACTTGGTATATTCCTAACAAGCACTATGACGATACTTATGTTATTAAATAATTGCTTTACATTCGAAAACTTTATTTTTTAAAGAACAGTTTCATTTAAAATTATATAAAAAAATGTATAAAAATTAAA
This sequence comes from Eustalomyia histrio, assembly GCA_949748255.1. Lineage (NCBI taxonomy): Eukaryota > Metazoa > Arthropoda > Insecta > Diptera > Anthomyiidae > Eustalomyia > Eustalomyia histrio. The sequence continues at coordinate 61,257,070 of OX456527.1, read as the reverse complement.
AAATAACATAGAATTTTGTTTCTTATTTTATTTATCAACAAATTTTTTATGAAATATGAATTTCAGTATAATTAAGTTGTGTAGTCAAAAATATTTAACAACTCGCTTACTCTTATCGGTGAGGACTTGATTTTTATATATTTTCGAATAGATAACCTTTTTAACTTTAAAGCTTAAACCAGTTAGAGAAAGAGTCAGGGAACAGTGACAGTTGTATCAAACTTTGTTTGTGTATTGAATTTTTTTGAAGACAGCTCTTGTTTCTTCAGACATTATTAATTTTTTTAATTCTTGACAGTGTCATATAAATATAATAAAAACCAACTTTATCTACAAAATGTTCCACTTCGGTAAAACACTGAACACGTTTGACATTTTCTTAAAAAAAGTAGTCAGATTTCTCTGAAAAAATCCAAGATTATTAGGCATCTTTAAAATTTTCAAGATGCTTTGAATTGTCCTACATAAACACTTTAGAAATCAATGCAATAGCCTTAACTTGGTGTTTCAGCAAAAAGTAGCTCTTTGTGTTCTTATTGATAAATCGATTAATCGACCCGAATAACCGATAATGACCTAACCGATTAACCGGCAGGGTCGAAAAATTGGAAACAATAGTTTGTAACCACTGAGCTCTATCCCCCCCAATACAAATATGTGTACTATATGTCGTATGAGTGATATTTATAAGAAATAAAATTAATATAACTCATACGACATGTAGTACAAATTCTTGTGTTAATTTAGTAAGAAATTCATAATTGATAGGCTTATGTTAAAAAAACTATATTTTTTGGATGACCGTTAATTTTTGTTTTTTTTTTTTAATTTTAAAATATTACTTTTGTCAAATTTAGATTTTTCTTTAATATATTTTAGCTAACTGTATTTATAAATTAAATTATCTGGAAGTATTCGCGGTCGCCAAATACAAATCCTATACAAAATTAAAAAGGCTGAAAATACCATATTTAATATTATGAATAATTTTTTATCTTATCCGCAATTTAAACTTTTAAAACATTTAATATCAGATTTTTATACACAAAAACAACAAAACATTCGCTTATCTTTGATTTACATATATTGGGATAACTACACTCAAAAAAGACATGAACTAAAAATGAATCCAAAATTTTCTTTAAAATAGTTTAAAAATTTTCCTCAATTTAAGTAAAATTTTACTAAAACTTAGAAAATTTTCTTTAATGAATAAAAGTTCCTATGTTTTGGTAAAAACGAAATAGTTTATATACACAGAAATAACACAAGTATATCAAATAAATTTTTTTTCAATTTATAAGTAAAACAAATCAGTTTTAAGAAATTTGCATACTTAAATTTAAAAAAACTAAGCTTAGTTAAAAAAAAATAGAACATAATTTACTCTCATTTAGTTCAAAAAATATGTCTAACTTAAATCAAGAAAGTACTTGAACTTAATGTGTGTTAATTTTTTTTCGCGAGTAGTAAAATTCACTAAATTCAGTTTTTAAGTCTACCACTTTCTAATTTTTAAGAATTGTTTTATTAAAATTAGTTTAGGCAATTAAAAACAAAAAGTTATAAATTTTTTCCTACACTCACAAAAAAAAGTCTGTAATGACAACTGAAAATTTTGCTGTTATTACTGGAAATTTTGCTAATTTGAGTCCAGCGGTATTTTTTGCTAATCTTAGCAACACATGTCTGCTGACGTGAAGTACAATGAAATTAGTAGAAAAATTAGTAGCCGCTACTAAATTTTAGTAAACTTTCTGTAAAGTGGAATTTAAAATCTGTTTGGTAAAGTCAGCAAAAAAGATTACTAAATATTATTAATATTAGTACAAAATTTTAAATTTATTTTTTTTTATCGAGCATCAAAATTTTTTTTATTTTATTTATTTTTTTCAAAAAAATATTTTATACAAAATTAAAAAAAAAATCAAAGGCTTAAAAATCTTAAAAATTGTTAAAACATAAACGAATTTATCATTTTGTTTTAATTTGGTAATTTCTGTTTTGAAAAATATTTAAGTCAACTTTTTTTTACCTTTAAGGTCAAATTCTAATTGTTTTTAGGGCTGATTTTTAGAACTAAAAAAACTTTTTAGTGCTATTTTAAGTGGATGTCCTATTTTTGGAATGAGTCAGTTTATTCACTTCCGATCCCTTTCTTAATCTATATAACATTTTAAGGCAATTTAATTTTAATTAGAAATAGTTTTATTTTGAATTAGCATTTCATTCAATATCCACTTTTTTAAAATTACTATTTTTTTTGCTAATTTTAGCAAATCGGTTTTCAAAAATTTGTAAAATGATTTCTGAACTTAGCAAAAAAAATTTGAGAACAATCTGTGAAAATTCTGTTATTTGTAAAATGTAAATAGCAAAAGATTTGCTAAATTAAAATTTTTTTACTAAAAATCAGCACAAAAATAGTAAAGTGGGATTGAAAACCGTTCAAAAATTTTTCTACAAACTTTTTTTTCCTGAGTGTATCTAATAATACAAATTTATTTGTAATTTGTTTTTTTTTTTTTTTTTTTTGTTGGAAAACGTTTAAATTATTTTCCATATTCTTTTCTAAAATAAACAATAAATTAAAAACAAACTAGTTAGTTTTCCCAATTTTCAATAAAAAATATTATTAAAGGAAACAAATTAAAGTAACCATTTAAAGAATTATTCGTACATGATTGTAATTTTTGGTTCGCGCTCATGCGTGCCCATCTCTAATCTTAACAGTCTTAAATATTGAACTTACAATAGCTTTAAATATATTTTAACATTTTTTTAGCAAAAGGTAAAAAATTTCGAATTTGCGCTTTTATGTAATAAGTTTGTTTGCTGACTAAAATAAAAACTATCGTAAGCACATTTTATACATTACGGCATAATCGATTTCCTATAATTGACATAGCGCTTATTAAACTTTATATATATCGAATTATTTTTTTTCACTTAATAATAAATAAGTTTAAATTTGTATATGTCAAATAAAGTTTAAGCTAAAAATCCCATAAAATAAACTTATGACTTTTCCATTTTCCAACAATAACAAGAAATGTAATTGTGATATTTTGTATTTTTGCAACAATTTCCTTAAATTATTTAATTAAAGAAGACAAAGGACCCCCACTGTTCCTTAGCCATTGATGCCGTGTGTCACGTAGGGCGTCCCATTTTCTAATTCACTCCGGCAGAACCGTTATTTAACAACGTAAAGGTTCTGACTTTGTCACTAATTATTACGTTTCAGGATATCCTGCAATACATTTTTTTAATTTGTTTACCTTTTTCCTAATGAAATTTAATTTATATTTTAAATACATAAATTTAGTATAATTCAATTTAGTTTTAAGACAAAATTGTATTGCAAAAAGCTTGTTAAGAGCAGTGTCCTCACAAAACGGACGTCCTCTGAAAGTGGAAAATACTCAATGAGTGTAAAGCATAGGGTCCGCCAAATAACTTTTTTTTTTTGAAAATGCTATAAAAAAACTACTGAATATTTCTCAAATTTCTTTTTTTATTTGAAAGTACAATCCTTCCAATTAATAATGGAAAATAATTTCATTCAAATAGCTGCCTCGGGCCATGTTGAACGAATTTTTGTTCACAAAAATTGAAGAGGAGGATATTGGCAACAATTTGGTTTCAACAGGACGGCGATACGTGCCACACAGCCGAAGCTACACTCGATGTTTTGCGCCCTGTTTTTGAAGATCGCATTATCAGCCGCATATAAAGCCATTGGTGAAATACAGCTGCACACAATCGATAATGTGCTTAAAAATTGGACCGATGGTGTAGGCTACTGCATGGCCAGCCAAGGCAGCCATTTGAATGAAATTTTTCCATTATTAACCGGAAGGATTGTACCTTCAAATAAAAAAAGAAATTTGAGAAAATATTCAGTAGCTTTTTTTATAGCATTTTAAAAAAAAAAAGTTATTTGGCCATAAAAGCAGGATCAAGATAATTTTCACTTAAAAGAAGTGCTATTTAACTTGATGTTAGAAAATATTTTCTTATTTTTAGGGAGTTAAGTCCTAATTTTTAGTAAAAAAAATATCTAATGAACTTAAATAAAATAAAATTTTTCTTAAAACCAAGGAAATACTTCCTAACTAACAGTAAAATTTTAGATGATGTATGAACTAATTAGGAGGAAATTTGACTGTTTTCTAATAAAAGTTTAGTATTTAGTAGTAAAATGTTTATATTATTTAGAAATTTGAACCAAATTTTAAATAAAATTTGTTTCTTAATTTCAATGAAAATTATATTAAATATTTGTAATAAGTGTCTTTGGCGCCGTTTTCATTTCAATTTTTCCTCCAAATAAGTTAATTATTCTAAATTCTTGTTAATTTTTTTTTTTTTTTAGTGCAATCTTTTTTAAAATATTAAAATTGTTAAATAGTGTAATCATTGTTAAATATGTTTTCAAAACGTTCTAAATATAATAAATAAGTACCACTTAAAAAATGGCAACAATAACAAAAATTGTTACATGTATAGAAAAATATTTTATACATATTTTATACTCTTATTTTTCTTCTTACCACTACATTGTGGTTTTCAGAATAGAAAAAGAACACTGCAAAAAAATTGTTGAGTATTATATTTCACACGTGTCAAAAGGAAAAAAAAACAACTTTTTATGTTTTTTTAGATGTTCACACTTATGCTCACAACCATATACAAATAATAACATTTTTTCTTTTTTTTTGTAAAACCTCTTTACAAATATTACAAATATATTAACCATAGTACAACCAGCCAATAAAAATATAAAATAAATTTAATTTAAAACAAAAATAAACTCAAAGCAATTTTATTCTAAATACCTGAGGCAAGCTACAAAAAAAATTAACTAGAATTTAGAAAAATCAACTTATTGTTAGGAAAAATTGAAATGAAAACGGCGCCAAAGACACTTTTTACCAATATTTAATAAAATTTTCCTTGAAATTAAGAAACAAATTTTACTTAAAATTTGGTCAAAATTTCTAAATTATAAAAAAATTTTACTACTGAGAAGCAAATTATACTAAATTCATGTATTTAAAATATAAATTAAATTTCATTAGCAAAAAGGTAAACAATTTAACAAAAAAAAATGTACTGCAGGATATTCTGAAACGTAATAAATTGTTACAAAGGCAGATCCTTTAATTAACGGTTCTGCTTGAGAGAACTACAAAAAGACACGCCCTACATGACACACGTGATCTATGGCTAAGGAACACTGGGGGTCCTTTGTCTTCTTAAATTAACTAATTTAAGGAAATTGTTGCAAAAATACAAAATATCACAGTTACATTTCTTGTTATTATTGGAATATGGAAAAATGTCATAAGTTACATTTATGACATTTTTAGCTTAAACTTTACATATACAAATCTTATCTTTTTTACTATTAAGTTCGATAAATATAAAGTTAAATAAGCGCTATGTCAATTATAGGAAAGCCATTATGCCGTAATGTATAAAATGTGCCTGCGATATTTTGTATTGTAGTCAGCAAACAAAATTTTTACATAAAAGCGCAAATTCGAAATTGTTTACCCTTTGCTAACAAAATTTTGAAATATATTTTAAGCTACTTTAATATCAATATTTAAGACTGTTAATATAAGAGATGGACACGTGAGAGATTTTTGACTCACGCTCGATCACGAACAATTAGGCACGATAGTTTTTTTAAATGGTTACTTTATTTTCTTTTATTTAATAATATTTTTTCTTGAAAATTAGGAAAACTAACTGGTTGGTTTTTAATTAATTGTTTTTTTTTTTTTGGAATAGAATATTAAAAATAATTTAAACGTTTTCCAACAAAAAATATCCTATTGCAAATTTTATTATTTTTTAAAAATTAGAAAACTTTTACTTGAAAAAAAGAATATTTTATTAAAATTTTTAAATATTATCTGAACTAAGTTGTATGAAAATTGTCCTTAGAAAGAGTTCATCAATTTCTAAAATCAAGTACATTTTTATTATTACATATGAAAATATTTTTACTTTTTTTTTTTAATTCTCTGAACTAATTTTTCGAAAACAATTCTTCTTAGAAAGTGATATACTTAAAAACTTAATTTGGAAATGGCTTTCTAAAATTTAGTTAATTTTACTACTCGCGAACAACAAATGAACACACAGTAAGTTCAAGTACTTTCTTGATTTAACTTAAACACACTTTTTGAGTAAATTGTGTCTTAAATTGTTTTTTTTTTTTTTTTTTTTTTTTTTGAACTAAACTTATTTTTATTACATTTGTGTATGCAATTTTCTTAAAACTAAGATATTTTTTCTTAAAATTAATAAATTTTTATTTAATTGACTTGTTTTTTTCCTAAAGTCAAGAAGTATAACTTATGAAAAATATGAACTATTTCTGAGTAGATAAACTATTTCGTTTTTCCTCAAACTTAGGAATTTTTATTTTTTTAAAGAAAATTTTTCCAAGTTTTAATAAAATTTTTCTTAAATTGAGGACTATTTTTTATTTTTGATACATTTTAGTTCATATCTTTTTTTGAGTGCAACTAAAATTATAAATTAATTCATAAAACTTTAATTTAATGGAAAGTTTTTCATGAAATTATTCTGATACCCAACTACCCAGCCTTGCATTGTAAGGTTAATAATTGAATACAATGTATTGTATATGTCCATAGCAACATACGCTACACACAACAAATTTGTAACATGTCTCATATGAGTAAAATCATTGTTGTATAATGGTTGAATTATTTTGATGCTATTAAATTGACAAGTTGTGGTATGTGTGTGTATTTGTGTATGTTTATGTATCTCTGGCGTTTAAGTATTAAATTCATTTAAAAATAAAAATAAGACTGAAAGCGACAAAAAAATGTGTTTAAAGGAAACTGACAACAAATGTTTTTGACATCACAATCTGTAAAATGTCATTCAAGTGTATTTGACAGGTTGCAGATGATAATATTGTTTTTTTTTTATATGTATATTTTACTACCGATTTTCATGCTTCATTTTGTTAAAGCATTAATATTGAATGCAGTCATTCAAACACTTTTTATTTTTGTTTGTTTCTTTATTTTATCATATTTAATCATTTATTAAGTTTATTATTAATACATAAATATGTATGAGAAGTTACAATGATTGCATATTATTCAAGCATTTGTAATGATTTTTTTTAACAATTTACACAGAGAAAACAGACAACCGAATTTCTTGCTAACTGAATATTTTGCTTGCAGCAACCGAATTATTTAGTTGTCCCCACCAAATGATTTCCTGATACAGTTGAAATCTTTGTTTTCAACCGAAATTCTATAGTAGTTACTTTATACTCACGCAGATAAAAAGAACATAGTTGTATCAATCATATTCGAGGAGTATCATATGTTTTTGAATTATGATTGTGCCAACCATAGTCTTACTATACTACAGTTATCATATTATGATAATTAAATAGCCGTAATTTGCCATAATACAATCCCTACAGTTATATGATAATTCGAAAGTATGAAAAAGTTATTTAAGAACTTTTTTAATAAAAAAAAAAACATAGATTCAAGGGTCTTTCTTTTAACAAAAATATTCTTAGACTCTAGGGACATTTTTCCGATTTCTTTCTAAGATTTTTTTAGATAGTCCTTAGAATCTCAGATTTGTTCTTTTACAAAAATTCCTTAGAATCTAACAATATTTCTACTAGAAAAAGTCATTAGAATACAAATATTTTTTATGATGAAAAGTCCGCAGAATTTAAGAATTTTTTATTCTAAAAATGTTTCCTTAAAAAAATTTTCTAAAAATCTAGTATGCTGTATAAGAAACCTTTTCGTACCAACAACTCTTGAGTTCTACAGACTTTTTCTAATAAAAAATTATTTTATTAATATTCTGAATACTTCCTCCCCAATAAAGTCGTTATTTTACAAGAAATTAAGTAATAACATTTTTTTTAATTGATTATTTTTTTATTGAAAAAATTAGAAAATATAAATATTTTTATAGAAACTTTTTGACAAGGTTTTTTGTTTCGACTATGAATTGATAAGTGTAAATTATAATGTTATATGTACATTAGGGTGGGTATAATTGTAGTGGGCCGAAAAAATGTACACAGGCGCTTCGTGATTCTTGTTCTATGGGTTATTCCAAGAAATTTTTTCGAAAAAACAATGGCTCAAAAATGAATTTCGAGAACCCGGATTTTTCAAAATAGGCATTTTTCCAAAATATTGGTGAATGAGTACCCACCCGAACTTATAACGTTTAACATTTTAGGCTATTTTAAGTTTGGAATTGCATTATGAGAAAGTAAAATATTACTCAATTTTCAATTTCGAAAATTTCCCCAAAAAATTTACGAAAGCGCCCTCTAGCGGCGATCAAAAAAAATAAATGTCATAAATAAATTCTTTGATCCATTGCAAAAAAATTTAACCACTCCAAAAAGACATATAAGGCATTTTTGAAAATAAAACACCCCAGGTAAAAAAATAATAATTTCAGAATTTGTTAAAACAAATTCTGGAAATATAAACAGAAATTTTTCAGTAAAATATCTCAAAACATTTGTTTAATAAGAAAAAAACGCCCTCTAGCGGCGATCAAAAATAAAAAAAAATGTCATAAATAAATTCATTGACCAAAAAAAACCGCGGACTTCTTGGAATGATCCATTGCAAAAAAAATTTAACCACCCCAAAAAGACAAATAAGGCGATTTCGAAAATAAAACACCCCAGGTAAAAATAATAATAATTTCAGAATTTGTTAAAACAAATTCTAGAAATATATTTCTATCAGAAAAATACCCTAGAATTTGAGAATATTTTTTTTAAATATTAGGAAAAAAATGATTATATTATTTGTAAAAAATTGTAAGAAAGTTTTTTAAGTTTGCGCTACCATTTATTAATTATTATAATTCTTATAATGTTCCCTCTTTTTCAATTCATTTAAAACTCTTGAAACTCGATAGAATATCACTGCCTTAACTTTTTTGCATGGTGTTATTTGTGGTCTTATTGACTCCCCTGAATTGCTGAAATTAATTTCAATACATGTTCCTCCAAGAACATTTAGAAATGTAACTAAATTTTTTCACATTGATTTACATGTAACTGAATATTCTCATAATGAACCACTTAATAAATCTATGAGGTTTTTAAATATATATTGTAATCAATTAGACTTAAGTGTTTCTCATGCTCAATTCAAAACCTTGTTAAATAATATATTTTAAATTAGTTTTCAGATCAAAAATTAATGAAAACTATCATTGGCAAATCCAACTGCGGACTGATAAAAATTACACGTAAAATCATCTACGTCTTATATATTCAGGGTGGGGGTATTCCATTTTAATTAAAATTTTTATAATATCTAAGAAACCTCTTGAGAAGTCCTTCCCTGTTCTGGCAATATTTTATATTAAACAAAATAAAAATCTTTGCTAACTTTTAAATTCATCATGTTTTTAAATCATCTCCTTCCCAATTCAATGTGTAATGGCGATGGTGATGATGGGAACATACTTTTGTACTTTCAACTTTATTCAAGTGTAAAAATTGTTATGCTTTTTGGCATTTAATATGACAGTCACAGTACGTCATTGACGTTAAGAGGAGAAAAACGTAAAAAATAAATATTCTCTTTAATGATGTTCGATGGTACTTGTTGATGTTGCCAGTTCAAAATGTTTGAAGTGTCCATAATCTGCATTGCGCAAATAAAATAAAAATACAAAAAAAAAGATAAAAAAATATTATAATATAAAAGTAAAATGAGCGAAAAAGAAAAAAAAATAAGTGAGAAAATACAGTTTATGTGAATTAATTTTATATTAAGAGGATTTTCTAAGTTAAACAAAAAGTATAGAAAATATTTGAGTCAAGCATTAATAGTAGCTGTATTTTTGGTCTTACCTATCAATGTTAAGTATTTAAAGCAAAATTATGATTAAATTTCAAAATATTTTTTGTTATTTTTTAACTGTACTCAAAAAAAATTAACTAGAATTTAGAAAAATTAACTTATTTAGAGGAAAAATTGAAATGAAAAGGGCGCCAAAGACAATTTACCAACATTTAAAAAAATTTTCTTGAAATCAACAAACAAATTTTACTTAAAATTTGGTAAAAATTTCTAAATTAAAGAAAAATTTTCTAAATTTTTATAAGAAAACAGTACGATTTACGATGTAGTTGGGTTAAGTAGTCTGTATGTCGAGCACCGCGACCAAGTAGATCTATTGTGCACCATCTAGTATTTTCTCAAGTTGTTCTCCAGTGCAGCCTTAAGTAGCAGTACAATGTCCTTTATCAGGTCTGCAAAAGCAGGACATTTAGCCATTACATGCTCCATGGTCTCCTCATCTTCCATACAATATCTGCATGTCGTATCTCGATCATGTTCAATTTTAATTAGGATGTAATTACATAGATAGTGTCCTGTGAGTGCTCCGCATAGGAGGCTTAGATTTGTTCTGTTTATCTGAAGGGCTGCTCCTCTTTTTATTGTATGATAAGAATTTCTTTGAATGTTTCAGTGGTTTCTGTTTGTTCCAATATTGAACGGATTTAGTCTTAATCATATTTGATATCATATTTCTGATGTCCTTGAGGACTCGGGCCTATAAATGGCAGTTCCGCACCTAGTCTCGCTTGTTCATCAGCTTTTTCATTGCCTTCATGCCCACTGTGACCTGGTACCCAGAAAAGTGTTACCTTATTGTTGGTCGCCAGTTGGTTGAGGGCCTTATGGCACTCTAGCACTGATCTATGGTGACAGATGGGATTTTTCAGGGCCTTTATTACAGCATGGCTGTCCGACATTAAGTTTATCTTTGTTCTCACAAGATTCCTTTTCAAAAGTTCGGTCGTTGCTGTATAGATTCTGCAGTAAATATAGTTCAACCTTTGTCCAGAGGTATGTGAATTCTACACCTAGGTCTGTATACACCGGCTCCAACTCCCCTAGAAGTTTTGGATCCTTCAGTATACCACTTATGTGCATCTTCCTTCAACCATGAGGCATCAAGTTCCCATTCTTCTCTTTTTGGGATTTTAAGTTTGTATTCTCTGCCTAGTTCAATCACTACATAGTGTCATGTTCTTTATGGAACTGGCCTCGTTAAGGATCTTCAGATAGCCTTTATGGTCACCTTCTTTGAACTTAAATAGTTTGTGTACTTCGATTGCTTGCTTCATAGCTTCTCCCTGTAGCGCGCGGTGCATAGGATCCAGGTTCAAAATCACCTCGAGTGATGCAATTTGAGTCGAACTCATTGCACCGGTAATGTTCAGACATGCTAGTCTTTGTATCTTCGATAGCTTCTGCTGAGCTGTTTTCTGTGTTGTCTTTTCCCACCTTTTTTCCTAATTTTTCATACATCATCTAAAATTGTACTGTTAGTTAGGAAATGTTTTCTCGGTTTTAAGAAAAATTTTATTTTATTTAAGTTCATTAGATATTTTTTTTTGTTTTCAAATAAATATAAAACTGTTTCTATGGTAACAGTAGTATATTTTACCATATATATTAAAGTACTTTACACTCATTGTGTAAGTATATTCCCACTTTCGGAAGAATTCCGCTTTGTGAGGACACTGCTCTTAACAATCTTTTTTCTATACGATTTTGTCTTTAAATGTGATACACGGCATTTGTGTCGAAGGAATACTGGGGGTCCTTTGTCTTCTTAAATTAACTAATTTAAGGAAATTGTTGCAAAAATACTAAAAATCACTGTTACACGGCATCTGTGTCGAAGGAACACTGGGGGTCCTTTGTCTCCTTAAATTTACTATATTAAGGAAATTGTAGCAAAAATACGAAAAATCGCAGTTACATTTCTTGTTATTATTGGAAAATAGAAAAATGTCATAGATTTATTTTATGGTATTTTTAGCTTAAACTTTTAGCCATTATTTCGTTATGTATAAAATATGCCTGCCATATTTTGTATTGTAGTCAGCAAACAAAATTATTACATAAAAGCGCAAGTTCGAAAATTTTTACCTTTTGCTAACAAAATTTTAAAATATATTTTAAGCTATTTTAAGTTCAATATTTAAGACTGTTAAGATTAGAGATGGGCACGTGAGCCATTTTTGACTAACGCTCACAATCGCGAACCAAAAATTACAATCATGTACAATAATTTAAAAAAATTACTAATTACTGTAATTTGTTTCCTTTAATAATAACTTTTCTTGAAAATTAGAAAAACTGATTAGTTAGTTTTTAATTAATTGTTTTCTTTTTTTTTTTGAAAAGAATATTGAAAATAATTTAAACGTTTTCGAATAAAAAATAATCCTATACCTAAGTTTATTATTTTTCAAAAATTAGAATACTTTTACTTGAAAAAGGTAAATATTTTATTAAATTTTTAAAAATTTATCTGAACTAAGTTGCAGAAAAATGTTCCTTAGAATTGGTTCATCAGTTTCTAAAACCAAATAAACATAGGAAAAAATTATTACTTTTTGTTTTAAATTGTATAAAATAAATTTTTACAAAACAATTCTTAAAAATTAAAAAGTGGTAGACTTAAAAACTGAATTTTTAGGTTTTTAAAATTTAATTCAAATTAAGTTCAAGTACTTTCTCATTTTAAGTTAGACACATTTTTTGAACTAAATGGGAGCAAATTATGTTCTATATTTTTTTTTTTTAACTAAACTTAATTTTTTACATTTTAGAATGCAAATTTCTAAAAACTGAGATGGGTTTCTTAAAAATTGATAAAATTTTTTACTTGTTTTTTCCTAAAATAAAGAAATATTACTCAAGGAAGGTATTAACTATTTGAGAGTTGATAAACTATTTTGTTTTTACCCAAACATAAAATTTTTTATTTATTTCAAGAAAATTTTTCTAAGTTTTAATAAAATTTTACTTAAGTTGAGGAAAATTTTTAAACTATTTTATAGAAAATTTTGGACTAATTTTTAGTTCATGTCTTTTTTTAAGAGTTCATAATATTCTAAGAAAGTCACGATAAGATAAACAATAAGTAAAAATGCATAAACGTTGACATTTCAACGTTGATAATTAACCACGTTGAAAGTTAACGTGCATACGAAAAGTATTGAGTAAGTTTTCACCTAAAACAGACTTTGTTTATTTTGAGAGTAAACGGATATATGTGCAAGGTGGGTCAATAAGTATCATCCTATTGGAAATTGCTGCCATTTTTGCAAATGGCTACGTATGTAGGTCTTGCTTTGATGTTTACGAAATAGATACGTGCAAAATTTATAGTAAATAACATTGAAATGAACATGCGATAATTGTGACAACGACCATTTTATCTCATTGGCTACGACTATATTAAAATTTTTTCATACAAACTGAAAAAAATGGATTTGTGGGATATTTTAGTGCAACTCTGAATAAGTACGAAATGAACCCTTCAACGCATTTTAAATTTTGACTTATTTCTCGCAGTCAAGTTGAATTTTTAACTTAGGTGTATTCAGTAAAATTGTATAACAAATATTTTTATGCAATACTTTAACCCGTTATATCCCTCTCTTAAGTGGATTTCCCCCCTTATTTAAAAAATCACAAAAATACCCACAAATTTAGAAGTTATAGGGTTTAAATGTTCGTCGTAATTGTTGACATAAATCTGTCGCACATATTTTATACCTAATATGTTAAGGTCTCATACACTGACCAAAAAAAGTCTGCAATGGCAACTGAAAATTGTGCTGTTATTACGGTGCTGTTATTATTGTGCTGTTATTTGCTAATTTAAGCCCAGTTGTATTTTTTGCTAATCTTGAAATTTGTAGACAAAATAAGCTGCCGCTACTAAATTTTAGTAAACTTTTTGTAAAGTGAAATTTAAAATCTGTTTACTGAAATCACCAAAAAATTTACTAAATATTATTAATATTAGTACAATATTTCAAATTTATTTTTTTTTTATCGGGCATCAAAATTATTTTATTTTTTTTTTTCAAATAATATTTTAGGCTTAAATAGTTCAAAAACATAACCGAATTTATCATTTTGTTTTTAATTGTTTTTAGTGCTGATTTCTATAACTGAAAAATATCTTCACTTCCGATCCTTTTTTAATATATGTAACATTTTAAGGCAATTAAAGTTTGTAGAAAATTTGTAATTTTTTTTTGCTAATTTTAGCAAATCGGCTTTCAAAAATTTGTAAAATGATTTCTGAAATTAGCAACAAAAATTTGTAAATATTGTGTAAAAATTTTGTAATTTGTAAAATAGCAATACGATTTTCTAAATAATAATTTTTTACTAAAAATCTGAACAAAAATAGTATAGAGGGATTGAAAACCATTTAAAAAATTTTTCTACTAACTTTTTTTTCTGAGTGTAGTTTCTTATGCCAATGGGGGAAAAGTTTTACCCCCCTCCCTCACACGTAAACTTTCAAGACGTTGATGCATTTATATTTTATTTTTGATCCCCTCTACCAGAATTCTTTGACATAACTTTGTTATTTTGGAAAAAGTTTGATTTTGTTGTACAGTGTATTAAGGTAATTTGTTCCATTATTTTAACAGGATAAATTCTAATATTCAATTAACTAAAATTTAACTCATATATTACAAAAATTTTGTATAATTAACAGTTTTATATTACTGTTATTGAAACAATTTTTAGTAGACCTGATTCAACTTATTTTAGTTTTTGCAAACTTTTTTTCATCAGCTTATTAGCAAGCTGAGAATTTTGTAACAACACAAAGTTATTTGTTGAATTTTCTTTAATGTTTTTTCTTTAAATACAACAAAAGCTTTATTTAAAAGATTTTATTTAATTTTATTATAATTTAATTAATTTTTTTAACGATTTTATTTTAATCTCTTAAACAGTCGAATTTTCTATTAAACTGTTTCCTTTGATATTTTGACTTATTAAGTGTAATGTATATTATGGCTGTCAACAAGTTTCATATCTAATTTAGTCTTAAAAATAAATTATTTAATTTCATTACAAGTATTTAATACTCCTACGATCTGAGACTACAATTTAACAGTCATGTTTCATTAGTTATTTGTTGCCGTCAGTACTGTATTGTACCACATGCTATCATGATAATGACTAAATGAAATTGAAAATGTGGTTTTCATTCAAACCATAAAAAACTGCATAAAAAATGTACAAGAAAATAATTAGACAATAAGACTGCAACAAACTTACAATAATCGTAATCAGAAGAAAATGTTGCATGAAATTAAATTAAAAAAGATACATTTTTGCTTTAAAATATGTTATAGTTAAGGGTGTGTGCGAACTGGCTAATAAAAATGTGAACTAAAGCCTTGCGAGAGGTGGCTCAATAAGTTATAAACTTTCTTTAAAAAATATTTGAAAATATTTTAAAATATCATACAAATTTGAAAACTAGAGTAAATAACAGTTCGCACCACCCGCGTAATTTTTTAAATTTCTTTTAAAATTTAAAAAGTTTTATAAATATATTTCGAAGGGATAACAAAACTATTTCTCAAATTGTATTTAATAACAAAAGGAAAAAGTTCCCCTTTATTCATCCAAGACCAAGCGAGCTGGGAACTTGGATTTTTTTTTTCATTAAGATTACTACTTCGACGTACCCACCAAAAATTTGGTAATGAGTGCGATATTCTCATGCGTTACCTCGTAATTATAGCTCGTTACCTTTTTCATTATTTGCAAGCTTAAAGTAATAAGTTACTCATTATTTATTACGTAGTGCATGATTTATAAATGTAAAGTAATAATTGAAATATTTTTAAAAATCTATTTTTAGATACATTACTTTGTGTTTTTTTGTAAGCAAAATGGTAATGTATGTTTGTTTTGACAACACTATAGAAAAAACGAAGCGCAACAATTAATTTAAGTTTAAAGCAAACAAATACTATATGCGTCGAAAGCTCAGTGGGTATAGTTCTTGGCTGGCAACCAGATTTCCCTAGTTCGATTCCTATCTTGACATTATTTTAAATAAAATATTTGTAATAATTTTTTTTAATAAAAATTCCTCTTTTTTAAAAATCTATTTTTAGACACATTACTTTTTCCATTCTCGTAACCATATAAATAACCCCTTACATTATCACCTCTAAAGTAATGGGTATATACATTACTTTGAGGCTCATCGCCTGTAAAATTCATCAATGAAGTGAGGTGTATAGTAATCCATCGGCCCCTATGGCTAAACATTACTTTACCCATTATTTGGTAATGTGTGGTTTTGCTGGGTAGTCATCCACCAAGATGAGATTTAATAAATTTTTATGGGGAGTGGAAAGAGTCCCCATAACCCTTGGGCGAGAAATTTTAAATTAAAAATATATGTATCCTGGAGTATGGGCTAAGTCACTAAAGATGTACTTTTTGTATTTCGAAAACGAGTGTAAACAATTGTTTTAAAAGGGGAAAAACCCCTATTTAATTACTCATATCGAACTGCAAGAGCTAAGATTTTGAAACTTGCCAAATTGGTTGCTATACCGGTGCAAGCACTCACAAATACGGGAGCTTTGAAAATTAATACGATGAGAAGCAAATAGTCTTTTTTTTACGTTAGACTAACACTCAGGGGATGTCACCTACTAATGCAGTGCATTGTGTTAGAATTAGGAAAATATGTTATGAGAGGGTATAAAGAGGGAGTAGTCTTAAAGAGTACAGACAATATGCAATATATCTGCAATAGTACAACAACCGGGTACACACTTTGTTGCTGAATTGGTTACTCAGTGATCAGTGCTATGCCTTCATCACTAATTGGTCCAACAACAAAAAGAATACAATATACCATGCAAAATAGAGAAAAAAATTAAAAAAGGGAGAGGAAAGGGAAGGGAAAAAATCTAGCAACAATAACACAGGCAAATAGAGACATAAAAGCCCTTTACCCTTTTCAGTTTTTTTTATTAATTGATTTATTGTAATTATTATTTTATCAACACTAGGCATAAAAACGGCGCTTTTAAATTCAATTTAACGACACTAAAAACATAAACGACAAAATGCGTGTTGACAATTTAAAAGACAGAACACTACTATCCCTGACTCCCAACGTACTTCCCAAACAACTTTGGCTAAAAATCTGAATTTTAATATTTAATAACAAGGTGGTAAAATCGGGTTAAAGGGGGAGGATATGTTCCCCCCAGCCCAACCCCTGAAGGCTAGAAACTTAAAATGTGGTATGTGGGATTTTGTGGTGTGGTGTGTGGGATTTTGGCAAATATTTGGGGAAAAATATTTTCAGGCCCAAAAATCTTTGGCTACAAAATCTGGCACTTAAAATATGTGTTTGTACACTGGCAAACAGCTGATTCACTGATAAGATACTTCTTGTAATAAAAGCAGCATAAATATTAGACTAATAACACAGTACCACACGAAAAAAAAACCGGGGTACTTATAACAGACAAAACAAAAATATATGTGTGTCGGCGTTTTGAAATATCACGTCGGAATTTCATTTTAGGGAGCAATTAATATTTTTCCCCATTTGACCTATTCGTGGAGCACATCGGTATATGAAATTTTACCTACCAATCCTTAAAAAATAAATGTTTTTTTCATTTATTTGAAATTATTTCCGTTTTTGTATTTTTGTTTTTTTTTTAATATACTCGTACAATACAAAATGTATGTATGCATACGAAGCTATAAACACTTTTTGTGTGAATGTATTTGTGTATGTATGTGTGTTTATGAAGTTCTTGTAAATTGTATTGAAAAATTTTGTATATATACAACCAATTTAAATAAAAAAACAAATTGAAATTTTTCGAATATTTTTTTTTTTTGAAACAGACAGCAAACAAAATTTAAATTTGTAATAACTGTTACGGACACAAATAAACCACAAGTTTCCGTTTTGTGGGTAAATTTTTATTAAATTTCAAACAAATGAAAAAAATAAATGAAACTGAAAAAAATATAATATAGATATTTCTTTGAAAAATAAATGTATCTTCCTTTATTTTTAAATGGAATGGAAAACTTTTTTATTGAACTACAAACAGTTAACTACATAATATTCTGAGTGTATATTTCAGAATACACCAAAGACCAAAACTTAACACAAACACCAAAAATCTTTAAAATTCAAGATTGCTTATCAGATTTATAGTCAGATTTTGGAATGACCTACATAATATTTAGGACATCTGAAAATTGTATAGGAAAAAGTTAAAAAATTTGTTTTAAGAAAGTTTGCCCCAAAGTGAGAAATAAAAAATGTTCCAAAAAAAATGAGGGACAACATTTGTGGTGTGTTTTCATCCTTTGGGACCTTTTTGTTTTCAAAAATGAAACAATGTCCCAAAATAAAAATGAAGTATGACCCCAGAAATTGTGGGTAAAAATTCAAATTTGTTAGTGGGGTCGAATTGCATTATGAAATTTAGCTTCAATTTTTAAAATGAAATTAAATTTACATTTTTTAGCTAAACACGATATTTTATAAAGGTATTGTTTTGAATTTCTTAAAGTTGTAACATTATTTATTAGAAAAGAATTAGTCAGCTATTGCAAAACCTTTCGTAAGAGAATGCCTTTCGAATATCGACCAAAGAAATGAAGTGTAGTTGGCAACGCTTTCTTACTTTTTTAAACAAAATTTTAGGATAAGGGTGGAATTAAATGATTTTCCTATAAAAATTGAAAATAATTATTATTAATTATTCTGTAAAAAATATTTTCATATTACAAAACAAAGACCACCCAACTTAAAGCTCTGCTAAGAGAAGTTAGAAAACCCCCATATAAATTTCATATTTTAAACTTTTTTGCAGCAAGTTTAATACAATGAAATTATATTAAACTGAAAGTCGTGCCAGTTTTAGTTTATAGTTTATTTCCATTTTTATTTCCTTTTTATATATACAAATGGTTTGTTTGTACCTTTTATATTAAACGTACAGACAAACAATTGTGTCTGTTACTAAATGACACTTGTTTGTCTAGTAATAAGTACCCTGCGGGAAAAAAGGTGTCAATTGGGAATTGGGACCTGTTCCGGGATAGGTGAAAACTAAACCGGTTCCGAAAATTCATATCACGAGATAGGTTTAAAGAGCACCGGTTCCTAAAGTACCTATCACGGGACCGGCTTAAAAGTCACGACTTGTCCTTTTAGATCAGTCCTGTGACAAGTCAAAGAGGGCAATTGACCTCCTAGGACAAGCCCATGTTAAAGTGATTGGTCCCGTGACCGGTCCCTATCACAATGAACCGGTCATGTGATGTGTCCTGGAATAGGTACTTTTCCCGTAGGGTAGTTGTTGCTTATATTAACAAAACGAAAAACTGTAGGAAACTGGTTTTTGATGAAAAAAAAAAACAATTTATTTAAAAATCAAAATCTGTATAAATTTTAGTATTTAAATTTTCAAAATCTGATAATTTCTTCCGGTTAAGGTGTGGCCGTTGCAGAGTGGCGCCATTTGAATTTTTTCGTTGCAAAAATCATAACATTTGAACCTAATGAGATAATTAAAAAATTTAAAAGGCATATGATAAAAAATTCTACGCTTTTTAGGCGCCTTCTTATGGGTTAGCAAAGTTGAAATTTGTGAAAAAATCAATTTTACGGAAAGTAAAAAAAAATATTTTTAACATTTTTGAACTAAAATTATTTTGAACTAAAATTATTTTCTAACTCTTTTCGTGACTTTATATGCCACAGTGATGAAATAAGTGGATCGGAAGATGCTGCTTACATGGTGAAGAGGTCGTAATTTTGTATCACCCTTGATGATTTGAAAGTGTTCAGCAATCTATATTTTTATACCCTCCACCATATATGGTGAGGGTATATATCAGTTTGTCATTCCGTTTGTAATATGTCGAAATATAGGTTTAAGACCCCATAAAGTATATATATATTCGTGATCCTTATGCAATTTTAAGTCGTTTTAGCGATGTAAGTCTGTCTGTCTGTCCATCTGTCTGTCTGTCTGTTGAAATGGTGATCACGACGCGAAGACGCAAGCGGGGGTGCCTATTTTTACCCAGATTATTGAACATCCTCCCGAGCAGTTTGGTATTTAAAATGAGCAAAATCGGTTCAGCGGTTCAAAAGTTATGAGTGAAAATGTGAAGGTACCTCTAAATTTTCTATACAAATTTGTACAATTTTTCTGTATCTATTTTTTTTTCTGTTAAGTAAGTAAAAATGTTATTTAATTTAGTCCTCTTATTGTTCGATTACATTTATTGTCTTACATCTATGAGAATAATAACATTCTTAGAGCTATATGTGTGTTACTCTAATAACTAAGTTAACGTAAAAACCAACAATGTTAAAGTCGCTAACAGAGCAGACCTCTGTAAATAACATTGCTAAAACTAAATAAATAACATTACTAAAACTAAATAACAAAAGTTCGTTACATAAATTGACAAAACATATTCATATTACAGTTCATGCAAAATTTAGTATATACGTATATCA
This sequence comes from Eustalomyia histrio, assembly GCA_949748255.1. Lineage (NCBI taxonomy): Eukaryota > Metazoa > Arthropoda > Insecta > Diptera > Anthomyiidae > Eustalomyia > Eustalomyia histrio. Next base: position 61,236,616 of record OX456527.1, on the reverse strand, counting down.
TCTTCAGCCCCTATGGTGGAGGGTATTCAAAGATTCGGCACAGCCGAATTTAGCCATTTTTTACTTGTTTTTTTATAAAATTTGTTTAGGGACTCCAGTGTTTTTCAGAAATCCTGTATCTGCACCTGAATTTAGGGAGCAGAATTTGACAGAGGATCTTAGGAATGAAAAAGAAAAATCACATATCTTAACAATAACGAACGAAACAATAACAATTAGAATTGGTTTTCACAGTTATATGTCATTAATTGCCCAAAAAAGCATGCAAAACATTTTTGGAAACATGACTTTTATCAAAATTATACCTCTAGAAAAAATGGGGTAAGGACGGGCGCTAAAAATTTTTGCATTTGGTAAAAGAATAATAATAATAATATAGAAATTTAAAGCTTTTTTCCATCAAAGTTGAATATTAAAAAATCTATGCATTGTTGGTAAATATCGAATTTATTCTTTTCTTAATAAATATATCTATCAGATACTGTATCTGAAAGCTGATCAAATTGCCTAAAAATGGTCTGTTTTTTAAACACTGAATACCAATCAACTTTGAAGAGCTAAATCTTCTGAACTTAAAATCTGATTGGAATATGAGTTGCATATTTGAAATCGTTGGATAATTTTCTATAAAATATGTTTATTCAATATTTTCTTGATTTTTGCAACCTCACTTGTTCCACAGGCGTCACTGTGCGTTGGTAATTTAATTAAAAAAAATTTATATTAATGGAATTTTATGAATTGTTGATCTGTTATTTTGTAAGTTAATAGTATAGTAGGATTTTTTTTTAAGATCATATCATATTCTTTTTAGTTATTTTTATTGTAAAGAAACATGAAAATTTTATTAGTAAGTTATAGAGAATAAAAATTGAGAAATTCCACTGAGCCAGCAGGATAGAATACTTAGTATTTTCGGTTGGCGCTACCCAACCTTGTCAATACCCATGCTCTTCTTCTCCCTTTACGGTCATTGCTTGTTGATGATTGTCTATTTTATATTGAGTGTTAGGAAACAAATTAACAAACTTGTAAACAACAACACAATTAGACTAACATCAACGAAATTTAACAATTTATATTTATCCTTTATATTTTACAGTTTTTTGTTATGAACTTTAATTCTTAAAGTATCAAATAACACAGCTTATATGAAGCATTTATTATCAAATGTTTGTCTTAATCCATATTAAATCTACAACATAATCTATGTTGATAGTTAATGAATAGACAATATTTTGAATTATATTTTTCACTGTATCCTTGTGTGTAAAGTAATGGAATTTTATGAATTGTTGATCTGTTATTTTGTAAGTTAATAGTATAGTAGGATTTTTTTTAAGATCATATCATATTCTTTTTAATTATTTTTATTGTAAAGAAACATGAAAATTTTATTAGTAAGTTATAGAGAATAAAAATTGAGAAATTCCACTGAGCCAGCAGGATAGAATACTTAGTATTTTCGGTTGGCGCTACCCAACCTTGTCAATACCCATGCTCTTCTTCTCCCTTTACGGTCATTGCTTGTTGATGATTGTCTATTTTATATTGAGTGTTAGGAAACAAATTAACAAACTTGTAAACAACAACACAATTAGACTAACATCAACGAAATTTAACAATTTATATTTATCCTTTATATTTTACAGTTTTTTGTTATGAACTTTAATTCTTAAAGTATCAAATAACACAGCTTATATGAAGCATTTATTATCAAATGTTTGTCTTAATCCATATTAAATCTACAACATAATCTATGTTGATAGTTAATGAATAGACAATATTTTGAATTATATTTTTCACTGTATCCTTGTGTGTAAAGTAATGGAATTTTATGAATTGTTGATCTGTTATTTTGTAAGTTAATAGTATAGTAGGATTTTTTTTTTAAGATCATATCATATTCTTTTTAATTATTTTTATTGTAAAGAAACATGAAAATTTTATTAGTAAGTTATAGAGAATAAAAATTGAGAAATTCCACTGAGCCAGCAGGATAGAATACTTAGTATTTTCGGTTGGCGCTACCCAACCTTGTCAATACCCATGCTCTTCTTCTCCCTTTACGGTCATTGCTTGTTGATGATTGTCTATTTTATATTGAGTGTTAGGAAACAAATTAACAAACTTGTAAACAACAACACAATTAGACTAACATCAACGAAATTTAACAATTTATATTTATCCTTTATATTTTACAGTTTTTTGTTATGAACTTTAATTCTTAAAGTATCAAATAACACAGCTTATATGAAGCATTTATTATCAAATGTTTGTCTTAATCCATATTAAATCTACAACATAATCTATGTTGATAGTTAATGAATAGACAATATTTTGAATTATATTTTTCACTGTATCCTTGTGTGTAAAGTAATGGAATTTTATGAATTGTTGATCTGTTATTTTGTAAGTTAATAGTATAGTAGGATTTTTTTTTTTTTTATAAATTTATATTTATAAAAATGTCTTTTATTTTTAAGAATTTAAATTATAATGAAAATATTTGAATAACAATTCGAACAATATAAATTTTGTAATCCGCAGAAAACATGATTATAAAAACAAACTTAACAAAGTGAAAACAACAGAAGTGCTGACAAATTCACATAAAAATTTTTATATAAAAATTTTTTAAAATTTTTGTTTTTTATTTTTTTTACAAAAATACACAGTAAATTTTAAGTAACCATAGACAACTACAAGTCTAGCTGCAACCCAATTTTTTGCCAGTCGTATTTTTACAGTTTCTAGTTAAATTAAGTTTAATACTGTGGTAATTACTCAAATTTATTTACAAATTTCAAATTTTTATTGTGAAAATTGAATGCTTTTCTATTAACTGTTTATTATTTTATAATATTTTACATGTGTTTCACAAAATTTACTTTTAAAGTTAAAGTTTCGCAGGACTAGAACCTGAGGTCTTTCTCTAAGTTAAACTTTATTTAAATTTATTAAGTAAAATTTCAAAATTAAATATTTTTCAGGTTGAAAATTTAAATATTTAAATAATATTTTGTTTTAATTTTAATTTTAATCAATAAAATAATGTATTAAAAAGATATTTAAAAAAAAATATTTTGTGTGATTTAAACATAAAACCCCAAAGCTATCAGGCTGTGTCTCTACCCACTGCACCACAGACACTTACAATTAGTTGCCTAATATTGAATATAAATATGGATAAAAATAAACATTTTGAATACTAATCTCAATAATTTACTCTAATTTCAAAAAAAGCGTTGTAAAAAAGATTCTATATAGATTCTATAACAATTTTTTTTTAAATATATTTATAAATTTTTTTCTTCTAAAATAACGACTTTCTTGTGAAAAAGAACTCAGAATATTAATAAAATATTTTTTTATAATAAAAAGTCTGTAGAATGCAAGAGTTGTTTTGTACGAAAAGGTTTCTGATAAAAAATACTAGTTTTTTAAAAATATTTCTCATAGAAATTTTTTTAGATTCTATGGACTTTTCTTTAAAGTAAAATTCCCAGATACTGCAAACTGTTTCTTAGATAAGCATTCATATATTCTTAAAAAAAGCTTAGATTTTGAAAACTTCTTAGATTCTAAGGACTTTTCATCATGAAAATTACTTAGATTCTAAGGGCTTTTTCTAAAACAAAAATTCGGAGACTTGAAGGACTATCTAATATAAGAATTTTTCTACTAAAAAAAGCTATGATTTTTATTAAAAAAGTCTTTAGAATTTAAAATTCATAATATAACTACGAGGAACATATTATATTCAAATTATGGTTATTTTATTATTGTAATATGATAACTATATTATAGAACAACTTCTGTTGACAAAATCATAATCCCAAATCCAGAGTTTTTAATAAAAAAATATGGTTTTATTATTAAAGTACCAAAAAATAAAAGTAATAACGATTTGTAAGTCAATATCGTATTTTAAAAATACATGGTTAAATATAAATACCTTTATTACCTTTTTTAACGTAACTTCCAATAGATTCTTTCCATTAACTTTTTTGAGCGTACAAAAGCAATCATTGCAGACAACTAAAATTTACTATAATAATATCCAAACCGAGTATAATGTATTAATACTACTATTATAGAAATAGTTTATTCAACTTTTATGAAAAAATATAATAATAAAAAATCTATTCAAACAACCAAACAAAATACTTTTTGTTAAAACTTATGTTTATATAGTTTTGTATCTTCTCTACCTCAATTCTGTCGGCAGGTAGAAGTTAGCTGATTGTTTAAACCATTGTTGGCACGTCTAAACATTATCATGCCATGGCGACCCCTATTACATAACTACAAAACAAATCGATCAAGACAAAAATGAGACTCTGAATTATTTATATTTTGCAAGGGTTAATATTCTGCAAACAAATCAAATTTAGAAAAGGATGTAATACTAATTACATAAGAGGAATAATTTATGAGCACGAAAAATAAACCTTAGTAAATGTTGTTTACTATTTAACAAATTTTTAATAAAACAAAAATATATCTAACTTTAATTACACTTAAAATGGTTTGTAAGTTAAAATAAAAGAAAAACCCATTTAAAGAAATGATATTTAACTTAAAAACCCGTCAACTAATATTTCATTTAAATCAAATGCTTTTTGTTATTTATTTTTTAATGTTGTTTGTAAAGAAATGTTAAAATTTTCCCTAACAATTTTTTCAAAAATAACTTTTTTACTCATTTATTGGAAACCGTTTCCTTTTTAAGTATTTTGTTTGTTTTTTAATCTATAAAATGTTTACTCACACAGTCTATAGACACATTTTGTGCGAATGATCTTACGTGTGTGCATTTAGGAAGTTCTTGAAAATAAAATTGAAATCATTTTGTATATATACAAACAATTTAAATAAAAAACAAATTAGATTTTTTAAATATTTTTAATTTTTGAAACAGACAGCAAAAAAAAAATTATATTTATAATAACTGTAACGGAAACAAATACACCACAAATTTCCGTAAATTTTTATTCAATTTCAAATAAATGAAAAAAATTAATGAAACTGATAAAATCGATAAATGACAGTAAATCATTTTGAACAAATTTATAAAACAAAGTTTAAATAAAAATTTCTTTGGAAAATAAATGCATGCTTCTTTAGTTTGAACTGAACTGAAGACTTTTTTTATTATACTACAAACAGTAAACTACATAATATTTTAAGTGTATTTAAATCAAACTGGAGTAAATCTGTAAATTTTTATTAAATTTATTAATTTATAATTTATTAATTTATAATAAAACTTTTTAACTTTATTATGCGTATATCTGAATAAATACAAATTTTTAGCGTTAAAAATCATTGGGTAATTTTGCACCCAAGGGCATAAAAGGGTTAATTGACATTTTTCTTTTTTTAAATATTAATAACTAATTACAGAAAATAGTTTAGTTAACTTTACTCAAAATATTCAAAATTTCAAAAATGATTTACCTTTGACCTTGTCATTTATTTGACCTTTGGTCCATGTAGTTGGTGTCATATAATTGTAAATAGTTTTAATTGGAACTTAATTTAGTTTTAATGAATTTTGTGTCCAAAAAAAATTTTAAAAATATTATCCACAAAATCTGCCGAAATTAAATAGCTGCACTTACTAAATCAAACAAAAGATATTGAAATTTTTTATATTTTTATTTCTGGTTAAATTTTAAGGCCCAATGTTGAATGTGAACCACACCTAAACGTCAGGTTTTTTACTGCATTTCATTTGTCACTTCTCAATTTCCGACTAACTCAATTTGAACCATGGAAAGATACACAATCGAGCAACGCGTTAAAGTTATCCAAATAGGCGTTCAAATCAATATGCACTTTGTGATTTTTTTGGTCAGCATAATCGACCAAATGTGTCCACAATCGGGATAATTGTGCACATATTTCTGTGCATGCTCGCCAAGTTCGTTCTGCGGAAAACATTGCTGTTGTTCACGATAGTGTGGCAGAATAGCCGTCAACCTCGAATCGCCGTCGGTGTTCGCTATCGCGAGATCATAACGAAATTCTTGAAGCCAGAAATTAAGGATATGGATGTTCACGAGATATGTGGTTTCAACAGGGCGGTGCCACTTGCCACACAGCTAACGAAACAATGACTCTTTTGCGCGACAAATTCAATAGCCGTGTTATCTCACGTGGTGGCGATGTCAATTGGCCGCCAAGATCATGTGATTTGACACCGTTGGACTTCTTTCTTTGTGGTTATTTGAAAGAAAAGGTATACGTCGACAAGCCAGCAACAATTCAAGAGCCAAAGGATGAGATAATACGGCACATTAAAGGCATAGATCCTTAATTATGCTTCAGCGTCATCGAAAATTTGGACCATCGGATGGTTTATAGATCTATTAATATTTTTTTTTTATGTTTGTAACCAAATTGAAATTCTCATTTATCATTACTGCTCTGAAGCAATGTTAAATTTAATACTCAAATGCTTTAAAGGAAATGTTATAAAGTTGATCACACAAAATATTATATCAGGGTTAAAAAAGTTCAATTCGAATTTAAGAATGTTAGTTAGAAAAAAAAAATAAAAATTCATTAAAGGGTTAAATTATGGTGGAAAAGTTAATAGCCATCGTTTTTGCTACATAATGTTTGTGCAAAGGTTCTCTTTGTTTCTGTATCTAAAATAGAAATGAGAAAACCATTTAAGGGTTAAGTTATGGTAGAAAATTGTATAGTCTTCGGTTTTGCTACATAAAGTCTGTACAAAATTATTCTTTGTTTCTGTACGTATACATGAAGGTATTCCCCATACTACCCAACAAAATCTCTCAGTACTAAGTGAGTGGTTTTATACTTAAACTAAGATTTTTTACTGCTTTTAATTCGGCGTCAGTATTTTTATTACACGTCGTTTTTTTAACTAGTGAAGCTAATGCGTAAAAATAGTGCGATATTTGTAACTGCTAATTAGCACAGGAATAACTATTTAGTTTGTTCATTACTAATTTTTTATATTGGTGTAATGCAGCGGGTAAGCAGATGCAAAAATGTTTGCGTGATTTCCTGTTGCGAATATGTTTAACTACCCTGCGGTAAAACATCCTATCCCAGGTTATGTCACATGGCTGGTTTATTGTGATATGTAGCGCTCACGGAACCGGTTTTTTAATATGAGAAGGACGAGTCACTGACATGTCACAGGACTGATCTAAAATATTATGTCACACAATTAACCCCAGAAGACATATCACAGAACCAACGCAAAAGAACATGTCATGACTTTTAAACCGATCACGTCGTAGGTACTTTAGAAACCGATCCTTCTTTCAACCATCTCGTTATATATATTTTCGGAACAGGTCTAGTTTTCACCTATCACGGGACAGGTCCCAATTCTCAACTGACTCCTTTTTTCCCGCAGGGTACTTTCAAATAACAAAAAAATTGTTTTGACACAAAAAAATATGCAGTATATCCTATTTCTACACTTAAAAAAGTTTGTAAGTTAAAATAACAAAAAATACCATTTAAGAGAAATGATATTTCATTTAAAAAACCGGTATACTTACTTTTCATTTAAATCAAATGATTTTTGTTATTTATTTTTAAATACTGCTGAAACATTTAAATATAAATTTCAAAATTTTTCTTACCAAATCCGTAAAAATAAATTATTATTTCTGTTGGTTTTTTTATTTCTGTTTGTTTTTTAATCTGCAAAATGTAGGCTCACACAGTCTATAAACGCACTTTATTATGAAGTTCATTCAATTCGAATTGAAATTGGAAATTTTTAAATATTTAAATATTTAAATTTGTAATAACTGTAACGAAAACAAATTTAAGTTTTGTATTTAAATTTTTACTAAATTTAAAAGAAATTAAAAAAAGTAAATAAAACTGGAAAAATCGGTAACTGACAGTAAATCATTTTGAACAAATGTATAAAAAAAAGTTAAAATAAATATTTCGTTGAAAAATAAATGTATGTTATTTTATTTTCAATTGATACTGATAATATTCTGAGAGTACTGTTTTATTTAGATATTAGTAATGAGCACCCACAACTAAGATTTTGCTGGGTGTAATACAATTTATTTTAACAAGATGTTTATCAATCGATATTGTCTCTTGAAATCAATTTTTATTAAAACTAGAACAATAGACAATAAAACTGACAATAACGTTTGACATTTTCAAAAGTTTTTTAACCATGGAATAATATATTGCTCTATAAAAAAAAAAAATTAATCAAATATTTAAAATGTATCTCATATTACTCGTATGTAGTAAAATTTTATATTAAACTATTTGCAAATGAAATTGATAAAAATTTAAAGAATTTCTCTTTAAAATTTAGAAAACTCAATTAAGTGTAGGAAATTGGAATTATTTTAACTTAAAATTTAAAAATTTACAAAATTAGAAATACAAATGTTTTAAACTCTAATTAGTATTTGACACTTTAAATTGAGATTGGAAGTGAAAATGATAATTTCACATAAAATTTTATTAAAATTTCTTAAATTTAATATACAAATCTCAAATTACATTTTAAATAAAAAATCGCAATTTAAATTGTAAAGCTCACATTTTTTACTCTCAACATGTTCTTTTTTAGATTGAAAAAAATTTACAAAATTGATAGTCGAAAAAAATTTTATTATTTATATAAAAAAAATTGAGTAAATATATTTTTACCAATTAACAGTAATAAATTTATTTAAATAAGTACTGGCAAAGTAATTTTTCAAATGTTGGTAGAACACCAATGATTTGCCAGGAGTATATTTTCATATACATTATTTTTGGAAATATTGCCAATGTACTGTCAGCCAATAATTTACCAATAGATTTTTTTAATATACAGTTGCTAATTTTGTAAAACAATTATTGGAAAATCACTTTCCGTAATTGCTGGCAGAGTGCTTTTACTCAGAATATTATGTAGCTTACTGGTTGTAGTTCAGTTCAGTAAAAAAAAGGGAACCTACATTTATTGTATATTTTTTTTAAGAAATATTTATTAAAACTTTTTTATGCATTTGTTTAAAATGATACTATCATTTACGGTTTTTTTCCGGTTTCATTTATTTTTTTCATTTGTTTTCAACAAAAAGGCCGAAACGAATTTAAATAAATGAATAATCATTTATTTTTACGGAATTGGTAGGTAAAATGTTAACATTTATTTTTAACTGACTAATCATTTCTTTTTTACTGTTATGTCAGTTGTTTAAACACAATTTAAAAATAAATAAAAAATACAATTAAATTTAAATGAAAAGTAAGTAGACCGGGTTTTAAATGAAATATCATTTCTTTTAAATAGTATTTTAAAAATAAAATGTTACTCAACATAATTTACCAGTTGTATTTTTATACCCTTCACCACAGGTGGAATGGTATATATAAGTTTGTCATTCCGTTTGTAATTTCTACAATATTGATCTTAGACCCTATAAAGTATATATATTCTGGGTCCTTATAAAGAGCGAAGTTGATTTAACGATGTCCGTCTGTGTGTTGAAATGGGTTTTCCGAAGACTCCAGACATGATGAGGACTTGATTGTTATATATTTCTGTTAAATGTGATCCATTTCTGCTTGCTATTAAAAACCAGCCAGATCGGTTGATAAATGGCTGAGATATTAGCAAAAAACCAGGACTACCTCTAATTTTTCGTAAAATTCCTTTGTTTTTATATGTATGTTGAATATAACGCATAACAAACACAACAATTTCTTTTCTTTCACCTTTTCACCTTTTATACACAAACAACAAACACATACAAAGATTTCTCATTTAAATAAAAACCAAGCAAATCCATATTGAACGAAAACTGTTCATTTAACTCTATAAACAATGATTCCATATAGCCTTCATAGCTGAGTTGTCTAAACGCTATGTCAAAAATACTTTTTTTCTCTAAGAACGCGAGTTCGAATCCTACTGAAGACACAATTCAACTTTTTTTTTACATTTTTTTTTATTTTCTTAAGACTTTCTTTATTTTTTGTTTTTTTTTAACATTAAATAATTAATTAAATAAAATTTTATATTAATAATTAAATAATCCATAAATAGGCTAAAAACATCAAAATTTGTATAAAAACCCTCTGATACAAACAAAATACAAACGGTTTTATTTCTATTTTTCTCATATATTATTAAGAAAAATTTATACATAATTTCCATTTGAGTGCAACTATTTTAGGTCATAACTTATAATAATTTATAAAAAAAAAAATTATAAACTATTTCCCTTCAAATTTTTAAAATTAAGCTAAATAAATTAAAAATATTATGCAATAAAAAAGCGAAATAAAATCCCAAATGCAAGTTTGCCAGCTAAATCAAACATATTTGTAGAAATAAAACACATGCAGTTCTAGTGATTTCTTTTAACGATTTGTAAAAAAAAATATTTTTTTGGTCGAAAAAAGCTTTTTTTAGAACTAAAAAGATTTAAAAAAAATAATACAACACTGATTGTTGTTGTTTTTATTTTATTTGTTGAACATTTTGTCTTTCACCTCCTCACCTTTTACCCACAAACAACAAATCCATAAAAGGTTTGTCATTTAAATAAAACCCAAACAAATCTGTTTTAAACGAAAACTCTTTATTTACTTCTATTAACGACGTTTATGTCTTTCAATGGCTCAGTGGTCTAAGCGCTTTGTCACAAATACTTTTTTTCTTTTAGTCGCGCGATCGAGCCCCGTCTATTCAACTTTTTTTATTTTTATATTTTTTTAACGCTTTTTTTTATTTTCTTAAGACTTTTTGTAATTTTTTATTTTTTTTTTTTTTACAAACCAAATGCGTCCAGCACAGTTGTCTTAACGATGTTGGTCAGATTTTCTGTATAATTGGAGAACGGAAAGAGGAAAAGTTTCCAAATAAGGTGGAAGCATCTTGGTTATCAATACACAACATCTGACCAAATGTGGGCGGGATCCTTGAATTGGGCGTGGCACAAAATAGATTAATTTATATCTTAAGAACGGTAAGACCGTAATTAAATACTCCATAAATGGGCAAAAAACATCAAAATTTTTATAAAAACTAAAATGTAATATGACCTATGGATACGTCTTATATATCCAAAGATCGAAAATCTTTAGTAGAACATATTTGTTGAAAGTAGTTATGACCAAAACATACATTTCTTTAAATACCTATTTTCGGGAACCATAAATCTTTCAGAGTCCAAGTTTTATCACTAAACTAAATGGTAAATTTCCACTTAAAGATGTCCGTATATAAATCTGTCCATTCCATATATGTCCATATATAAACTTCACTATTTTCCCAACCATGGTGAAGGGTATATAAGATTCGGCATAGCCGAATTTAGCCGCTCTTACTTGTTTTATATGCAATCATAAATTAATTGAAAAAGTTCTTACAAAACCTATTTTAAAATGCTGTTTACAAGTTTTTTATCCTTGTTTTTAATATTTTAAATTGATGGTATTAAAATAAAATTTATTAAAAATTTTATAAAATTCTAGTAACTAAACAAGTACAAGTACTTAAAACAAAAAAAAAAAACACACACACTAAATCAACATCTAAAAGAACATAAATTAATACGCCATTGAAAACTCTACATATTTAGAAGTAATCTATTCATTTGAAATTACTTTTACTGCATAATGAGATAGAAGCTTATATTGTTAAAACAATTTAATATAATGAGTCAAACGATTGGATTTATTATTTAAAATATCGACATTTTTGGTCTAACAATATCTAGCGAATTATAAATATTTACTTAATCTTATTTGTTTATGCATATTCCCAATTCGCCTTTAACATTTGATCATTTTCTTATATGAAAAAAATTTAAATACTCCTAATAACTAACGAATACATATGTACAGAAAATGCAAAATAAACTTTTGATGTATCATCAGACGACCATCGATAAAATGAAAGCCACAGCTGTTATGTTAAGTTTTCATTCAAAAAGCGTAAACATGAACAACTAGTTTCTTGTATACGTAGAGAAAGAATATCTTAAAAAAAAAAATATAAAAATTTATTGAATATTAGATGAAAGAACACTGGTGCATAAAAACTGGCATGATGAATAATGGATGCAACAACTGAATTCGATTTGAAAAAAATTAACAAATACAAAAATAAGTATAAGCTGTAAATTCGCATTTATCGATTATTTTATATCCTACTAAATGTTTTTGTGAAAATAAAAATTATTTTGAGGTGAAAAAGAGATTTGAAGTAAAAAATAGTTTGAGGTTAAAAAAATAATTTTCATGTAAATATATTTCAAGATGAACAAAATTTTTGAAATGATTACCAAATATTATTCAACAACTGATAAAAACAAATATGACAAAATGTTTTCTTTGTTAACAAATCTAAGATCATCAGGAGTATTAGATTCCTCGATATTGACTCCATCAAAATTTACTGATGAAATTGACGACCCCACGGTATTATGGGTCAACATACAGCATTGGGTGTTATTAGCATTAAAATCAGCTAGATCCCACTCGGAGATTTCCGAATGGTCACGTTTGAATGTGTCAATTATTATCTGCGTTTTGCTCCCAAACTCCGAGAAGATTGGCCTACAACCGAAGGAAAATGAGTGACAAATGTTAATGTCATCAGCGAAAGAGTAAATAGAGTTGAAAGTTTGATCAAGGAAATCCTTGTTAAAATGAGAAAAAAGAGGGAGAGGGAACTGAACCTAGCGGTTCCCCTTAATTAAGCTAAAACTGACTGTATGAAATCGCATCTATCCCTCCTCTTTCCCAAGAAAAAAATCAGAGTCAGAAGTCTTCAAAAATATTTTTTGTGTTTCTAAAAGAAACAATAGAAATTTTGTTTTTTTACAGACATAAGTGAAATAAAAAAACTGCTAAACTCTTTGATAACAGCACTCTGTACCACACACGGTCGAACGCCTTGGAAATATCCACAGCAATCACTTTACTTAACCAAACTGATGAAAAGACCAACTCCAACGGTCTGAAAGGAAAGCAAACAGCCAAACTGTCGATCGATTAAAAGTGAATCGGACTCTACATCACCATCGAGAGCGCAGATCATATTGCGTCTGGGCGGTAGTTTTTAGGGGCATTGGCAGCACATTTCTTAGGGACTGGCAGAACATTGACAACCTTCCCACATGAGGGTAAACTAAAGAATTTAGCCAATTTACGATCTAGTGTCGAAGAGCTCTGTTTCAGCACAAGTGTCCAAAGACTATTATGAAATTATACCGACGAACAGTGGCGCCATTTGGGTTTTTTCGTGGCAAAAATCATAACTCTTGAACCAAATAAGATAATCCAAAAATTTAAAAGCATATGATAGATAACACAGTACAACACAAAAAAACAAAAATTATTTGTTAAGGAGACAAAAAAACATACGTGTTTCGGCGTTTTGATAGTTTACATCGGAATTTCATTTTAGAGGCGGTCAAAGTTTCCCAGCAGCTCTGGCCTGTTCTTGCAGAATATCGGTATATAAAACTATGTTTTCTTTACATCTGAGTTGTAGGTTATGTTCAGCAACTTTGTAGATAATGGTATAACAAATATTTTTGTAGAACATATTAACCCTTTGACTCCCCCTCATAATGGCATTTTTAGGCTTTATTTTAACAAATTGTAAAAAAACCCAAAAAGGAGAAGGGTGGGGATGAAATGTTCTACAAAAATGTTGGCCATTAAATTCAACTATTTATGTATGTCAGAACACACCAAAACCCAACACCCAAAACTTAACACAAACACCCACATCAAAAACCAATCAAATTCAAGATTGCTCATCAGATTTCTAGTGAAATTTTTCAATATATTTTAAGGGCATATAAAATTCTTAATTTTTGCAACCTCAGTTGTTCTACAGGCGCCACTGTGCGACGTACACCAATTTGTATGAAAATTTTAGAGGTCTCATCACATTTGCACTCACAACTTTTGAACCACTAAACTGATTTGTCTCATTTTCAGTACAAAACTGCTAAAGAAAACGAAAAAATGTTTGGGCAAAAAATGTGTACATATTTTATTTCTTTCCGACGTAATCCAGATTTCTTAAAATTTTTTTGAAATATTTTAGGCAAAAAAATTGTCATAAATATAGATCTTCCAAACCACTGATGTGATCAATAAACAAAGTATTTAATTATGTTAGAAGAGGATTTAGACTTTCTTAATATTGTATAAAGGAATTTTACAATTTATTTTTTTTTCAAACAAATGAAAAAAAAAATAATAAATTAAACTGAAAAAATCAGTAAATGACAGTATATTATTTTGAACAAATGTATAAAAAGTGCAAATAAATATTTCTTTAAAAAATAAATGTGTGCGCTCCGTTAGGCTAGTTGGTAGCGTGCTAGCTTATCAGTGCGGGGTCGTGGGTTCGATTCCCACCAGAGACTCTGGTCTGTTTTCGGTACAACGAGCCGAAAGCCTTCGTTGCTAGTGCTCAGTTAGGGAATTAAGATATAATTTGTAATTATATGTTTAATAAAATAAATAAATAAATAAATAAATAAATAAATAAATAAATAAATAAATAAAAGTATGTTCCTTTATTTTTAACTGAAAACTTTTTTTATTAAACTACAAACAATAAACTACATAGTATTCTGAGTTTTTGTAACACTTTTTTCACATTTCTTTCAAATTGCCCAAAAAAATAATGCCAGAGCCCGTAAACGATATACAGTGTATCACAAAAGTGAGTATGCAGCATAAAAATAATCAAAAATCTCTATTTTTTTTCGAAAAATATGCCGAAGTATTTATGTTTTTTTTTACACTTACAATAACATATGGTATTGCCTTATACAAAGACACGAACATACCTAAAAATAATTATACCGTTATCATATACCGTTATCATTTCTTAAGAATTACAAAAATCCCATCACAAAAGTAAGTATGCAGTTTTTAAAGTTTTGAATTTCATTTCAACTAAACGCATTTAAATCGCGGAAAAAAGTGATCGATTGTGATTATAAATTCGTATCAATACCGAAATTGCGTTTTTATTGCAAATTTTTCTAAATTCGAATTATGGCTCCTCGTGGAAAAGAACTTTCACAAGATTTAAGAAGTGTTATTGTTAAACATAAAGAGAAGAAAAGCCAACGTAAAATTGCCAAAGTTATCAATAAAAGTAGTTCCACAATACAGAAAATTATAGAAAAATATAATACGGAGGAGGGCAATACTAATAAGAAGACTCGAACTGGGCGTCCAAAAACCCTCAATGACAGGGAGAAACGAATTGTCACAAGAAAAATAGAAGCAAATCCCAAGAAAAGCGCTCTAAAAGTACCATCAATAGAAAAAGAGACTGGAAAAACCTGTAACCCACAAACCATTCGTCGGAGCTGCATTCTTTCGTTTACCATGGCAGTAACATTCGCAAAAAACCATTTGCCAACAGCACCAATAGAAGAAAACGGATGGACTTCGTAAAGGAGTTCAGAAATAAAGATGAAAATTTCTGGAAATCAGTTATTTTTTCCGACGATAGTAAATATAACATTTTTAGCTCAGATAGGTATCAAAAAGTTTGGAGAAAAGTGAACGCTGAGCTCGATCCAAAAAATATTTCTGCGACAGTAAAACATGGTGGTGGATCGGTTATGGTATGGGGGTGTATGACAGCATCTTGTGCTGGCAATCTGGTGATGATCGAAAGAACAATGGATTAGACAGTTTATTTGAACATTTTAAAAAATAAATTACATCAAATTGGGACTAACAGGATCATTTGTATTCCAACAAGACAGTAATGCTAAATATACAGCCCATATTGTTAGAGAATGGCTTTTGTATAGACCGGCAAAACAATTAAAAACTACCCCCCAATCACCTGACTTAAACCCAATTAAACAACTGTGGGATTATCTCAAAAAAAAAAATCAGAACTCATAACATTACAAGCAAAGATAACCCTGAAGCTGCACTACCCAGCAAAATCACACAAAATACCACACCAAATAATATCTAAAGTAATGTATAGTCATAGGGGCCGATGGATTACTTTATACCTTACTTCATTGATGAATTTTACAGGCGATGAGCTTTAATGATGAGGTGATAATGTAATGTACTTTAGAGGTGATAATGTAAGTTGTTGTCATGGGTAGGTAGTAGAGGCTCAGGTGTGAAATAACATAAGTGAACAAATGAAATAAAAAGAAACGAAAAACTGCAATATGTGCAACTGCTCGTATTTCAGATAAAACCTTTTTGACATTGGAGATATAAAAGGAAACAAAGATGGAAGCTCCAGAAAATGGAGGCATAAAACTTCCTTTTTGGATTTTGGCAATGAAGAAGGTCAGGCATGTGATACGGAGTTTTTTTTGGTTAAAAAAAAAATAAAACAACAACGAAACCAAATTTTATTAATTTTTTTTTGGTGAATATTAAAACAAGTTATTAAAATCAAAACAGAACAATTACGCCAACAATCACCTCTGCCTGGACCCATCGATTGGAGCAGCTGCATCTGCACCACCAAGCCTGGGGTGCAAGGTAACCAAAGGGTTTTTTTTAGTACTAAAACAGCATAGAACCCGGACAATAAGACGGACATTCCAAGACCTTCTGCAAAGAGAAAGAAAAAAGGAATTTTTAGTTTTTTAATTTGATAAAAAAGGGTTAAAATCCCTTAAATAGATATTTTTGTTTAGGGAAAACATTTTTAGTTATAAATACCTTTTCAATCCATTCCCTTCTTTGAGTGTGGAAGGTGCGCGTCTAGAGTTGAGCTCAGGCCTGTTACTTCGTTGTCGGCTAGTTCCTACGATAAATGTTTACCCTACATTGAAATAAAAAAAGAATTACGCTAAAACTAAAAATTTTAGGTACATTTGATTGAACGCGCGTACAGGCATACCGACCTTGGGACTCTTAGACGGACGGACAAACCTTTTGGGTAACCAGGAGCGAGCAGGCATCTATGTATTTTTCCTGCCGGGGGATGCTTGGGAACCAGCCAAACTGTGGATAGCATTTAATTTCTTTATAGTACCTACCTGCTATTAACCGGAGATTGATAATTACAATAATTTTAAATATTTATGTTTTTATTGTTATATTATCGAATGGGCACTAGTCCATTTAAATTGATAGAAGATTCCACTTTTTAGTTATTTGATAGCTAATATTTTTACTTTTTTTAAAAATCTTGTTGGCATGAATTGATATTGATTTTTTTTATTTTTTTCAATAAACCCAAAATTTTTATAACGTTCGAATGAAATCTTGTACCGTGATCATTTACAAAATGGAGAGCTAAGCTATAAAAAGAGGGCGGTAGTAAGGAAGGCAAGAGGAAGGCGGCGTAAGTTTGTTAGGGATATCTAAACGGTGTGTGGTGGATATCATGGTGAATTCCAAATGGATTTCTAGTGGGAGGGACCCTGGCTTGGCTTTATATCCGCCAAGAAACTGAATTTGGTTTGTTTTGGGTGTACGAAAGGGGCATTCGTGGGAATGTTTCTTTTGCTTGTTTGTTTCGGGTACCTATGAATTTTTTATATAAAATTTTTTTTTTACAAGCCTGGCATGATTTTTTTTCGTAACTGTCATATCTTGTCAGAGATTGGTAAGAACCACCCCCCTTAAACCGGCGAGCTCTAGCCGAGCTGAAACGCGGGCATGCCAGCACCGCCAACTATCTGGCCACACAACCTTTCGTTTTGTTTACATCAGCTGACAGTACATTGTTACTTATATGCTTACGAGAATGGAAAAAGTAATGTGTCTAAAAATAGATTTTTAAAAAAGAGGAATTTTTATTAAAAAAATTATTACAAACATTTTATTTAAAATATTTGTAATTAAAAATAATGTGGTCAAGATGGGAATCGAACCAGGGAAGTCTGGTTGCCAGCCAAGAACTCTACCCGCTGAGCTATCAACGCATATAGTATTTGATTGCTTTAAACTTAAATGAATTGTTGCGCTTCGTTTTTTCGCTAGTGTTATCAAAACAAACATACATTACCCTTTTGCTTACAAAAAAAACACAAAGTAATGTATTTAAAAATAGATTTTCAAAAATATTTCAATTATTACTTTACATTTATAAATCATATATTACGTAATCAATAATGAGTAACTTCTTACTTTATGCTTGCAAATAATGAAAAAGGTAACGAGCTACCATTACAAGGTAACGCATGAGAATGTCGCACCCATTACCAAAGTTTTGCTGGGAAGTAGCGACTGAAATTTGGTCAAATAATTTCAGGAATAGTACCCCTATTTTTATTTGATATTGTGAATTAATTTCTTTTTGCTATGATCAGTTCATATATTATTCCGTATGCGTTAACCACATATTTTATGATATTTTGTATACTGGCGCTTAAGCATTCTTGGGTGCAACAAGTCACTTATGTTTTCATCTGTCAAGTATATTATGATGGTAGACCTGTTGACTGGGGATCTAATGTCCCAGGTTCGACTCCCGGTATGACCAAACTTTAAAAAAAAAAAATTAACTGTTAAAAGATATTTGTTTATAAAATAGTTTTTTTTTAAATCATTTTTCAGACTCTTTTTTGTCCACACTGGTACTATAAAGGTAACCGTATACTTTGTATGCTGGATAGCCATATATCGGGTAATGATTTTTTACACTGAGGTGTTATATATTTGATAGATAAAAACATAAATGAAGCTATAGAGGTATACGAATCTATTTTATAGAAATGAAAGATTTTTGTAAAAAATCGAACACAAAAATAATACTTTTGTTAAAATTTGTGTAATTTTGCCTTCAAAATTGTAACTCCAAACTACAGATAATTATTTTGCGAAAAGTCTTAATAAGTTTTTAAGGGTCAAATATTATTTTTATAGAAAGAATTTTTGTGTTAAGTAAACTTGAGAAAACTTACAATACAAAGAATTCATTAAAATCCCAGCGATTTTCAAAAATTTTTCATAAAATGTTTTTCTGCAAAGAACAATGTATCCCCTATTAACAAATCAAAAATGAGTATGACATAAAAATCTCTAATATTATTCAATGTTTGCCTAACCATCCTTTTGAAATGCTAGGTTTCATATGGTAATTTTTATTATGTACAGGTTGGTCGAAAAGTTCCTGCACTCACCAAGAGATGGCACTGCTATCTCCAAACTTTTTTTCCTCAAGTTGGTATAACTGTCATGAGAACACATGCAAAGTTGCAAGTCATTCTGTCAATTCTTTCTTTGTTTACAAGCCATTTGAAGTTGACGTGTCATTGATTTTTTTTAATATGGAAAAAATTGAATATCGTGCAGTCATTAGATTCTTTGTTTTGAAGGGTTTAAAAGCAAAGAAAATTTATGAAGAATTGTAAGAAGTGTATAAGGAGTCCTCACCATCAAAACGCACCGTTGAATTTTGGGCTGGTGAATTTAAACGTGGTCGTACCAGCCTTGAAGACGATCCACGCGAAGAACGACCAAAAACTGCAACCACAGCAGAAATCATTGAGCAGGTACATAATATGGTTAGTGAAGATCCAAGTTTGACTAAGCGTGAAATTTCTAATGCCATAGGTATCTCAGACGAACGAGTACTCCATATTTTACATGAAGAATTACGTATGAAAAAACTGTTTGGAAAGTAAGTGCCGCACACATTGACAATTCAACAAAAACTGGATCGAAAACAAAATTCTCAGCGTAATTTGGAGCGTTTTAAGCTGAATAAAACCGACTTCTTGCGTCGTTTTATAACTATGGATGAGACTTGGATCTACCACCATGATCCTAAATTGAAACAAGAACGTTTACAGTGGACTGAAGCTGGTTGTTCAGCTCCAAAGCAGGTGAAGTCACAACGATCAGCAAAGAAGGTTATGGCATCAGTTTTTTGGGATGCAAAAGAAATTTTGTTGATTGGTTATCTTCAGAAAGGTAAAACAGTCAACTCGGAATATTATTGCAGCCTTTTAGATCAGCTGGATGAAAAAATTCCTGAGAAAAGACCTGATTTAAAGAAAAAAAAAATCATTTTTCATCAAGACAATGCACCTGCTCACAAAAGTGTTTTGACGATGGCTAAATTCAAAGAATTAAAGTACGAATTGCTTGAACATCCACCGTATTCACCAGATTTGGCTCCTAGTGACTACTATCTCTTCAGAAATCTCAAACAATTCCTTCGTGGAAAGCATTTTTCGTCGAATGAAGAGGCCATAACAGCCGTAGACGGTTATTTTGCAGAGCTTCCGGAAAACCATTATAAGGATGGGATAAAATTATTGGCAGATCATTGGAACAAGTGTATTGAGCTTCTAGGAGATTATATTGAATAAAAAAATATATTTCGTAGCAAAAACTGTATTCTTTCATTTCGAGCGCAGGAACTTTTCAACCAACCTGTATGTTAATATGAATTTAAAATTTTCTAATCCAATAAACAGAATTATTACATATCAAATATTAATATTAGTACATCAAATATAATATGAATATTTTTTATTAAATTTGTCAAAAAAATGTACTTAAATACATTTATTTCATGTTATTGAATATTTAAACATATTAGTAATAGCAGCTATCACAGTTGGCATGTGTCATTTCCATTAAAATTTGACATAATCCAACGTCTAGTGTTAATGTTTAAAGTTACATCAATGTAAGATTATTAAAAATTTGCTAAAATAAGCAAAATTTCGCGTACGAACAGCAAAACTTGTAATTGGCATTACAGACTTTTTTTGGTGAGTGTATACCATACCTAAATGCCATCTAAATTAATATTTGCTATAGCGGGTTACCGTCCTGGTTAATAAAAAATATTTAATTTAAAGTCATGTTATTTAAATTTTTACAGAATTATTTTTTTTTAATTAAAATTTTTAATAAGATAAAAATGTTTTAACAATTTCAAAAGCTTTTCAAATCCATTTAATTGTATTTTATTTAAATTGTAATTTCAACAGAAAAATTTATATTCAAATTAGATGCTTTTATATATTCAGAACGTCAATGTAAATGGAAAAAGAGGGAAATACTAAAAGACTTTATTTCCGTAAGTCATAAATAATCTTTAATGTTATTATAAAATTCTGTTAAAAAATTTGATTTTTTTTTTTGCTTTAACAATTATCGCTAATTTGGTTAAAATTTGCAATATTTCTAACGGGATGAAGTGTTTTACACTAACAACTTCGTATAAAAAAAAAATACTTAGAAATGGAAAACAAATCCATAATAAGAACATTTGTGTAAAAAAAGAGTGGGCCGAAATCATGTCGGTTGTTTATGTTAGTAATCAGTAGGTGTTGTTTTTAACTTTATCAGTTTTCTAACTTTAACAGTCGTTTTTCTATGCACATCCAAAAAAAATTCAGTTACTATATAATTGAATTTAACTAATTTTTTTTAAAGCTTTCAGTTGAACCACCGCAAAATTCGAAATTAGTATCTAATTACAGATTCAATAATTTAAAATAACTTTAAACATTTTTATTTGGTTGTCAAATATATTAAATATTATGCATTTTTGTTAAATAATTTATCTCTTTATTTTATATAAAATTATTAAGAACTATAAATAATTTTATTAAAAACAAAACACAAAATATATGAATTGACCAGGAACAAATATTCTCTATTTACGTTTCTTTTATTTCGTTTTGATTCTTTTTCCAAATTTTCACTATTACAGCACTGTAACGAGTTATATCCTCCGTTAGCTGGGTAGAATTCATAGCAGAAATTAATCAAAATCCAGCGACAGATATAATTTTAATTAATTTAATGATTTTTAATTAATTTATTGATTTTAAATTACAAGGATACACCAAGAGAGATGATGAGTGTGTGAAGGGAGAAAAAGGACGTCTAGGACCGCCCTAGCCAGGGTAAAAGTGAAGGGCTGCCACTATGATCTTCGTGTAATCTCTTACAGAGAAGGGTCGATGTACAGGGCTTTTCCTGCCTTGCATAATTCCGGATTTGCCCAAAGAGGTACGAAGGATTAGACCTTTTTACTATTGCTCCTAGGGTGCTTCCAGAAGGACACGTAAGTATATGGCCTGCGTAGGGCACACGTCCTGGCTAAAATTAAAATAGAATAAGTTAACAAGTTAGAAAGATACTCATGGGTTGTTAATTGGGCTGTTGAAAGAGGTGACCTATGTATGGCACATCCCCTGGTGGAAATCTCGTTCAAGGTCACAGGCAGAATATTCACAGAACCTTCAAGAGCATTCACATGATACTCACAGAAACTTCGCAGAACCTTCAAGGGTGTTTGCACGATATTTAAAGAAATTCGGAGGATCTTCAAGGATACTCGCAGCACTTTTACACTCACCAAAAAAAGTCTGTAATGGCAACTGAAAATTTTGCTGTTATTACGGGAAATTCTGCTAATTTGAGCTCAGCGGTATTTTTTGCTTATCTTTGCAGCACATGTCTGCTGACGTGTAGTACAATGAATTTAGTACAAAAATTAGTAGCCGCTACTAAATTTTAGTAGACTTTTTGTAAAGTGGAGTTTAAAATATGTTTGCTAAAATCAGCAAAAAAAAATTCTAAATATTATTAATATTAGAACAAAGTTTTAAATTCTTTTTTTATCGAGCATTAAAATTTTTGATTATATATTTTAAAAAATATTTTATACAAAACGAAAAAAAAAAAATCAAAGGCTTAAAAATCTTAAAAATTGTTAAAACATAAACGAATTTATCATTTTGTTTTAATTTGGTAATTTCTGTTTAAAAAAAAAATTTAGTCAATTTTTTTTTTACTTTTAAGGTTAAATTTTAATTGTTTTAGGGCTGATTTTTAGAACTAAAAAACCTTTTAAGTGGGTATCTTCACTTCCGATGCCTTTTTAAACCTATGTAACATTTTAGGGCACTTTTTTGAAATAAGTATTTTTTGTTGCTTATTTTAGCAAATCGGTTTTCAAAAATTTGTAAAAGTATTTCTGAAATTAGCACCAAAACTTTGTAAATATTCTGTCGAAATTCTGTAATTTGTAAAATGTAAATAGCAGAAGATTTGCTAAATAATAAGTTGTTTACAAAAATCAGTACAAAAATAGTAAAGTGGGATTGAAAACCGTTTAGAAATTTTTTTACTAACTTCTTTTTCTGAGTGTAAGTATATTCGCAGGATCTTCAACGATAGTCTTGTAAATTCGCAGGACCTTCAAATATGGAATTTTGGAGAGTAAACATGGTATTTTGGAGAGTTAACATGGTATTTTGGAGAGTAAACATCTGTCATTATAATTCAGTATTCGATAGACGACAAAGTGAAAACACACGTTTTTCTTTTTCAATCGCTACAATAATGTCGAATTTCGTGCCTAAAAAATATATTTTGCGGGGAAGACTGATAACCTTCTTTCATTTGAAGAAAACGGCTGCTAAAAGTTATCGATTGTTGGTAGAAGCTTACGGTCAAAATAAATCAACTCAAAAAACATGTGAACGATGGTTTGCGCGATTCAAATGTGGTGATTTCGACACAGAAGACAAGGAGAGGCCTGGTCGGCCGAAAAAATTTGAAGATGAGAATTGGAAGCACTACTCGACGAAGATTGTTGTCAAACGCAAGAAGAACAGGCATTGTCATTTTGAGTCACACAACAAACGATTTCACTATGTTTAAAAGCATAGGTATTTATTTAAAAGCAAGCAAATTGTGTCCCATATGATTTGAAGCCGATAGACGTTGAAAGGCGATTTCGCATGTCGGAAATGCTTATTAAACGCTACAAAAAAAAAATAATTTTTGCATCGTTTTCTTACTAGTGATGAAAAATGGATACATTACGATAACTCCAAGCACAAAAAGACATATGTAAAGCCCGGCCAATCAGCCAAATCAACGCCGAAGCCGAATATCCATTGTGCCAAGGTAATGCTCTGTATTTGGTAGGATCAAAAGGGTGTTTTGTATTATGAGCGGTTGAAATCGGGTCAGACGATCACAGGCGACCTATACAGAACACGATTGTTCCGTTT
Source organism: Eustalomyia histrio (assembly GCA_949748255.1). Lineage (NCBI taxonomy): Eukaryota > Metazoa > Arthropoda > Insecta > Diptera > Anthomyiidae > Eustalomyia > Eustalomyia histrio. The sequence continues at coordinate 61,212,620 of OX456527.1, read as the reverse complement.
GAAGAGAGCAATCAACGAAAAACGACGACCAGACACGAAGCCATAATATTCTGTCATGAAAACTATTTAGAAAACAGTGTATAGGAAGTTTTGGCTCACCCGCCTTATACGTAGCCCAGACCTTGTCCCTTCAGACTACCTCAAAACCGGAGCAGTTCTTTTGGCGCGGAATCCATATGTTACCACAAAGATGGGTAAAAGTAGTGGCTAACGATGGACAATACTTTGAATAACTTATCAATTCATTTTGTTATTATAATGAACGCATTTTTCAACAAAAAAAATCGACAATATTAACTTGTATACCAGAAAGATTTATGTAATATTCAAGGCTGCAAACAACTGACCCAGATTTCTTCGATGCTCAGCCGGTATAATAAGTATGTGTGTAGACAGAAACGAGCGACGCGACTTCTCTCGTCACACCACCATTTTCAATTCCGCAGTTTTAAACTACGGATGCATTTATATACCATTAACTGTTTAATGTACATTTTAAAACTTTTTAAATACCTTCAATATCTTGTACTTGAATTTGTGTTATTTATATTATTTATTTTTTTAAATGTTCTTACACTCAACAAAAAAGTCTGTAATGGCGACTGGAAATTTTGCTAATTTGCGGCCAGCGGTATTTTTTGCTAATCTTAGCACCACATGTCTACTTACGTGTAGTACAATGAAATCTATAGCAAAAATTAGCAGCCCCTACTTAATTTCAGTTAACTTGTGGTAAAATAGGATTTAAAATCTGTTTGATAAAATCAACAAAAAAAATCATTATTATTTTTATCGAGCAACAAAACTTTTTTATTTTATTTACTTTTCTCAAAAAATATTTTAGACAAAACTAAAAAAAAACCAGTCTTAAATATTTAAACGCATAAACGAATTTATCATTTTGTTTTAATTTGCTAATTTCTGTTTTGACAAATATTTTAAGTCAATTTTGTTTACTTTTAAGATCAACTTTTTATTGTTTTTAGGGCTGATATTTAGAATTTAAAAAAAACTTTTTAGTGGTATTTTAAGTGGAAGTCCTATGTTTAAACATGAGTCGGTATATTCACTTCCTATCCCTTTTGTTTAATCTATGTAACTTTTTAAGGCAATTTAAGTTTCTAGTTGTAAGTTTTAATTATAAGAAATAACATATTCTTCACACAAAAAACAAAATCATACTATTTAGGAATATTTTATGAAAAATTTGCCAATGTACTAATTTAAGAACTTTTTCATAAATTCTGGTTGTATTTATGAACAGTTGATAAAAAAATACTGGTAAAGTTTGTGTACTGGTTTATTATGAAGTGCCCTTCAAAATATATGAAGATATACTTACTATTTATGAAAAAGTACTTAAAAAATTTGCCAATGTACAAAATCATAATATTTAGGAACTAGTATATAAATATATATAATACTAGGAATTTTATGTACCTTTTCTGAAATGTTAGGAAATAATTCATTATATTAAAAATAAATTTTATGTACCTATTCATATATGCTAGGAACTTCTCCATAACATAAATAAAATTGCTGTGTGTATTGTTTTTCTAAAGTTGTATTATTATTTTTTAAAGTATTACTTTTTAATTAACAAAAAAAAAATAAAATTCATTGTTAAAATTAGATTAAAAAAAATATAAATAACGGATTGTAAATTTTGAATACCAGTTTTGTTTCGTGTAGTCAGAAACTATATAAAATTATGAAAAATTCTGACATAGAACGATACTGGATTTAAAAATCGAAAATTTGTAATTTTATTTAATTTACAAACACTTTATTTTTTTTATAAAAAACACATTATTTTTTTTTTTTTTTTGTTTTTTTTATTAAAACAAAAATAATACAGCATCATCGTTTCTATAGCAAAACTAACGGCATATTTTTATTAAGCCTGTATTCAATGTTGCCGTTTTGCTGCTTTTTGTGCTTAACTTATTAAATTTTAATACGTTGTGGGTAAGCGGAAAAATAACAACGTATTGTAATAGCATCTAACATAAAAACAATTAATAACGTGTCACAGAAAAAATATTAACATTAAAAAAATCAAAAATATGTCAAGTTACCCACGGTTTTTTACTTTTTTTTTTTGAGACTTGTCTTAGAAAATATTATATTTTTATTTAATTAAAAAATTGTGTAACTAACTAAATTACTTTTGAAGTTGCATTTTACTGAAGTACTTCGGCTCACGAAATGCAAAAACTAACGAATTGCTATTTAAGTGATATACTTGGAAATGGTTTAAACTTCAAAATGCGTTTTTACAACCATAGCAAGTTAGCACTTAAACTCACGGTCCCTTCAATAATTCTAAAAAGTCGCGAAGATAAATATTTTTTGAAATATGAAACTATATATTTAAATAGACATTTGTAAAAGTGCAAATAGTGAAATTCTAAAGTTTTATAATTTCTAAACTTTATTCATCTAATATCTTTAGCCATCTTTGAGGAAAAATTATATTTGTTCTTTTTTACGCGTTTGTATTTTTTAAATTCAAAATTTGACAACACCGTGAGATAACTTTAGAAATTCTGTTCTTACATTTTATGTTATTTGAATTATTATGAACTACTTCTTAATATTTATGGAAAACGTAACATGTAAAATATGAAGTATTTCATAATATTTTGTAATTATGAATCCGTTCTTAAAACGTATGAACAGGTTTTTATTATGTATGTACGTCGTCATAATATAAAATAGGGAATTGTAGAAACATTTTTAAATTATGAAATTTTCATAATATTTAAGAATTTGAACACATTAAATATGATTTTTTTTTATGGACATAATTCATAATAACTATGATCGAATTTATAAAAAAAAACACGGGGAAGTTAGGAACACTTCATAAATAGTAAGTAAGTTTCATATATAATATGAACGTTAAAAATTATGAACAATTTTCATTAAAATTATGAATATTATTTTTGTGTGTGTTCAATTTAGTAAATTTTTTGGTTAATTTTAGCAAATCAGTTTTCAAAAATAATAATTGGGAAAACGTAATAATTGTAATGTTAACTTTTAATTTTAAGTAGAATCAAGCAATTACACATTTTTTGTAACCGAAAAAAAAATTGTGTTTTTTTTTTTTAAAATACAAAAAAAAAATAATTGTAAAAAAGCGATTTTTAGAAATTTTTGTCAGTAGCTTCAAAATATTCATAGTCAAAATTTATCTGGAAGGGTATTGATGGAGATATAGTTGTACTTGAACACCTTTTTTAGGGTTCGGCCTACTCTATATAGTCATTACATTTCAAGAAAACTGTTTGCGAGGGTTAAAATATATTTTCATTTATTTCAAATACATAAACCAAATCAATCAATTTGAAATGCTAATCAATTCAATATGAGGTGTCCTTTATAAAATGTTACAACAAATTCTCTTGCGTTGGGAAAAATTTGAGTCCTTAAATTATTACATCACTGCTGTAAAATCTATTTCTTTTAAGAAAATTCTTTTTTGTAATTTCAATAAAGCATTCACATATGTTTCGTTTGACAGTAAAATTAGTAATAAAAAAAATAATGCTTTTCGAAGGCAAACCAATTATTTACAAAGCACAGTGGTAAAATTTGAAGAAAAGCAAATATTCAGTATCAGCTTACGAGTCATTTGTAAAACTTTAAAGAATACATGAAATCCAAACATGATATTGGGAGCCATTATGCTCTTAACTTAACCTAGTTACATAAACTTAAGGAGATAACCAATGATTAAAGGCCCAACTACAATTGCCTGAAGTGACTTAAGCTTTTTTGCTATGAAACGAAAATTTAGATATAAAAATTTTTATTATAAAAATATTTTGAATTTTCGTTTCATACTAAAACTTACACTAAGTCACTTAAGCTAATTGTAGTTGAACCTTTAGTTATAATCCTATTTGTGCAATATACACAAGGATTATGTCTTAAATTTTTTTATTTAAAAATTTTGTTGAATAACAAAGTCATAAGCAATTAATTCTGTAATTGATTTAATAAAAATATGATCAATATAACAAATAATGGCCATTAGTTCTAATAATGATTATTTTTTTATTTGATAAATTATATAATTAATTTACTGTAATCTGTATAGGGATTTCTTATAGTTACTTACACAATTAATTGACTATGTTGTATTTGTGGGGTTTCTTATAGTTTTAAAGACATTTGCCTTTGACTATATTTTTTTATTTTATATTTTATAATTAATTACTTAAAATAACGATGTAAACCTTAAAATAATAATGTAAACCTTTGACATCAGAATCACATTAATTTATTTTCATATATTTATATAAATGTTGAGTTATTTTATAAATTATGTTTACCCTTTTCAAAACAATCTCATTGTAAACTACAGGTTGGTTGAAAAGTTCCTGCGCTCACCAAGAGATGGCACTGCTAGCTCCAAATTTTTTTTCTCAAGTTGGTATAACTGTCCTGAGAACACATGCAAAGTTGCAAGTCATTCTGTCAATTCTTTCTTAGTTTACAAGCCATTTGAAGTTGACGTGTCATTGATATTTTTAATATGGAAAACATTTAATATCGTGCAGTCATTAGATTCTTTGTTTTGAAGGGTTTAAATGCAAAGGAAATTTATGAACAATTGTAAGAAGTGTATAAGGAGTCCTCACCTTCAAAACGCACCGTTAAATTTTGGGCTGGTGAATTTAAACATGGTCGTACCAGCCTTAAAGACGATGCACGCGAAGGACGACCAAAAACTGCAACCACAGCAGAAATCATTGAGCAGGTACATAATATGGTTAGTGAAGATCCAAGTTTGACTAAGCGTGAAATTGCTAATGGCATAGGCATCTCAGACGAACGAGTACTCCATATTTTACATGAAGAATTACGTATGAAAAAACTGTTTGGAAAGTTAGTGCCGCACACATTAACAATTCAACAAAAACTGGATCGAAAACAAATTTCTCAGAGTAATTTGGAGGGTTTTAAGCCGAATAAAACCGACTTCTTGCGTTGTTTTATAACTATGGATGAGACTTGGATATACCACCATGATCCTAAATTGAAACAAGAACGTTTACAGTTGTTCAGCTCCAAAGCAGGTGAAGTCACAACGATCAGCAAAGAAGGTTATGGCATCAGTTTTTTGGGATGCCAAAGGAATTTTATTTATTGATTATCTTTAGAAAGGTAAAAGCCTTTTGGATCAGCTGGATGAAAAATTTCGTGAGAAAAGACCTTGTTTAAAGAAGAAAAATATAATTTTTCATCAAGACAATGCACCTACTCACAAAAGTGTTTTGTTGATGGCTAAATTCAAAGATTTAAAGTACGAGTTGCTTGAACATCCACCGTATTCACCAGATTTGGCTCCTAGTGACTACCAACTCTTCAGAAATCTCAAACAACTCCTTCGTGGAAGGCATTTTTCGTCGAATGAAGAGGCCATAGCAGCCATAGACGGTTATTTTGCAGAGCTTCCGGAAAACCATTATAAGGATGGAATAAAATTATTTGAAGATCATTGGAACAAGCTTCTAGGAGATTATATTTAATAAAAAAATATATTTCGTAACAAAAACAGTATTCTTTTATTTCGAGCGCAGGAACTTTTCAACCAACCTGTAATGTTAAACAAAATGATAAATAAGGTTTCACAGACAAAAGAATTATATGTTGATTTCTAACAATTTTGCTAATTAAACCTTTTATAAGAATTCTTATAATACTTTTTGTTTTGCCCATTGTGCGTACTATCCCGGCAAAACTTTGGTAAAGGGTGCGATATTCTCATGCTCGTTTTTTTAAATAAAATATTTGTAAAAAATTTTTTTAATTCCTTTTTTTTTAATTCCTATTTTTATACACATTAATTTTTTCATTCTCGTAACCATATAAGTAACCCCTTATATTATCACTTCTAAAGTAATGGGTATATACATTACTTTAGAGCTCATCGCCTGTTAAATTTATCAATAAAGTAAGGTGTAAGGTAATCCATCGGCCCCTATGGCTATACATTACTTTACCCATTATTTCGTAATGTATTGTTTTGCTGGGATATTTTTAATGCATTATATTATTATATTCTTTTTATTTATTTTCGCTATTAATTTATACCTTCTTAGAAAAGTTTCATTAAATAAATATGTAGCAATTTTTTTTATTCTTAGATACACTTGAAAAAAAGCAATCTGTAAAATGTGGTTTAAGTCGATTTGACTAATTAATTAACAAAATCATTATAGTGAAACTTTTTGACTAAATTTGAAAAATCGATTATTGGTTTTTAGCAAAAGTTAAAATTTATAAAAACTACGGTTTCGGGTTTGCAAATTTTTAAGAAACGTTCAAAAAATATAAAAATTATCCAGCAAGCAAATATTTTATTTTTTTTTAACCCAGAAAAAGCTTTCAAAAACATAAATATTTCTTTCGCTTTTTCCTAAAAAATTTATTCTTTGAAAAGGGGCTTTTTTTGTTCCCAGAAATGACTTAAGTAAAGAAAAAGGAGTACAATCGAAAATTTTATCATAAATTTAAATAATTATACAGTATGTCATGAGTTTAAAAAATGATCGAAAGCTCATTGTAAATAAACAATACTAACAAACAAAAATCTCGATGTATATAAAAACTAAAAAAATACTGTTAAAACTATTACATGAACTAGGGTATAAATAATTTTTTTTTATATACATAACATTTAATCAGAATATTATGTAGTTTACTGTTTGTAATTTAATAATAAAATTTTCACTTCAGTTAAAAATAAAGGATGATACATTAATTTTTCAAAGGAATATTTATTTTACCTTTTTTATACATTTGTTCAAAATAAGTTACCGTCATTTACCGATTTTTTCAGTTGCACTAATTTTTTTCATTTGCTTGAAATTTAATAAAAACTAACCCACAATATGGAAATTTGTTGTTTATTGGTTTCCGTTACAGTTATTGCAAATTTTAATTTTTTTTTGCTGTTTAAAAAAAAAATATTTAAAAAATTGCAACAGTCACAGTTACAAAGTTGCATTAATGTGAAATGGAACTTCTTAACTCGACAAAATCTTTCTCTATGCATTTTATTCATTTTCCCCATACATTTGTTCAATTATTAATTTGTTCATTTATTAATTTTTTCAGTTTGATTGATTTGTTTTCAATTGCTTGAAATTTAATTTAAAAAATCACTCACAAATCGGAAATTTATGGTTTATTTGTTTTTGTTACAGTTATTAAATTATACAAATTTAAATTTTGTTTGTTGTCTGTTTCAAATAAATATTCAAAGAATTCCAATTTTGTTTTTTATATAAATAGTTTGTTTTTATACAAAATTATTTCAATTCGAATTACAAGAACTTCATAAATACACACACAAGGCCAATCACACAACATGTGTTTACAGACTGTGTGAGTCTACATTTTGCAGATTAAAAATCAAACAAAAAGAAATAAAAACTGAAACCATTTCAAATAAATGAATAATCATGAATATAAACATTTATTTTTAACTGATTTATCATTTTTTTTACTGATGTGTCAATTTTTTAAACCAAATGTCATTTCTTTTAAATGGTATTTTCTGTTATTTTAACATACAAACTATTTTAAGGGTAGAACATTTTTGTTTTCAAATATTGGTAACGCCAAAGTTGAACTCCTGACGCTGTTAGGAGTTCAACTTAACCATGTGTTTAATTGCTAAGAAGACACGCATGGAGCAAAAAATATGTTTTATAAGTTTTTTTTTTTATAAAATAAACATTATTTTTAGTTTTTTTTTTATAATTCTAAAATTTTAATTTTTAGTTTGTTTATCGGAAAATATTCAAATTAAAACTTTAAAAAAAAAATAAACCAAAATAGTTTTTTTTTTTTATAACTCTTAAATTTTAATTTTTAGTTTGTTTATCGGAAAATATTCAAATTAAAACTTTTTAGAAAAAATAACATTAGATACAGATTTATTTTTGAGCCTTTGGAAAATTTTATTTTTTTCGAGTAATTTTTGTGTTGAGACCGAATGATCTTTGTAGAGACCATTTGGAAATATTGAAATTTTTTAAAAATGTTAGTTTTTAATAAACTGACGCTAAAAAAACACATACAATTAAAAAACAGGAAATTTGATAACAAAACCCCGGATTATTCGATATTTAAAAACAAATGTATTTAAAAAAAATCGAAACCGGTCCCAAAATTAACACAGGATTTAAAATAAATAAAAACACAGTTTTTTCCTTTACATTATTTTTTTTTTAGTCAATCATAGAGTATACAGGATGGGGGTTATACATATGCACAAGTAATAATCGAAATATGTATGAACATACATTATCATGCTTGGGCTTATATATGATCAAACGTGATCATATAAGTTCATACAATGTTCAATAATAATATATGACCATATATTTTCGAATCCAAAATTTGAGGGTATATGGCTGTATATGGTCATATATTATCATATATGCTCATATATTACTAATATATGTTCATATATAATTATATATGACCTAATTCGACGGATATACCCCCAAATTTCGGATCCGTGGATGTATGGTCATATATTAGGTCATATATTTGACCATTGTATGGACGTATATAACCATGTCTGATCACATACAAGCCCATGTATGTAAGAATTTTTTTACTCCTCACTTCAGTTTTAGGTTTAAAATAATAATAATAAAATAATAGTTTATATAATTCAATGGTTTCTTAAAATTAGATTAGTTGAAAAACATAATTTATTTTTCGCCTTTTCGTCTTATTTTAACTACTAAGACCGCGCACTTCTTTTTTCAAATTTTTCCTTTTAACTCTCCAACACAACTATCTATCGGTCAAAGTTCGTAAATATTCTATCCTCTCTTGTCCGTCTGCATACTTACTAATAAACGCCAACCCAACACCAAACTTAAAATTTTCCTAATAGTACCGTTCGTTAACATCCCTAATCCCACATGTACATATGATCATGAATGTTCATATATATTTCGATTTTAACATGTGTAGGGTTAACTATAGCCTTCACGGTTGTGCTGACACATACGCACTTTTTCTGAACACCAGGAAATATCCCATGCAATAATTGAATTGTTGCACGGGCTGTATGGCATGAGGCACATTAATATCATCCAATTTAGCAGCAAAAAACTCTGTTATCAAGTCGTGATTCCGATCACCAGTAAAAGTCAGTACTAACTCATTGTTCTGTCAGTGAGCAAACTTTTTTTTATTTTACTGCACAAATTGCGGCAAATTTAAGCACTGTATGGATTTTGAGACATCCTTTATTTATATTAACATAGAGAAAACAGATTTCTGGGTACAATTGAATTTGTTGTCAATGGAATAGCTCGGCTGTGATGACCAAATTTTTTGGTGGCTATAATAGAAAATCAATGGAGAAAACAGTAACTTAACTGCGTCAACAAAATTTCAGTTACTTTATTAAAAATATCAGTAGTTGATTGGACCGAATCATTCACTCAGAATATTATGTAGTTAACTGTTTGTAATTTAATAAAAATGTTTTCTGTTCCATTTAAAAATAAAATAAGATACATTTATTTTTCAAATAAATATCTATATCAACTTTTTTATATATTTATTTGAAATAATTTACTATCATTTACCGATTTTTTTCAGTTTCATTTATTTTTTTCATTTGTTTGAAATTTAATAAAAATTTACCCACAAAACGGAAACTTGTGATTTATTTGTGTCCGTAACAGTTATTACAAACATAAATTTTGTTTGCTGTCTGTTTCAAAAAAAATATTCAAAAAATTTCAATTTGTTTTTTGATTTAAATTGGTTGTATATATACAAAAATTTTCAATACAAATTACAAGAACTTCATAAACACACATACATACACAAATACATTCACACAAAAAGTGTTTATAGCTTTATATGCATACATACATTTGGTATTGTACGAGTATATTAAAAAAAAACAAAAACGGAAATAATTTCAAATAAATGAAAAACATTTATTTTTTAAGGATTGGTAGGTAAAATTTTGACATTTATTTTAACTGATTAGATCATTTGTTTCTTACGGATGTGTCAGTTGATTAATCAACATTTAAAAATAAATAACAAAAGGCATTTAATTTAAATAAAAATTAATTAGACCGGTTTTTAAATGAAATGTCATTTCATTTAAATGATATTTTCAGTTATTTTAACTTACAAACTTTTTTAAGTGTTCTATTAGCAAAAAATTTAAATGTCAGTACAAATCTGGTTTCTCTCAGAACAACTAATTTGTGTTAAACTTAATAAATCTGTTAAAACTTTAAAAATTAACATTCAAAATAATTTAAACTCCACAGAATTTTATTTAAAATTGCATAATAATATTAAATTCTTCAAGTCTAACATATTTAAAACACATTTTGACAGGTTTCCTTACCAATTTATTTTTTTAATGTATTTCCTTTGTTTTTTTGTGAAAGGAAAATCAACTACTTCTTTACGGTTAATTAAGTAAAATGCTATTGTTGTTTTTTTTTTCTTTTTAAAAACCATCAACTTATAAAATTTAAAAAAGTCAAGAAAAAAGGTTAAATAACAGTAACTGAAAAGACTTGTTTACTTTGAAGCAATTTAGAAGGGTTATATGTCATATTTTAAATTTTTGGCATATAACTATAACAAAAAGCAAAATGAAAGGTAGAAACGACCCTAAACAAATAATTAATCAAAAGCTAAATGTATTTAAAATTTTTAAAAGAAATGCAATAAAAATAGAACAAAATTAAAATTATTTTGAGGTAAGGTATGGGAAAAATACACTCAGAAGAAAGAGGTAGTACAAAAATTTGTAAACGGGTTTTAATCCCATTTAACTGCTTATTTCAGAGATCATTTTACAAATTAGCAAAAAAAAGGTACTAAATTTAAAAAAATGGATGTTAAAAGAAAATTTTATTTCTAATAATTAAAACTTACATATATGTACTTATAAAACATATAAAATACACTAAAATATTAGAATAAAATACATTTAGTAGTAATCATAAATAGATTACGCTTCCATAATATAACAGCGCTACCTGATCAGGTAGTGCAGAAGATAGTTGTTAAACTGTTGAAGAACCGTTGACAAATCAAATTCTGAATTGATTTATAAAGTTTCAACCGAAATTCTTCCTGCTATTTCCATTTTTTTTTAATATTTAGTACAATTTGTTGGTGATTTTAGCAAATCGATTTTAAATTTAATTTCTTAGCGCTAACTACTTTTTCATACTAATTTTATTTTGCTAATATTGATAATATTTATTACATTTTTTTGCTGATTTTAGCAAGCCGACTAAAATTTAGTAGCGCTATTTTTTCTACAATTTTGATTATACTACACGTCAACAGACATGTGTTTCAAAATTTCCCGTAACAATAGCAAAACTTTCAGTTGCCACTATAGAATGTTTTTTGTGAGTGTATAAATTTTCCAAACTTTTTGGTTTTATATTGAGAAAATTGTGGTGATTAATGATTTTATTTAATTAAAAACGAAACCAAACAAATTGGCATTTATTAATTAAATTAGAGTTACCCAGCAAAACCACACATTACCAAATAATGTGTAAAGTAATGTATAGCCATAGGGGCCCATGGATTACTTTACACCTTACTTCATTGATGAATTTTATAGGCGATGAGTCTCAAAGTAATGTGTATACCCATTACTTTAGAGGTGATAATCTAAGGGGTTACTTATATGCTTACGAGAATGGAAAAGTAATGTGTCTAAAAATAGATTTTTAAAAAAGAGGAATTTTTATTAAAAAAAAAAATTATTACAAATATTTTAAACATTATTAAAAATAATGTTGTCATGATGGGAATCGAACCAGGGAACTCTGGTTGCCAGCCAAGAACTCTGCCCACTGAGCTATCGACGCATATAGTATTTGATTGCTTTAAACTGAAATAAATTGTTGCGCTTCGTTTTTTCGCTAGTGTTATCAAAACAAAGATACATAACCCTTTTGCTTACAAAAAAACACAAAGTAATGTATCTAAAAATAGAAAAATATTTCAATTATTACTTTACATTTATAAATCATATATTACGTAATCAAAAATCAGTAACTTATTACTTTATGCTTTGCAAATAATGAAAAAGGTAACGAGCTATCATTACAAGGTAACGCATGAGAATATCGCACCCATTACCAAAGTTTTGCTGGGTAGGAAAATATACTATTATTTCATTTGTTTTTTCTATATATTGTTATAACCCAGCAAAAACAGACATTACCAAGTTATTAAGGGAATAAGTAGCACACAATGGTTTCACTAGTTACCAGGCTATTTACTCTTTTGGTTACTTTTGTTCGCGTTCGCTTACAAAAAAATTTAGTATAGTGAGTTACCAGTATGAGTAACCATTCATACTGAAGAAATAATTGATTACCTATAATAATTAAGTAAGCATTTATTCTTATGATAACAATAGTAGAAATCGATAAGAATAATACATATGTATCTACTTTTTGCATTCAAAAATTTAAGTTCATAATTCGATGCTATTTCTCATTAGAAAGACTCTAATATAAAGGGTGGTTAAATTTTAAGGGCAGATGTTGAATGTGAACCACACCTAAACGTCAAGTTTTTCTCCATTTCATTTGACATTTCTCAATTTCAGACTAACTCAATTTGAACCATGTAAAGATACACAATCGAGCAACGCGTTAAAGTTATCCAGGCTTATTATTAAAATGGGCGTTCGAATCAAAATGCATATCGTGCACTTCGTGATTTTTTCGGTCAATTTAATTATCCAAATGTGCGTACAATCGGGAAAATCGTGCAAAAATTTGAGCAAACCGGGTCTGTAGGAAAACACCAGTGCATACTCGTACAGCTCGTACTGCAGAAAATATTGCTGCTGTTCGCGATAGTGTGGCTAAAGGGCCGTCCTTTGACTCAAGAACTAAAGCCTCTTGACCATTCCGAACGTCGTCAATAGTCAGAATGGTGGCAAGAAATGGCAACAGTGGATGATGAGGCATATTTTCACCTCAGTGGATTCGTCAATAAGCAGAATTGCCGCATTTGGGCGAATGCTAATCCAAGACTGATTGTAGAAAAACCAATGCACCCACAAAGGTGACTGTTTGGTGCGGTTTATGGACTGGCGGTAACATCGGGCCGTATTTTTTCCAAAATGAGGCCGGTCAGGCAGTTACTGTGAATGGTGTTCGCTATCGTGAGAGGATAACGAACTTTTAATGGCCCGAATTGGAAGATATGTATGGATGTGCACGATATGTGGCTTCAACAGGACGGTGCCCCTTGCCACACAGCTAACGAAACAATGGCTCTTTTGTGCGACAAATTCAATGGCCGTGTTATCTCACGTGGTGGCGATGTCATTTGGCCACCAAGATCATGTGATTTGACACCGTTGGACTTCCTTCTTTGGGGTTATTTGAAAGAAAAGGTGTACGTCAATAAGCCAGCAACAATTCAAGAGCTAAAGGAGGAGATAATTCTGCACATTAACGGCATAGAACCTCAATTATGCCTAAGCGTCATCGAAAATTTGGACCATCAGATGGAGGTGTGCCGCCAAGGTAGCGGCCGCCATTTGGCCGATGTTTTGTTTCATACATAATTGAACTATACCATATTACCATAATAAAAAGAAATGACAATAATTTTCTAAATAATTTGTGTTTTATTCAAAATCAACATCGGCCCTTAAAATTTGAAAATTTTATTTCTTTGAATAAAAAATTCTTAGATTTTGAGGATATTTTATTATGAAAAATACTTATATTCTAGGGACTTTTTCTAGTAGAAATTTTCGTAGATTCTGAGGACTATCCAAAAAAATTTTAAAAATATCTTCAGAATGTAAAATGTTCTTTGACAATTTTTTTTGAAATAATTTTCTTTAATCAAAGAAGTTTTCTTAATGAAGTCATTAATATCATTTTTTTTATTCTTAAATTTAAATAACTTTTTCATAGTTTCGAATCATATTATAACTGTAGGGATAATATTATGGTTATTTCTGTATCATAATATACATAATAACTAAATTATAGTACGACTATGGTTGGGATTATCCCAACAATAATGTGATTGCCCCAAACATATTTTTTTTTCTTTGCGTGTGTAGACAGTGTTTTACTGCAGGGCGATATTTTGTCGATAAGGCCAAATTTTTCTTCTCGAGAAATTAAAAAATTTTTTAAATAAACTAGAGCTGCCTTCAAACACTATACAATAAAACATTCCTAAATATAATAAAATGGTATTTTTTTAATAAAAAAGAAGTACTTTTTTAACAAAAAAGGATTTTTAAAAAAATACTTTTTTAAAAAATTTATTTTTTTACAAAAATGCACTTTTTTAAAAAACCTACTTTTGTAAAAAAAATTTACTTATGAATAAATATTTATAAACAGGCTGACTAATGCAAAAATACACACATGGAAAACCGATTTGTTGTGGCGGTCGAATATACGAGTATTTTTATTTTTTGTTAAAGAGAAGCAAGACTCATGAAATTCTTCCAACTGATTAATGTGTTGCTTGCTTGCGAAAGGGGATAGAGGAGTGATGAAAGGTGGTGAAAGATGAAGGGCTTCAAATAAGGCATCACCGCAATTGCACGAGATTATAATTCATAGAAAAGTTGTTGCACGCCATCTGATGAATAGTTGACGAATTTTTTAAAGATTTTAATTCATAGCCATGTTATGTTATCTTACATCGGTTTGGTTAAGTGATATGGGAACAACGAAGGCAATGTTGCGATATTTGTATATAAGAGGTAAAAACTCATACATATTATTTGTCTTAATTGATGTTGCCGTCGCTGGGGATCAAACCTCAAATTGCTGCAAATACAAGGTCTACACAAAGTTTTAGTAACTTACATGATATAAAAAAACTTTTAGCCATTAGAAAAGAAAATTACCAATTTCTATTGATTTAATCTACTTTTCATATTTAACTTTAACTTGACACCAGCAGCAATTTCAAATTATTTAATTGGTAGCCTTTGGATTCACATATTGCAAACAAACAAACTAGCAAACCAAAAGAAAAAAATAATTTTTATCATTGATTGTGCATGCTGAGTGCCCAGCTCTTCTCTGGTCAATTGTGTATGAAATTCTTTTTTGTCACTTATTAATGTATTTTGTATACACTCTAGTGAACTTGAAACCTTTTTTGATAGAATCAAATAAACATAAAAAAAACAAAACTACCACATTACCAGACTAGGCAAACCAACAAAATGTAAAATATAAATACGAGTATGAAGGGGAGCATGGGGCTATCTGGTAGTGTGGTAAAAGGAGATACTTTGCAAAACCCCAAAAAAATTATATTGTGTGTATGCTGTTAGCCCAGTAAGTTAGATCAACAACCACGCTATATAATTTGTCTCTCAAAAGAAACTAAACAAATATTTTTGGTCGATTTTTGAAACCATTACAGTTTCCCACTTTATCATATATTACCATGTATAAAACAAAAAACCACCTCTTAGAAATCTTTTAAAAATATATATATACAAATAGAATGGAATCCTACATTCAACTTACAAGGAAGGTATACCTATGGGATCCCTGCGATCTCAATTAAATTCGGATATGTAATCTTTTCTAATAAAATACGAGGTCGGATGAATAAGTCCGCGACTTTTCAAACTTTCCTCGTAGTTATATGAAATGCAACACTGCTCCCATCAAGTACCACCTGTTAATAGACTACTGTCAAGTTTTGAACAAGTTTCGTCATTTACTTTGTGTTTAACAGCTGTTCAAAGCATACAACCTCGTGGATTTTTTTAAAAATGGAAAAAAGTGAATTTTTTGAGAAAAAAAACGTCAATCATATAAAGGAAAAGCTTGATAAATACTATGGGGACTCTGCACAATCGATTTCAATGGTAAAAAAGTGGTTTACTGATTTTCGTTGTGGTCGCACAAGTGCAAATAGCGCTGAACGTTCTGGACGGCCAATTGAGGTCAAATGTCGAAAAAATCTACAATATGCGTGCGTAAGATTGTTGATGCTATAGGCATTTCATATGGCAGTGTGGTTTCGATTTTAAATGATCAGTTGGATCTGCAAGATGGGTGCCACGTTTTCTCTCAATTGACCATAAACGTAATCGTGTGACGTGTGTAGTCTCAATGGCAAAATTCCATGATTCCAACGATGAAATTATTGTTCAAACAAAGGCTTTTTTTATGGATCTCGAAGAATCCTATTTTTTTGGGAGAGATACAAAAATTGGAGAAACGTTGGACCAAGAGTATTGGGAAAAAAGGAGATTATATTGAAAACTAATTTTTTTTGTTGCAAAAAAACTGTGTTTCACACAAAAAGTGACGAACTTATTGATCCGCCCTCGTAAAATATAGAATTTATATAAAAAAAATAAAAATTAACAATTTTTAATTTTTATAAATTACCAATTTTTATTTTTGTTTATTTCCAACATTTTCAAAAAATATAGACAAATTTATTATCAAACAAGTAAGAGCGGCTATCCCGAATCTTATATACCCTTCACCATGGTTGGGAAAAAACTGAAGTTTATATATGGAATGGACAGATTTATATACGGACGCCTTTAAGAGGAAATTAACCATTTAGTTTGGTGATAAAACTTGGACTCGGGAAGATGGTTCCAGAAAATAGGTATTTAAAAAAATTTATGTTTTGGGCATAACTTTTTTGTGTCTGAACCGATTTTTCCGAGTTTTTCAGCAAATATGTTATACTAAAGATTGTTTGTGTATAAAAGGTGAAGAGGTGAAAGAAAAGAATTTCAACAAATCGTTAAAAGAAATCACTAGAACTGCATGTGTTTTATTTCTACAAAAACGTTTGATTTAGCTGGCAAATTTGCATTTGGGATTTTATTTTGCTTTTTTATTAAAAATATTTTTAATTTCTTTAGCTTAATTTAAAAAATTTGAAGGAAAATAGTTTATAATTTTTTTTTATAAATTATTATAAGTTATGACCTAAAATAGTTGCACTCAAAGGGAAATTATGTATAAAATTTTCTTAATATGTGAGAAATAAAATGGTTTAAAAATCTTTTTATAAATTCTTTTAAATCGGAGCAAAAAATAGAAATAAAACCGTTTGTATTTTCTTTGTATCAGAGGGTTTTTATACAAATTTTGATGTTTTTAGCCTATTTATGGATTATTTAATTATTAATATAAAATTTTATTTAAATTAATTATTAAATGTTAAAAAAAAATAAACTAAAAAAAAAAAATGTAAAAAAAAAGTGAATTGACCGGAAGAAGTATTTGTGACATAGCGTCTAGACAACTGAGCTATTAAAGCTCACACAAAATCATCGTCAATAGAGGTACATATATAAAAAGTCTTCGTTCATTAGAGATTTGTTTAGTTTTTATTTAAATGACAAATCTTTGTATGTGTGTTGTTTGTGTATAAAAGGTGGAGATGAAAGAACAGAATTTTAACACATGGATGTGTTTGTTAAGCGTAAAATTCTACATACATATTAAACAAAGGGATTTTACGGAAAAAATTAAAGGTAGTCCTGATTTTTTGCTAATATCTCAGCCATTTATTAACCGATCTGTCTATTTTTTAATAGCAAACAGAAATGGATCACATGTAACAGAAATAAAAAAACAATCAAGTCCTCATCATGTCTGGGTTCTTCGGAAAACCCATTTCAACACACAGACGGACATCGTTAAATCAACTTCGCTCTTCATAAAGACCCAGAATATATATACTTTATAGGGTCTAAGATCAATATTGTAGAAATTACAAACGGAATGACAAACTTATATATACCCTTCCACCTGTGGTGAAGGGTATAATAAAAGGGGTTTGAAACTGCTTGCACGAGTATGTCTTTTTCTCCCTCCATTAACACATATTCGAATTTTAATAAGATCGTAGAGAACCTATAAGAAAAGACCTTCCTTGTTAGCTAGAATATCTATGAAAATAACTTGACACTTAGTATCTAAGTTTTTTGACAACAATGATAAAAATTTATTATTTTACGTATCATGTCTTGGAATTCTGAACTAAATTTGTAAAAAAAAAATTCACATAGAAGTTATCAACTTATCACCATCTTAAAACTGCATACGAGTACATGTAGTATTACAAAGTATTACAACAAAAAAAGGAAATTTAATTCTTTTTGATCTTTGGTATATGATTTTTTTTTTATTTAAAACCATTGTCTTTCTTTTTTTTTTTCTCGTAGTCACATGTGGTTAGTAATATATGTACACTAACGTTTTTATCTGATTGGAATTCTTACTTCATAAGTTTCCTCTTTTTTGAAAAGAAGTCCATTTTTTGTAAAAAAAAAAGTAAGAAATACCATTCTTGAGATCAATAGAACTTAAAAAAGGTCATTACAAAATGTTGCTATGGAATAAATACTAACATTAAATTAAGCTGAAAGAAAGATGCAAGAAATTATGAGTGTGCGCTAGAGGTTGTATCACACGTTTAAACTGAGCGATCAGGTCATCATTATTCCACCTCTACGCAGAAGAGCTCATGGTTTGGTAAGGTTATATAAACTTATCAACAACGCCTAAGAAGGACGATATAGGAAATTCCTTTTTTACCGTAAGTAAATTAATTTTCGGATTAATATGAGCTTTTATCTATAAAAAGACATTTGTTCCATTTTCTCTTACATTTAGTTTAGCCGACAACCTTAATATCTTAGAAGTTTTATATCAATTGACCAATAATAAGGTACTACAAGTGCCTTTTATTAAAAAAGTACTTTTTATTAAAAAAGTACCTTTTATTAAAAAAGTACCTTTTATTAAAAACGAACCTTTTATTAAAAAAGTACCTCTTATTAAAAAAGTACCTTTTATTAAAAAAGTACCTTTTATTTAAAAAGTACCCTTTATTAAAAAAGTACCTTTTATTAAAAAAGTACCTTTAATTAAAAAAGTACCTTTTATTAAAAAAGTACCTTTTATTAAAAAAGTACCTTTTATTAAAAAAGTACCTTTTATTAAAAAAGTACCTTTTATTAAAAAAGTACCTTTTATTAAAAAAGAACCTTTTATTAAAAAAGTACCTTTTAATAAAAAACTACCTTTTATTAAAAAAGTACCTTTTATTAAAAAACTACCTTTATTAAAAATATCACCTTTTTTTAAAAAAGCACCATATATTAAAAAATTACCTTTTAATAAAAAGTACCTTTTATTAAAAAAGTACCTTTTATTAAAACAGTACCTTTTATTAAAAACGTACCTTTTATTAAAAAACTACCTTTTATAAAAATAGCACCTTTTATAAAAATAGCACCATTTATTAAAAAAGCACTCTATACTAAAAAATTACCTTTTAATAAAAAGTAGCTTTTATTAAAAAATTACCTTTTATTAAAAAAGTACCTTTTATTAAAAAAGTACCTTTTATTAAAAAAGTACCTTTTATTAAAAAAGTACCTTTTATTAAAAAAGTACCTTTTATTAAAAAAGTACCTTTTATTAAAAACGTACCTTTTATTAAAAAAGTACCTCTTATTAAAAAAGTACCTTTTATTAAAAAAGTACCTTTTATTAAAGCAGTACCTTTTATTAAAAACGTACCTTTTATTAAAAAAGTGCCTTTTATTAAAAAGTACTTTTTATAAAAAAGTACCTTTTATTAAAAAAGTACCTTTTATTAAAATAGTACCTTTTATTAAATAAGTGCCTTTTATTAAAAAGTACTTTTTATAAAAAAGTACCTTTTATTAAAAAAGTACCTTTTATTAAAAAAGTACCTTTTATTAAAATAGTACCTCTTTTTAAAAAAGTACCTTTTATTAATAATAGTACCTTCTGTTAAAAAGCAACTATGTTAATTCTGATTTTTTATACTTTTTAAACTTTTTTTTCTGACTTAATCATGTAGTGTTCGCTGATCTTCGACTAACCGTTACAACGAAGAAATGTTTTCGTTCACAATTTTTTCTCTAAATCTTTTATCTTTAATACACATAAATTGCTATTGTGTGTCAATTTTATGCCAATTAAAATTAGCAACCACATCATGTTTATGCTCAATTTCAAATGATAGCAATCAACAATTGCAACATAAAAATTAAGTTTTTTTTAAAGAAATTTTTAAACGAAATAAATTTTCTTATATTGCATTTATGGCAATTAAGATAATGATTAGTGAAAAGAAAATGATAAGTGGGAATAAAAGAGAAGAAATATATATAAATTTAATTCAAAGTATGTTGTTTAAAATCACTTAAGATTACAGTGCAACTTTCTTACATGAAAGGTCAAAAAGAAAAGGAAAAAATGGTATTGGAATTTAATATTATCCTAACATTTCGACTTGGGCTAAAACCATTTATTTTTTAATTAAAAATTTTCATTCTCAAGTTCTTTAATAACTTTCAACACCAGTCGTTAACATTTCAGTATCTTGCAAAAACAAAACCAATTTAAAATTATAACTGCATTGAGGGAATTTAATTTCATTGACTACAATGTATACATACAAAAATATATTCTTTAAGAATTATAAAGGAAAAATGATTTAATGGAAAAAACTTTCATAGCAGGGCAGTGCGATAACAATAGGTCAATTTCACACCGCAATCGAATCCCAAAGTAAACGAAATTTTGACTGTTTAACTGTTGCATAAATTAACAAACATTAAGCGTAAAAGAGAAAAACCTGCCGAAGCCTTACTATTTTTGCTTAATATAAAAAAGGCTTTATCTAGGAAAAAGAAAAGAGGGTACAAAAGAACAGATTATTTAATTTAGTTTAACTGCCAATAGATTTCACAATATTCAAAGTTGTACAATAAATATTAGTTGTGGCCAGTGCATAGGGGTGGGGGGGGGGGGTCAGGAAATTATTTCCAAAATACAATGTTTTTACTATGTTTATATACAAAATAGCTTGAATTTTTTGGATTCCCATTGATTTTTTTGGCAAGCCCACATTTTGCTGAAATTTGTGCAGAAATGAGAAAAATTTGAAATCAGGGAAATTTTCTTAATTTCCTCTGAGTTACCCAACCTTGTAATATGTACAAAATTTTATTTTGCCGCTTCTTTCAATGACATTTCTAATTTTTCTTTCCTCTATTATTAATAATTATTTGTGTAAAAACAACCAAAAATACACTTAAGTTTTTAAAAGCCGATCAATTGCCTTGTTTATTTAATTTAACGCATTTTATCTTTATTCAAATGTTTTCTAAAAAAGGATTAATTAAAGGTTGATCAACACGTCGACTATCCTTATCTGCTATTACTCAGTATTGGGTTTAAAAATCATCAAAACAACAAAATAATAAAAACGTTAGAAGAAAAATATATGTATGCAGTTTATTGTTTTTAAATGTTTTATTTTGTGTGAGCTGGCTAAATAAAATCTAAACTGAATTCAGGTATCTAAATTTCTATGAAATTTTAAAAATTGTTTAAAAAATTTTGCAAAAAATTTTGAAATCTTTTGTCAATTTGTATTTAGTTTAGAATTTATTTAGCTAACTCGCACAGGTCCTCTTGTGTTGTATATTTTCTTTTAAAATAAATAAAATTCGTGTTTCCAATTTTATAAATTTTTTTTAATTAAAAACCTGAGATTCAAATACGACACTAAGTCTTAACTGGAATCCCCAAAATTTCTGAATTATGAGTTTATTTTATATCAAAACATATGCATTTAAAATTTAAAATATTTAATTAACAACTTAACTTATATAGGCTTTCCAAGTAGTTATAGTAGTTAAAAAGTAAGAATTTATAAAAATGCTGCCAAGTCTTGGCTTTTATCTTATTTATTTAAACAAAAATATTTGTTATAAAAATATTTGAAATTTTTCAATTTGTAATTTGATAAAATACTAAAAAACAACAAAAGCTAACAAATAATTTATGTGTTTGTTAGTAAATGTAGAGCATAGTATACAATATAATTGCTATATTTCATGTTCCGGTGAAGTCCTTATATGAAAACAAGCAGTTATATAATAGAGTTATAAAAATAATCCTTTTTTTATAAGAAATAGACAAAATTACCCAAAAATGACAATTAAAATTAAAAAAAAAACAAAATAACATAAAAGAATACAATTTGAATTCAAAATATTATAAATAAAATTCAAAAATTCCCAATCGATACTTAAAGAGATTAATTAAAATTCAAAAATGCCAAACGCAATTAAAAAAATTTTTGAATATCAACAAATATTTATTTTATTTTGTGTTTTTGAATTTCAGTTGATGCTTCATAAATTACATTTGGAGTCATTTCAAAGGTCTTTAAATTTGAGTAAAATGTTGGCAAAATTTGATAATGAACCTTCTGAAAGGTGATTAAATTTTAAGGGCCGAAGTTGAATGTGAACCACACCTAAACGTCAAGTTTTTTTCTGCATTTCATTTGACATTTCTCAATTTCAGACTAACTCAATTTGAACCATGGAAAGATACACAATCGAGCAGCGCGTTAAAGTTTTTCAGGCTTATTATGAAAATGGGCATTCAAATCAAAATGTATATCGTGCTTTTTGTGATTTTTTCGGTCAATTTAATCGTCCAAATGTGCGCACAATCGGAAAAATCGTGCAAAAATTTAAGCAAACCGGGTCTGTAGGAGATGTGCAAATACCAGTGCATGCTCGTAGAGCTCGTACTGCAGAAAATATTTCTGTTGTTCGTGATATTGTGGTTGAAGAGCAGTCCACCTCAACTCGTCGTCGTGGCCAACAATTGCACCTCTAACTCTCGTCGTTTATGAACATTATGCATAAAGACTTGCATTATCACGCTTACAAGGTGCAATTGATGAAGAACTAAAGCCTCTTGACCATTTCAAACGTCGTCAATGGTCAGAATGGTGGCAAGAAATGGCACCAGTGGATGATAAATTTTCGAAGAAAATCATCTTCAGTGATGAGGCACATTTTCACCTCAGTGGATTCGTCAATAAGCAGAATTGCCGCAATTGGCCGAATGATAATTCAAGAGTGATTGTCGAAAAACCAATGCACCCACAAGGAGTGACTGTATGGTGCGGTTTATGGGCTGGCGGTATCATCGGGCCGTATTTTTTCCAAAATGAGGCCGGTCAGGCAGTTACTGTGAATGGTGTTCGCTATCGTGAGGTGATAACGAAGTTTTTATGGCCCGAATCGGAAGATATGTATGGATGTGCACGATATGTGGTTTCAAGATCATATGATTTGACACCGTTGGACTTCTTTCTTTGGGGTGATTTTAAAGAAAAGCTATACGTCAATAAGCCAGCAACAATTCAAGAGCTAAAGGAGGAGATAATTCGGCACATTAACGGAATAGAACCTCAGTTATGCCTCAGCGTCATCAAAAATTGGGACCATCGGATGGAGGTGTGCCGCCGAGGTCGCGGCGGCCGATATTTTGCTCCATACATAATTGAACCATATCATATTATCATAATAAAAAGAAATGGCAATAATTTCCTAAATAATTTGTGTTTTATTCAAAATCAACATCGGCCCTTATATATACGAAAACCAAAATGAAAATTTTTTAACAAAAAACCGCACGCTTTTTAATAAATATTTTCGCCTGACAAATAGATTTTCCGGTCACGATAATGTAGTAAAGAATTTATAATTTACAAATACAATCAAAATGTACTTAATATTAAACGTTTACATTAGATCTCAGTCAATGTAATAAATAACTTTTAAATAAAACTTGCTTATGAATTTAAAAGGTGTAAATTTGGTTTTAAATGCTTCAAAAAAATTAGTTTCAGAAATTGCCAGCTTTAAAAAAAATTTAGAAAATATATATACAAAATTCTGGGCACGCCACTGGTTGTAGCCACATTATACCTCTTCAACAAATACTAACTACACCTGCGGACGTTCTGTTACATTGTGTTAAAACATTTTTGTTAAGAATTTTATTATTAACTTATTATTTTCTATTCGAGCTTGGAAATTAACTTTTTTATAAATTAGCTACCACTCTAATGAATATAAAAACTTTTAAATAGAATTCAGTGAAGTTTTAATTTAGTTTACAACATAATTTATTGACATGTGTGGACATTAGGCTGGCATTTAATTTACAACTATACCCATAAATTCAATTTGAGCAAATGAAAAAAAAAAATAATTTTTTTTTGATGACAAATCATATTAAAACTATGAGACACAAAAAAAAAAAATTAATGAATATTGACGCGAGAAAAATTTCAACAAAAGTGTGCATCTGTACTAGCAAAGCCGTGGAGCAATTTTCCCGATATGCTATATTTCATATATAATCATATACTCTGTACTTTATTATTCAATCAAAAAAAATGTAGAGGAAAAAATGAGTTCTTTATTTAATTCAAATCAATTTGCGTGAATTTTGGGACATCATTTATAAACTTTTAACCAAATTTAATTTAAATAACTTTACTTATTAATTAAAATGTCTACAATTAAAAATTGTTGAAATTTTTTTTATGGTGTTCTGATTTCATACAAATTTTTCTAAATATTTTCAAAATATAAAATTTTTAAAAATTATTTCAGCAATTATAAATCTATTATTTGATGGGTTTTTATGAAAATTCTTAATTCGTTAATTTCAAATACAACATGTATGGGTGTATTTGCAAGTTTGCTTTGAAACATTGGCCAAATGCCCATTATACATTTTTTTTGCTGTGTTGTGAATGAGTATATTTTCTTTGCAGAATATAAATAAAAATATAGACAATTATTTATGTATGTGCCACATGGAGAAACCTACACACGCGTCGTCTTTAATTTGTTGTTCAATGATGATGAGTAAAGTGAAACTTAAGAAGCATATTCCACGTAGTCAGCTTGTTTATGCAACAAATGTCCAATAGAGTGGAGCAAAAAAAAAAAATTTATAAAGCCTAACATTACCAAAGATAGATACAATATTGGTCAATCATATTAAGGCATTGCAGACACATATGTTATGATACAAGATGAAAGGATTAGAAAATATGTAACCTTTGTCTTTGTTGAAAATATCTTTTAAGAATATATTTTTTTAAAACTTTTCTAATCAGTTTTTTTCCATAATTATCTGTTTATAAACAAAAGACTAATTTTGGTGGGTTTTTTTCAAATTTTGTTATTATGTTTACTTATTATTATTGTTATTATGTTTTATTTTATTATTTGTTATTATCTTTTCTTATTACACAAATTTTAAAAATTGTTAATATTCGAATTTCGTCCCTCTCTAATGTGCAACCACATAATGACAGGTTAGTGAAAATGCAAAGTAAAAAAAAATATTTATTTAAAAATTCAATTAAAACAACAACGTGCAAAACTGATATCTGGGTAAAACAAATCACAAAAATTAGGGGCATATGACATAACAAGGAGGCAGCAATATGAAAAAGTAAAAAGTTATGCTGTAGTCCGGCAACAAAATTAAAAATGTAAAACTTAATCTACTAGGGGTCATTCTTGAGGTCAGTTTGTGAGATATGATCTATTTCCTAAGAATCAAAGGGGACTAGAGGCTACGATCATAACCGGTACACCTGTTTTTTCCCGGTCTTTAGTTTTACTTTCTACAAAAAGGTACATTTTTGATACTTTTTACGTTCATTCTCAATAATAGAAAAATTGCTAAAATTTAAAAAATTTTTACTGATTAAAAAATGTTTAAAAAATCTAAAGATTTTATACAAATCCATAAAAAACAAGTAAGAGCGGCTAAATTCGGCTATGCCGAATCTTATATACCCTTCACCATGGTTGGGAAAAAACTGAAGTATATATATGGACATGTATGGAATGGACAGATTTATATACGGACGCTTTTAAGAGGAAATTAATCATTTAGTTTGGTTATAAAACTTGGACTCGGGAAGATTTATGGTTCCAGAAAATAGGTATTTAAAAAAAATTTATGTTTTGGGCATAACTTTTTTGTATCTGAACCGATATTTCCGAGTTTTTTTAGCAAATATGTTATACTAAAGATTTTCGATCTTTTGCTATATAAGACGTCATATTACAGTTCTAAAATTTTAGTTTTTATAAAAATTTTGATGTTTTTAGCCCATTTATGGACTATTTAATTTCAGTCTTATTAAGATATAAAGTAGTATATTTTGTGCCATGCCCAATTCACAGATCGCGCACACATTTGGTCAGATGTTGTGTATTGATAACCAAGATGCTCGTACCTTATTTTGGCACTTTTTCTCTTTCCGTTCTCCAAATATACAGAAAAACTGACCGAAATCGTTAAGTCAACTGAGCTGTACGTATTTGTTATGTTAAAAAAAAATAAAAAAAAACAAATAAAAAAATCTTAATAAAATGTTAGAAAAAAAATTGTACAAAAAAAGTTGAATTGACGGGCTCAATCGCGCGACTAAAAGAAAAAAACTATCTATGACAAAGCGCTTAGAAGTAAATAAACAGTTTTCGTTTAAAACTAATTTGTTTGGTTTTTAGGTAAATTTTTGTAAGTGTTTGTTGTTTGTGTTTTAAAGGTGAAAAGGTGAAAGAAAATAAGTTCAACAAATAAAATAAAAAACAAAAAAAGAACAACAACCACAAACATAATACCAATCAGTGTTGTCATATTATTTTATTCAAAAATCTTTTTAGTTGTAAAAAAAACTATTTTCGACCAAAAAAATATTTTTTTATAACCCGTTAAAAGAAATCACTTGAACTGCATGTGTTTTATTTTTACAAAAACGTTTGATTTAGCTGGAAAATTTGCATTTGGGATTTTATTTCGTTTTTTTATTAAAAAATATTTTTAATTTCTTTAGCTTAATTTTAAAAATTTGAAGGAAAATAGTTTTTAAATTTTTTTGTATTAATTATTATAAGTAATGACCTAATAGAGTTGTACTCAAAGGGCAATTATGTATAAAATTTTCTTAATATATGAGAAATAAAATGGTTTTAAAATCTGTTTATAAATTCTTTTAAATCGGAGCAAAAAATAGAAATAAAACCGTTTGAATTTTCTTTGTATCAGAGGGTTTATATACAAATTTTGATGTTCTTAGCCTATTTATGGATTATGTAATTATTAATTTAAAATTTTATTTAAATTAATTATTTAATGTTAAAATAAAAACTTAAAATAAACAAAAAAAAAGGCTTAAGAAAATATAAAAAAAAAATTGTACAAAAAGAGAAAAAAAAAGTATTTGTGACATAGCGTTTAGACAACTCATGCGAAATCATAGTTAATAAAGGTATATAAAAAGTTTTCGTTCATTAGAGATTTGTTTGGTTTTTATTTATATGAAAAATCTTTGTATGGGTTTGTTGTTTGTGTATAAAAGGTGGAAGTGAAAGAAAAGAATTTCAACAAATGGATGTGTTTGTTTTGCGTAAAATTCAACGTACATATTAAACAAAGAGGTAGTCGTGGTTTTTTGCTAATATCTCAGCCATTTATTAACCGATCTGGCTGATTTTCAATAGCAAACAGAAATGGATCACATGTAACAGAAATATATAACAATCAAGTCCTCATCATGTCTGGGGTCTTCGGAAACCCCATTTCAACACACAGACGGACATCTTTAAATCAACTTCGCTCTTTATTAGGACCCAGAATATATATACTTTATAGGATCTAAGATCAATATTGTAGAAATTACAAACGGAATGAAAAACTTATATATACCCTTCCACCTGTGGTGAAGGGTATAAAAATTAAGATCAAGAAATTTTTAAAAGTCGAAACATTTTATAAAAATTTATAAATTTAGTAAAAATTCAAAAAACTTTCAAAATTTTTTCAATTTGTGGAACAAAAATATTGTGAAACTGGCTCTTAAATTTAGAAAATCCTTAACACATAAAGGGTGGTCCAACCATAATGCCCGATGTTAATTGTAAATATAACAAACAGTTTTCAGAGAATTATCTTAATATTTTTTATTGTGATGAAAGGATCTATGACAATTATGTGTAAAACAAAATATCGGCCAAATGTTAGCCATAGCCTCGGTGGCATACCTTTATTCGATAATCCATATTTTCAATGACTCTAAAATATAACTGAGGTTCAATATCGTTAATGTGCCGAATTATTTTATCCTTAGCTCTTGAATTGTTTTTGGCGTATTTACGTATACTTCTTTTTATAAATATACCCAAATAAAAGTCCAACGGTGTCGAATCAAATGATCGTGGCGGCCAATTAACATCGCCACGACGTGAGATAACACAGCCATTGAATTTCTCGCGCAAAAAAGCCATTGTTTTGTTGGCTGTGTGGCAAGTGGCACCATCCTGTTCGAACCTCATATGTTCTCAATTTCTGGCCACAATAAGTACGAACACCGTTGAACAAATGTATAAAAAAGATAAAAAAAAAATTTCTTTTGTTCCTTTATTTTTAACTGAACTGAAAACTTTTTTATCAAACTACAAACAGTAAACTACACAACAATCTTTGTTTAACAAATTTTAATTAATTTAATTATACACAAAATATTTTTTTAGAAGCTTAAAAAGAATTTAAAAAATTGTGCAAATTCTTTCATGAGATTTCTTAAATAAAATGTTTTCAATAGATTTAAGTATAAAAATCAAATTGTTTAATTACACATTTGTCAAAATAATGAATGCGGAATGAAATATGAACTGATTTCAAACCATTAATTCACAATATATGATAAAGGGTTTTAAAAATAGAAAATCGTGAAACGAAATGCAGTTCCAGCAAAAAATATGTTTTTCAATGGAGCCAAATTCGAGGAAAAGTGATTGCAAAAATTGTGGGACGTACGGAAAAATATTATCCGATCACTGTCGGCGCCATCTTCATATTTTAAACTGAAGAAGTTAATCTTAAACTTAAACTGTAAGAAAATGCAGATGTGATGCGACGTGATGTTTTAGAATTTAGTTATTTATCCAATGGTGCCAACAACAAAAATTTTATCTCTGCCAAGGTGTAAATGAAAAAAATTATTAAAGTGAATTAATTAATAAACGGTGTCATAATGTCCCGCCGTGAATGAAAATTAGGTAAAAACTTTTAAACAGATTTTTGTTGAAATAAAAAAAAAATTGCCTATATTTCAGATTCGTGTTAAAGAGGTTCCAATTAAAAAAAAAAATTTTTTTCTAGAATACTGTACACAAAAATCTTGTAGACTAAGTTTTATTAGGATCCAAGAATTATTTTACACTGGAAAAACATATTAAAAAATGTTTAGAATTTTAAAAAATAAACTTACTGATTTTAATCTGGCAATATATTATACCTATATTAAAGAATTATAAAATCTTAAATCTTCGCGGAACTACTGTGGTACTTTTGCGAGTAAAAAGTACCTAACATATTTTCAAAGTACTGAATTTGCAAAAGTAATGTAATGTAATATATTTTTTTCAGCTCTAAGTGCAATTTCTTTTAACTAATAACTTTTTTCTTTAAATATTTTACTTTCGTTTTTTTTCTTATAGCAGAGTTGTATTTTTTAGTTTATCTGATCGAATTGCTGCAACCAAAATACAATATCACGATATAACTTTTTATTATCAAGCACCCAAAAATACTTCTAGAGTAAATACTACAATACTCCATACCCATTACCCTTTTTCACCAATATTAATTGAGACATCTTAATTTATACTCACATTGAACATAAATAATAAACATGACACTTAGAAAAGAATAATTAAATTATTATAATATTTTTAGTAAATTCTTTAGAAAATGTACAGAATATGTCCTAAGAAAAAAATCATTTGTTCTGGTACATATGCACATTCATATTATTTACCAGTTGTCTTCACGTGCAACAAAATTAATACAAAGAAATGTCAATGTTATATCAATTGCACTGTACACTCAAAAAACAGACATGAACCAAAATGTAATCAAAAATTTCCTTTAAAATACTTTATAAATTGTCCTCAATTTAAATAAAATTTTATTAAAACTTAGAAAAATTTTCTTAGAAAGAATAAAAATTCCTAAGTTTGAGGAAAAACGAAATAGTTTATCTACTCAGAAATAGTTCATATTTTTCCTAAGTTATACTTCTTGACTTTAGGAAAAAAACAAGTCAATTAAATAAAAATTTATTAATTTTAAGAAAAAAAATCTTAGTTTTAAGAAAGTTGCATACTCAAATGTAATAAAATTAAGTTTAGTTCAAAAAAAAAAAAAAACTTGGGACATAATTTACTCCCATTTAGATAAAAAAATGTGTCTAACTTAAATCGAGAAAGTACTTGAACTTAATGTGTGTTAATTTTTTGTTCGGGAGTAGTAAAATTAACAAAATTTTAGAAAGCTATTTCCATATTCAGTTTTTAAGTATACCACTTTCTAATTTTGAAGAATTGTTTTCTAAAAATTAGTTCAGACAATTAAAAACAAAAAGTAATAAATTTTTTCCTATGTAATAATAAAAATTTACTTGATTTTAGAAATTGATGAACTCTTTCAAAGGAAAATTTTCATGCAACTTAGTTCAGATAAATTTTAAAAATTTTAAAAAATATTCTTTTTTTCAAGTAAAAGTTTTCTAATTTTTAAAAAAGAATAAAATTTGGTATAGGATTTTTTTTGTTGGAAAACGTTTAAATTATTTTTAATATTCTATTCCAAAAAAAAAACAGTCAATTAAAAAAAAACAGTTAGTTTTCCTAATTTTCAAGAGAAAATATTATTAAATAAAAGAAATTAAAGTAACCATTTAAAAAACTATAGTGCATGATTACAATTTTTGGTTCGTGATCGTGCGTGAGTCAAAAATCTCTCACGTGTCCATCTCTTATCTTAACAGTCTTAAATATTGAACTTAAAGTAGCTTAAAATATATTTCAAAATTTTGTAAGCAAATGGTAAAAAATTTCGTATTTGCGCTTTTATGTAATAAATTTGTTTGTTGACTACAATACAAAATATCGCAGGCACATTTTATACATTACGGCATAATGGCTTTCCTATAATTGACGTAGCACTTATTAAACTTTATATTTATCGATCTATTTTTTTTTTCAATTAATAATAAAAAAGTTTAAATTTGTATATATATGTCAATAAAAGTTTAAGCTAAAAATGTCATATTCCAATGATAACAATAACTGTTTTGTATTTTTGCAACAATATCCTTAAATTAGTTAATTTAAGAAGACAACCCCCAGTGTTCCTTAGCCATAGATGCCGTGTGTCACGTAGGGCGTCGCTTTTTGTAGTTCTCTCAAGCAGAACCGTTAATTAAATACGAAAGGGATCCGACTTTGTAATAATTTATTAGGTTTCAGAATATCCTGCAGTACAATTTTTTAATTTGTTTATCTTTTTGCTAATGAAATTTAATTAATATTTTAAATACATGAAATTAGTGTAATTAAATTTAAAAAATTGTATAGCAAAGAGTGTCCTCACAAAGCGGAAGTCCTCCGAAAGTGGTTAACTTGATGTTAGAAAATATTTTCTTATTTTTAGGGAGTTAAGTCCTATTTTTAGTAAAAAAAATATCTAATGAACTTAAATAAAATAAAATTTTCCTTAAAACCAAGGAAACATTTACTAACAGTAGAATTTTATATGATGTATGAACTAATTACGAGGAAATTTTACTGTTTTCTAATAAAAATTTACTGCTCTGAAGTAAAGTTTTTCTATAATTTAGAAATTTTAAGTAAAATTTGTTTCTTAATTTCAAGGAGAATTTTATTAAAAATTGGTAAAAAGTGTCTTTGGCGCCGTTTTCATTTCAATTTTTCCTCTATATAAGTTAATTTTTCTAAATACTTGTTCCTTTTTTTTTTTTTTTGAGTGTAGAGAAGAATCATTGCTAAGAAATATCATAGTTTTTTTTAGAACAACACCAAATTTTGTCAACATTTATTTGTTTTTATACAAATAATAAATAACTAATTTTTTGCCTGTT
Source organism: Eustalomyia histrio (assembly GCA_949748255.1). NCBI lineage: Eukaryota > Metazoa > Arthropoda > Insecta > Diptera > Anthomyiidae > Eustalomyia > Eustalomyia histrio. Next base: position 61,180,694 of record OX456527.1, on the reverse strand, counting down.
TTTATTTGTTTTTTATTGCTGCTGCTGGCAGACATCATGCCAAGAGCAGATTGCTTGTCAACGATATTATGCAAAAAAAAATTGGAATAAAGTGTCTTTACTTTGTCAATTGCTTGCTACCATTTTATAGCATGTGAAGACACTGGGTTACTTGTTGAATGTAGGTAGAAACTAAATGCATTTTTCATGTTTAACAAAGTTTAGTTCAACATTATTTATTGTAGTTGATGATGTTCTGCAAAGGAGGAGAAAACTCTAAACATTCATATGTATTAATTTTTTTCTAGCCGAACAACTGTATTTTTTGTTATTTGCTTCTGTCCATCCATTTGTCCGTCTCCCTATTGTCTTTCCAACCGAAATTTTTTTTGGTACCTTTATGACTATACAAAACATTTCCAATGTTGAAGAAAAAAATGTACCCAATATATACAATTTAAGTGGCACTTATTTTTATCGTGAATATTCTCGTAATGGATTTTTTTTAAACTCTTTTAAGAACCGCCAACGTAACATTATTTAATTTAGAGTGAATTTTTAAAACATATTTTAAAAATCAGTCCTTATATGCTACATGGAGTAAAAAGTTCATGGCCTCACATAGAGATGATATGACAAGGCTATTATTTTTTGTTTATTCACTAGGACCAACTCTCGAAAAATTGCGTCAAAATTTCATGACATTTCCTTAATTAGCAAAAAAGTTACCGTTATAAAAATGATGCTGCTTTTAAAGTTTAAGAAAAAGTGGATTGCAGAGTTTCATGTTTTTTTATTAAGCATTGTTTTGATGGGAAAAATACTGTCCTAGCCAAAGAATGGATTATGGTGAATTTTGGTTAAAAGGTGGTATTCCGAATTTAAATGTGGTCGTATGAGCAAAAATGATGCAGATCGACCTGGTCGTCCAAATGAGGCAGTTACCGTTCATTAGGTTGTATTGGATGATCGAAAGATAAAATTGAGTGAGATTGCTGGCATCATAAAGATATCAACAGAGCGAGTTCAGTATATATTACATCATCATTTAAATATGAAAAAGCTTTCTGTTCGATGAGTGCCGCGATTTTTAACAGCTGAACAAAAACTGAAACATGTTTATGCTCCAAAGTATGTTTTGGAGATGTTTGAAGTAAATTCAACATAATTTTTACGACGATTTATAACAGTCGATGAGACGTGGATTCAATATTATACACCAGAGGCCAATAGACAGTCTGCGGAGTGGTTATAAGCGTGCAAAAGCCGACCAAAGCGGTCAAAGGCTCAAAAACCTGCGGAAAAGATGATGACCAGTGTCAAGTAGTATAATAAGTTATTGAATGAAAAAATTAAGAAAAATTATCCCCACTTAAATAAGACAAAAATCTTGTACCATCATGACAATGCAACGGCGCATTCATCTGATTTCAGAAATATTTAAATCTTTACATTATGAATTGCTTCCCCACTCCCCGTTTTCTCAAAGTCTGGTCCCAAGTGATTATTAATTGTTCCCAGAACTGAGCAGATGGCTCCAGGGAAGGAGATTTTCCACAAATGAAGAATTCATATCAGATACGGAAGCCTATATTGAAGAGTTTGACAAATCGTATTATTTCAAGGGTATTAAGATGTTAGAGAATCGTGGGAAGAAGTGCATTTCACTTAACCGAAATAACGTTGAAGAATAAAATTTATGTCTAATAAAAAAAAAACAGATTTTTCATTGCCACACACACAATATATTTTCCGTTACCGACTGTTGTTTATTTAAAAAGTAATACGTAGAGTTTGTTTTTAAATGAAGAATCAATTGAAATTCATAGAAATATATTTTATAACTATTTGAATCAGTTATTCAAAAAACAAACTATAAAAATCTACAGACATTCAGTAGGATTGATTAATTAATTGCACTGAAAAATTGAAACGAATGCAGACAATTCAATATTTTTTGAAACATAAATCAATCACTCTGCAAGGGTACCGTAATATGTCCTTTTTCAACGCTATGTAAGCCTAAAAGAAAAGATGGTTCGGAATTGGATTACCTGGGCCAGTAAACATGGTATGCAAGAAAGTCCCAATAAGACTTCAAATCTACGCAAATCTGCCAAGCGGTCATCTGTCACAGGAAAGCGCAACGAAGAAAGATGTACATTTCTACAAACATTTTTAGATGAGTTGCCAAAAATGGAGTCCCATTATTGCCGAAAAGGACACCAAAAAATTATATTTTGAATCGGATTTTTCCACCTATCACGAAATTTACCAGCTTTATGTAGCATAGTGCGATTCAAAAAAAGAAAATGGAAACAAAAAATTGTCCTATCCAATTTTTGCTCAATTATTAAAGGAATCCAACTATTCCATATTTTAACCTGGGAAAGATCAGTGCGATATGTGCGTATCTCATAAAGCTAGTAATTTGTCAGATGAAGACTATAAAAACATAGAGAAGAAATAAAAAAAATAAGTAAAGAAAAATATAAAGACATAAAAACTGGTGAGTCCGGAATATGTGCAGTTATATGTATGGATGTGCAAGCGGTAAAATTAATTCTTCAACTAAAGGCGAGTGCTGCATATTATAAAATGAAGCTACAACTACATAATTTCACAATATACAATATTTTGACACATGAATCAGACAATTATGTTTGGAATGAAACAGATGGATGTCTAGTAGCTTCCGTTTTTGCGACGTGTATTATTAAACACTTGAGGAAGATCCAAACTCGATCGCCACAAATCCATCACGTAATTATTTACTCAGATGGCTGTTTCTACCAAAACCGCCATGTAATATTGTCTACTGCATTGCTGGCTTTTAGTATGGAAACACAAATAACGATTGAACCAAACATTTTAATAAGTGGACATACGCAAATGAAATGTGACTCAAGCCATTCCCTTATAGAAAGAAAAATTAAAAATAAGCATTTATAAATAATTTTCCCTCGCAATTTGTGCAATTAATAAAGGAGGCACAAAAAGTTCCAGCACCCCTACAAGCTCACCATTTGCACTACGATTATTTTTTTTTTAATTTTGAAAACATTACTAAACGATACTCTTCGATTCGTCCTGGTAAAAATATTGCTTACTATAAAAGTTCTAGAAATGTATGTACTCAAACTTCTATTTTAAATTTTAGGCAGACGTATTGGTGACCTTACTGTAAATATGCTACGATCTTTTGACGTATAACCCATCCAGAAAAATATATTTCAAAACAGACATCACTACCGATTACGAATTTCTTCTAAATACATCAAGGTCGACGATTAAAGCTATCCCACCTGATTCTCTTTCTAAGGAGAAAATATCAATCACAAAAAAGAATTGGGACCACCTACAGGATTTGAAAAAGTTTTTACCTGCAGATTGCCATCTTTTTTATGATAACTTGTATTATAAGACCTAATTTTTTTACAGTTCACTTCTGATTAAATCCTTTCAATTTCATGAATTATTTCCTTTTCTTATTTTCAACTCAGTTTCAAAAAGCCCTAACATTAATTTTTTTTTTCAAAAATATCGATGAAAAAAGGGCCAATCTTAGTTAACTTCATTAAAATACAATTTTTTTTTTTAATTTAAAATTGCATTAAAGCTTTTTTTATATCTAAAATTTTACGGATCTTATTATATTTTTTCCTTCTCCTGTAAAGTAACAAAAAATCGAGTTACGCCTTTTTTACATAAAGCCATCGATATACAAATTTATTTCAAAAAAAATTACAAGAAATTATTTAAATATACATACCAACAAAGCCAATAAACATATTTACATCTGCATGTGTTGTGTTCTTTTTTGTAATTACATACAAATAAAAAAACTTTCAATTTGAAAAACAAACCACAAAAGTAGTTTGGTCTAACTTTTTGTCAGTAAAAATGTGATGGTTATTTTAAACGACTTTCTATTGTTTTTACTTTTGTAAACAATCATTGAAAATAAACAACTAAATGAGTTGAATATAATGAAAAAATCAATAGTCCTCTTTTTGATTGTATTTTCGATTAATTGAATATGTATTCTAAGTTGTTTTTAACGAAATAATATTATCAGTGTAGGCCACCGAGTAGTAGATGTTATATTCTAGTAGTAGATGTTCTATTCTATTTTATTAAAATAAAATATCGCATCTTTTTGAAAAAAAAAAAATTTTAAAAAATTATTTATAAAAAAGAAAAAGTTTAAATAAAAGATAACAATTTTAATATATATTTATAACGAATAAAATTGTTGCTTTATTAAAAATCGATATTATATTCAAATGAAAGGGAATCGATAAAACTATAAAACGGCATACCATTTTTTTAAACAAATTTCAGAACATGTACTAAATTTCGCATAATAAAATTAAAAACAAAAAAATCAAAATAAAAATTATACCCCTGAACCTAGCCTTAATTTAAAAATGTAAAACTAATTACGTTTTCGAATACATTTATTATTTTATTTAAGTTTTGAAATTTAAGACAAAGTTCGGAAATTTTTTCAATAGAAAGCCTGTGCTTTGGACATTATTCCACTTTCAGCGACGCATTATGGTCATAATCCCCATAATTAATTAGAAGTCTTCCTTATGGATTTTTCCCTCTGTTGTGTGTCCAACTAAGGCTTCACTAATAATGATATTTCGAGGATAATCCAAATAAAAATGGATATTATACCCATGGGGATTATCACCATTTCCCAGAGATGCCATTATGATTGAAAGTTTTCGGACCTAGTTTCAAAATGATTCCAATCCATTTAACATTTTTAGAACTATTCATCATAAGAGAATAAATACATATAAATAAAAGAGAGTTCCATAATAGCATATATTTGACTTGCTTCGCCCACTTTTTATGAAAAATGCATAAAAGTTGTTCCATGTTTTTAAGTTATTGAAAAAAGAATGATATTGGAAAAGAATTTATTGTAAAAGAATTTACTGGCGAAAATCTGACTGGGACAACCAACTGTGCTCTTGCACAATTGATTCAGTTGCCTTAACGAATCATTTTTTTTCTGTGTATAAAAATGTAATCCATATTTTTTTTTTATTTTAACATAAAGTAGTCTCTTTATAATCATTTCTAATTAATGTTTAAGTTATGAGTTATATGTTGCTTCTATACTGGTACATTTATAATAATACAACTTACTTTCATATTTTTAACCCATTTATTCCGTCGAAATGCAAAATTTCACAACAATATAACATCATGATGTTTATCGTAAATTCAAAAATTATTTTAACCCTCCGATGAGTGAGAAGGTCTCTAGGAACCTTTTTGCCTTTTCACACTGAAATTACTCCTACATCGGCCACTACAACCCCCTCCCCCCCAAAGTTACTCTGTATTCCAAGAGTATTTTGTTGCATTTACAATTTAAAAATCTCAAAATACTTTCTTTGCAATATTTTGAGAGTATTTTGTTATTGAGGTTTTAGTGAGAATAGTACGCGGACATGTGAATAGGTCCGTATGGACCTTGTACTGAATTTCACTAATAAATGCATGTTTTTGGGCATCATTATAATTTTTTTATTGTTTCAACACATAATTTACTTGTTCTGAACACAAAGACCTAAACTCAAAGACATTAGGGATGATGATAAAAACAAAAAATTCTAAGAAAAATTCTAAGACATGAACTTTATTGCTTTCAAGGAAAGGCATAATATTCTAATTTTATACTACTAGAAATAAACCAGTTCTTAGAATTTTTTGTTTTTATCATCATCCCTAATGTCTTTGAGTTTAGGTCTTTGTGTTCAGAACAAGTAAATTATGTGTTGAAACAATAAAAAATTATAATGATGATGAAGTAATCCCTAAATGTCTTTGAGTTCAGGTAGACGTACGGAAGAGTATAAAAGAAGTTGTAGTTTCGTAAACCAAATCAGTCAAAGTTTAGACAGCGAAGAGTAAAATCGTGTGTGATAGAAACAAAAATATAAATATGGCAGATACAAGTAATTTGGACGTTGCTCAAATGGTTGTACTATATACGCGGATAATTTCTTTACCACTCTTGACTTGGCGCGTATTTTGATGAGGAGGAAAACCGCATATGTTGGTACAGTGCGCTACAACAAAACATTCATTCCACAGGAGTTCAAAAAGAACCCGAAGCGCACCATCAATAGTACATTATTTGGGTTCAACGAAGGGGATATAGCGTTATGCTCATACGTGCCGAAAAAAAATAAAGTGGTGAACGTGCTCTCCACAATGCACTACATCTGCCGCGTTGACGAGCAAACCGAGAAGCGGAAGCCCTATGCCATATTAGATTACAACGCCAACAAATGCGGCGTTGATACCATGGATCAAATGCTTATAATATGCTGGACGTCGCTGCATTGGCTGCTTTTACGATTTACAACGAAATGAAGCCTATAAAAAGGAGTGACAGACGGCGGTCGTTCTTGTTACTGCTAGAAACAATTGGCCACACCAAATATCGAAGAACGTGCCCTGAACAAGCATATAACCTCATATCCAAGAATACGCAATGCGATGGAAACATTCGGTGTCAGGGTAAGAAAAACATCTTCAAATTCAAGAATAGAATATATATTTATTTGTTTTTATTTTTCTTTTCATTTCAGGTATTACCAAGACCGATGGAAGGCAATGCACCGTCGTTTGCGGCTAGGTCAAGTAGACCGTAATGTCGCCTTTGCCGTTCTGAGTACGGGCGGCAGCGGAAAACGCGGGCATACTGCTTCGGCTGCGGCAACGCTGTTTGCGGAGAACATTGCACACTTTTACATCGCTGCAACACTTGCGCACATTGCGGGGGACAAGAAGTACACGCTCAACAACAATAATTTTTAAACTTTTTTATAATAGTCTTAAGAAAATTCACGCAAAAAAAAAATTAAAAAAATTGAAAAAATTATTTTTGTATGTTGAATTTAGTTATAAACAATAAAAACAAAAAAAAAGTTTTTATATGAAAAAAACATGATTTACAAAAAAGGTCCATAGGGACCTTTTCACACGGCCGTGAAGTTCAGAACTGTTACTCATCGGAGGGTTAAAAAAAAATATATATAAAAAAATATATATATTTTTTTGTTATATATTTTTTTTTCAATTTTTATCATGCTCGAGATCATAATTATATGTAACTAACGAATAGTAAAAACATTAGTTTTTTCCAATTAAAACAAATAGTGTTTACAATTCGTTAGTAACATTTAATAAATTTAAAAAATATATAATTAAAACAGAGAGATCGAATAACATATACAAAAATAAAAAAATTTTTTATTTTTGTAATTTTTTTCTTTGGAACTTTTTTTAAAATTATAACCAATCGGAAGAGGAACTTTCTGTATACATAAAAATTAATGCATTTTTTATAAGCAAAAACAAGTGTGAGTTAAATAAAAAATTGTCTCGAACTTTGAGGAATTAGAGCTCAAATTTTAAATATTGTGGAGCTGACAAAGGGAAAAATATCAAAAATTTTTTTTGAGCGTTTCCGCTATCCACATTTGGAGTTGATTTCCCTGTAGTGTGTTTTTCAAATTTTATTTTTAAACTTTTTCCCAAACTGCTAAAAATAAATTAAATAAGACCAACTTTAAACGCGGATAGCGAACTATACCACCTTCAAATAAATTTTGTAATTTTTCACCTAATAAGCTGGATAGTTCGCTATTACGACAGATTTTCGAATTTCGAGACACCCTTTAAAGTTTTTATATCAGTTTAATCAAATTTTTATACCCTTCAGAGAGTTTTGTCACTACTAAAAAATAAAAAATCATTTTAAGATGAAAAACTTTTTTGTATGCGAAATAAATTATTTAGGAAAAATCTATTTTTGTGCTGAAAAAAATCTTTTTGTTGAGAAAAACTATTGTGAAAAAAAAAATTGTTTAAGGTAAAACAAAAATAATTTGAATATAAAATATAATTCAATTTCTATTAAAGTGTACTTTCTTGTATGCAAAATTTAAGGGTGCCTTACTACTAGATAGAATGTCTATTAAAGGTCCTTTCACTTAGAATAATGAACTTCCTCTTTCCTATTTTATTAATCTGTCCAGTGTTTAAAAAAGTTTGGGGTGAAAATGTGAAGGTCCATCTAAATTTTCAAAAAAAAATCGATTGGAATTCTCAAAAAATTCTCGCTTGGAATTCTCAAAAAAAATCACATGTTAACTAACTGGCATCAGGTACTATTGCATCAGATTTCAATTTCACAATTTTTTTTTCAATTTGAAAATTATTTTTTCAGATGAAAAATATTTAGTCTCTATCGTCCAGATGGTTAAAGAGACTATTGGCGAGATTTGAGAGAGGAAGCTATGTAGGTTCGAAGAGAAACTTCGGTAGAAGTTCTCTAAGGGGTTGGGGTACGCGTTTAGCTCTAGTGGAACTCTGGAATTAGCGTTTCTCCAACCAGAATGGATAGTTTAGAGTACCAACGGGAGATCTCGAATCATTTTTTGCAATATCTGTTCATGTATCTCGAAAAAATATATTACCCAGCAAGAAAACGCTGCAATCTATGTCAGCAGATCAACTAAGACTTGGTTTGTTGAACATGAAGTATCTGTTATGGAACTACTGTTATGGGGACTACTTGTGCGGAAAGCTTATGCTGAAAACGGTCAATTAAATTCGGTGGGAAAACTCAAAGTGGCAATTTTGAATGCTTGATGGCATATAAGGCTAGAAACACAAGAAAATTTAATAAATTCTTTGCCTAATGGCATTTATAACACGACTAATAAAAATGGTCAATGTATAAATTTATAATAAAAATTAGCTGTGCAATTTTTTGGGAATAATTGGCACTGACCTTATAATTTTGACGCATTATAAAATGTACATTTCACATATTTTGGTTCCTAGAATTAATGGAAAACAAATGATGAAAAACATTTGAGCAACAAGTATTTTAGGTATTGGCAATACCCAATAAACATTTTGCTGGAATTAAAGCCAAGTGTTATTCAAGTCAGGTTTATCATAATTTTGTATATTCCAGCAAAACGGACACTGAAATTCAAGTCGAAGATTTTAGTGAGAATATACTTTAATTCAAGCCTTGAATCGCAGTTCAATTCAAGTGCAAACAACATATTAATAGCACTTGTTTTCAAGCCTTAATATTAAGTTTAAACAAAGCCATACAAAAATGGAAATGATTGGTTTTGGTACAATTTATAAACCCATACATTTTATAATTTTAGTTTTGTATATATTTAATCTTGATTTTTTGACGTCTGATATTTTTTTCACTAATCCTTTTTTATTAAGAAGGGTAAAAATTTTTTAGAATCTTTCTGAGATAAGAAAAAAACATAATGCAAGGACAGAGTTTAGTTCCAAATAAAATATACTATATGCAATGTACAAATTTTAAATTCTCAACTACTTATAACTCCTGGGTGAGGGCATACAAAAATCCGTAAAAGTGAATTTTGAAATCGCTGTTAATCTATAAGTAGACCAAGATGGGTTAATTTTTACAAAAACAAAAAAGTAATACAAGGAACATTTTTTATAGTGAACACATTTTTAATTATATGCATATTGTAATTTACAGTAGATAGTAAAAGTACATTGTGGATAGTGTTGGCGTCTAGATTTTTTACTATATTTAAATTTACTGCATTTCTCGTACTGGTATTCTTGCTACAGTGACGATGATGATGATTCTATAGTCTCGTATGACAATTCTATTTCCAACAAAAGTTTTCTTTAAGCATTTCAATTGTCACTTTGAGCCGCAGAGAGAAGTACTTGTACGGTCAGATACTATAAATAACAGATGATGTAAAAGCAATGTTAGTTAGTAACAAGTAGTTGATTTTCTTTAAAGTTTTTAATAATTTGTTCTTTCCTTTTTCTAGCATTTACAATTTAAAAACCTCAAAATACTCTCTTTGCAATATTTTAGATTGCAATAAACATACTTTTAATTTAAAAGTTTATACTTTTTAAATAAAAACTTAATTTTAACACCCTGTTTTTATAAAGCGAAGGGATTAAATACTCCGGAGGAATTGTATGTGATTTGTTTTTGTTACAAAACAAAAATACATACAATTCTATTCTTTCTATAAAACATAGTACATATTTAATGTACTATATTGACTTATGAAATATTTCTTATGAATGATTTTAATAAATTTTACATTTACTGTTTAATTACTATTTGTATTAGCACCAAATAAAAAATTTCAAATCTATTATATCTATGACTTATCCTGTTTTTTCTAACACAATAATCCTTTCATGGCTGTCATCTGCAGATAAATCTCTAAATAAGAACCTATTAAATCTTTGAAAAATTTTGTTTATCGAAATTTTCATTCATCTCATTTCTATGGAATAAATAAACTTAGACATTTTGCAAACCGGAAATTTCATTTCAAATTCTATTTGTTTTTTTGCTAAAGTAGTAAAAGTAAAAGCTTAATATAATAGTTATTTAAAATTGAAGCACAGTTATAAAAAAAATCAATTAATACCTTACAATTAAATATTCCCAATAAACAAAGAAAATTTTAAAATTCAAGAAAAAGAATAGAACAAATTAAAAAAAAACTGTTAAACAAGCCCAATAAACATTGAAAAGTCAAAAATTCAAATGCTTTAAAATATTGCTTGTATTATGCTTTATTTTAAGTATTTTTACAGTCAAAATCAAGTTCATACAAAAAAAAATATTTTTTTTTCAGGTTGTTCGTTTATTATCAATATTTTAAAATGAAATTAAAACATTTGTTCAAATTTACAATTTTCCTTTAAAGATTTTAGTTAAATTTGAATTTCTTTCATGGATTTGATCGAAAAGTTAAGCCACATTTAAAGTGTGGTTAAACTTTAAGGGCCGATGTTGATTTTGAATAAAGCACAAATTATTTAGGAAATTATTGTTATATCTTTTTATTATGATAACATGGTATTTTTCAATTATGTATGGAACAAAATATCGGCCAAATGGCCGCCGCTACCTCGGCGGCACATCTCCACCCGATGGTCCAAATTTTCGATGACGCCGAGGCATAATTGAGGTTCTATGCCGTTAATGTGCCGAATTATCTCCTCCTGCAGCTCTTGAATTGTTGCTGGCTTATTGACGTATAGCTTTTCTTTAAAATAACCCCAAAGAAAGAAGTCCAACGGTGTCAAATCACATGATTTTGGTGGCCAAATGACATCGCCACCACGTGAGCCATTGTTCGTTAGCTGTGTGGCAAGGGGCACTGTCCTGTTGAAACCACATATCGTGCACATCCTTATCTTCCGATTCAGGCCATAAAAAGTTCGTTATTCTCTCACGATAACGAACACCATTCACAGAAACTGCCTGACCGGCCTCATTTTGGAAAAAGTACGGCCCGATGATGCCGCCAGCCCATAAACCGCACCAAGCAGTCACTCTTTGTGGGTGCATTGGTTTTTCGACAATCACTCTTGGATTTGCATTCGCCCAAATGCGGCAATTCTGCTTATTGACGAATCCACTGAGGTGAAAAAGTGCCTCATCATCCACTGTTGCCATTTCTTGTCACCATTCTGACCATTGACGACGTTTGGAATGGTCAAGAGGCTTTAGTTCTTGAATCAATTGCACCTTGTAAGCGTGTAAATACAAGTCTTTATGCATAATGTTCATCAACGATGAGCGTTAGAGGTGCAATTGTTGGGCACGACGCCACACTATCGCGAACAGCAGCAATATTTTCTGCAGTACGAGCTGTACGAGCATGCACTGGTGTTTTCACATCTCCTACAGACCCGGTTTGCTCAAATTTTTGCACGATTGTACGCACATTTGGACGATTAAATTGACCGAAAAAATCACGAAGTGTACGATATGCATTTGATTTGAAAGCCAATTTTCATAATAAGAATGAATAACTTTATCGCGTTGCTCGATTGTGTATGGTTCAAATTGAGTTAGTCTGAAATAGAAAAATGTCAAATAAAATGCAGAAAAAAACTTGACGTTTAGGTGTGGTTCACATTCAACATCGGCCCTTAAAATTTAACCACCCTTTATTTGGAGCTAAACTCTATCCTTACATTAAATTTTTTATTAATTCAAAAAGATTCTACACATTTCTACCCATCTAAAAAAAGGATTAATGAAAAAAACATAGGAGATCAAAAAATCAAGATTAAATATACAAAACTAAAATTATAACAAGTAAGAGCGGCTAAATTCGGCTATGCCGAATCTTATATACCCTTCACCATGGTATTCTGAAGGAGATGAATACATCGTTGGAATCTACTACCTCATAGCTCTCCACAAACAAGCGGTATCCCCATTTATTTTTTCTTAAATGTCCAAAAATTTTAATCCAAAATAATATGTCATGTAAAATCTCAAATTTATATTTTTCCATATGTTTCAGCGCTTTTCTTGTCAAATTTGGCATTTTCTAGGCAAAAAAAAGTTGGCGACACTACTATTTATTTTTTATTTATATCATTCACAATAGTTGTGAAACGTATTTAACCTACGTATTTATCTTCACACTCTTATTAAACAAAGGGATTTTACTGGAAAAATTAGAGGTAGTCCTGGTTTTTTGCTAATATCTCAGCCATTTATTAACCGATCTGTCTGATTTTTAATAGCAAACAGAAATGGATCACATGTAACAGAAATAAAAAAGAATCAAGTCCTCATCATGTCTGGGTTCTTCGGAAAACCCATTTCAACACACAGACGGACAGACGGACAGACGGACAGACGGACAGACGGACAGACGGACATCGTTAAATCAACTTCGCTCTTCATATGGACCCAGAATATATATACTTTATAGGGTCTAAGATCAATATTGTAGAAATTACAAACGGAATGACAAACTTATATATACCCTTCCATCTATGGTGAAGGGTATAAAAATGAATGAGTTAATAAATTGTAGCAAAACCAATCATTACCGTATTTTTATGGCTTTGCTTAAACTTGAATGAGGGTTGTTTAAACTTGAATTGAACTGTGAATAAAATGTTGAACGAAAATACTTTCTCACTGTAACGTTTGCCCTGAATTCCAGTGTCTGTTGTGCTGGAATGCTATTGAAATAAAGTGTAATTAAAGTATAAATTAAGGCTTGAAATTGAAAAACATGGCTTAAATAACACTTGATTTTATCTTCAGTTCTAGCAAAAATGCTTATTGGATTCTAAAAAGTTTGTTATTGTTTTCTTTGTTTAAAAGTTTTTACTGTATTTTTTTTTTCTAGTATTTAAATGATAATTAAGTAACAAAAATCAATCAATTTCTAAAGACTTATTACTGGGCATTTGTAGTAATATTGTTGCCATTGTCGTTATTATTTCCATAGTCAATTATCGAACAATTGTCTAAATATTTCGCTTCAGTTGATTATAATTTAATTGATTTTTGTACAGTAAAACTTTTATTATAAATTTTCTTTCTTATTAAAATGCCGGCACCACAAAAGTCGTTAATCACCGCTACTTCAGTTGGTCTTCAATTATTCATAAAATTTTACGATAATTTTTCTGGCTTTGAAAGAAATATATATAATTATTAAAAACGTTATTTCTATTTATGTCCCTAATTATATATATGTTTCTTATAATACTGTTACAAATTTTTATTTGTATAATTTATTATTATTACAGTAGTAAATATTTGCTGGATTATGTCACGAGAAGTCTAACTTAAATGCATAATTTTTTAATAAAAGATATATTTTTAATAAGAGGTTCTATTTTAATAAAAAGTACTTTTTTAATAAAAGGTACTTTTTAATAAAAGATACTTTTTTAATAAAAGATACTTTTTTAATAAAAGGTACTTTTTTAATAAAATGTACTCTTTTAGATTTTTAATAAAAAATACTTTTGAATAAAAGGTACTATTTAAATAATACGTATTTTTTTAATAAAAGAACTTTTTTAATATAAGGTACTTTTTTAATAAAAGACACTTTTTTAGTAAAAGGTACTTTTTTAATAAATGGTACTTTTTTAATAAAAGGTACTTTTTTAATAAATGGTACTTTTTTAATAAAATGTACTTTTTTAGTAAAAGGTACTTTTTTAATAAAATGTACTTTTTTAGTAAAAGGTACTTTTTTATTAAATGGTACTTTTTAATAAAAGGTACTTTTTTAATAAAAGGTACTTTTTTAATAAAAGGTACTTTTTTAATAAAAGGTACTTTTTTAATAAAAGGTACTTTTTTAATAAAAGGTACTTTTTTAATAAAAGGTACTTTTTTAATAAAAGGTACTTTTTTAATAAAAGGTACTTTTTTAAAAAAGTACTTTTTTAATATAAGGTACTTTTTAAATAAAAGGTACTTTTTAAAAAAAAGGTACTTTTTTAACAAAATGTGGTTTTTTAATAAAAGGTACTTTTTTAATAAAAAGATACTTTTTTAATAAAAGGTACTTTTTTAATAAAAGGTACTTTTTAATAAAAGATACTTTTTTAATAAAAGATACTTTTTTAACAAAAGGAACTTTTTTAATAAAATTAACTCTTTTAGATTTTTAATAAAAAATACTTTTGAATAAAAGGTACTATTTAAATAATACGTATTTTTTTAATAAAATAACTTTTTTATTATAAGGTACTTTTTTTATAAAAGACACTTTTTTAGTAAAAGGTACTTTTTTTAATAAATGGTACTTTTTTAATAAAAGGTACTTTTTTAATAAATGGTACTTTTTTAATAAAATGTACTTTTTTAGTAAAAGGTACTTTTTTAATAAAATGTACTTTTTTAGTAAAAGGAACTTTTTTATTAAATGGTACAAAAAAGTAAAAACAATAAAAGGTACTTTTTTAATAAAAGGTACTTTTTATTAATAATTGCTCAAATATGTTCATATATTAACATATGTGAGGCGAAAGCCCGGTCACTCACTAGCAAAAAGTATCTGTGGATCATGAAAATTATTAAAACTACATTATTGGTGACGAGGCCAATAATCCAGGGAACACATCTTTTTTATATCAGTTTGCTATCTAAAAATGTTTCGTCAAGCCGCTTAGTGGCAGACTTCCCATTATATTGTACTGTAAAAATTTCTAAATCTATTTTAAGCTAGATATCGAGAGTAATGTAAACATAACCTTAAAGAATGTTAAACACCCTAACAAATTTGTTAAGAATAGCGGTTATTTAGTAAAAAAAATGTTAAT
Organism: Eustalomyia histrio; assembly: GCA_949748255.1. Classification (NCBI taxonomy): domain Eukaryota; kingdom Metazoa; phylum Arthropoda; class Insecta; order Diptera; family Anthomyiidae; genus Eustalomyia; species Eustalomyia histrio. The sequence continues at coordinate 61,165,532 of OX456527.1, read as the reverse complement.
ACACTTAAAGTGGATCAATTTGTATAAAATTAATATACGAACATATCGTGAACTGAAATTCAATATCAAAAATTCAATTTAAAAACTATAATTTTTTTTTTTCTTTTTTTGATTATGATATGTTTGGATATTGATATTGAATTTGTAGCTTAAAAAATTTTAAATTATCTTTAACTTTAAATTTTATTATGTAACAAATAAGTCGTTGTATTTTTCTTATAACAAAATTTTTGTTTAAAAATCAGCAACAATGACACTTACGACAAGTACTTACGTTACTTAGAATTTCAGCTAACGATATTCATATGTATATATATTTATATATGTATTTCAATTATTTTTACACGCTTGCCGTTATTTTTTATATATTTTTTATAAAGCTTTAGATATATATTATGAAATCTTTTTAGGTAAATATTAAACAAAATTAAAAAAAAACTCTTACAGCTTTATTTATAGACATAACAGTCTTAAGAAACAAATTAGCATGTAAAACAACAACAAATTTTAATTTATAAGAGTGTTAAAAGAATCAAAAAACGTAAAAACAATTTAAAAAATACTTTATTATTTTTTTTTATTTATAGTTTTTAGTAAATTTATTGATGTTTAAATGTTATAAAAAACAAAACGCTTTCCACTATTTCACTTTATTAAAAAAAGTTTTAAAAGTTGTAGCTTAAACCACGTTGATTACGTCGTAGTCTTTGATTGTTACTAGTGATGCAAACTTTGCGAACTAAAAAGCGCAATAAAAATTGTAAAAACCGTAGGTATTTTCTTAAAGGTTTTCTTTAGGTTTAAAAAAGCACCAGCCAATTTTTTTCTTTTTGAGAGGAGATTTTAAAATTGTTTCTACAAGTTCTCAGAAATTTAAGAATATTTTTCATGCTTTTCTATAACTAAATAAAAATATAAGTATAATTATAACTAATTTTTAACTTCTCCAAATGTACCATAAACGAGAATCCATATTCCAAATTTCTTTATATACGATTTTGATGTTAAAAGAAAAAATGATTAAAAAGCACTAACCAGGAATTACAAAAGCACCTGCGTAGTGCATTTTTATGCATTGGCATCACAAATAGTGCCAAAAGCGCCATGTTGGCAACATTGAGTGTTATATGCTTTCCAAAATTTCCAAAAATTTAACAGAGAAGCATGTGTAAGGAAAATATTTTAATTAAAGTTTCCAATGATTTATACAGTAAGTGTAAAAGAAATGTACGCGTCAATACAGGTATCTTTTTAAATCATATGTTTACCCTTTAATACCCAAGGCTGCTAAAAAGGGAAATTTTTTGATTAAATAACAATATTTTATTAAATAAATTGAATTATATCGAAAGAAAACTACTTTTTTCTCGTTCAGAGATTTTTTATGCAATGAGTGAAATTAAAGTGAGAAGGATGTAAAGTCAAACTTACGTAAATTTGGAAAAATTAACTTTTTAAAACAGAAAAAATATTAAAAAAAATCGTCAAAAAAATATTTACGCTCTGGTAAATATTCTTGATAATGGCAAGCCTAGTCTGGGGTCCCAACTGTAAAATGAGATTTTTTTGTTCCAGGATACACATGCTACCGTCAGGAGTAAGTAGTAAGCAAATTTAATTTTGTCAAAGTAATTTATTTTTTGTGTCGATCTCGCTTAATTTCGCAATTTTCAAAAAGCGATAATCGCCATAACTTTTAAAATAACAAGACTAGATCACCTCTTTTAGGTACATAATTTCATTTTATTGAAAGTGTTATTTATAGCGAAAACTGATATTATTTGAGTATTGGATTTCTTGCTTTGTCTTCAACCTTTATTGTGCTATATCGCCTACATAAAGCCATAAATCAAAAATTTACTATTTTTTTCATTGTAAGTATTCAATTCCAAATACAAAGTATAAATATTATCAATATCAGAAGAAAGAGCATTAGGGGGTTAATTTGACACTGACCAAAATAAGTCGCTTTATGCTTAAACAACTTTGAAAAATATTGCGAACTTATTTTCAAAATGAGTGCTGTGTTGCCCAAACTGCGCGTTTTTTGTAAACAAGTTTTTGCCAAAATGAAGCAGCCACCGCGCCTGCTATACACAAGTTTGTATAAAAAACTCATGGACTGGCTTGCTGGCGGACAACACTCATGTTCCCCGTTGTCATACGAACTAATGACTTTTCATTATATTCAGCCCATTGTGTTGTTTATTTTCAATCATTGTTTCATAATCGACAAAAGTAAAATAGTTTTGTATATAAACAAACTATTTTGGTTGAAAAAAAAACAAAAAGGAATCATATGATTTTTTTAGAAACATTTAACAGAAAATATCAATGCCTACTAAATGCCTGTAAATTTTTAGAGTTTGTTTTTTGAATGACTTATTCAAAAAGTTAAAAAATATATTTTTATGTATTTCAATTGATTCTTCATCTAAAAACAAACTCTACGTATTACTTTTTATGTAAACTACAGTCCGTAACGGAAAATATATTGTGAGTGTACCGAGTACCGATAAGTATGGGCCTGCTGTGGAAAGTAAGCAAAACAATCCAAGAACATCGAAGTGCTATCGATCTCAACAACTCGGATTATAACGCACCAGCATGATGAGAATTGTGCACAAAAATCTCGTATTATTACCTTATAAGTTCCAATTGACCCAGAAATTATAGGCAAACGCCTTCCACATTGTTACGGCTACTTAGTTTGGAAGCTCCTATCGGATATGAAATTTCACCGCAAAAATCATCTTTTCTGATGCGGTACATTTTAATCTCGGCCGCTATGACAGCCAACAAAATTGCCGCATCTGGGGATGGGAAAACTCGCACGTCATTATCGAGAAGCCAAAGAGAGTGAGAGTTTGAAGTGAATTTTGCTGAATGGATTTGAAGTACCCTGTGTATCCCCGTAAGTGATCCTTAAATTATCATTCATAATTTTGAGGATAATCATATCGGTTAAACTAAAATCTATTAAAAAAAAGTCAAATATTTTGAAGTTGTTTTCCGAAATATTGACCCGAAAAAAATGTTTGCCAGAATCAGGAAAAAATATGAAAAAAAAGTTAAAAGATGCAATTTTTGACGCTATTTTGATTTTCTATTAAACATCAGAGTTTTATACAAAATCGCCAACTTAAAATAAATCTAACTGATTTTAAATACCAACAAGTTTTAACACCAAAATTAAGAATTCGAATTAAAGAGTTACAAACAATTTGCTTATAAATATTAAAATTACCTTCGGATTAGTGAAAATTCCGATTAACCTCATTCGGATTATCGAGTGTTTACTGTATTTTAGTTTATTGAATATAAAAAAATGCTATCTTGCAACATGAAATTATTTTTAACTAAAATTTTTTAACTTTTATCAAGAGTTTCCAGCAGTAAGAGGTTAAATCCTTAAATCTTTTTTTATAATCTTCTCCTCCTATATCTGCTTTTTTTCAATTTTATGAAAAATATATTTTTTTTGTAAATTTAACAATTTAGTTGTATAATCTGAAATAAAAAATGTTGTATATACTCGTATTCACCTTTATGTGACATTAATCATCATTAAGATAGTGCTTGCATATGGAAATCAGTGCACTGTGGGGTATTTTTTAAATATTTTGAAAAAATGTGTACTTTCTGACGAGAGACCCCACAGACCCATTGCGTTCTCAAATTAGGGCACTAACCAATTTTCTATTTATGAACTGATTTAAAAAATCATCAGAATTTTTATATCTGCTGGTAAAGGCCTACAAAAGACAAGTTAACTTATGTGGATTATTATATAGATCATAAATTATTCGCATTTGAAAATTAAAATTTTACATTTCTGCAAAAACCTGGCACAGTTTTTCGCCAATGGAAAAGCTAAATCAAGTCAAGTTGATAATATTTGCCACTAATTATTATATTTCATAAAGAAAATCTCTATTAAATTTCTCGTTTGCAGGCATTTAAAGTTAAAAAATAAACATAAATTAATTTTATTTATTTTTTGGGTAAAAAGGCAACAAAAGGCCAAATTTTTTTAAGAACACCATAGAGTGTTTACATTTTTCTGAAAGCCTACTTCTTCTAGATGCACTTAACGCGAAAAATTTTTCACTATCTGCTAACTGTTCCAAAACTATTCCAAATTCAATTATTTAATACTCCAAACTATTACTATTTTTTTTTTCTGTACTTTAACTGGTACATAATATATTTTCTCATAGTTTTTCACTAGTTGCTTAGATATGAATAATATTTTGTATATACCTCAAATGTTTTTCACCTCAAAAAACTATTTTCACTACTAAAATTTTTTTTCACCACAAAAAATTGTTCTCACCTCAAATAATTCACCCCAAAAAATATGCTTTTTTGCATCAAAAAAAGTTTTTCCCTCAAAAATTTTTTCACCTCAATAATTTTACTTTAAAAGTTTTTACATTATTTGTATTAAAAACAGTAGAGAACATTTTTTAGGACATTGGTGGAGGGTATTCAAAGATTCGACAGAACCGAATTTAAGCCTTTTTTTACTTGTTTTTTTTTTGAGTTTTTAGGAATAAGTTTCTCTTCGCAGAAAGTTCGCAAATATATCTAAAGACTTGTGAGAAGCAAAATTTCTGTCTAAAGTACATACTCTTTGGTGCCACTATCATGAATTTATATGCATAGATATATGACATAGATATATGAGTACAGTTGAGTTTGGATATGGAAGAATATGTGAAATTATGAAGTAAATCCATTTGACAAATAAAAAACAGACTAACTTCAGTGCTGACAACCGCAGAGAAATAAAATCGAATTCAATTTACTTTTTAGTTGAGTAAATTCCTTTTTAAACATTCTTTAGAATTCATTCGATCGAATTCACATTTAAGAAATTCAATCAATTTATCGCTTTCGATTTTACTAATCATTTACAATTTGAGAATTTAATTAATCAATCGTTGGGAATTCAATCGATTATGGCATTTATTCATTCATTCCTTCAATCATTCGATTTTGTTTTATGAGATTGAGAAATTGGAAAAATTAACAACTATGTTCTTTTATTACAGTAAATTAAAGAACTTCTTACAAATACTAGAAAAAAACAACAGAAAGCAATTATTAAATTCACTGTTAAAAAGGATAAATTTTAAATAAAATTGGAAAAATCAAAATAAATAAATACAATTTTATATCACCAAACATTACAAGGTAAAAAATCCAAAAGACGACACATAGGTGGCGCCACTATTGAAAAATTCATATGATTTTTTGGAACTACCAAACTTCAGATGATAAATACCTGTCAAAAGTTAATAATCGTAAAATCGATTTGATACGGCCATATGAAATGCCTATGGCATCAATAATATCACGCACTTTTACTCTTCGATCGGCGAACACCATATCGTGGATTTTTTTACCTCAATTGGCCGTCCAGAACGTTCAGCGTCATTTGCATTTGTGCGACCACAACGAAAGTCTGTATACCACTTTTTTACCATTGAAATCGATGGTGCAGAGTCCCCATTGTATTTATCAAGCTTTTTCTTGGTTTGATTGACATTTTTTTCCCGCAAAAAATAATGTTTAGTGAACACTGGAACTTCACTTTTTTCCATTTTTAAAATAAACTACGAGGTTTTATGTTTTGAACAGCTGTTAAACGCATAGTAAATGACGGAACTTGCTCAAAATTTAATAGTAGTCTATTAACATATAACTACGAGGGAAGTTCGAAAAGTCATGGACTTATTAATCCGCCCTCGTACCTTAAAGATATCTAAGGAACCTGTCGGTTTTATTTTGCATAAACATTTTTCTATAAGAGGGCAGTTTTCAAAATGGGTGCCACGTTTGCTCACAGGGCACCAAAAGCAACAACGTAACGATGATTCCAAATGAAGACCACACTGCACGAATTATACTTTCAATTACTTCCGCACACAAAGTCTTCGACAGATTTGACTCCCGGAGATATTTTTCTGTTTTCAGACCTCAAAAAAAAAATGCTTGCTGGCCAAGTTAAATCATTATCAGTGTGTTAGAAAGGCATTTGAGTGATTGTTTCGCTCTTGAAGAAGACTATGTTGATGAATATATTCGAATTTGGCCAAAAAAAATGTTGTTTTATCGGTTATCCTAAGGATTTTTCACCCGATGTGTTATAAGCCTCTCTCCCTTTCACTCTGCAATAAAGAGTTCTCGAGATAAAACAGCTTTTTAGTTTTCGAGATATGGACGATTGAAAATTTATATAAGCGATTAAATTCGATCATGTTTTTTATTTTTGAAATATTTTTTATTTATTAGCGATTTTTTTTAATGTTGGGGATTTTTTTAAATTTTCTTTTGGCGACTTTTTTAAATTTTAGCGATTTTTTTTAAAATATGTGTTTTTCGAAACGTAAAAATTTTTTAATTTTGCCTTTTTTAAATTCAAGTGAATTTGTTTTCACTTTGGCGAATTTTACACTTTTTAGCGATTTTTCCAATTTTAAGGATTCTCTGTTGTTTAACAGTTTTTTGTTTTGGGCATTCTTTTCTGATGGTGTTTTTTCAGTTTTGGCGATTTTTTTTTTAATTCTACTTATTTTTTTGATGTTGTTGATTTTTTTAATTTTTTAAATTTTGTTTTCTTGTATTTTTAAAAAAAAATCTTAAAATACATTTAATTAAAACTAATAACGTAGTTATTTATTTTCTAAATTTGAAAATCGAGTGAAAAAGTCTAATGTTATTCTTAAATTACTCAATCGGATGAAACAAAATCGAATGAACAATAAGTCCCAAAATCTGCAAATCGATTGCATACAAATCGACTGAATTCCCAACAATTGAGTTAAGTGATTAATCAAACGAATAAGTCGTAAAAAATTAAATCAATTGAGACCAACTAATAATTCATTCCCATTCAAAAATTATAGTTTGATAATTCAATCATTCCATATCCAATCAAAAGTAAAAATCAGTTCTTGCGAACTATCACCAAAAAAAACAAACATTAATAGGAAACCATATTCTACAAAACGCTGCCAAAAATATAGAAGACAGATTGATTACTTAAAAGAAGCCCAGAAATAGTCTGGTAACATTTGGTGGTGTTAGCTGATTGCCTATTATTACAACCGAATTTCTATGTTATCAAGACAAAGTTGTTTTCTAGTTGAAATAATCGTAACCACTGTAGAAATGTTTGCTCTTTTTCCTCCAACATTAACGATACTGGTATCTTGCAAAGACTACTTGGTTGGCCTAACACGTGACTTATTGAACAACATATTTGAAAACATCTTAAACATGCAATAATGTTCCAGCAAAAACAACAACCACACACACAGGTGTTTTCTGTAGCTGAGTATTTATTTTGAAAGATGTATAGAGTATTTAAGATAAAAAAGTGATTCCAGTCAACAAAAAGAATTATTGATAATAGTTACTAAAAAAATTATGAAAAATTATTTACACATGCAAAACAACATATCATAATCAGATATACTATCGCATACACAATTACAGGTTATTTTTCAAAGATAAAACGATAACGACAGAAAAAGGAGCTGCTTAAAATGTTAAGCAACAATTGTGAGAATATTAAACCTTAAAGCTGCAATAAAAGAAAATAATAATGAAATATGTCCCAAAACAAATTTAATAACTTCCAAAGTTTTCAGAATTAAAAATTTAATTAATGAATTAAATCTTTGAAGCTCTACTCTAAACTACATATAGTATTCGACAACCCTATTCTACTATTATTAAGTATTGTGTTTAAAAATCGGCAAAAAAATCAAATAATAACGTTTTGAATATTATATTTAGTGTGGCTGCTGGCTAAATAAATTCTTTATTAAATTCAGTTTATCAAAATTTTAGCATCGATACACAGAGAATTTTAAAAACCAAAACAGCACAAAAATGTGGAATATTCCTGGCCAAATTTTCAGTGATACCCATAGAATAACTATTTGGTTTTTTTATTAGCATTTCATATTTTTTATTTCAATTGATATTTTCTGAATTTCAAAATGGTGTTTTTTTTTAAATGTGAATTTTTTATTTACAATTACTATTTTTGTTTTAAATGAAAATTTTGTTTTTTAAATAATAATAAATTTTTAATAAGTCAGTAAATTAGTAATCGATATGTTGAATTCGATGCGGAGAAATGCTGAGGAGGAGTTCATACTGAAATCGCAAAGTTGTATGTTATAGAGTAAGCAAGACGGGTAAGAACATAAAAATACCGTTCAAATTTAGACACACATGATCTGACGGTATATTAGAGATCAGTTTTATTCATTCCATTTTTAGATGAAATAATCTTAAGTATGACAAATAGATTTTCCGGTTATATAAATTTGTTAAAGAATTCTGTCTAATGAATTTTGCAGCCTCATAGAATTTTATCAAAATTATCTAAAAGGGGAGAGAAGCTTTACAACTTTACAACACAATAATAATCAAAACGTACTAAAGGAATTCACTGGACGAAGTAAGACTTTCTGCATTGGCCGTAATGTCTGTATATTTTGAAGAGTTAGACCCGGACAAAATTTTTGACAGATTTATGTGAAAAACCATCGCATTAATTTTTAATATTAAATGTAGACATTAGATCTCAGACAGTATGATAAATATGTTTTAAATAAAAATTTTATATGAATTAAAAAGCTGTACATTTTGTTTTAAATGCTTCAAATTAATCAAAAAAAAAAAATTAAATCGAAAATTTACAGCGGTTTGGGCAACGCGTTAAAGTAAATATATTTTCCTATTTGAACCCCCTATTTTACCACGCTATTTTTGAAAATTTCGAAAAGTACCTTATCAGTGAATATGCATAGACATCAGGGACAAATATTTTAAATTTGAGGTAATCGGTGCGATATTCTCATGCGTTACCTTGTAATGATAGCTCGTTATCTTTTTTATTATTTGCAAGCATAAAGAAATAAGTTACTCATTATTGATTACGTAATATATGATTTATAAATGTACAGTAATAATTGAAATATTTTTGAAAATCTATTTTTAGATACATTACTTTGTGTTTTTTGGTAAGCAAAGAGATGATGTATGTTTGTTTTGATAACACTAGCGAAAAAACCAAGCGCAACAATTCATTTAAGTTTAAAGCAATTTAATACTATATGCGTCGATAGCTTAGTGGGTAGAGTTCTTGGCTGGCAACCAAATTTCCCTGGTTCGATTCCCATCTTGACCACATTATTTTTAATTACAAATAATTAAATAAAATATTTATAATATTTTTTTTTTTAATAAAAATTCCTCTTATTAAAAAATCTATTTTAGACACATTACTTTTTCCATTCTCGTAACCATATAAGTAACCCCTTACATTATCACCTCTAGAGTAACTTTGAGATCCATCGCCTGTAAAATTCATCAATGAAGTAAGGTGTAAAGTAATCCATCGGCCCCTATGGCCATACATTACTTTACCCATTATTTGGTAATGTGTGGTTTTGCTGGGAGCCTCAGAAGTTTGGACAGGCCTTCAAGCGGAAGACATTCCACTTTTAAGATCTCATTTTAGCTCACACTCCATTGAATATGCTTTTTAATTTTCAGGTTTCTATCCAAAGTAGCTTGAGCGGGCAGCGACGGGACGTCTGCATTAGTCAGTCAGTTATTATTTTACAATATATATAGAGATTTATATTTTCTTTTGTAAAACGATCGCCAGATTTAGCTCCCTGGAATTATTTTTTGTAATCCAACTTGAAAAAATGGCAGTTGATGGTTATTTTAAAGAGCTAGAGAGTTCTTACTGTAAACAGGGTATCGAAGCTATTGAATATCGCTGGAAAAGTGTATCGAGCGAGAAAAAAGTGTAGAAATCTAGGTGTAACAAAATATATTTATTTCACAAAAAAAATTGTCCCGTGATAGGTGAAAACTGAACGGGTTCCGAAAATATATATCACAAGACCGGTTTAAAAGTCATGAAATGTTCTTTTGCGGTGGTTCTGTGATATGTTCTTTGGACTTTGTTGTGTGAAATGTTCTTTTACACCAGTCCTGTGACATGTCCTTGAGGGGGTCATCCTAGGACAAGCCCATGTTAAAGTCACCGGTCTTTTTCATATAAAAAAACCGGTCCCGTGACTAGTCCCTATCACAATAAACCGATCACGTAACGTGTCCTAGGATAGGTGCTTTTCCCGCAGGGAGCTCTACACAATTTTATTTTAATATAATTTTGGATGACTTTATACAACATACTGGAAAGACTGAGAAACAAATACAAGTTTTTTGATATAAAAAGAAACCCTGAGTCCAAAATACAAGGAACATGGATATTAAACAATAATAATCTTTTTTCGAGGTTTTTATGCGTTTGTACGATAAAAAAAACAATTTCAAAAAATAACATTAAAGCTCCTCCCTTAAAGTTCAAAATAGGGGCGACCAGAAACAATACAGTTCCATTCATTTTTTTCTCTTATTCTTCAGAACAAGAGTGATTATTCAAAAAGTTTTAAATTAACCGTTTTAAGGTAATTGAAAGTTCATGTTTTAATATTTGTAAAAAGGGCAAATAGTTTTATAATATTATACAAAAGTTCCAATGAGGAGTGGGAAACACAAAGCATATTTCAAAAACTAAATCTGTTGATAACTTTATACTATGTAACGCAAAACGAATATAATCTTAAAAACTGTCAAATACCTTCCTTGGGAATTAATAAAAAGTAAAACACTTAAACAACATCCCAGTTGGAAATGTCATAAGACACCTTCAAGACGCTTTAAAAATTTACTAAGCGTCATGAAGACGCCTTTATGAGATTTTCAACTAGTTTATATTATAACTTATACGTCATATATTATACAATTTATTAGTACATGCAGAGAAAAAAACATGGTTGGGACACTCATATTCGAAGAGCATTATATATTTGTACGATTATGATTGAGCCCACCATAGTCGTACTTTATAAATAATAGTTATAATATTATGATTCGAAAGTATGAAAATTTTTTTAAATTTAAGCATATTTCTTTAAGATATTTTATTCTTAAAAAAAATTGACGCTAAGGACTTTTTCAAGAAAACTTTGATTCTAGAGACTTTTTATAAGAAGGACTTTTGAATAAAAATACATAGATTCTTTAGACTTTTTCTAATAGAAAAATTCTTAGATTTTAAGGAAATTTTTAAAACGTTTTTTTAGAATTTTTCTGTTAGAAAAAGTCCTTAGAATCTAAGTATTTTTTATGATGAATAGCCCTCAGAATTTAGCAATTTTTTATTCAAAGAAAGGCCTTAGAATCTAAGATGTTTTAAAAATATATGAATTTTTTGTAAGAAACAGTTTGCACAGTCCAATAAATTTACTTTAAGAAAACGTCCATAAAATCTGCAAATGTTTCTATTCGAAAAATGTATAAGACACCTTTTCGTACAAAACAACTCTTGTGTTCTACAGACTTTTTCGTATGCAAAAATATTTTATTAATATTCTGAAAACTTTATCGTTATATTTCAAGAACCCAGCAAAGAGAAAAAAGTAACAAAATAAGAGAAAGAGAAGCAATGATTTTAATTTCGGTTTGGTAAAAATTTTAATCGGAACCAATGATTTTTAGATAAGGTGTAAGTTTTCTTTGATGGTCCCACTTCATTGCCTCTAAAACAGTTCTTAGGGTTTAGATCTTTTGATGATCCCAAATAAATTTTTAATTTTTATTTAAAATTTAAACGGGACATTTTGTATTCGAATATTATCCTTAATATCCCGTTAGCTTATGCTAGGGAATTTAACTGACACATTTGTTGTTGTTTCCCATATAAAGTTTAATTTTGACTGCTGGTTAAATTATAACAGGACATTCAAAGCCTTATTTATTAAATTACTTTATTCTAAATTCGTAGTTAAAAATTGATACAAATCACTTAAACCTGATAACTTGTTTCAAAATAACCAAAGTTATGTACTTAATCATAGTTAGGAATATAAAAATGTATATGAAAATATCTGTGGTTAACACATAACTTAGATTGTTTTTAAAATAAGTTAACCGTCATAGCTTTGAAAATGGCTAAATTTTAAAAGAGCTAAATTTCACAATTTTGGAGATTGTGAAATTTTTGTTTGGCAGTTCAAAAGCAGAAGAGGAAAATAAGAACTAAATGATATTTTGGAATCAATGTAAAATTAATTCCTTAAGATTCACTTCCATTTATTTTTGCTGGGTAATGAATTAATAAACATATATTTAAAAAAAAAAAATTATAAAAAATGTTTTATTCATTGATTTTTGTCAGCATTTTTGTTGCCATAATCTGGTTACAGCCAATCATGTTATAAAATAGAAATTGGCAAACTTTTGTAATGGGTGCGATATTCTCATGCGTTACCTTGTAATGACAGCTCGTTACTTTTTTCATTATTCACAAGCATAAAGTAATAAGTTATTCATTATTGATTACGTAATATATGATTTATAAATGTAAAGTAATAATTAAAATATTTTTGAAAATTTAATTTTGGATACATTATTTTGTATTTTTTTATAAGTAAAAGGGTAATGTATGTTTATTTTGATAACACTAGCGAAAAAACGAAGCGCAACAATTCATTTAATTAAATACTATGCGTCGATAGCTCATTGGGTAGAGTTCTTGGCTGGCAACCAGATTTCCCTGGTTCGATTCCCATCATGATCACATTATTTTTAACGTTTAAAATATTTGTAATATTTTTTTTAAATAAAAATCCCTCTTTCTTAAAAATATATTTTTAGACACATTACTTTTTCCATTCTCGTAACCATATAAGTAACCCCTTACATTATCAACTCAAACGTAATGGGTATATACATTACTTTGAGGCTCATCGCCTGTAAAATTCATCAGTGAAGTGAGGTGTAAAGTAATCCATCGGCCCCTATGGCTATACATTACTTTACCCATTATTTGGTAATCCGTGGTTTTGCATTGCATAATAATGATGGTAGCGACCATAACCTTCTTAACAAGCATAATATGCAACAAACATAATATAGTAGTAGTGATCATGTTTCAACCATATTTTTTCTCTGCTTACAGGAATACTGAAGTTTCTTAAATTCCAATAAACTTCTTGTCAATGACAATTTTCAAACAGCAAAAATCGATATCCCAAATATAGCAGGCATTTGCTTTTTAAACACTGAAAACCTAAACACATTGTCGGGTTTGATTTTTCAAAGCCAAAGTAGAAAAAAAATTAATTTAATTTTCATCTCGCTGTCTCTTTAATGGGTAAGTTAATATCAATGTTGTTGCACAATATAGTAAAGTGTTGTTGCCAGTTCACGTTTCGCGCCAGACAAATAACAAAATACATGCAGTCTCCCGTTCGCCTCGAAATGAATATATTGTGGAAACTCCCTATTAGTCTGGTCTTATGCTAGCATCACCCATCTGTTCATTTTGTTTGTGGTCTTCAATTCCATTAAAGGTTTCTGGTATTTCTTTTGATTTGCTTTCATTTTCAGGGGTAAATAGCAGCAAGTAGTTTTTGTTCAATTGCCAACATCCAAAAGCAACGCACTTTGATTTTATTTTTCTCGTAGTCGACATCATCTTCTTAGACGTCTTTGTCAACTAATACGACGTCTACTACAATAACTGTTATTGTCGTGATTGGCATGTGGTTAAAGGCCTTAATTAAACCCCCACAATTTAATGACTGGTTGCAGTTGCATTACATTTTTTTCCTGTACTTTAGTTTCAATAAAGCCAGATGAATCGTTTTTTACCTTAAAAAGTTCACATTAAATCTAAGCGGGGAAAAAACATAAACAAGTAATCATGTTTAAGTTTTAAAATCAATCATGGGTGTTGGTTTTAATGAACTTTTAAAACTTGCAATGAAAGCAGATCGGACCAGTAAGAGGTACCTACAGAGTGGCTGTAATAATAAAAAACATGATGTAAATGTCAAAAGATCGTCTCAACAGAAAGAGGATGGAAAAGTCTTAAGACAAAAGAAATACATACTGGGTGTTTTTCTTGACATTGATGTGACATTTGACTCTGCAACTTTTGACTCGTTAACACAGATACAGAGGATCTTGTGGACTATGCCTGTGCTGTTTACGCGCGGGTGTAAAAGGGGATTACTCTTCAAATCTCTACGGAGGTTAAATATTTGGGAAAAGCATGTTAAACTGAAGGTGTCTCAGGGACTGCAGATTTTCTATCAATTTTTGAAAAGACTTCGTTTAAGGGTGTACCTGACAATTATAAGACATATATTTGCTCTGAGTAGGTACCAAACCTGGGGACGCTTTTGATGTTATGTTCAACATGCTATCCTTGAAACTTTATATGTATACTGGAAGAGGCTATGAAATCGATATGTAGACTCTGAAAAAATTTAACTTGACAATTGGATTGCAATATAAGGCATGATCAATATCTTTAAGAGGTTTTTGGAACTTTGTTCAATGTTTCTTATGCCTTTGGATAACAGTGACGCCCTGTATCGACTTCGGTGCAAAGTATGAAGTCATCATTCCGAGTAGGAAGGACTTGAGGACCAAACAAAACTAATTGAGCGCCCCGGTAGGCTAGTTGGTAGCGTGCTAGCTTATCAGTGCGGGGGTCGTGTGTTCGATTCCCACCAGAGGCTCTGGTCTGTTTTCGCTACAACGAGGCAAAAGCCTTCGTTGCTAGTGCCCGGTTAGGGTAATAAGATCTAATTTGTAATTGAATGTTTAAAAATTATAAAATTGTGGGTTATTCTGATACTTTCTGCATCCGGTTCTTATCTAGATGATGTGATTAGGTTATCTAATGCCATGGGAAAAACTACATTAACCTTTTAGACTGAGTTTTCTCCTATTCTAAATGTGGCGAATCGGAAAGGAGTATGGAAGTAACAAGTGACAATTAGGTTGGATTTGAGGCACTTGAATCTCCGAGCAATCCTCTAAGATTGCTTAGAAGTACAGGCGCAGACTCAAGCCGTTTTCTATGGGAAACAGGATCAGTCTTCTATGGATTTCGGATCATGTGGGTATTCCGGGAAATGATCGGTTTTAACTCCCATAAATCTGGCACCACAGCTAGACATTAAACATTGACGTATGTCAATAACTTTCCGTATAAAATGTAAAGTCAAGAGTCAGATAGAGTTCTTCTTCGAACCACAGTAGAAGTTTACGTCGCCGTAAACTTCTGCTCTATTTAAACAATTCTGTTGGAGGAAAGGAAGGGTTTTAGCATCGCACTGTTACTGGCAATGAAAAGTGAAGCTTTACAACAACCCCAAGGGCAAAGAGTCATGGGATTTTCCCGTGCAGTCTTCAACATAATTCGCAAAACCGAATATTCTTGGCATGAAGCTTATGTTCTATATGTGGGACCAGCGCAGCGTGATCTACTACGAGCTGCTCAAACCGAGTGAAACGATTAAAGGGGAACGCTATCGAACTCAACTCATGTGTTTTAGTAGCGTACGAAAGCGAAAACGGCTTCTTTCGAACTACTACTTGTTCTGGTCTATGACACATGGCCTGTCCCAGTATAAGTTCACTTCTTATTAACAACGGAAAAAATTCGTCAATGATTGGATTGCCTCTAAAATACGAGTCATGCTTGCAAGCTGGTATCCGAAAATTGGCCGAAACATGGGAAAAAGTTGTGGCCAGCGATGGACATTACTTTTTACAATATATTTTAAACCATTTTTGGACACTGAATCAGTAAGTTTAGAACAAAAACCAGGTGGAAACGTGTTGATTTGTAGACAGACCAGATGAGAACTTGGAATGGTACCTTATGAGTTTAAGTAGGGCTATCTTCAATAGACTTACTGGCCTGATAACAAAACACAACACACAAATCAATGACTTATTGTGAATGTAAGTCTCCAGCCTTTCCCAGAACTCAGACAGCGCATTTTGGGGAAATGTGTTGTTAAGCCACCCCTGTCTGATTTTCTCAGGTTTATAGTGAAATACAAAAAAGAAAATACGAATACATTTTTAAGGATGGGTGCGAACTGGCTAAATAAAATCTATATTAAACTCAGGTTTCCAAAATTTCTTGAAATTTGAAAATATTTGAAAATATTTTTCAAAGATATTTTAAACCTTTTTGTTAATTTGTATTTATATAGCACAAGGCCTAATATACGAAAAGGCTGACATTTTTACATTAACTGCTACGCCCATTTTTTTTACTTCTATCTATTTTATTTAATTCTCAACCTAAAGTTTGCACAACTCTGTGTTATAGATTTGGCTCTCACAGCTTCCAATCGTGATCTGGAAAAATATTTTAATATGTTCACACTTTAAAAAAAAAACATTAATTATAGTTTTAATTTATTCGATTTTCTTTTTATATCCTACACCTCTAATAAGAGTGTGCTGATTTTTGTAACAACAAAAAATTCTGATCGATTTAGAATCATTTTTTGAGTCGATTTAGCGATGTCAGTTTATGTGTCCGTCTAACTGTCTGACCATGTTTTCTTGTTCGCATATATTAAGATATTTTGAATTTAATACTCTGGCTCATATCGGTCCATGGACAGAGCCTATTGATTTTTGTTAGAATCGATCCATGCTTAGACCTTATGCCTATATAAGGGTTCCCCACAAAAATTACTCTTATAAGTGTTCTCAAGCTACAGGTCGCAAATATAAAGATATTTTAACAAAATTTAGTACACCGACTCATATGAGCCCAGGAATATGGGCAAATTGCTTCTTTTCCATATTTAGATCTAGTGCACATAGTATAATGATAAAGATTGGTTTAAGTGCGACTATAGCTAATAAATATCTGTTTAATATTTGGTAAATCGTAACCAAGAAAAATTAATTGCGCAGCATAAGAAAAGTATTGGTAAATCTTTGGTCTGGGAACCATGTCCATGAATTTCTCATACATATATCTAACTTCAAAAAAATTCGAAGTTACTTTTTAGTTGTTGACTCATTTATAAACAAATTTAACACAATTCATTTTAAACCCATATAAATTTCATATATGGTTGATGATGTAGGGTGTTCTATAATCAGCATGCTCGACCTTTAATTTTTACTCGTTATTCCTTTTATTCTCAAAAAAAAAATAAAAAAAATTTCTCATGTAAAAATGGAAATATATATGAATATGTATGATCACATATGGGCTTTCATTTGATCATACATGGACATACATGGTCAATATCAGACTATACATGACCTCATATTTACCCATATATCTTCGGATCCTAATTTCGACGGTATGTGATCATATATGACTCATATATCACCATATATGAGTATATCTGAAAAAATATAAACATATACGATCATATATAACCATATGCGGCCATATAACCTCAAATTACGGATTACAAGGGGTCTGCTAAATGTTGTATGGAAACAGAGTTGCAAAATTTTAATTTTAAGAAATACAACAATAGTATATGGTGAAATAAAAATTTTAACAAATCTGTTTTTTGAATACAATACTGAAAACATCTTGTAATCTCCTATATATACATATTTTTCTTCTTTAGAACCAATTTGGTAAAATAAAAAGCATGAAGTGTCAAATTAAAATTTGTATTGAATTTAAATTTTACTCACTCTGTATTTGATCTCCCTCACCCCCCATCTCTCCACTCCTGACGAAACAACATGTTTTGCGTGAAAACTAAAAAAATAAAATTAAAAAAAAACTATTATATATAAAATAAAAGAATATATTTTTTCAATTGTTTGTAATAAAAATTTTTTCATTGTATCATTTTAATCTTTTTAAATGTTCTCTAACAAACATCTGGTTTTGATTATTAGACTTACACTGGCGAGCAAAAGTGAGTGCATGTTCGGCATATTTTTACTTAAATTGTCATAATATAGTAAATAATAAAAAAAATTTATGAAACTTTCAGCAATTATTCTTTATTCTATTAGCAAAGAAATTTAATATTCACTTTAATGATAACAGAACAATAACAAAAAATTTCAAGACAAAAACTATGGCAACACTATTCACTCAGTTTTGCACATTTTGAATAAGTCAAACCAAAATAGGCTGTACTTCTCTGATCAATACCAAATTTCCGTTATATGAGGTTGTCATTTTTTTTCAGTAGTTAGGCTTATTATGTGCTATTGTTTTTATCAGTAATAACACTTTTACATAATAAAGTAAATAAATATCACTTTTACATAATAAAGTAAATAAATAGCACTTTTACATAATACAAAAATGAGAAAAATCAACATAGACCCCGAATATAGCATAGTAGCTTTGACTGAAAGTCGGCACTCATTCAGAGTAATTGCTGAGAGAGTAAAGGTGAGTCAACTCACCGTGATTGCTGTACAAAAACGACGAAATGTAGTGACTACGCCGAATACTGAATACTGGTCGTCCCAGATTATTAAAAGATTCAGACGCGCGATTAATGCTAAGAGAGATGAAAAAAAATACTTTCAAAACACCCAAACAAGCTGCTTGTGCTATTAGTAAACGGTAAGTGAATGGACTGCGCGTAGAGCACTTCATAGAATCGGTTTAGTAGCAGCAGTCAAAAAGAAAAAACCAGCTCTGTCTGATAAGAATATAAAAGCGCGTCTGAAATTCTGCAAAGAGCATGAGCATTGGACCATAGAGGATTGGAAACGGGTTATTTGGTCCGATGAAACAAAAATTAACCGATTTCAATCTGACGGAAAGGCATACTTCTGGAGCAGACCTCATGAAGCTATTCAAAAGCATCATGTGAAACAAACTGTCAAACATGGCGGAGGTAGCTTGATGGTTTGGGGTTGTTTCACTTTATGGAATTTAGGACCGATTGTAAGAATTAATGGAATAATGAAGAAAGAGGACAACCTCCAAATTCTGCAAACCCATTTACCCCATTTTGTAAAACACAGCGTCTATCCCGAGGATGAAGTAACTTTCCAACGGGATGGAGACCCCAAACACACGGCAAAGGTTGTCCAAATTTGGTTGTCTTTGCAAAAATTTCAGATGATGAAATGGCCTGCGCAAAGTCCAGACCTGAACCCGATAGAAAATTTGTGGTCTATATTGAAGAGGCGATTGGGGCAACACAATCGAGCGCCTACCAACATAGAGGAGCTTTGGAACCGTGTAAAGATAAAATTGGAAAATATTCCAAGTGAATTTAAAGAGAACTTAGTGGAAAGTATGCCAAAGCGTATGAAAAACGTAATTAAAACCAAGGGATTGTGGCTTAACTGAATAGTTTATAGTTGCACCAGAGAAACGTGCAAATCTGAGTTAATTGAGTTGCCTTATGTTCTTGTATTGATTTTATTGTGATTGTTTTATTATCATTATATTAAATATTTAAATTTTTTGCAAATAGAATAAAGAATAATTGCTGAAAGTTTCATAATATCTCCTTTATTTTTTACTATTTTATGGCAATTTAAGTAAAAATATGCCGAACATGCACTCACTTTTGCTCGCCAGTGTAGGTCTCATTACTGAATGTCCCGTTAAAATTTAACAAACAGTGTTAGTTATATTTTTAATGGAAAATAAATGTGTTAGTTAAAGGCCTAGTTAGTAGCTAACGGGACATTGTAAATGCTTAATGATAAAAAAACGTTAATTAGAATTTCGAGAATTCTTTTAAAAATCATTATTAAAGACATTCAAAGAAAAATTAAATATTTAAAAAGAAAATTTTTGTCTTTTCTTTTTCGAAAGTTTCATAACTTGAAATTATTTAAACTCTTGAAAAAGAAAAGACAAAAATTTTCTTTTTAAATATTTAATTTTTCTTTGAATGTCTTTAATAATGATTTTTAAAAGAATTCTCGAAATTCTACTTAACGTTTTTTTACGATCATATGTTATATGCAATAAATATTCAATTAAAGAAAACTAAATTTTCAATTAAAAAATAAATTGAATATCAAAAAAAAAATATTTTTGTTTCTTCCTCAAAAATTGTATTCTTTTATCAAGTATTCAATATATAAAATATATGATTTTGTTAAATAATATAATCAATTAATTAAATATATGATTTTGTTAAATAATTTTAAATTATGAAACTTTTGAGAAAGAAAATAAAATGATTTTTTTTATATAATTGATTTTCATTGAATGTCTGAAAAAATGCAGTTATAAAATAATTCTTTTAAATAATAAACAATTATTGATAATATATTTTAAAAAATTATTTAAAATCTTTATGTTAACATACCCTTATAAACATTTTTGCTGGAATTAAAGCCAAAAGTGTTATTCAAGTCATATTTTCTAATTTCAAGCCTAGATTTAGACTATAATTACACTTTAACTCAATAGCATATTCCAGCAAAACGGACACTTGAATTCAAGTCGAACATTACAGTGAGAATATTGAATATTGAATCACAGTTTAATTCAAGTTCAAACAACATAAAAATTACACTTGTTTTCAAGCCCTAACTTCAAGCTTTAACAAAGCCATAAATACACTGTTTTGTTTGGTTTTGGTAAAATACACTTTTATAATTATAGTTTTGTATATTTAATATTGATTTTAGTTTTTCGATGTTTTTTTCATTAATCCGTTTTTTATTCAGAAGCGTATAAATTTGTAGAATCTTTCTGAAATAAAAAAAAGATAATCAAAGGACAGTGTTTAGCTCCGAATAAATTTGGCTTACCAATTCGTTAAAATCCATGGAATAAACTCCGATTTTATAAAAAATTTCACAGAAAAATTGAAAATTTTAGGAAATGCTTTAATTTTATTTTAAAATATTGACAATAAACGAAATGCATAAAACAAATTATTTTTATTTGTATGAACTTGAATTGGACTTTAAAAAATCACTTAAAATAAGACACAATACAAGCAATATTCAAAGCACTTGAATTTTTAACTTTTCATTGTTTATTGTAACACATTTGTATTAAAAAGTTCAATATTTATTAAAAATTTTCATAAATAAAATGTTTATTACAATGACAAATCACATTTTTTTTGTTT
The DNA here is from genome assembly GCA_949748255.1 of Eustalomyia histrio. Taxonomy (NCBI): domain Eukaryota; kingdom Metazoa; phylum Arthropoda; class Insecta; order Diptera; family Anthomyiidae; genus Eustalomyia; species Eustalomyia histrio. Next base: position 61,144,557 of record OX456527.1, on the reverse strand, counting down.
GTGAAAATCTTAAAATTATTCTAAAACATACATATTTTTGAAAATTTAATTTTTTTCATAGATTTAAAATTACATTTGAAACATTTCAAAAATTTGTTAATAATATTATGTTTATTTTATTTTAAACAAAGTTTCAAAATCTGCTCAATTATTATTTACACTTTAATCTTTTGTGATTTAATTTAAAAATTTCTTGTGAAATTTGCTTTATAACTAGAAGAATATATATTAGAGTGGATCAATATTAAAATTTGAGAAATTTACAAAATCTTGGATTTTAAAAAGATCCATTAAAATCTAAATTCATTATAATTTTTTGTGAAAATCTGAAATTTTCCTTTAAAAAAATTTTCAGAATTTTCAAAATTTATAAATATTTCAAATTAATTAAAAATCAATCCACCCTAATGTCCTAATGTATCTTATATATCTCGTTTATTTTTTTTTTTTTTTCATTGGAAAAACCTTTTTTGAACATTTCTACAAAATTGAATTTGTTTAAATCCCAGGGGATATATTACCACACAAAATAACAAGTCAAAGGACAATCATTTCAATTGTCAATTTTATTTTTTATGGTTTGGAGATTTTCTTAAAATTTAAAATGATGATATTGTTATTTGCTAATAATTGAAAAAGAGATTCCAAATGATTTTTTGACCAAAGGTGCCTTACACTGATTTGATGTTAAGTAAATGTAGAAAAATATTTAAGTTAGATTAAACCTTAATAATTTATTTTAAGTTTGATTAAGTTTAAAAATACCTCTACCTGATCAGTGGTTGTTTAAATAGCGAAATGTCTCTCCGTTAGAGGCCTGCCCAAACCGCTGGAGCTAGGAAGTTTAAATTTGGTATGAAGGTTCCTCCTCCAGCGTAGACGATGGGAAATCGGAAAGGAAAAAATTTTCCTCAATGACGCTTTAACTAGAAAGTTAAAATTTGGTATATAGATTCCTTCTCCGGCGCATATATCCACTCAGACGAGATTTTTTGAAACTCCTACGGGAAAGAGCAAAACGGGGAAGTCTCCCCCTTGACGCTTGTCCAAACCCCTTTGGCTAGAAACCAAAAATTTTAAATATACGTTCGCTGGAGTATGGGCTAACTAACTGATAGGACTGGGATATTTTGAAATTCCTACTCGTAGGGGGAAAATCTTTCCATTAATGGTCTGCACAAACCCTTTTGACTATAAACCAGAAATTTTTTATACCTGTATGGCCTGCCCAAACCACTTTGGATAGAAAGCTGAAATTAAAAATATGTTTTTTTTAACTTTCGCCAAAAACGTTGTATAGGTTCAAAAGTATCTCTCTCAAAGGGTTGTCAAACTGATTTGGGTAGAGGCATGAAAATTCCATGATAATGGATCAAGGAACGAGTGGAATTGAAACAATACACAAGGACAACGAAATGGAAAGGGGAACGATTGGAATTAAAACACTAAACAAGCGGAACGAAATTAAATCAAACGGGGAACGAGCAAAATTATAACACTAGACAAGGAGAATGAAATGGAATGAAACGGAGAGCGAGTGAAATAGAAGCACAGGATATGTTAGGTTTGGTTGAACTGGCTGATCAAAGACCTCATATAAATTAATTTAGTCCCTAGCTTTACCAGATAAGAAATGATAAAAGATCAGTTAGAAGTGATGGCACCCAGGGTGCTCCACATTCTCTTAGCAGGAGTCTTAAAATTACTCCAGATCGCGAAATACATAATTTTCCAAGCAACTTTCCCTGTAGCGCGCAAGAGCCGGACAGTGGCACATAATATGATCCACCATCTCTCAGTCCTCCAATACCCCACAAGGCCCACAATTATCACTGGCTAGCCCTTCCGCTCTCTTGGCAAGAACCAAGTCCAGCAGAATTCTAAAATCCCCTTTGGTTAAGGATAACAGAAGATCTGTCGCTTTGGGATTGTAAGACTTCCACATAATCCTCAACAACCTGCACCTTCCGATATTCCACCGAACCGCCTTAGATCTTATAATTAAAGTGGATTATACGTCCCGTTTCAAGAACTGGAGTGACACACGACTATCCATTGCCCTTTTGCCAGTCCACTGGACCCCGTGCTTATCCAGCTCGGCCGCAATTTCTTTACCCTCAATATTACGGTGTCCAGGAACCCAATATTTGTGCACTCTTCTTTTGGAGAGTCCTTGCACCCTTGGACAATAAATGAATATGTCAAATCGGCGGAGATCGCCCTAATAGCCGTTTGACTACCAATATAGAAATTATCGTAGGAACCAGTTGTATCAAGGACTAAAGCAAACTCAGCAGCCATTTTGGCCGCCAGAACTTCCTTCTGAAAAATGCTGCAGCCGCTTCGTCCTTAAGCCTCTCAAGAAATTCGTTCACAACAAGCGTTCACAGTAGGGTGGCTTAAAATTTTTTATTTTTCCTTCACCCCAAGGCACCCACTAATTTTTTTACTTCAGTTGATAGTATTACAATGCCGAAATTTCAAGGCCCTAAGTGGAGTAGAAGGTAGTGCCCAGATATGTTAGCTTGTTTTGAAATTTTGAGTGTATCCACTCTAGTAACCCAAGAGGTTACCTATCCAGGTCGTTTTGCCAAGGAAATAATAAAAAAAGGTGATATTTTACCATCTTATTTTACTAATTTTAAAAATATATTGTATGTTAAGGCAGTAATCTTTCTTTGAGAAGCTTGCAAAAAATATCATTTAAACAATTTATTATTGTAACTTCTACTACAATCTTGAAACTATACTTGTTATTAAGTTGTTAGAAAATACTTTTTAGCAAACAAATTTTATATTGGTTGTTAATCTTTAATACCCACAGATACAATAACTAGTGGATACATCTGTCATTAGACTGATCCTTAAGAAAGAAATTTTCCTTATTGTTACTCCAGCAGGTGTAATTTATTATATGTCTTCTTAAAAGTTTCTGTTGAAAATTTGTGCTAAATCGGCTTAGTCAAAAGCTGCCGCAAGAAGGTTTAAACTGTGAATAATATTAAACCTGCTGGAGCAGCAAAAATCAAAAAAAAATTCTTTAAGAACCAGTCTAGTGTGCCAGATTCATATACTGCAAAGTCAAATGTTTAATATTACAACATTACTTTTGTGCATTAGGGTAGAAATTATTTTTGAACTTTTTTGAGCAGTACTAACTAGAATTTATTAATATTAAGTATAATTTTTACTATGTCTTATTAACTAATAACTAGAACTTTAACCAATTTCTGGTTGTTTCTTAAATAAAATTTTAATTTAACTGTTGGTTAAATTTAAACAACACATTCAGTAATAGGCTCCAAGATACAAAAATGAACTCTACAGATTATCATTACCTTAAAAGTCCCTGCTTGGGCGCCAAAATTATATATCACAGTAAAAAAATTACAAAAAGGTTTTTAAAAAACCCAAAATAGCTTTTCAGCCTACACCCTTCAATATTCCATTAAATGAGTTCTTAAATAAGTGTCTTCTTTATGATTATTATATAAAAAAGGCAGATTCTAGAAAAATAACCATTTACTTTGTAGTTGATGATATTATTATGGCAAAAATGGTTGAGTTTTGGTCTTGGTTTACTTTTATCTATTTAATCAATACATAACACTAACATATTTTTGTTTAATATTTTTCCATTTTTTTTTTCTATTGTAAATGTAACTAAATCCTTAAATAAATATTATTAAAGATTTTGTTTCATTTTCTTCTCAATTGGTCTTCTGCAAAGGAAATATATTTAGAAATATAAGTTTCTTTATATAACGACCTTTATTTATTACTTTTAACTTTCTAGTCTTACTTAAGTTTAAGTATAACTGTTAAAATGTTTAAGAAGAAGAAAATATGTAGAAAATATTATTCATTTACATAGTTCGTAATCTTGTAAATTTGGGACACAAATACTTAACCAAATTGTAAATGGGGATTGTAACATAATATTAGAACTCTTCTTACTTTAATTTAATTTTATTCAATATTACCCTTATTAAGACTTTTGTTTATCACAAAATTGTTAACCTACACGCAGAGAAAAAACATGGTTGCAACATGATTACTGCTAATATATTATACCTGCTGCATTCGGGTATGGTTGCCACAATCAAGTTATTGGTTTGTAAAGAGGTTCTTAACATCATTATTATACAGGTTGGTTGAAAAGTTCCTGCGCTCGAAATGAAAGAATACTGTTTTTGTTACGAAATATATTTTTTTATTCAATATAATCTCCTAGAAGCTCAATACACTTGTTCCAATGATCTTCCAATAATTTTATCCCATCCTTATATGGGTTTTCCGGAAGCTCTGCAAAATAACCGTCTACGGCTGCTATGGCCTCTTCATTCGACGAAAAATGCTTTCCACGAAGGAATTGTTTGAGATTTCTGAAGAGATAGTAGTCACTGGGAGCCAAATCTGGTGAATACGGTGGATATTCAAGCAATTCGTATTTTAATTCTTTGAATTTAGCCATCCTCAAAACACTTTTGTGAGCAGTTGAATTGTCTTGATGAAAAATGATTTTTTTCTTCTTTAAACCAGGTCTTTTTTTTTAATTTTATTTTATTTTTATTTATTATTATTTATCTATGGAATTATATTCCTTACAGACATTTTAAAAATATTATTATTAAAATAACTTAACTAAGAGTTTAAAAAAATTATAATTGCGTTTTTTATTACTCTAGGATTAAGTGAAAAATCTATAAATCTATATAATTGATTAAATGTAGTACACATTCTCCTGAGAGGGTCAGCATCAGCATAATTAGCTCTAAAAAAATTTACCGACAATGGTAAAAAATTACGGGATGCACGTTGGGGAATGTTAAATGAAATTTCATTAATCAAAAATCCAGAGCAGATATCACCATTAATTATATTCAAAATAAATGACACATTCAGCATAGTTCTACGGCTTTTTAAAGTAGGAAGCTTAATAAGAGCAAGTCGAGCAGTGTATGAAGGCAAATTATACGGGCTAAACTGTAATCCTCGAAGACAAAACAACAGGAACTGCTTTTGCACGGATTCAATTGCATCAGAATGCGTTTGGTAAATTGGATCCCATATTACCGAACCATATTCCAGAATCGGGCGCACAAGAGACATGTACAATGTTTTCGCAATGTACGGATCATTAAACTCTTTTGACCAGCGTTTTATATAACCAAGTGTACCCCTAGCCTTGTTTATTGCACTTGTAGTGTTTGCAATAAAATTTAGCTTAGGGTCAAGCAAAATACCTAGATCTAGGAAACTGTCGACCAAATCAAGTTGATGACCTCCCAGAAAATAGTTTACGGTAATTTGATTAATTCTTACAAATCGCATAAGTTTGCATTTTTTCAAATTAAGCTCCATTAAATTCACGTTGCACCATTTGTAGAATGAATCCAAATCCTCTTGAAAGCGATAGTGATCCAAAAATTGGTTATAACTTAAAAAAATCTTGACGTCATCAGCGTACATTAAAACATTTGAAAACTTTATTACGTTTGGCAAGTCATTAATAAACAATGAAAATAGTAGCGGCCCAAGGTGACTTCCCTGTGGTACACCAGACAGTACATTTATTCTTTTCGAAAACAATTTGTTAAATCGAACAGTTTGTGACCTATTTGACAAATACGAATATATCCACTTTATGCTATGATTTGTAAATCCCATTAATTGTAGTTTATTTATAAGAAGAGAATGATTAACTTTATCGAATGCTTTACTGAAGTCGGTGTAGATAACATCAGTTTGTTTTCTTTGAAAAAAGCCGCGATTTATGATGGTCGTAAGTTGAAGAAGATTTGAAGTTGTAGAACAATGTTTTTGAAATCCATGTTGATAAGGAGATATTAGATTCGAAACTTGATAACGTAAATGTTCAGTAACCAGTTTTTCAAAAAGCTTGGGTATTATACTCAGCTTTGCAATACCCCTGTAATTTTCAATTTCTGATTTGTTGCCTGATTTAAATAGTGGCACAATATAAGATTCTTTCCAAATTTTTGGAAAAAACCCATATTTAATTGATATATTAAACATAAGTGTCAGAGGGATGGCTAAGGCTTCAGCGCAGTTAATTAAGATGCAACTAGGAACTTTATCAGGACCAAAATCAAATGAAAATTTAAGTCGTTTTATTTCATTTGAAACTGTGTACGTATCAAATAACGGTAAGGATATCGATTGATTTTCGACTAAAGCAAACGGGTACGCGATTGAATTATCATACGTTGCATTTGAGTAGGTGGTAGAAAAAAACTCAGCAAACATGTTACTTATAGATGCATCATCACTAGATTGTGTTTGTTGAAATGTCATCGTAGCAGGATAACCAGATGTCTTTTTCTTCGAGTTAATGAATTTATAGAAGGACCTTGGATTGTGTTTTAAATTGATTTTAATTTTATTTAAATAACGTGTGTAACAAACTTTATTTTATCTCGTATATTCAGCACGGCTCACAGAATATCTAAGATGATCTACAGAAGACCCAGATCGTTTAAATTTATGGTAATATTTACTCTTTTTATTTTTAGCACGGGACAGTACCTTATTATTCCATGGCGGTCCAGATAATGGCTTAATTATCTTTTTAGGAATACAGGAATCCATAAAAGAAAACATTTTATTGTAAAAAACATCAAATATATGAGACATAGCAACGTATGAATCAGAAGAAAATGATAAAATATTACTCCAACTTGTATTTGTAATAAGTTCGTTTAACCCATAGTAGTTAGCTTGCTTAAAACAAAAGGATTTTACGGTAGTGTTTGATGATACTAATAAATGTTCTGATGGGATAGATATAATTAATTCAAAAGCAGGGTGATGCCGGTCTTCAGGAATTGTAATCGGTGTTGTCCGGTTTATATAACAATCTTCTCTATCGTTTACAAATACTAAATCCAGAATTCTAGAATAATCATTCAGTATGCCGTTTATTTGAAAAAGACTCATGTCATATAAGATATTAAAAAAATCTTTCCAATTCTCGTGTATATTGGTTTGGACATAATATTTATCATCATCCAAAAAATTCCAGGATATTGATGGCATGTTAAAATCTCCCATAATTATAAGAGAATCATTTCTCTTAACCGAACTCGAAACAGATCTAATAGCTTCGGCATGTTGAATATATAAAGGCTGCGGGGATGATGGAGGAATATAGGAACATGTTACAACTACCCTTTTATGTTTTAGTTTAATGATGACAGATATAAATTCAATATCAACAGATGATTGAGTAATTAAACGTTCAGCAGGCAAACAACTGGAGACAGCAATAAGAACACCGCCACCAAAAGTACCACGATCTCGACGAAAAATATTATATTTGTTGCAAAGAATTTCGGTATTAAAATAAGTATCATTAAGCCATGTTTCAGTAAATACAATGACTTGATGATTAATATTAAAACTTTCTAAATACAAATTCGACAGTTTTGTCCTTAAACCACGAACATTTTGGTAAACTAAAGACAATGTGTTAACAGTAGCACTATTTAGTTTTTTGCGTTACTCCTTTCACGTTGTGGAAGAACGCCAATATTATTAGATCGTGGTCTTTCCTTATAAATATATTCTCGAACCAGAGTATTTTCAGGCCAAAAGTTAGGACCAAGAAGATTTTCAAAAAGGTTAGCAGAAACAGCAATTTTAAAAGATGCAATAGATCTTGGTGCAGAAAATTGAAATTTATGAATTAAAACATCAGCATTTAGGCCAACCTTAGATTTTATGTAATAATCTACATCATCTGAAGAAGTTTCACTTGCCAAACGAGATAAGAAAACAGTTTTTTTGGGTGGAATCGCTCGCAACGGGTTATGATTAAATTGATTGTTCATTAAAGGCATTGTTGGTGATAAAATTGATTTGGAGGAACTATTATCAAAACCTAGTGATAGCTTGAGAGGAGATTACATTCAGAGACGGAAATGGCAAAGGGGTGACATCAATGACTTCGACAGTATTTACAGGAGCCGATGAAAATGAAATTGATGGTATTATAGGTGACTTATTTGTTTTATTCCTTTTTGGGGACGAAAGATCATGGTTATTGGCAAATTTGTCTAACTTCGGAAAATTCGAAAACAGTTCACCAAATTTGGATAGTTTAGTTTGTACAGACAAAAAGTCTTTATTAAGTTGGTCGAATTCCTCTCTATAACTCTTAAAAAATTTGTAGAAATCAATATTGATTTTTTTGCAGCGAAGACAGGTCCATTGAAGTGATTTCCCTGGGTCAGCAAGCGCATCCGCGTCTCGTGCCTTAAGTCCAGTACACTTCATGTGGTAGTTACCTAAACATAGCCAGCATGAAATCATTCGATCATTACCAGTAATGTTGCAGTTAGTATTTAAGCAATCCATGATAAACGTTCTTGTTTTAATTTAGGATCATGGTGGTAGATCCAAGTCTCATCCATAGTTATAAAACGACGCAAGAAGTCGGTTTTATTCGGCTTAAAACGCTCCAAATAACGATGAGAAATTTGTTTTCGATCCAGTTTTTGTTGAATTGTTAATGTGTGCGGCACTAACTTTCCAAACAGTTTTTTCATCCATAATTTGTCATGTAAAATATGGTGTACTCGTTCGTCTGAGATGCTTATGGCATTAGCAATTTCACGCGTAGTCACACTTGGATCTTCACTAACCATATTATGTACCTACTCAATGATTTCTGCTGTGGTTGCAGTTTTTGGTCGTCCTTCGCGCGGATCGTCTTCAAGGCTGGTACGACCACGTTTAAATTCACCAGCCCAAAATTCAACGGTGCGTTTTGAAGGTGAGGACTCCTTATACACTTCTAACAATTGTTCATAAATTTCCTTTGCTTTCAAACCCTTCAAAACAAAGAATCTAATGACTGCACGATATTCAAATTTTTTCCATATTAAAAAAAATCAATGACACGTCAACTTCAAATGGCTTGTAAACAAAGAAAGAATTGACAGAATGACTTGCAACTTTGCATGTGTTCTCAGGACAGTTATACCAACTTGAGAAGAAAAAAGTTTGAAGCTAGCAGTGCCATTTCTTGGTGAGCGCAGGAACTTTTCAACCAACCCGTAGTAAATATTTAATTATTTCATGATTGACAGATTCGATCTCATAAAAAAAAATGGGACTATGAAAAAAATATGATAATTATGGAACTATAAAAAGCTGCCAACAATCAATGAATAATTATAAATAAAATAAAACTTGATTTGATAAAACCAGAACCATATATTACCACATAATGGGTAAAGTAATGTATAGCCATAGGGGCCGATGGATTACTTTACACCTTTTTTCAATGATGAATTTTACAGGCGAAGAGCCTCAAAGTAACGGGTTTATTCATACAATTATGCTTATTAAAAAATTAAAACTTATGTGTTACACAACAAAAAAAAATCAAACAAAACATGATGAAATTTAAAAGAATTAAACAAATTTTAAGAAATTATGAGATAAACAAAAAAAAAATTAACACAAGCTCGGCGATGAGCAATTTTGTGCCGTTATTCTGCCGACGCTTTGTACTTATTGCTAAGTTTTTTTCTCTATCATGGGGTACAAATTATGTATTAAATATTTTGATGCTACGTATTTATCAGTTTTAGGAGTCATTTATTTATGTTAAATCGTAATGCATTACGTAACCAACTATCGGTAACTTATTACTTTATGTTTAAAAATAATACTGAAGGTAAGGAGTATACATTACAAAGTATTGCACAATTAACCAACCCAGCAAAACTTTGGTAATGGAAGCGATATTCTCATGCGTTACCTTGTAATGATAGCTCGTTACCTTTTTCATTATTTGCAAGCATAAAGTTATAAGTTAATGATTATTGATTACGTAATATATGATTTATAAATGTAAAGTATTAATTGAAATATATAAGAAAATCTATTTTTAGATACATTACTTCATGTTTTTTTGTAAGCAAAAGGGTAATGTATGTTTGTTTTGATAACACTAGCGAAAAAAACGAAGCGCAACAATTCATTTTAGTTTAAAGCAATCAAATACTATATGCGTCGACAGCTCAGTGGGTATATTTCTTAGTTGGCAACTAGATTTCCCTGGTTCGATTCCCATCCTGACCACATTATTTTTAATTACAAATATTTTAAAAAAAATATTTGTAATATTTTTTTTTAATAAAAATTCCTCTTTTTATAAAATCTATTTTTAGACACATTACTGTTTTCATTCTCGTAAGCATATAAGTAACCCCTTACTTTATCACCTCTAAAGTAATGAGTATATATATTACTTTGAGGCTTATCGCCTCATTGCCTTATATTTCATAATAATACTGAAGGTAAGGAGTATACATTACAAAGCAATGAATTTTGTATCCAATAATCTGTAACTCATTACTTTATAGTGAGAAATAATGATATAGGTAAGGAGTACACATTACAAGGTAAAGCATGAGTTTATCGTACCCATTATCAAAGTTTTACTAGCATAGTCACACACGTAAAAATTATAATATATGATCATTTTTATCTGGAGGGTTTTATTTTCGAAAAAGTACTCAAAATATTAATAAACTAATTTTTTATTTGAAAAAGTCTGCAGAACCCAAGAGTTGTTTCTTCAATAAAATACTAGATTCTTAGAAATTTTTCAGTTGCAAACATTTTTAGATTATATGGACTTTTCCTTTAAGTATAATTCACAAATTCTGCATATTCCTAAAAAAAATAAATTCTAAAAAATTCTTAAATTCTGAGGCCTATTCATCATGAAAAATACTTAGATTATAAAGACTTTTTCTAGGAGAAATATTCTTAGATTCTAAGGATTGTTAGGATTTTTCTAGAAGAAAAATTCTAACTATTTATTACAACAAGTTCAAAGAATCTATGTTTTCATTAATAAATTCCCTAGAATCTAAAATTTTTTTTAAAGTATTTTTCTTTAAAAAAAGTCCTTAGAATCAAAAAGTTTTTCTGAAAAAAATCTTTAATATAAAATTTTTTCTTAGGAAAAACCTTTCTTAAAGAAATATTATTAAATTTAAAGAACTTTTTCACATTTTCAAATCATAATAAAACTAAAGGGACCATATTATGATAAAGTTATGGTTATTTTATTATCATAATATGATAACGATATTATAGTGCGACTATGTTTGGCACAATTATAATGCCATAAATATATGATGCTCTTCGAATATGATTTCCCCAACCATGTTTTTTATCTGCGTGTACTAAAAGAAGGAATTTAAAATTTTTCACAATCTTTTTATTGCATTTCTTAAATAAAATGTTTAAGATTCTTTTAAGGGAACTGGGAACAAATGTTTGTGTTCTAGCAAAATTTGTAAAATTAAAAAAGAGAAAAAAGATATGTTAGTTTTACTTTATACTAACAAGGAAGGTACCTCTACCAAAACAATCCAATTATAATAAAATTTGGATATGTAAAAAAACAAAATAATCTAATATCAAACTGTCTCGGCTTTTGGACAACCTCGGATTTTTGAAAGACCAAAAAGGCATTCAAAAATGATTCTATTTCAATTTTTAGCTATTTTTATACGTCTATTAAATGTATACACTTAAAATAGTTTGAAGATTAAAAACAGAAAATACCATTTAAAAGAAATGATATTTCATTTTAAACACGGTCTACTTACTTCTCATTTAAATCAAATGTTTTTGAAACAACTGAGACATCACTAAAAATAAATGATTATTCAGTTAAAAATAAATATTTTATTTTACCTACCAATTTCGTAAAAAATAACTGATTATTTATTTATTTAAAAATAATTTGGTATTTTGTATTTTTGTTTGTTTTTTAATCTGCAAAATGTAGACTTACACCGACAAGGCTCCACCATCTTAAGGGGTATTTTTTTTTCACTCGAAAAATACTAAATCATTTTTATTCACGACCACGTATAAAGTAAAACTGTACAACTTGGAGGCATGAAATATGTTCAGTATCTGCGAAAATTATCGACTCGAAAATCAGAATGACTTTCTTACATTTGTTCCTTAATGGCGAAAGCTCCCCCTTACACCCTACATTTTTTATTCTTTTTTAAATTTGCTGTTGGTGAAGTATACTTCAGCTAACACTTGTTTTTCTTTATTTGTTTTTTTTTATATTCGTAGTATTATGTATTTTAATAAATTTTTCACAAAAGAACTTTTTTGCTACTTTTTATAACATTTTGGCAACTCTATGGTTAACCATAAGCATTACATAAATCAATTTTTCTGATTTGAAAAATATATTATGTTAACGCACTTTTTATATAGAATTCCCAATGCTACCCAAAGCTAACCGAACAAAAAAGGAACCAAAAATGCGTCAGTTTATTAACCCTATTTTACCCCTTATTGCCCCGAGGTGCGACGTGATGTTTTTATATTTATTTTGGCTGTCACATATCGAAATTTCATTAAAATCGGAGTGTTTAGATTGGGCTACTTTACTTGTAAAATATTTTCATTGACGACACGACAATTTGTTTCAGAAAAGGCAAATGTAGATTAATGTAAGACACATAACTTAAAAAATACTTGCAAAAATACTTTTTTCCCCCGAAATATATCTGTTGTTGTGTTTTAAGCCAAAATAAAAAGAATCGTTTTAATATTTTAAATAGTTTGCCTTTTTTCCTTTTGCAACGTTTTTTGCTTATCCTATAAAACTATGAAAAGTGATATTACGTTGTTTGGCCTTTTAACTATATCCAAAATATTACATGGTTAATAAAATTCGTACACTCAGAATATTATATAGTTTACTGTTTGTAGTGTATTAAAATGGTTTGCAGTTCAGATAAAAATAAAAAAACATTCATTTATTCTTCAAAGAAATATACAGAGAAAACAGATTTATTGTGACAACAGAATTTATTGCCAACTGAATACTTTGGTTGCAGAAACCGAATTATTCTGTTGTTGCAACCAAATATGTATATTCCAGATTTGCTTGAAATATATGTTTTCGACCGAAATTCCCTTTTCTTAACCAAAATTCGGTCACCATAAACAAATATGTCGGTGGTTCAAACTAAAACATTCGGTTGGCAAGAAATTCGGTTGTCACAATGAACCTGTTTTCTCTGTGTATTTATTTTAACTTATTTATACATTTGATCTAAATCATTTACTGTCAATTAGCGTTTTTTTCTTAATCTCATTTGTTTATAATTTAATACAAAATTTACGCACAAACGGAATTTTCAATTTGTCTCCATTACAGTTGTAACAAATTTTAGTTTTGTTTGCTGTCTGTTTCAAAAACAAATATTCAAAATATTTCAATTTGTTTTTTATTTAAATTGTTTGTTTATATGCAAAACTATTTGAATTCAAGAACTTTATAAACATACACACATATGGTCATTTACACAAAATGTGTCTATACAAGTATACATTTTGAAGATAAAAAAACAAATAAAAATACTAAAAAATGGAAACATTTCAAATAAATAAATAAATATATCAGTCATTTTTTACAGAATTGGTAGGTAAAGTTTAAACATTTATTTTTAACTGATTAATCATTTATTCATTAAAAAAAATTAACAACAATTAAGAAAAATTAACTTATTTGGAAGAAAAATAGAAATGAATGAATTTAATACAATTTTCCTTGAAATTAGGAAACAAATTTTACTTAAAATTTGGTCAAAATTTCTAAATTATAGAAAAATTTTACTACTGAGAAGTAAATTTGTATTAGACAACAGTCAAATTTCCTCCTAATTAGTTCATACATCATCTAAATTTCTACTGTTAGTGAGGAGATGTTTCCTTGATTTTAAGAAAAATTTTATTTTATTTAAGTTCATTAGATAATTTTTTTTACTAAAAACTAGGACTTAACTCCCTAAAAATAAAAAAATATTTTCTATCATCAACTTAAATACACTCAGAATATTATGTAGTTAACTGTTTGTAGTTTAATGAAAAAGTTTTCCGTTCCATTTAAAACTAAAGGAACATACATTTATTTTTTAAAGAAATATCTATATTAACTTTTTTATACATTTATTCGAAATAATTTACTATCATTAAACATTTTTTTTACAAGAAATTCATAAACACACATACATACACAAACACATTCACACAAAAAGTGTTTAAAGCTTCATACCCATACATAGATTTTATATTGTAGGAGTATATAAAAAAAAAAAAAACAAAAAATACAAAAACGGAAATAATTTCAAATAAAGGAAAAAACATTTATTTTTTAAGGATTGGTAGGTAAAATTTTGACATTTATTTTAACTGATTATATCATTTGTTTCTTACGGATGTGTCAGTTGTTTAATCAACATTTAAAAATAAATAACAAATGGCATTTAATTTAAATGAAAATTAAGTAGACCGGTTTTTAAATGAAATATCATTTCTTTTAAATGATATTTTCAGTTATTTTAACTTACAAACTTTTTTAAGTGTAGCGCTTGTTTTAAGTGAAAATTATACTTAAATATGATACAAATTTTCCAATAAATATTAATCAGTTTCTATGGTAAAGGTAATATATTTTAAAGTACTTTACACTCATTGTGTATGTATTTTCCCACTTTCGGAGGACTTCCGCTTTGTGAGGACACTGCTCTTAACGCGCTTTTTGTTACAAAATTCTGTCTTAAAATTAAATTGAATTATACTAAATTCATGTATTATAAATATAAATTAAATTTCATTATCAAAAAGGTAAAAAAATGTACTACAGGATATTCTGAAACGTAATAAATTGTTACAAAGTCATACCCTTTTCCTGGTTAATTAACGGTTCTGCTTAAGAGAACTACAAAAAGAGACGCCCTAAGTGACACACGGCATCTATGGTCAAAGAACACTGGGGGTCCTTTGTCTTCTTAAATTAACTATTTTAAGGAAATTGTTGCAAAAATACAAAATATCACAGTTACATTTCTTGTTATTATTGGAATATGGTAAAATGTCATAAGTTAATTTTAATAAGCGCTATGTCAATTATAGGAAAGCCATTATGCCGTAATGTATAAAATGTCCCTGCGATATTTTGTATTGTAGTCAACAAACAAATTTATTACATAAAAGCGCAAATTCGAAATCTTTTACCCTTTGTTAACAAAATTTTGAAATATATTTTAAGCTACTTTAAGATCAATATTTAAGACTGTTAAGATTAGAGATGGACACGTGAGAGCTTTTCGACTCACGCACGATCACGAACCAAAAATTACTATCATGCACGATAGTTTTTTAAATGGTTTTTTTTAATTTCTTTTGTGTATTTAATAATATTTTTTCTTGAAAATTAGGAAAACTAACTGGTTTGTTTTTAATTGATTGCTTTTTTGGAATAGAATATTAAAAATAATTTAAACGTTTTCCAGCAAAAAAATAATCCTATACCAAATTTTATTATTTTTAAAAAATTAGAAAACTTTTACTTGAAAAAAAGAATATTTTATTCAAATTTTTAAAATTTATCTGAACTAAGTTGTATGAAAATTGTCCTTAGAAAGAGTTTATCAATTTCTAAAATCAAGTACATTTTTATTATTACGTATGAAAATATTTTTTACTTTTTATTTTTAATTGTCTGAACTAATTTGTAGAAAACAATTCTTCAAAATTAAAAAGTGGTATACTTAAAAACTGAATTTGGAAATCGCTTTCTAAAATTTAGGTAATTTTACTACTCACCAACAAAAAATGAACACACATTAAGTTCAGGCACTTTCTCAATTTAAGTTAGACATATTTTTTGAACTAAATGGGAGTAAGTTATGTCCTAATTTTTTTTTTTAACTTAACTTAATTTTATTACATTTGAGTATGCAATTTTCTTAAAACTAAGATGTTTTTTCTAAAAATTAATAAATTTTTATTTAATTGACTTGTTTTTTTCTAAAATCAAGAAATATAACTTAGGAAAAATATGAACTATTTCTGAGTATATATAAACTATTTCGTTTTTCCTCAAACTTAGGAATTTTTATTATTTTTAAGAAAATTTTTCTATGTTTTAATAAAATTTTACTTAAATTGAGGACAATTTATAAACTATTTTAAAGAAAATTTTTGATTACATTTTAGTTCATGTCTTTTTTTTTTTTTTTTTGAGAGAAGCCAAGGCAATATGCCCTCTAGTATTTTTTTGTGTGTTTTAAATAAACTACAGTCGTTAACGGAAAATATGTTGTGAGTGTAGAAACTAAAAAAAATTGCGGAAATCAAAGCACGATTTTAAAGGTCAAACTGTATAGGCAAAAAAACTGGGACCTCTGAATTTTGTTTATATTATAATGGTAAAAATTTAATCAGACATCAAATTCACTCTACCTTATACAATCCTTGAACAAATTATTCTCCAACCATTTTATTTTCTAGTTTTGTACGAGTTTTTGTTTTTAGCAAAGTATCTGTTAAAAAAATATCAGCAGTTTTTACATTCTCTTTTCACAGTAGCATTTAATTTTTTGAAGGCAGAACAGTATTTGTTTTTTTTTTACCTATTCGTTTGATGCCACAAAAATTTGCATATATCCTTCATAAAAACAAATTCCGCAATAACAAAAAAAAAATAAAAAGAGTACAATCTCCTTTAAATAGAATTTCTTTACGCTTGATTTTGTAATACTTTTTATCGCTATTCTACACACAATTCATTTGAATTACAAAAATTGTATGGCGCAAAGAAAAAATTTAATTTTAAGAAGATAAAAAGAAGTTGTTTAGAATTGTATTGTTAATTTTATTGTAAAATTGAAAGCACAAGAGATTTTAAAGAATTAATTAAATTTGCGAGTCAAATTAACGAAATTTAGAAGCAAATAAAATCATATTGTACGCAGTAATTAATTTCTGTTGAAATTTACCCAACTTATAGTAACTGTACTCCTATTATAAATTAGGTAAACTTACTCTAAGTGTGTAAATAAAAAAATTACACATATAATGCATGAGGTAACTACACACAAAATGTGTAAATTTATATTAAAAAAGGTTCAGAAATTATAAGTAATTTTACAATTTTCGTGCGTAAATTTTCCAAAAAATATGATATACCACCCAAAAATAAAAGAATCAAATCATTTTAAAATATTTTATTAATAAATAAGTTGTAATAAGAATTTATCCTCCTACAAGATCCAGAATTTAAGATAATTTCCCTATGAAAAATATGATTCTGAGCACTTTTTCCCATAGATAAATCCTTAGCTTCTGATATCCTTTTCCTTAGAATATGAGGGATTTTCAATAGTAAAAACAAAAACAAGTCTTTCAAGAAGAAAAAGTGTTTGTTGATCTTTTCCTATAGAATAGCTTTCTCGGAAAGTGAGTGCTCATATGTAGTATGTAGACAAACATTCTTAGAAGCTAAGGTTTTTTTTGTAGAAATGTATTTAGAATTTTTGCTTCTTAAGGATAACGTCCTAGGAAGTAAATAAGTTTTGTATATTGGAAAAATTCTCAAAATCTAGAGTTTTTACAGGAATAAGTCAGCTTTCCTGTAGCCGAAAGTCCCTTGAATTTGAAAGATTTTTTTATGGAAAAATACCTCAAATGCAGTGTCATTTTCTGATAATTTTTTTTAAGCTAATAGAAAAAGCATCAGATTCTAACCATTTTTTTTAAATAGTATTAGAATTTGAGCCTTAACAAAATAAAAGCCGCAGTTTCTCAGCATTTTTTACTAAACAGAAAGGTGCATGTTCTAGGAAAATGTTTCTATAGAAAAATTTTGAGATTCTATACTTTTATAAGAAAAAGTGTTCAGAACCAGAAGCCATTTCCCATTGGAAAAATACAATAGAAAAAACGACAGATATCAAGCACTCCATGTCGTAGAAACGCAAAATTCAAGTCAAAGTCAATCGAAAACTATCGTATCACTTAAAACATTTTGATTCGGCTCCTATTCAATACCGATGAAACTTCCTGATTCACCAGCAATGTATCATAATGATTTAATAGCATAAAATTTCACAAGACTGATGGAAGAAAGAACGAATGTAGTCAAAATCGAAATACATATATAAAAGAAATAATAAAATTAAAAGTTACCTCTCCAGAGTTGATAATACAAACATTAACCATTCAAGAGTCAGTGCCAAAAAAAATTAAAAAAAAAAAAATAGATTCGTGACTATAATTAAAAAAAATTTTGGCACAACTTTGTTGCATCCACCTTAATTTTTGTACTCATAACAAATACTTACTTTTTCGTTATTCAATTATTAAGTAGTTCCACGTTTTTATAAGCATCTTTTTAGAAAATGATTTATACATATAAAATTTTGTTTCATATTTTTCTATTTCTTGAATTTTTTTCAAATGTCAATAATAATAATTTAGTAAATTTACAAAATTTGTGCCTAAAATTAAAATTTATTAACAAAATAAAAAAATGTACGCACAACATGTGTAATTATAAACACATAAAGTTTATTATTTTTTACATTATATGTGTATTATTGTATATGAAAGTATGTACAAAGTAACTTTAAGCATTTTGGTGTTTATATTTAATCACTATGCGTTATATTAAACAAAAATTTACTAATTTTATAGCAGTAAATTTACAAACGTTTTTAGAGTGTACATATGTTTAAAAAAAATTTAGTATCCTGAATACAAAATATGAAAACAAATTTGAAATCACTCAGTTTTCGAGAAATTAAAGTGAGAACCCATTACTGAGATTAATAAAAATATCAAATTCTAAGTTTTTTTTAGTGCATAAATATTTGTTTGAAAAATATTAATGTTGCCATTTCTGGAAAAGAATTGGGAATCTGGCACCTAAATTAATATTTTAACACAACATACTTTATTTTTCTTATTAGATTTTATATTACATGTTTGGTATGTCACATTTGGTATATATTTGTGACCTCCAAGTTAACATTTTTATTGTGAATTTGTCAAGTTCGAGATTATAATAAATTGCGTTTTCGAAACGATCGACCAGCTACCATCGTCGTAAGTGTTATTCTGAAACACACCCACAACAACTAAGGGTTTGATCATATCAACCACTCATAGGAAAAAACGATATTTTAAATTACCCAGCAAAACCACACATTACCAAATAATATGTAAAGTAATGTGTAGCCATAGGGGCTCAAGGATTACTTTACATCTTACTTCACTGTTGAATTTTACAGACGATGAGCCTCAAAGTAATGTATATACCCAATACTTAAGAGGTGATAATGTCAGGGGTTACTTATATGGTTACAAGAATGGAAAAAGTAATGTGTCTAAAAATAGATTTTTAAAAAAGAGGAATTTTTATTAAAAGAAAATTATTACAAATAATTTAAACGTTATTAAAAATAATGTGGCCATGATGGGAATCGAATCGCTAGTGATGTCAAAACAAACATACCATTTTGCTTATAAAAAAAACCACAAAATAATGTATCTAAAAATAGATTTTCAAAAATACTTCACATTTATATTGCATTTATATTGCAAATAATGAAAAAGGTAACGAGCTATCATTACAAGGTAACGCATGAGAATATAGCACCCATTACCAAAGTTTTGCTAGGTACTTCTACTATCAAATCACTTTTCCGAAATATAGGCCTTTTTTACCCAGGGAAAAATTCTTTGTGGTAAATAGAAGGCTCAGTCTTGCAAAATCCATAGAGTACATCTCGAAATATTGAAAATTTTCACATTTGTGTTTTTTTACCAGTTTTCGATTAAAATCAGAAACATTTGGAACTAGTTAAATGGTATTTTGTTGAGGATAATGTAACAAAACGGCATCATTTGGCTGCCGCACTCTTTTACTGTTAATATTCAGAGGGGTTGAATTTTGTTCAATTGGCTAAATAAATACATAATATTATAGATTAGAAAACAGAACAGAAGGCAAATCTCTGTCCCCATACTTCTTTGTTCTTAAAATGCTGGAGGGCCAAAGTTTAAGATTTTTTTTTATATTCAGTTCAATTGGTTATTAATATTATATTAGGTTTCTTTTTTTTTCAAATTTTATACATATCTCTATCTATAACTAATTGTAAAGTAAAAGACTATCCCTACTTATATATTGTTTGCCCCACCCTAGCTTTACTTACAAACACATAATTAATTTATTAGCTTTTGTTATTTTTAATATTTTATCAAAATAAAAATACAAAAATTTCAAATATTTTTATGACAAATACTTTTGTTTACATTTAAACGAGAAAAGCCAATAATTTCTATGACTTGGCAGCACTTTTATACATTCTTAATTTTTAAGCAGTTATATTTATAACTACATAGCAAGTCTATACCTACTTAAATTTGTATGGAATATTTATATAAAATTAAAAAAAAAAACAAACCTATTATAGATGGACAATTAAAAGAAAAGCCCAACCTTTTATGGCCCATCTCTTTTGGTTTTTTAGATTAAGGTTAATTTTTTGCGTGCTAGTGTGTTAGTTAAATTGGCACATTAAAGAATATTGTAGATTGGAATTTATCAGAAAAGGCCAACGTTTGGCACTCGAACTTAATTTTGAGATCCCTCCGAGATCATTAAAATAATTTTCATTAATCATTAAAATACATTTCCCGACATAATTATGTAAATTTTATCAAGAATTCAAATCCATTAAAAGTTAAGGATTTTTCCCTACTACTGCACAACATTGAACCAAAAATTTATTTAGAGCCGTCTAGGTGACTTTGTTGCATGCAATTATTGCGTGCAATTTTTGTTTGTTGTCGAACGGGGTAGAGAAGCAAACAGGGTAACAAAAAATGCACGGTTTCTGTTTTTCGTGCATTTTTCTGTTATCTCTCTTTCACACTCATATGTATTCTTCTTTTGTAGTTTCATATACATTCAGTTTTCGTGCAATTAAAGTCACCGTATAAATAGATATAACTTTGGAAGCAACTTTGAAAAAAAAATTGTGTCGTATAAATTGGCTCTTACAATTTTGTATTCAAAGAAAAAAATAGAATTTTCATATTGTAAAGTTTTCAGGATGGTTTTCATCATTACTTATCATTGAGATACTCATTCTAAGACTACACTCAGAAAAAAAAGTTTGTAGAAATATTTGTAAACGGTTTTCAATCCCACTTTACTATTTTTGTACTGAATTTTATTTGAACTTAAAATGTTACATAGATAAAAAGGGGATCGGAGGTGAATATACCGACTGATGTCTAAAAATAGGACATTCCCTTAAAATAGCACTAAAAAGTTTTTTTAGTTCTAAAAATCAGCCTTAAAAACAATTAAAATTTGACCTTGCATTTTAAGCAAAATAATATTAAATATTTTTTATGAACTGTTATATATTTATATATAAATTTATTAACGCGCAGTGGAGCAGTGTTTCGGTGGAGGCAGTGTTATGGTTTGGGCAGCTTTGTCTGCTGTTTGAATATCAAAAATTTGTTTTGTTCCAACTAAAATGAATATTACAGTTTATAACGAACTTTTAGGAGATGCTCTTATATCATTTATGGATGAAAATTGCATATTTTAAAAAGACAACGTTGCAATTCACATTTCAAAATAATCCAAATCGTGGGTCAGTCAGCAAAATATTTCTCTGCTGGACTGGCCGGCATGCACTCTCGATTTAAACCCGATTGAGAATTATGCGGGTGCATGACGCGTAAAGTTTACGCAACTAAAAACTCAACAAGTATGGTATGAAATTACTCGTGATTTGCTTAAAAAATTTGTGGAATCTATTCCGGACCATATTTTTAAAGTAATACAAACAAAGGGACCATCAACTCATTATTTATAATGCAAACTGGAACTGGAGTGCATTTATAGGAAAATGATTCTCTAAATGGTATCAAAATAAATAAAAAAACTAACTAAGCGTACAATTGAAGTTTTAAGTTAATAATATTTCAGTAAAGTCAACAAAGATTTAATAAACAAATTTCTAGCCCCTTAAAAATATTTTAGCTTGATTTTTTGGTACATTGTTTTTAAAAATGTATGTGCGTTTAAAGGAATATGTACCAGTGTAGTGTTTCAAAATTTATAGATAAAATGCTGTATGACAAAACTTTTAGTTATAGAAAATCGGAATTATTTTTTTTTTTTCATATTTGCACTTATTTAAATTAAACTTAAATTCCTGTTCAGCGTGCCAAAAGTTATTTAGACTTAATGTATTGCAGAAGGTGGTATTACACAATAAATTTGTGTGTCTTGCAGTGTAATTTTAATATATATTTTATATTTGTAATAAATGATTTAAATTGTTGTTTATTTGTTCAATGTTTGAACTCAATTTTATTTTTTATTTTACAATATTTTTCAAGATATTTACATATATGGCTTTCCATACAGTCAGTATGCCTCCTCCCTACAGGAAAAAGTATACTAACGCAATGCCAAACCTACTGTATTTATTGTCCCTTAAGAAACGAATAAAAAATAAAACAACTTTTGCATCTTTTCCAAAAAGTGGGAATTTTTAAATGTTGATCAATTTATCGTTAGTTTATTGTATATGAAAAATCTGTTTACGACGAACTCGGTTAAGACGAATTCTCGGTTAATTCGAATTAATTTGAAAGTCCTGACGTTTTGGCTAAAGAACTCGCTAAAGACGAACTGTTTCTTATGGTTCTGCAAACAAAAGTTCATATGATTTTTCTTTTTTAATACGAAATTTCCTAAACTAAAATTTTTTTATATATTCGCTTAGACGGGTTTTTTTTAGAAATTCCTCCGAGGAGAAGGGACAAGAAGAGAAAAATTTTGCCCCTTAACGACCTGCCAAAACACCTGGAAGTAGAAAGTTGAAATTTTAATGTAGGTTCGGAAGGGAAAAGTCTCCTCCTTAACGTCCTGCCCTAACCACTGGTGCTAGGAAGTAGAAATTTGGTATGAAGGTTCCTCCTCCAGTGTAAACCTAAGTTATGACGGGATTTTTGAAGGAAGTTCAAGTTTGGTATGTTGGTTTCTCCTCCTACGTAGACATTTGTCCAGACGGTATTTTCGGAACTTCATACGGGAAGGCCCAAAAAAGTTTCCCCCTACACTTCCTGCCCTAAACCTGGTGCAAAGAAGTTGAAATTTGGTAGGAATGATCCTCCTCCCGTGTAGACATCAGCTAAGGAGCCATTTTTAGGAAAGTTTAGGGGGTGTGGCAAAAATTAAGAAATGCACCCTCTTGACGGCCTGCAAAAACTTCTGGAGCTAGGAATATTGGTATGAAGGTTCTTCCTCCGGCTTAGACATCAACTTGATGGGATTTTTGTAATATCCCACTGGAAGGGGAAAATTCTAAACCTTGACAGCCTGCCAAAGCTGTTGATACTCGAAAGTTGAAATTGTACATGTAGGTTCCTCTTGCTGCTAGACATCGGCTTAGACATCTAGACTGATTTTTGAAAATTCATATGTTGAGTGGCAAAAAGCGGAAAAGTGTCCCTCAAGGC
The DNA here is from genome assembly GCA_949748255.1 of Eustalomyia histrio. Lineage (NCBI taxonomy): Eukaryota > Metazoa > Arthropoda > Insecta > Diptera > Anthomyiidae > Eustalomyia > Eustalomyia histrio. Next base: position 61,121,136 of record OX456527.1, on the reverse strand, counting down.
GTACATTGAAACAATATACTTTATTTTTTTTTTTGGGTTGGACTGTAAATATGGAAAGCGTCATATTTTAAATAAATCATAAGCATGTTGTATGAATTCATTATGCAAACAATTGCTGTAATTAATGATCCTTCTCAACTTTCTGTAATTTAAAAACGCCAAATACAAACAAACCAACAAAAACATACTTAAAAAAATCAAAGTTAATGTATTGTTAATGACTCAATCATTGTATATGATATTAATCAAAATCAAAACAATTTCAGGCACATCAATAATTAACTAATCGTCTTTAACATATTTCTGGCCAGTTATACCATATGCCATCAGGTAAGGGTCACATTGTTTCTTATGTAAATAAGGGAAACTTTAACCCCCCACCCCTCTAAACTAAAATTCAGACGATGTACGTATATTTAATTTGGTCCCCTCTACCAGAACCTTGTAATTTTGAAAAAAATTAATTTTTTTGTTCAGCGATTTTTATGTTAAGTTAAACACAACATATTTTTGGATTTAATTTTATTTTTAAAAAATAAATGTATATATTTATTATTAATTGATTCTCAAGTGGGAGACCTTTGGCATCTCCGTGGAAATTCTCAAAAATTAATTGTTGCCCCATGCTCCAAGAAAAAGGTATATCAAATTTCAGGATTGGTTGCAACATGATCACTGGTACTATATTAAGCTTGCTGCAATTGGGTATGGTTGGCACAACCATGTTATTGGGTTTTTAACTATTAACATGGTCGCTACCATCATTATTTTAGTAAATATTTTTCTATTTTATAATTGACACCTTCTATTTTATAACATGATTAGCTGTGGTAACAAAAATTCTAACTATGAAAAAATATAATATTTATGCAACCATAAAATACTGGCAACAATCAAAAAATAATTATACATCAAATAAAACATGATTTTGACATTTACGGTCATAATATTATCTTATTTTCATAAAAACGAAAATTTGATCAGTTAAGTCAGTTTGTTTTTACTACAAAATGTATTAAAAAAAATAATTTGCAAATATCAGATGGTTAAAAAATTACTTAATTTTAATTAATTTTTTTTTTAACTTTAGAAGATTTTTTAAAGGGTTTTTTGTCGAAAATTTCTTATACATATAATATTATTTACACTAATCAATTCATTGTCAATAAGATTCTATTGAAAGATTTTTTATTTTTTTAATTCTTTTCAATAAAAAGAATTAGAAATTTTAAAAAAAATATGTTTTTGAATTCTTTTCTTGTAAAAAGTTCTCAAAATATTAATAAAATATTTTTTATAAGAAAACGTTTGTAGAAACCATGATTTTTTTTTTTGTACAAAAAGGTTTCTTACAAAAAATAATAGATATTTATAAATTTATCTGATAAAAATATTTTTAGATTCTATCGACTTTTCCTTATACTAAAATTCTCAGATTCTTCAATATGTTTCTTAGATAAAAGTTCATATATTCCAAAAAAAGCTTATATCCTAAGGCCTCTCTTTAAAAGAAAAATTCATAGATTCTGAAGACTTTTCATCATGAAAAATACTTAGATTCTAAGGACTTTTTGTAGCAGAAATATTCTTCCATTCTAAAGACTTTTTCTTAAAAAAAAAATTTCTAAAAAAATTTTTAAAATCTACGAAAAGATTAGAATCTAAGATTTTTTTTATTAAAAAAAATCATTAGAATTTAAACAAAAAATTAAGTATTTTTCTTAAAAAAAGTCCACAGAATCAAAGTTTTCCTGAAAGAAAAGTTCTTAGAATCTATGATTTTTTCCTTAACAATTTTTCTTCGAAAAGTCCTTAATATCATTTTTTTAGAAAAAACATTTCCAAAAGAAGTATTCTTAAATTTAAAGAGCTTTTTTTTCTTAGTTTCTAAGAACTTTTCCTTTAAGAAATTTTCTTAGAATAGGGATCATATAATGATAATCCAGGAATCATAATATAGTTATGAGGGACCATAATATGATATCATTTGAGCATACTATGATTACTTGCGATCATATTATGATAAATTCAATATCATAACATTTTTATTTAGGACAATAATATAGTAATTTTTAAATAATAATATAACTATAGGGACCATTTTATGGTAAAATTATGGTTATTTTATTATCATAATATGATAACCATATTATAATACGACTTTGATTGCCACAACCACAAACCCAAAAATATATGATGCTCTTCGAATATGATTGCCCCAACCATGTTTTTTCTTTGCTTCTAGCCAAAGAGGTTTCTGCAAACCGTCAATGGGAGATTCCTCCTCTTTGCTACATTCATTATGAATGCCCAAAAATCCCGTCTTACCATTTTGAGTATGGACTAACTCAGTATGGACTAACAGTAGTACTTAAATGATTTAAAATAAAAATTAACTAGTTCAAAACTATTTTTTTTTTTAATTTTAAAAACGAATTAGGAAAAATTGTATCAAATTATATATAATTAGATCAAATTAGATGAATCAATTTTTCGTATCAAATTACATCAGATTAGATCCCATGATATATCATGGGATCAACTTATGTATGCCAATTTTCAGATCAGGTAAGATTATATAGGAATCTTTTTCGTCAGGTAAACACTATAGTCCTTTTTATTTTTTATTTTTGTGGAGTTTTTTACTTAAAATTGGTTTATTTTTATTTTCAATCATTAAAACACCCTTACGTACATATTTTTACTTTGTTATTTTTTTAAATTTAAATAAATATTTTTTAAAACAAATAAATTTGTTGTTTATTTATATTTGCATTAATAATAAAAAATCTCTATAATTTTTCTACTAATATCAATAAGATATTTTTATTATTTTTTTTATTATTAACATTTGAAATGTATTGAAATTTACGATATTATATGTTCGCGCTTTTTTTTCGTTACTTTATGCGCTCATTACAATTTAAATAACCGGCACTTTGGCAACGACTGATTTTGCCATCTGTAATGTATGAATAAGATTTTTGTATTTGTGTGCGTGCAAATTGATTTACAAATAAAAACTTTGTTGCTTGCAACTTATAGTTGCGGTAGTTTGTGTTGTCTCCTTTTGTTTTCTATCCAGCAACATTGTGTCTAAAAGTGTCTAAGAAGCTCCGAACAATTGGGTGAAGAAAATATTTCCGTTAAGGGGAAATCAAAACATTTAGCTATGCAACATGTTTGAGGAATAAAGCGAAAAAAAAATTAACAAAACCAAATTGTACACAGAAAAAATTTACAAAATACTCTTTGAAGTATTAAACACCATTTTTAATACAAACACCTTTTAGTAACTTTCAATTATATTTTTTAAACAAAAAACTGTTAAAACTCTAATTTTCATTTTAAAAATATTTTAAATTAATTAATAAAATGGGGATATATTTTACAAAGTTAGGTTCAAAAAATTAACAAAAAGATTTTTTTTGTAAAAAGATTTTATTAAAAAAGTAGCTTTTACTAAAAAAGTACCTTTTATTAGAAAAGTACCTTTGATTAAAAAAGTACCTTTTATTAGAAAAGTAACTTTTATTAAAAAAGTACCTTAAATTTAAAAAGTACCTTTCATTAAAAAGTACCATTTTTTAAAAAAGCACCTTTTATATTAAAAAAAACCTTTTATTAAAAAAGTGCCTTTTATTAAAAAAGTACTTTTTATTAAAAAGTACCTTTTATTAAAAAAGTACCTTTTATTTAAAAAAGTACCTTTTATTTTAAAAAGTACCTTTTATTAAAAAGTACCTTTTGTTAAAAAAGTACGTTTTATTAAACAAGTACCTTTTATTAAAAAAGTACCTTTTATTAAAAAAAGGTACCTTTTATTAAAAAAATACCTTTTAATAAAAAATTACCTTTTGTCAAAGAAAATATGTTCAAAAAAATTTACAAGTTTTTTTTTAAGATTTTATTAAAAAAGCACCTTTAATTAAAAAAGCAACTTTTATTAAAAAAGTACCTCTTATTAAAAAAGTACCTTTTATTAAAAAAGTAACTTTTATAAAAAAAGTATCTTTTATTAAAAAAGTACCGTTAATTAAAAAGTACCTTTAATTTAAAAAGTACCTTTTATTTATAAAGTACCTTTTATTAAAAAAGTACCTTTTTTTAAAAAGTATCTTTTATTTAAATAGTACCTTTTATAAAAAAAGTACATTTTAATTAAAAAGTACCTTTTATTAAAGAAGAACCTTTTATTAAAAATGTACCTTTTATTAAAAAAGCCCTTTTATTAAAAAAGTACCTTTTATTAAAAAAAAGTACCTTTTATTAAAAAAGTACCTTTTATTAAAAAAGTACCTTTTATTAAAAAAGTACCTTTTATTAAAAAAGTACCTTTTATTAAAAAAGTACCTTTTATTAAAAAAGTACCTTTTATTAAAAAAGTACCTTTTATTAAAAAAGTACCTTTTATTAAAAAAGTACCTTTTATTAAAAAAGTACCTTTTATTAAAAAAGTACCTTTTATTAAAAAAGTACCTTTTATTAAAAAAGTACCTTTTATTAAAAAAGTACCTTTTATTAAAAAAGTACCTTTTATTAAAAAAGTACCTTTTATTAAAAAAGTTCCTTTTATTAAAAAAGTACCTTTTATTAAAAAAGTACCTTTTATTAAAAAAGTACCTTTTATTTAAAAAAGTACCTTTTAATTTAAAAAGTACCTTTTATTACAAAGTACCTTTTGTTAAAAAAGTACCTTTTATTAAACAAGTACCTTTTATTAAAAAAGAACCTTTTATTAAAAAAAGGTACCTTTTATTAAAAAAATACCTTTTAATAAAAAATTACCTTTTGTCAAAGGAAATATGTTCAAAAAAATTTACAAGTTTTTTTTTTAAGATTTTATTAAAAAAGCACCTTTAATTAAAAAAGCAACTTTTATTAAAAAAGTACCTCTTATTAAAAAAATACCTTTTATTAAAAAAGTACCTTTTATTAAAAAAGTAACTTTTATAAAAAAAGTATCTTTTATTAAAAAAGTACCGTTAATTAAAAAGTACCTTTAATTTAAAAAGTACCTTTTATTTATAAAGTACCTTTTATTAAAAAAGTACCTTTTTTTAAAAAGTATCTTATTTAAATAGTACCTTTTATTAAAAAAGCACCTTTTATAAAAAAAGTACATTTTAATTAAAAAGTACCTTTTATTAAAAAAGAACCTTTTATTAAAAAAGTACCTTTTCATAAAAAAGTACCTTTTATTAAACAAGTACCTTTTATTAAAAAAGTACCTTTTACTAAAAAAGTACCTTTTATTAAAAAAGTTCCTTTTATTAAAAAAGTTCCTTTTATTAAAAAAGTACCTTTTATTAAAAAAGTACCTTTTATTGAAAAATACCTTTTATTAAAAGAGTACCTTTTATTAATAAAGTACCTTTTATTATAAAAGTACCTTTTATTAAAAAAGTACCTTTTATTAAAAATGTACCTTTTATTAAAAAAGTACCTTTTATTAAAAAAGCCCCTTTTATTAAAAAAGTACCTTTTATTAAAAAAGTACCTTTTATTAAAAAAAGTACCTTTTATTAAAAAAGTACCTTTTATTAAAAAAGTACCTTTTATTAAAAAAGTACCTTTTATTAAAAAAGTACCTTTTATTAAAAAAGTACCTTTTATTAAAAAAGTACCTTTTATTAAAAAAGTACCTTTTATTAAAAAAGTTCCTTTTATTTAAAAAGTACCTTTTATTAAAAAAGTACCTTTTATTAAAAAATACCTTTTATTAAAAGAGTAACTTTTATTAAAAAAGTACCTTTTATTAACAAAGTACCTTTTATTAAAAAAGTAGCTTTTAATGAAAAGTACCTTTTATTAGAAGTACCTTTAATAAAAAAAGAACCTTTTATTAAGAAAGTACCTTTTATTAAAAAAGTACTTTTTATTTAAAATGTACCTTTTTTTTTAAAGTATCTTTTATTAAAAAAGTACCTTTTTTAAAATAGTACATTTTATTAAAAAAGTAGCTTTTATTAAAAAATAATAATAATTTAAAAAGTACCTATTAAAATAAAAAGTACCTTTTTGAAAAAAGTACGTTTTCTTAAAAAGTAACTTTTCTTAAAAGAAGTACCTTTTTAAAAAAGTACGTCTTTTTATAACTGCTGCCCAGCACTTGACACTTGTTGCTTTAAGATAAGTTTGAGGATCTTAAAATCTGTTTTGTTTTTTTTTTTTTTTTTAATATCCCCTTTTAAAATTTTTCTAATGCTGACGTTATTTCAAACTTGTTCAAATACGATATGTTTATTTTTGCATACTTGAGCGGTTGTAGCGATTGTAGTTCGTACTCTATTTTTCAGAGATTTCATCGTAAGCAACGCCAAAATAAAACTTTGTACTGATTACAATAGTTCAGTAACGGAAAGAAAACAGGGGAAAATTTAGCACATTTCCCAAAATTTACATCAAATTTTTACGCTTTTTGCAAAAACTTCCCTAGTTTTGAAACCCTTTTTCATTTTTATTAGGCCTTAATGATACATAACATGATAAATTAGACAAAAGTTGTAAGCAACTTAATTATCATTCACAGTTTACAACAATTTCATTAAAATTTTTAGCGGATAATTATTTTATTGTACCAAAAGTTGGGAGAAATGTATTACCAAAATCAGCTAAAAATACCGCATGGCTCAAAATAAACTTAGAAACTTAATTGCCACATTGTTTTCTTTTTAAATTGGAATAGAAATTTTTTTTATCTTAAAATTTTTATAAGTACAAATCAAATACATTTAAAACGTACAGTTAAACTTACCAGTGAAAATGTATTACATTCAAAAATATGTTATATTTGAAATTTTTTTAAAAAAAAATTAAATTTTTGAAGAATATATATTTTTGGCATTTTTGGTAAACAAAAGAGAACAATTTGGGAATGGCAAATCGATAATTGATGAAAAACTGGTAACACTGAGGGGATATTTTGAGTATTACTATTTTAAGCACACACACACTAACGAACGATCACGCTTGTTTTTTTTTTCTTAACCGACATCTTGGCATACACGAACGCAAATTAATTAGGATTTTTTGCTGCTTTAAACTTTATTTTTGACATTTTTTCGCTTTGATTTTTTATAAACTTTTATCAGTTACTATTAATTTAACACTTTTTACTATATTATTTATTATTTTCTTCGATTTCACATTTTACATATTTTCTTTCAAATTTACGCAGAGACATTACCAAATACCATACGCACAATTCAGCCGACCAATAAGAACTAAAGATGTTAGTGATTATTGCTCTTATAAGAACAAAAAAGAGAAAGACGATACATTAATTGTTAGAGTTGCCATTGTTTGCTTTTTTGATAACCGATTTTTAAGTAACGGAAACGGATATGCATTATAAATTTCGTCTTTGTTTAACCCTTTCGCGGACACCTTATTTTTAAGAGGACTTACCGTGGGACACTTGCAGTATCTTCCTTATATGGTATGATAGAAAAATTCTGAAAACACCAAACTACTGGAAATTGAAAAATAAATCGATCTATAGAATAAAAACAGTGTTTACTTTTTGACGTTCATAAACGTCATGACTCTGCTTGTATTCTGGAATTGATGTGCTGCGTCATGACGTAAATAGACGTCAGACGGATATAGACGTCATTGCTGATATACGTAAAAAAAAAGTGGTATGATGCTGCACATGACGTTCATAAACGTCGAAGGCAGTTTTATCTTTCTTATAGTCTTTTAGAAAATAAAACAAAAGTTTAAGTTAAATTCAGTCTTTCATAAAATATAAAACTACTAAAAAAAACAAACACAAATTCTTAAAATTCACTCTCATAAAGAAAAAAAAATATAAAACTTATAAAAACCAAAATACAAGAAATTCAATAAAAACAATAAAATTAATTTTAATTAATATGCCATTTTTCGAAGCACGAACCTGGACAAAGTGGAGGTTTTTCGTCACAGGTCTTGCAACGGTATGAGGTTTCTCGTCGCATATTTTCCTTCGCACACCATCTGCATCGTAAGTATTTAGATTTGTTTTTGTTTGCATTACATGGAATCTTTTCTTGGAAATGCTGGTATTCACTTAATCGAGGTATTGAATTAGCAGGACTTAATTGGGTAGTTGCCCTCAACAAAGACATGTTGATTCCTAAAAGTGAATAAATTAAGTCTTCTCTATATTGTAAAAAAGATATTGAGCGTTTAGTGTGTTTTTTATAAATGTAAAAAGAATTATAGGCACAGAGATCTAAGAGGTGGAAAATAACTTTTTTATACCACCGTATGGTCTTTCGCGGGCATGAATAGTAACTGATCATTTGATCACTTTTGTCCACACCCGCCATATTACTGTTATATCCTTCTATTTCAACAGGCTTTATTTTCTCCTTTCCATATCGATTCTTACATTTCTTTAACTCAGGCTTATAAGCTGTTGTTATGCATAAGACGTCTCTAGTATCTTTCCATTTACTTATATAAATTTTCTTATGCCTCTTCCATATATAACCACCTTTTTTTAACTTTTGTTTGACAACAGCAGGAGGATTTTGTTTCCTATTGGATCTTAATGTTCCAGTGGTGTGTGTCTTATATTTTAGTAAATCCTGACTTAAATCAAAGCTGTTGTAAAAATTATCCATGTATAAATGGTGGCCTTTATTTAGGTATGGAGCCATTAAACGCAATACCAGAGAATGCGTTTTCTTGTTTGTATTATCATCTACATGATGTTTTCCTCTATATAATTCCAAATTCAATGTATATCCATCTGGTGTGCACAGCTCGTAAAATTTAATACCATATTTTGCTTGCTTTCCTTTCAAGTATTGACGACAAAAAAGTCGTCCTTTGAAAAGTAATAGCGACTCATCTAAAGATAGCGATTCTTCAGGATAGTAAGCTTTTGAGAAATTATTCAATACGGTATTTATCAATTCGGAAACTTTGGATAGCTTATCAGTTTCACTTGGATATTTTTCATAATTAAAACAACGCAAAATTTGTTCAAATCTTCTTCCAGACATAACAGAAGAAAATACTGGGTGGTGGTACAAGGGATCTTTGGAAAACATTTTCCGTATTGTTGGGAACTTAAGATGCCCTTGCAATAAACATAGCGCAAAAAATTTTCCAATTTCTGTTTCATTTGTTTCTTGAAATGATTTATAACGTGAATTTCTTGTCATTTTTCCAATGTTTTGAAACAAGTCTTGCCCATATTTGTTGGTACATTCAACGAAAGTTGAAACGATATCAGGAGTCCAAAGTTTGGAAAATACTTCGACTGGTGATGGATTTTCAGGTAATGAAATTTGTATACCTGTTTGACTTGTATCAAATTGAAAATCAGGGATACTTTCAGTATCAGAAGTCCAATTATCTTCATCTGCATTTTCGACACTTTTCTCATTTTTATCTAAATTTACTTCACCACCATTAACTGCAGTTTCTTCAGATGGTTCAACAAATTCCTCTTCTTTTGAACTAATAGAAGAGGTGTCTGAGCTTTGTCTTTCTGGTATATAATTTGGATCTTGCCCACAATATTCTCCGTCATCTGCAAATGGATCAGATGAATCTGAGTCTATTTCAGAGAAGCTTTCACTAGAGTCTACTTCAGCAAACAACTTCTCTAATTTTTTCTTTTGATTTTCATATGCCATTTTTAATGCCTTACACATAAAAAATATAATTTATCAGTAGATTTCGCCAGCAAAAAAGTTACAAAAAAATATATACTTACAAGCTAAACAATTACGAGCCTTTGCTTTTTCATGCGTCTACTCGTAAACACACACTTTTTACTACTGCAGAAAATCTCATAGAAACAAGACGTCTATTCACGTCATGTGTCTACGGGAAACCCCCAAAAAAAATATTGCGATTTTGTAACGGCTTTTAGTGTTGCTTTATTTTTGTTTTGTTATAAACATGCAACATTGTTGTCTAACATGTTGTTATAAGCATAATAGTTGCACACGTCATAAAAGCTAAGTTTCTCATTGAAAAATTCATTTGCAAAGATTTTGTTGCCGAAACATTTTTTGACGTCTATACACGTCATGTCCCACCAGAAGTCTTTGTTTTGACGTCTATAGACGTCAGTGTCCGCGAAAGGGTTAAAGTTAATTAATTAAGTTATATAATTAATAATTGTTTACACAAACTTGTAAGGATTTTGTGAAGAAAAAATATTTTAATTTTTATGTTTGAGGTTTTAAGTTAAAAACTAAAAAAAAAATGCAGACTTTATGTTTTGATAAAAACAAAAAATATATTACATTATTAAAAATATATATCATTAGCTTTGTGTGAAAAGTTGTCAAATTCTCATTTTAAGACAAAGAAATACAACTCCAAAAGGTTTTTTATTAGTAACACAATTATTAAATTAAAATATAATGTATTCTTATATAAGTAACAAATGAAAAAAGCTGAACTTATTTTGAATTGCGATGGAATGGACTGAACCAAAAACTAAGGCAAGTTGACAAAAGTAAAAAAAATATTAATCCACATGTTTGTTTTAAATCTTGAAGTTGTATTTTCCCTAGGTACTTGTTCTTCGATTATTGTAAACTTTTTATTTTAATTTCCTAAAACAATTTGCCTTTTTCTTTTAATTCTCCACAGGAAATAAATGAAACTTTTTTTATAATGAACTAAAAAAAATTTTTTATTTCTGAAATTAAATAATAAAATAATTAATTTCTCATTGGCGGTATTATTTTTGTCTCAGGCAAAGAAAATCTTTACAAACAACACAGGAATAGTTTCGTGAAGACCTTCTAGTCGTGTTATAAATTTTACACTCCGTCACTAAATATATAGCATTTTAGAAACCACATATATGAAATATTTTTTATTGAGCTATAGATCTTTTATTTATAAAAAATTTAATTATAAATATTTATTTATATTTTTAATTAAATTTTTTATAAATAAAAGATCTTTAGCTCAATAAAAAATATTACACAAATCAAGAAGATCGAAGAAAACAATAAGAAGAAACCACATATAATTTAAGGTTAATTTTTGATCTGTGAAATTTGCGATAGTACAATCGAAATCAAGTTTAATTAGAAAATTTCATAATGTAAACGGGGGCAGTTTGAAACTAGATTTTAAACAAGATTTTCAATAAGTGTAAACATTCCAAACAATTGTGTTAACAGCTAGTGTTGCCAGGTTAGCATATTTTCAGCTCGGTTTAGCGGGTGGAGCTCAGATATTACACATTTTTTTCTAAAAGCATGCCTGAATGGTTTTAAGTATATTTCGTTTATTAAAAGCAGATTTTCAGCATATTTTTCCAATAAAGATTGAGTTTTTATATTTTTTTAGAAATAATATGTTGAAACCCTGGCATAAAGGTTTATTTAATTAGCAAATTTAACAAAAAATGCAGTTTTTACTTCAAAAATCTAAATATTTTTTACGCAAAAGTTTTTCAGCATGTGCAGTAATTTAGCGCATTTTGAACAAAATATATATAACATTTTTCACTTTTGCAGATTTTCAGCATTTTTTTCTGTTACCACGACTTAGCAGATTTTAGAAATTTTTTTTTTTTTGCAATTTATGTATTTTCAAATAAAGTTTCTGGCAGCTGTAAACAACTTATTTAAAAAATGTGGTGTGGAATTATATAAGTTGTGTTTTGTTGGCCTTACTTAACATGAAGACGAAAAAACGATATGTGTTTGTATTCAATCTGATAGTTACCCGCATATTATCGACGTTATTAATTTATAAAGTGTTAACACTTAACACACCCAATGTCAAACTTGTATGGGACTTCGTAAGAGGTATAGGAACAAAAAAAACCCATAAATAGTTATGCATATCCGTTTTCATTTCTTACTGGTTATTAAAAAATAAATATACTGGCAACTCTAACAGCAAAGTTTTTAGTCATTATCTCTTTCATTCATTTCAGTACTGCCAAATGATTTCTTTGCTAAAAACGTCAATTTACGATATGCTTTGAAAAAATCGTAAAATAATTTAAAAATATTGGGGATGTATTTATATACATTTTCTTTTTAAATGTGCTAAGACCCTAAAATAATTAATTCTTATAGACTGTTGCTTACCCGGATTTCCTTCTTGCCTAAATAAATCATCAGGAGAACTTCTAGAAATAAAGTAAAATTTGTTTAAGACGCTCTCGGATAATACAAACCAATTCGAACGTCCAGAAGTATTAGCAATAATTTTCATATAAAATCATTTGTTAATACAAACTAGCTTAAGAACAACCCTGCGAAAAAATTACAGATTTAAATTTTTTTGTGCATCTTTTATATTTTGACGAATTTTAAACTAAACAATATGATTTTTTTTTCTTAAATGTATCACAAACAATTTCTTTAAGAAAAAGAATTTGCAAAATATTTTAAATTTTTTTTAGAAACTATAAATATTTTTCAATAATAAAAATTTGTTCAGCAAACTATTTTTCTAATTCTTTGGCCCTTTTACATACTTTTTAGGTTAAATTACCAGCTCAATGCGAATTTCTTGTTCTGCTTTAAAAAAGTTATTCAATATTTCAAATATCAAAGAAAAAAACAAGAAAACAAGATATTATAACAATTTGCTTTATCACCTTTTAAAATTGCGTGTTAAAAAAACGTTTCTGCCAGATTTTCTATAAACGCTTTTAAGTAGTGAAATTATTTCTAAAAAAAATATAAAAACTCAATCTTTATTGGAAAATATTCTAAATATCCGCTTTTATTTTGGCGAATTCTAAAATTTTGTGACATCTCGTCAGCTTAATTAAAATATAACCAGCAAAAATGAAGCTGCCAAAGAAGCAATAAAAGCATCACTACTATGGCAAAGGCATCACTTCTTTTCAAATGGTTTCATCGATAAATTTAACATAAGCGTGTCATAGGATGGAAGTATTCAAATGTAGCTACTAGCATTACTCATACTTTACTCTAAAGAAGCAATGATAATACAATGATTAGGTATTCTGATGCATGAGTGGAAAATGTTCATATACTTTGTAGTATTTAAGCTTTGATGAAAATTTAATTCAAAAGAATGCAGAAAAATAAGTTAAAAGAAGCGAAATTTATGCATTGATATACAAATACTCTTTATTAAAACAAATTAATAATTCTGCATTAATGAAAAAGCATTTTTGAAACATTTTTAAAAAATTTTAATGAATTTTCAGACAAATTTTAAAATATTTTTGGATAATTTAAAAACTGGTTGTACAATTTGGAAACATTTTTAGACAATTTTAAAATATTTTTTGAACAATTTAAATAATTTTTGCACAATTTTAAAACATTTTTGGGCAATTTGAAATAATTTTTACACAATTTTAAAATTATTTTGATAAATTCTAAATTAAAACTGGAAATGGTGTAGTGATAAATAATAAAAATAGTGCAAAAATGCACAGATTGCCTCGTCATAAATATTTAAGGCTGAAAAAAATGCAATTGACAGGCCAGCTAGTTTCAATTAAAGGTTAAAAAAAAATCAGTTTTTCTTGATTTTTCAAAACTTTTATAAAAATTGCAAAACTGCATAAATTCTAACCCTCATGAAATTTTAAACTAAAATATGAAAAATGATTTAATAAAAAATTTAAAAAAGTTCATCAGAACTATTTTTTCAATTTGAATGAATGCTTTAGATTCAAAAAAACAAATATAGGATATACTATAACTTATGCTTTAGAAGTAATGAAGAGTGATATTTTAAGATATACATCGGGTTTATATCCAGATCACTGCATTTAAAATATGAACTCATGAATTTCTTGGAAGTGCCTTATAATAACACAAAAAAATCATAAAAGAATGCCAACTGAAATTTAGGAAGCAATGAAAGAAGCTATAGTCACAGAATGACTACCATTTTTTTTGCTGGGTATATATAATAATATATAATTTTTCAAAAATTGTCAGTGAGTCAATAACATAATAAGATAACGATTTGTCATTTGCTATTATCCTAACGAAAATCGGAAAAATGGCGAAAAATTTTAAAATCTGGCAGCTACGTTGCAAATACAAACTTGCATGTACTAACTTCTTTAGTTCTTATTGGTTGCCTTAATTGTGGGTGTCTTATTCTTTAATGTCTCCGCGTAAATATAAGAAGAAATGTGGCAAAATAGTGACAAGTATTAAATTTAAAAAGAAATTAACAAATGTTTTGAAAAATAATAACAAAAAATATCATAGAAATAGTGTTTTTTTATAAAAATCTTAATGTAGTCTTGCATCGTGTATGTCTAAATGTCGGTAAGAAAAAGGGCGCGATTGTTTTTTAGATTAATGTGTGTTATAATTAGCAAAACTAAGTAAAAGTTTAGAAGCCAAATATTTGATTGAAACAGTATTGCCAATTTAGCATATTTTCTGCTAAATTAAGCAGATTGAGTTAAACTGTATTTACATTACACTCGAAATCAAGTTTAAACTGTATTTCGAGCATACACGAACTAGCTATTAAAGTTGGCTTATGTCATTTAGTGTTAACGCTTAACGTTACTTAGGTAAAATTTATGTATATGGGTATAACATAAGCCAAACTTGATAGCTTGCTGCCTAAACACAGCTATTGCAAATTATATCAAGGACACTGCATTACCGACCTCAAGCTGACAAATTAATATTTTTTCTATATAGCTGAACCCTTAATACTTATTTTATTTCCCAAATTTTGGTTGGACCTCTCTTCTAATAACTATCAAGTGCCCTGTACGCTCTAAGCCTAATATTTTTTGGCCTTCAATGCAAATTATATCAAGTGATCTGTGACGGATTGCCAATTTTTTTTATATTGTGAAACTTCTCGAATTTGGACTATTTATACTTAAGCTAAGCGTATCCATTCTCCAAATTGTAAAAAAATGGAATAGGTTAAGCAAATTTTCAGTACAAATTTTTAATATTTTTTTTTATTTTTAAAGAAACATTAATAATGCTGAAAGTATTTTATATACGAAATTTAATACATTTTAATATTGAAGTAAAATGGACAATTTCGAGTGGGATGTATTCTTGCTCCGTATTGGAAAAAAAATTGTTAAAAATTTAAGTACGTACATTTTTAACACTGCATGTTCAAATTCAATAACCTATCCTTTTAGTAACCTAAATTTTCTTTTTCAAAATCGCCTTTTACACACATTATTATTGCATTAGAAAATTCATTAATTTTTTGTCAAGAAAGAAAATTTACGACTTTCTTTGATTTTGTTAGGAGGTATTTTACCTGAGACTCAGTTGAAAATTTAATAGCCAGTAATTGAAAAATTTTTTTTTCGCTGCTGGCTTTAATGTTTGTATATAATTTATTTTGGTAATGGTATTTTATTTAAGAGTAAACATTTATTATATTATTTAGTAGGGCAACGGTATTTCAGTAATTTCTGTATTTCAGTAATTTCGGTGATGATATTTTCAATTAAAAACTTGATCTTAACCGTCAGTTTTCACACGTGTTCGTTCAAAAATTCTCGTGTGTGTGTGATAACGCTGTTTAAAATGACGATTTTTGTTAGAGATTATTTCTTGCTCTAACTTTTTTTTTTTGACATGACCTGAGGTAATCAACGTCTAGTGTGTAGATATGGTCGTTATTCGTGTTCAGACGTACAGTTTTGGCCATGCGGTTAAAACTGCCAAAAAATAACGCAGTGTATGGAAGCCCTTAGAATTGGTATAAATGTATATGTGGTTTTCCTTCACGGCCTTACCGCTAAAATATTTTACTGTTTCTAGCGCTTTTGAAGTAATTTTGAGGGCGTTTTCATACAGGGCTGGCAGCACTGACTTTGATAAAATAAACAAAAACAACTGTATTAAAGCTTACTAATCACTGTCGGGACAAAATAAAACAGAAAAAATATCGGATTTAAATTTGTCTTAAAAAATCTTTTATTTAAAATGTGAATTGTGCATAAATTTAGTAGAATAAACTTACAAACATGTATCTCAACTCATTTAAAAGACTACATCCGCCTTAGATACATTAAAGAAAGAAAAACACACTTTATCCTTGGAACCACAATAAAAGCCAGTGGGTAGTGAATTTTTTACTTCTTTACTAAGAAACTTCAAATTTTTTGATGTAAGAGATTATAAACTTTAAAAATATGCATGTCAAACACCTATTTTTGAATTCCGCAAGACAAATCAAATGTAAGTAAAATCTTTGCTTTATTTGTAGACTTTAGCTGGAAATTTTATTGTGTATGCACTTGATCAGCCCGCAATGATCACAAGAATATCTCTGCGGTTTTCATGGCGCATCTAAGGGTTCAAGATTTGGAGTTAAAGTATCTGGTAAATTCTTTCATCTACTAGTAGGCGATGATTTATAGGTAGAATTTCAATGCAAATTTTGTATATGCTCCAGAACAGCCCGCAATGGTCAAAATTATGTGCATGGTTTTCGTGTGCGTGGAAGGATTAAAGATTTGTATTTATTTACATAATTGCTGAGTTCATCAAAAGATTTTACTATCTTAGAGATTGATTGCCAGTTGTTAGGTTTAATTTCTCCTACTAGTGGGGGTAATATGCGATCATCTGTAGCTCAAGCTTAAAATAAAGAATTTGTTTTCTATAGGTTATTATGAACAAAAATTGTCAACATTTATCATTTTGTTAATTACAATCATACATAAATTGATGTACATTATTATGACTACTATGTTCTGGTCCTTTTTGTAACTTAAAAACGGGGTTTAATGCCCCTGTAGAAGAATCTTGTATAAATAAGCACTTGTGTCAGATAAATAAGAATAATTATTTTGTTAAATTATCACCTTAAATTGTTAACTGTTCCAATTTGAATTTTTCCCTAGCACAAAACTTTTTGGCACCCAATTTAATATCGTAATAATCTTGACTTTTTCTTTAAAAGTATTTCAAATTGTTAGGATTACCAGTCATTTCTAGATCTTCTTTGTTTTCTTTTTGTTGTCTATCTAAAATCTCATTCCAAGTTTCCGTGTTTAGAGAATTGGCTACAAAATACGCTAAAACCATGATAGCATTAATACAATAAATGAAAACCTTTCTTCTTTTTTTAAAGTTGAACCATCATAACATTATGTCTTTTTAATATATTTATCAGTATAAAATATAAAAAGCCACTCTTGTTGTACTTCCTGATATTTGACAGGCATACCAGAAACTTTTATAATTTCTAGCATTATTTGTATAATTTCTTCCTTTTTTTTTATAAAATTCAATTTTGTTTCATGAAAGACTACCAGGAGTTCTCGAATGTATCAACCAAAAGCCCCGTTTAATGGATTTTAAATTGAGTTTTCAAAATCGTGAGAAAATTTCCTTTCATTTGAGTACTCATACATACTTATGTATACATACAATAGTTCCATTCGTTTACTCAATAATTTGTACAAATTTATACTGGTTGGCGTTCGTTTACACAAATACTCAGTTAACAGTAAGAAAAAAAAGACAGAATAAAATGACAGTTCGATGTTGAGAGTTTGCAAATTTTTACTGGACAAATTTTTTCCGGCAAGAATTCTCAAGCAAAAAACATATGGTTGAAAAAACATCTGATAATATTTTGTAAATACAAATAAAAATGTTTTACTTTTACGTTGTTGTATGCAAGCCAAAAAAGTTTATAAATGAGTTATGTAAAAGATAAGAAAACCTTTTAAAATGTTTCTGCTTTTTATTTTAAAACAAGAATCCTCTTTTTCCATATCGACCAGTTATAATTTAGTTTTGCATTTATTTCTACAATCAGCTGTTTAACAACCTTGTAAATTATTGCAAATTTTCCGTCCCGTATTTTTTTTAGAAAGTTTTCATTTTGAGAGTAAAAAAGAGAGTAACTCTGTAAGTTTGTTACTGAGTAATTCTTACTGAACTTGACTGAGAAAAGTAAACGAACAGACCTAATATGTTACAGCGCGTACCAGCTTTTATGGCCTGTAGATCCCTGGTAGAACCTTAACGCCAAATAGAAAAAATAAATCTATTTAAATCAAAAAGGGGATCATATATTTGTTTTTGCAAAAATGCATTTAAATGTTGATAATTTTAATACTTCAATTGGACGTATCATAATTTAATTTCCTTGTACTCTCTTTATATGTTTGTTGTGTTTGTGCGGCAAGGTGTTAACAGAAATATTGAGGTGATGTTTCCAGATGATGTTTAGCTTCGTTCAGACGAACGAATATACAATAATAAATACGTCTTACGACGAACATCTTAAGGAAACACCATGGGAGAATAACGCCCTATAATTTTACGTTTAAGCTCTTAACGTGGACTTATGACAAATTTACATGTTTTAATTTGCCGCACAAACACAACATTCGTAGCTGTTGCAGTGGTAGTTTTTAGGACAAATCCTAAATGATTTTAAAAAAACAATTTTTATTCAATTTTTTTAAATTTGAGTTATTTGTTAGTTTTAAAAGATAACTGCTGGTATTAGCAAAGCATCATCATTTTTTAAAAATTTACTGCTCAGCGACTGCATTTATTTTCATACCGTTAGCAATTACAGACAGGGTAGTACTAGAAAAACACTTTTTGCAAACTCTGGCATTAGAGCATTAAAAACTTGACCTTTTCAAAAAACCGCTTATCGGTTTATTAGAAAAGTCATGTTTTGTAAAAAACCGGTTTCGGTTTTTACAAAAAAAAAAAAAACATTTAATCATATCTGCTTTTTTATTTTACATTAAACAGCATTAAAAAATGTTTGAACGGCCGAAAGAATTAAAATAAAATAAAGATTTTTAATATTTTCTAGAAATATCTACCAGTCAGGTGAATTTATGCAAATTGTATCTACTGTAACTTCAAATGTGTATCACATTTGTGTCACAAATTTTTTAGGAACTTTGCACACCGTTTCAGAATTACTTGCATTAAAAAGTTTTCGCAATTTTCCCTTCAAATCTGAGGGTTTTAAGATTAGAGATTTTTTATAAAACGTAATTTTGAAAATGTTTTAAAATTCACAAACTGATATTATTTTTAATAAACAAAAGATTTTAATTATAGAAACTTTCTAAGAAAATCACTACTTCCATAAGAAGTGTTTGTTTTTATTTTAAATCTACGATTGATAATTTAGCAGTTTTGTATTATTTAGTACCAAATTTTATAAAATTGCGCAGCCCGACAAAATTATATTTTTTTTTGAGATATCATCAAGTGGATGTACTAAGTAATTTTACACACAGAAAAAATTTACATCTTGTTTATCTTTCATATACTGTTTTTGTAAATACCAAGAAAAAAAAATTAAAAAGGAATTAACAATGGATAAAAACTTTTAGTTATTTTTTTGTAACTTTCCTTTTTATATGAAAAAAAAACAATTTACAAACATTTCAAACAAAAAATTGTTAGAAAACGAATTTGATATTTAACAAATATATCCGACCTTGTTGTGATTACATATTTCCTCAAAAAATAACCTAAAATTTACGACCCCAATATTTTCTTATAAACAGAGTGAATGCCACTTGTTGATTAAAATTTATTAATCGGCTCCTAGTAAATAAACAGATGTAAAAAAAAATTATACTTGCCGACTTCTTGTATATTTTTTAAACAAATGTCGATGAAGATATTATTTGTATATGACCGCACAAGTTTGCCGATTGTAAAAAGTAAACACAACGTGTTTGAACAAGTTTGAAATAGTGGGGTAGGCGGAGAAATTTTTAAAGGGGAGAAATTAAAAAAAAATTATTTTGCAAGAAAACATTCAGATTTTAAGACCATCTACCATATCCCAAAAGAATAACAGAAAGTACTTTTTATAATAAAAAGGTCCTTTTTAATAAAAGTTACTTTTTTAATAAAAGGTACTTTTTTAATAAAAGGTACTTTTTTAAATAAAAGGTACTTTTTTAATAAAAGGTACTTTTTTAATGAAAGGTACTTTTTTAATAAAAGGTACTTTTTTAATAAAAGGTTCTCTTTAATAAAATGCACTTTTTTAATAAAAGATACTTTTTTAATAAAAGCTACTTTTTTAAAAAAAGGTACTTTTTTAATAAAGGGTACTTTTTAATAAAAGGCACTTTTTTAATAAAAGATACTTTTTTAATAAAAGGTACTTTTTTAATAAAAGGTACTTTTTTAATAAAAGGTACTTTTTTAATAAAAGGTACTTTTTTAATAAAAGGTACTTTTTAAATAAACTGTACTTTTTTAATAAAATGTACTTTTTTAATAAAAGATACTTTTTTAATAAAAGGTACTTTTTTAATAATAGGTGCTTGTTTTATAAAACGTACTTTTTAAATAAAAGGTACTTTTTAAATACAAGATACTTTTTAAAAAAAAGTACTTTTTTAATAAAAGGTACTTTTTTAATAAAAGGTACCTTTTTAATAAAAGGTACTATTTTAATAAAAGGTACTTTTTTAATAAAAGGTACTTTTTTAGTAAAAGGTACTTTTTTAATAAAAGGTACTTTTTTAAAAGGTACTTTTTTAATAAAAGGTACTTTTTTAAAAAAGGCGCTTTTTTAATAAAAGGTACTTTTTTAATAAAAGGTACTTTTTTAATAAAAGGTACTTTTTAAATACAAGATACTTTTTAATTAAAAAGTACTTTTTTAATAAAAGGTTCTCTTTAATAAAAGGCACTTTTTTAATAAAAGATACTTTTTTAATAAAAGCTACTTTTTTAAAAAAAAGGTACTTTTTTTAATAAAGGGTACTTTTTGATAAAAGGCACTTTTTTAATAAAAGCTACTTTTTTAATAAAAGGTACTTTTTTAATAAAAGGTACTTTTTTAATAAACGGTACTTTTTAATAAAAGGTACTTTTTAATAAAAGGCACTTTTTAAATAAACTGTACTTTTTTAATAAAATGTACTTTTTTAATAAAAGATACTTTTTTAATAAAAGGTACTTTTTTAATAATAGGTGCTTGTTTTATAAAACGTACTTTTTAAATAAAAGGTACTTTTTAAATACAAGATACTTTTTAAAAAAAAGTACTTTTTTAATAAAAGGTACTTTTTTAATAAAAGGTACTTTTTTAATAAAAGGTACCTTTTTAATAAAAGGTACTATTTTAATAAAAGGTACTTTTTTAATAAAAGGTACTTTTTTAATAAAAGGTACTTTTTTAATAAAAGGTACTTTTTTAATAAAAGGTACTTTTTTAATAAAAGGTACTTTTTAATAAAAGGTAATTTTTAATAAAAGGTACTTTTTTAAAAAGGCACTTTTTTAATAAAAGGTACTTTTTTAATAAAAGGTACTTTTTTAATAAAAGGTACTTTTTAAATACAAGATACTTTTTAATTAAAAAGTACTTTTTTAATAAAAGGTACTTTTTTATAAAAGGTACTTTTTTAATGAAAGGTACTTTTTTAATAAAAGGTACTTTTTTAATAAAAGGTACTTTTTTAAAAAAAAGGTACGTTTTTAATAAAAGATACTTTTGTAATAAAAGGTACTTTTTTAATTATAGGTACTTTTTAATTAAAGGTTCTTTTTACTAAAGCGTACTTTTTTTATATAATTTATTTTTTTTTTAAATTTAATTAAAAAAAAATACTTAAAAAAATACTTTTAAATAAGATTTCATTTATTAAAAAATTAACTTTTTTTAAAAAATTTACTTTTTTAATAAACGGATACTGTTTTAATAAAAGGTACTTTTGTAATAAAAGGTACTCTTTAATAAAAGGTACTTTTGTAATAAAAGGTACTCTTTAATAATAGTACTTTTTAATATAAGGTATTTTTTTAATAAAAAAGTACTTTTTTTATAAAGGTACTTATTAATAAGGGTACTTTTTTATAAAAGATACTTAATAAATAAGAAAAAATCTTTACAAAATTTTTATAGTCTAATTTTTTAGAGTTTTTTTTTTAAATACTATTTTTTAGAAAAATTAAAGAAACATCAGGAATAAAATTTTAATTTATAATTTTTTTTTTGTAATTTTTATTCTTATTCTTCTTCCCTTTGTACGCTACTTTCTTCAAACATGTCTCACACTTGTTTTGATTTTTCCTCAAATGAAAATACTGTCTCCACCCAATTGTTTGGTGCTTTACACATAATATTAGCTACATGTTGCTGGATAAAAAAACAAAAGGGTACATCAGAATCAACACCAATAATATGTTGCAAGCAACATTGTTTTTGTTTGCTACATGAAAGAAACTTTTGCACGCATACAAAATAAAATCTTCTTCATACATTACAGATGGCAAAATCAGTCGTTGCCAAACTGCCGGTTATTAAAATTGTGAAATGCGGATAAAGTAACGAAATTAAAATAATTAAAAAAATAAACGGTAAATTTAAATACATTTAAAATGTTCAAAACAAATAATAATAAATTATAATTGATATAAATAGAAATAAATTATAAAAAAAAAATTCTTTAATTGTTAATGCAAATATAAATGAACAAAAAAATTATTATTTGTATATGAAATTAAAAAAAAAAATACATATATGCATACATGAAAAATAAATATACAAATATTATATGTGTTTTCGTGATTAAAAAAATTAAATAATAATAATAATAATTTAATAATAATAAAAGTATTTAAAAATAAAACTTTATACAAAATAAATAACAGTTGCTGTTTCTCCATTTTTTTTTTTGATTTTCCCAAATTAAAAAATATTTTTTGTTTGAAAAATTCTACCTGAAATATAAGGATAACAAAAATATTAATGTAAGTCAATGAAATACTTTATTTTTAATATATTAACAAAACCGTCGGTATTTTTTAATATATTCTGTTTACATTTACCAATCATGAATTTTGTTAATTATTGATGAGTATGAAATGGTTTTAATTTTAATTAATATTTTAAAATTAGTGCATTGTCCGGGCAGGGACTTTCATACAAATTCATGTTTGTTGTCAGAAGCTTAAAAATGATTTTTGATCGATTTTTTGTTGCATATTTTTGAATATTTGATTTTATTTGGCAATTTTTTTTTTTTGCATATTTAATATTTTTCATTAATGTTTTTTCATATTTTGAATTTTCTTACATATTTTCTTGAATGACATTTTTTTGGGAATTGATTGATACACTCAAACGATGCGTAATAATGAGCTGAATACGGGAAGAATAGACAAAAAATTTTACAGAGGATTTTTAGTTCTTTACCACCGCTCAAAGATTTCGGTTTTCGTGTATTTTAGCAAAAAAAAAAGTTTTGAACTTTTTCGAAAAATTGCAATCGAAGGTTTCGTAACAGCGACCATGTTTTAAAAGAGCATTTACAAAATTTTCATTGAGTAACTTTATTGCTAGGGACTTTTTAGTAAAAAAGGATATAAACGTTGCTGGTTGATGAGATGGAGTAACTCTAATTGACATTTGCCATTTAAACTTTTAAAAGAAGAAACTTAAAAAAGCTGTACACAGAAAAAATTTACAAATTTAAACATCTTTTACAGACAATTTCTGTAAGTACAAATCAAATACTTTTCGAATATGGGACAGTGACAACGAGGAGTCATGGTTGCTAAGATGATCATCTGTTCGGTGGCCGGTCCGACTGCAATTAGGACTCCTAAACACAGAAAAAACTTACAAAATTCTGTTTGTATTATTAAACAAATAAAAAAAATTAAAAAAGACATAAACAATGGAATTTGTAAATTAAAACCATTTTTTGTTGTTGTTTTATACAACTTTCCTTTTTATTATTAAAAATTGTTTATATAAAAAATAAGTAACAAACATTCACACTCAGAAAAAAAAAAAAAAAGTTAGTAGAAAAATTTGTAAACGGTTTTCAGTCCCACTTAATTATTTTTGTACTGATTTTTATTAAAAAAATTATTATATAGTAATTCTTTTTTGCTATTTACATTTTACAAATTACAAAACTTTTGCAGAATATTTAAAAATTTTGAAAACTGATTTGCTAAAATTAGCAAAAAAAAAAAACTAATTTCATAAAAGTGAAAAATATTATTTCTAAAATGTTACACAGGTTGAAAAAAGGGATCGGAATGAAGATACTTTTCAGAACCGACTCATGTCCAACAAAGAACGTCTACTTAAAATAGCACTAAATTTTTTTTAGTTTTAAAAATCAGGGTTGATTTTTTAAAAAACAATTAAAATCCAAAAAATTTACTAAAAATATTGTTCAAAACAAAAATAAGCAAATTTAAACAAAATAATAAATTTGTGTGTATTTAACTATTTTTTAAGCCTTTGATTTTTTTTAATTTTGTCTAAAATATTTTTGAAAAAAAAAATATAAATAAAAAATGTACGATAAAAAAATATAAATTTAAACATTCGAATTCGTAAGGCAGATACCAAAAAAATTGTGATATTTTCTCAATAAACTGTGTGAAATTTGACAAACATGGGCTCTTAAAAATAAGTTACAAATAATTTTCTAAGTTAACGTGCAAAATTTTTAAGAGATTTATCCACTTGATTTAAAATCTAATCAAAACTGTTTACATACGGTTCAGGGTTGTTTCATTATCACATTAACAGCTAAACAAAACGTACAAAATGTCTGATCCTATTTCGTTGAAAATGTCCTAATGACGTATCATGAACACGGCTTAGTAACATGTGATTGTCTCTGCTGATCCACCCCCATGCAAAATACTATAAATGTCAGCAGGAGGTCAATGTGGTGAAGTAATCATTAAAATCATCAAGGTTTAGAAAGTTGTCATCACAACTTAAATATTTTAAAAGCGCTTAAAAAGTTTTACGTTTTTCTTATCCTCCTCTATTTTAATAATACATTTTTATTCCTTCACTAAAATATTTTTACAGTAACTGACTGTAGTTTACTTAAAAAATGTCAGTACATTTGTTTAAAATGATTACATAGTTACAAAGAAATATATATTTTTTAAACTTTTTTACATTTATTTTAGAATAACTAACATATAAAATACGAATTTTCTGATACAGTTAATATTTTCATTTAAAATTATTTGTTAAAAAATAGTTTTCATTTTTTTGTAGTTAATTATCTACTAGTTAAAATAATCAAAATAAATGAAAAGTCGTTTAATTTTACAGACCTTGTAGTTAATTTTTAGTTAATTTGTTGACAGCTAAAATAAATATTTATATGAAATATCATTTATTCAAATGAAGCTAGCAGCTTTAAAGTTAATTTGTGCATTTGAATAATTTTTTTATATATTAAAAGCTTGCTATAATTTACAATTTATTGAGTTTACAGCAATTTACAAAAATGTAGTAGCGCTTACTAATTTTTTACATTAAGTTGATTGTACTGATATTAATAATACTTAGTAAATTGCTGATTTAAGTAAACCGATTTTAAATTCCACTTTACAAAAAAGTTACTTAAATTTAAAAGCGGCTACTAATTTCATTCTACTACACGTCAGCAAGCATTTATTTATTATTTATATAATATATTTTTTAATGTGTTGCTAAGATTAGAAAAAAAATACCGCTGGGCTCAAATTAGCAAAATTTCTCGTAATAACAGTAAAATTTTCAGTTGCCATCACAGACCTGTTTTGGTGAGTGCAAACAAAAAATTGATAGAAATCGAATTTGAATTTAAGCAAAAATGGTTTGTAAGTTAAAATAACAAAAAGAAATATAATTGATATTTTATTTAAAAACTGGTCTGTGGTTTTGTGGTTAATTATTTTTATTAAATTTCAAAAAATAAAAAAAAATAAATGAACCATAAAAAAATCGGTAAATGACAGTAAATTATTTTGAACAAATGTATAAAAAAGTTCCTTTATTTTTAAATGAACTGAATACTTTTTTAATAAACTACAAATAGTAAACTACACTAAGGAAAAAAGTTAGCAGAAAAATTTGTAAACGGTTTTCAATCCCACTTTAATATTTTTGTACTGATTATTACTAAAAAAAATTATTATTTTGTAAATTTAAATTTACAGACTTATTTTGGTGAGTGTACACAAAAAATTTATAGAAATCGAATTTGAATTTAAGCAAATATTTTTAATTACACTTAAAATGGTTTGTAAGTCAAAACAACAAAAACATATCAATGATATTTTATTTAAAAACTGGTCTGTGGTTTTGTGGGGTTTTTTTTTATTAAATTTCAAACAAAAAAAAATGAAACTGGAAAAAATCGGTAAATGATATTAAATCATTTTGAACAAATGTATAAAAAAGTTCAAATAAATATTTCTTTAAAAATTAATGTAATATGTTTCTTTATTTTTAACTAAACTGAATACTTTTTTAATAAATTACAAACAGTAAACTACATAATATTCTAAGTGTATTTAAAATTTTGTGATATTTTTTTGTGTAGATATTTATTGATCAATAAAATTATAACACAAACCTATACTCGAGGTTCCTAAAAATTTCTTTTGAACTTTCTAAAAATTTCTTTTGAACTTATTTTGGTAAAAATAAATAATGTAAAATGGGAAAATCTGAATTCTCATTTTGTGTGATTTCATAATTAAATTCGAATTGAAAATATATTTTTTCTGGAACAATGGTGATTACCTTTATTTATATTAATGCATATTCTCTTTTGTGACTCGTTTAACATAATAGTTTCATGTGTTTTATAATTTTTTTTGTTGTTCAAGTTTTTATAGTATTAAACTATAAACTTTGTAGCGCATCCTTAAAACAGTGATTGAGGAAAAAAAGAAAAACATCTGACCACCAATCATACAATGTGCAATAGAGTGGTCCTTAGTTTTATGGGTAAAAATGGGGCTTTGCAGAAAAATTAATATAACGTGAAACCTTGACAAGCTATTAAAATTTTTAGTAGGCGTTGTGGTGTAATGGTTAGTGCATTGTACTGTTACGCAGAAGGTTGCGGGTTCGACCCCGGCGACGGCATCATCTGATTGGAGATATAAATTTGTATGAGTTTTATATTTCTGGTGTTCCCATAGCACTTAACCGCACCGAAGTAAAATAACTTAACAGGGGTATGAACTAAAATAGCTTCTACAATTTCGCTAACTCTCTACACTCAGAATATTATGTAGTTTATTGTTTGTAGTTTAATTAAAAAGTTTTCCGTTCCATTTAAAAATAAAGGAACATACAATTTTCGAAGAAATATCTATATAAACTTTTTTTAAGTTTCATTTATTTTTTTCATTTGTTTGAAATTTAATAAAAATTTACTCAGAAAAGCGAA
The DNA here is from genome assembly GCA_949748255.1 of Eustalomyia histrio. NCBI lineage: Eukaryota > Metazoa > Arthropoda > Insecta > Diptera > Anthomyiidae > Eustalomyia > Eustalomyia histrio. The sequence continues at coordinate 61,093,988 of OX456527.1, read as the reverse complement.
ATTTGTGGTTCAAAAAGTTTCAATTTGTTTTTTTGGTTGTATATATACAAAATTTTTCGGTTCAAATTACAAGAACTTCATAAACACACATACATGCACAAACACATTCCCCTGGGGTCAAGTATCTACAAGTCACCATTTTTGTAGACCATTTTGGGTGACTTTTTGGTGACATGTCCACAAAGCATCTATACTTTTTACATTCCTTTTTTAAAGCTGCAAAGGTGTGATTGTTCTTGGTTTTTTTAATGTTTTGTTATGTTGAAAATACATGTGCATAGCTACATGCAAAATTAAAGTTTTTAATAAAAATATTAATAAAAGTTAATTTAAAAGGTAAATATACAAATTTGAACAAAATATATAATGAACAAAAGAAATTACAAAAAAACTTGTGAAAAAAACAATCAATTTTGTATAAAAATAAAAATAACAAGAGGCAACAATTTTTAGTGAAAGTTGCAACTCTAGAGATTTTGTGAAGCTTGATAAAAATTGTACGGAGCCTGTGTATGATTTTGTGCAGTCTTTTGAAGATTTGTCTACTCCAAAATTAAATTTGCACGAAATTTTTTTTTACTTTAATGAAATTTATAAAAATAAAATGTTTATTAATAAAATATCTAATATAACAAAATAAATGCACCTATTTAAACTTATTTCCTTCCTAGTGTGGAAATCTAGTAAAAATTTCCAAAAGTGTAGACTGGAATTACTAAAATGTACTATTGAATCTCTGGTTCCAATGTCATCACCTAGTCAATAGTTGTGTAGATTCGCAATGACACGCACATGTTAAATGTCTACAGCAGAAAGCGTTAGCTGGGGCATAATTAGTCAGTAGTCCTGGTGACAAAGTCAATAGTGAATCAGTACAGTTTCACTATCGACATTTCCTACAGGGAAGCCAAGGGTCACCACTTTGTCGACTACTTTGGGTGACTTTTTGGTGACATAGTCAACAAAGCGTCTAAACTTTTTAAATTCTCTTTTTTGATAACATTGTTAACTTAGTGTCTACTGCACTTTATACATTCCTTTATTTTCAACTGCAAAAATGTGCTCCTTTTTGATTTTTTTATTGTTTCATTTTGTTGAAAATACATATGCAAAATTAGTTTTTAATAAAAGTATAAAGAAAAGTGAATTTCAAAGCTAAATATACATATAATTTGAATAAAATATATAATGAGCAAAAGCAATTACAAAAGACTTGTGAAAAAACAATAATTTTACAATTTATAAAAAATTTTATTAATAAAATATCCAATTTTCGTAAATAAATGCACCTGCTTAAACTTATTTTCCTTCCTAGTGTGGAAATCTAGTAAAAAGTTCCAAGAGCTTAGACTAGAATTAATAAAATCTCTGGTTCCAATGTCGCACGCACATGTTAAATGTCTACATCAGAAAGCGTTAGCTGGGGCATAATTAGTCAGTAGTACTGGTGACAAAGTCAATAGTGAATCAGTACAGTTTCAGTATCGACATTTCCGACATAGCTATGCATACATACATTTTGTATTGTCCGAGTATATTAAAAAAAAAAAATACAAAAAGGGAAACAATTTCAAATAAATGATAAAAACATTTATTTTTTAAGGAATTGACATTTATTTTAACTGATTATATCATTTGGGTCTCACTGATGTGTCAGTTGATGAATCAACATTTAAAAATAAAGAACAAAAGGCATTTAATTTAAATAAAAATTAAGTAGACCGGTTTTTAAATGAAATATCATTTCTTGTAAATTACATTTTCTGTTATTTTAACTTACAAACTATTTTAAGTGTATCACATAGCGAGCAACAACTGTTCTGAAATTTATCATTTCACGCAATTACTGTGTTATCACCTTTAAACTTATCAATTAGTAGGAAGAATTTTCTGAGCGTTGCTTCTCTTTAAAAAGAACCCATTTAGAATCATTGGAGTATAGTTTATTGGCTTTATCGCAAAATAATAATGATTGTTCCCTCGATGTACGCCATCTTTACCGTTAGAGCAAAATTTATCTATTACGCAATCGTCATAATATTTTCCAAAATCTTACTTCACATAAGTTTATCAACTAAATAAAAAAATATCGGTTGAAAATTGTCCGTAATTTTCCCTTGGAAATGTTTTTGCAAATTTTATGATTGCATAATAGTAAGAAACGCATACTAACTGAAGTTGCTTGAATGTATATAACTTTGCTCTAACGGTAAAGAAAAGTCTACGTTAGGAAGACAATAATCTTTATTTTAAAATATACTGAATCCAAATCTGTCTGGTTTTTGAGTTATATCAATTTTATTGCGGAAACTTAGTATTACCAACAAATCTAAGGTCCACCCAAATGTGCAAACTCAATTTACATGATGTAAAGTTTGTGTAAAGTTTAATTATGTTGTTTTACATTTTTTACGACGTTGTCTGTAAATGAAATTGTTTGAAGTTTATTTTTATTAGTAACAAAGATTATATTGGTGTAATAACTTTAAAATGTTTAAAAATTATTTAAATTAAGGCGAGATTACTGAATGCCCAGTTAAATTTAAATTTTACATGGAAAACAACATCAAATGGTTTTTGTTATTTATTTTTAAATGTTTTAAAAACAAATGAATAATCAGTTAAAAATAAATGTTAACATTTTACCTACCAATTCCGTAAAAATAAATGATAATTCAATTATTTAAAATTGTTTCGATTTTTTGTATTTTTGTTTGTTTTTTTTTAATCTACAAAATTTGTACTTCCAAAGACTACACATTTTGTGTGAAGGGTCTTATGGGTGTAACATATGTTTATGAAGTTCTTGTAATTCGAATAGATTCGATTGATTGATATGAACATCAATTAAAAAAATGGAATTTTTTTTATATTTTTTTTTTTCAAACCACAAATTTCCATTTTGTGGGTAAATTTTTTATTAAATTGCATATGAATGAAAAAATAAATGAAACTGAAAAAAAAATTGGTAAATTACAGTAAATCATTTTGAACAAATGTATAAGAGTTACAATAAACATTTCTTTAAAAAATAAATGTATATTTCTTTATTTTAAACTGAACTGAACACTTTTTTTAATAAACTGCATGTAGTGAACTTCATAATATTTTAAGTGTTCTTATAGCAAGGAGAATTTAAATTTGGGAAATGTATTTATCATCATGTATTTATCATACTTTTGTTTTTAAAAACAAAAAAATATACATTTTTTTCCAACGTTTTTACATTTAATTAAGAATAACTAACATATAAGTACGGATTTTCTGTTATAGCTAATATTTTCATTTAAATTTATTTGTTAAAAAATTGTTTTCATTTTTTTTTTGTTGTTAAATGAAAATTCGTTTATTTTTACAGACTTTGTAGTTAATTTGTTGACAGTTAAAATAAATGAAAAATCATTAATTTAAAAATAAATGAAAGGTTGTTTTGGTTTATTATTATTATTTTATTAATATTTTATTTTGTAACACCCTCGTTAATATTCGAACCATACTTCCTCTATTTAGTAGTTCATCGCCTACCCTTTCACCGAAACTATGATCATACAAATAAATTTATAAAACTTCTTAAATTCCATTTTTCAAACTCAAATATTTAAATTTTATTGAATGTTGCTTTTGATTTTTTTAATTCAAATTTAGTACATAGAAATTTTAAATTGTTTATGGCATAAATGTTCACACTCTAAACGTTGATATGTTTTTTGTTTTGAGATTCGCGAAGCAAATCGCCGTAGTGGTAAAAATATATTTTTTAGGCAATTTGCCTGCATTAACATATTTTAGAAAAAGAAAAAACATTTTTTAATTTCTTCCTTGGTTTATGTCTGCACCTACTGACTTAGCACCTTTCGCTGAAATAAACAAATTATCATTTTACGGATTATGTAGTTAATTAGTTCACAAAGAAAAGAAATAAATGAAGGAAATATCATTTATTTTTACCAATTTGCGATTAGTTTGCTAACAGCTAAAACGAATGAAAATCATTTCTTTTTGACGGATATTTTAAATTAATTTTTTAACATTTAAAAATAAATGAAAGTTCTGTTGATTTGAATGAAAAGTTAGTAGATTTTTTTAAAATTTAACAAAAAATGCATTAGTAAATAACAACAAATTTGATTGAAATCCAAAAAAAAAGAAAAAAACAGACATATTATTTTGAGGATACAATATATTTTAGCTACCGCTGTAAAATGAGCATCTCGCCTGCATTTAAATGCAGATATTTGCATTTAAAAATATAAAAGTTATCTTAATATACATTATTTACTCGCAAGTAGTTATTTATTGCACACTTTTTATTTAGTTTATACACAAAAGTAGTAGTAGTATAACTTTTTCGTTGATAAAAATAAATTAAAAGTTGAAGTGGGCGCTGACAACTAGATAAAGAACAAAATAACCACGCGATGTGTTTTTCCATAAAAATTGAAAATTAAAACACGTCGAGCATTGTATATGTGAGATATAATCTATTTTATTTTCCCGACGTTTTTTTAATTCTCTAATTTTTTTTTTTTGCTTTTCATTCTCACGACAGAGTTGCCGCATTTTTACTTTTTTTTGTAAACAAAAAACATGTGTCGAGTGCTCTTTTTCAAAGTAATATAAATCAACTTCCTATTTTCTCTCACAGCGACAACCGTTATACGGCACGCTGTAATTCTGTCTGTTCTTAGTTGTAAACATATTTTCATAGTTTAGTGGCATTTGTATTTTAAAATAATTTTTAGCCACAATTTTTGGCAAGATATTGAATTATCCTATACACTCAGAATATTATGTAGTTTACTGTTGAAAGTTTAATAAAAAGTTTTCAGTTCATGTTGAAAATAAAGGAACATACATTTATTATTCAAAGCAATTTTTTTTTTAAACTTTTTTATAATTTGTAACAATTATTATTTTTATTTATTAGTCATTTACCGATTTTTTTAGTTTCTTTTTTTTATATCTTTGAAATTTAATCAAAATTTACTCACAAAACGTAAATTTGTGGTTTATTTGTTTCCGTTACAGATATAACAAATTCAAAATTCTGTTTCCAAAAAGAAATATTCAAAAATTCCAATTTGTTATACCCTTCACCATATATAGTGAGGATATATATCAGCTTGTCATTCCGTTTGTAACATGTCGAAATATAGGTCTAAGACCCCATAGAGTATATATATTCGTGATCCTTATGCAATTTTAAGTCGATTTAGCCATGTCAGTCTGTCTGTTGAAATGGCGATCACGACGCGAAGACGCAAGGGGGGTGCCTATTTTTACCCAGATTATTGTACATCCTTCCGAGCAGTTTGGTATTGAAAATGAGCAAAATCAGTACAGCGGTTAAAAAGTTATGAGTAAAAATGTGAAGATACCTCTGAATTTTCCATACAAATTGGTGTATTTTCATAGTAGCGACTGGTATATAATATATTTTTTCACCAGTCGCTTAGAAATTAATAATATTTTGTATTCACCTCAAATATTTTTTACCTCAAAAATTTTTTTCACCACTAAAATTTTTTCACCACAAAAAATTTTTTCCTCAAAAAATTTTTTTTACCTCAAAATTTTTTTTCCACCAAAGCATTCGTTTTCGCATCCAAAAAAGTTTTTCTCTTCAAAAAAAGTTGTTTACATTATTTTACATTATTTGTATCAAAAATAGTAGAGAACATTTTTTTAGGACATTGGTGGAGGGTATTCAAAGATACGGCACAGCCGAAATTAAGCCTTTTTTACTTGTTTATTATTTAAATTGTTTGTTTTTGTGCAAAATTATTTTAATTTAAATCACATGAACTTCATAAACACACACACGCACTTAATTCCATTCACACAAAATGTGTCTATAGACTCTTTTAGTTTGCATTTTATAGATTAAAAAATAAAAAAAAAACAGAAACTATTTCAAATAAATAAATAAATTTGTTATTTTTTACAAAATTGGTAGGTAAAATTTTAACATTTATTTTTAACTGATTAATCATTTGATTTTTTAATGATGTGTCAGTTGTTTAAACAACATTTAAAAATAAATTACAAAAACCATTTGATTTAAATGAAAATTATGTAGACCAGTTTTTAAATATATTAACATTTCTTTCAAATGGTATTTTCTGTTATTTTAACTTACAAATTATTTTAATTGCAGTAATCGAAAATTGTCTGCAAACATATTTTGTGAAAGTTATTAAAATATTGGTCAAAATGTCCTTTAGACAAAACTGCTGAAATTGGCAGATTGTGTGAAATAAAACCAGCTACAATGTTTGAGATATTTTGCTGAATATTAGTAGGCAAAAAATTCACAAAATATTAAAAATTTTCATTCAATATACTCGGCAACCAGCAGTCTAATATTTTCTTATAAATAGTTAAAAGTTTGTAAATATTACATCTTTTGCTGTTGTTTTCGTTTACTATCATTTAGCAATTTTGTTTTTTGCTTATTTTAGCAGTAATTTCTAATCCAATAAAATGTAACTTAATTTTAACTAAAATTTTGTATATATATTAGTTTTATTTTTGCTGTTCTTATATTATTAATATTTAACAAAAAATTCTGCTAATTTAAGTAGGTTGTTTTTTTGTTTGCTCTTACAAAATTTTTATTTGCCTATTATGCTTTAATTGTTGAATTTTTTTAAAATTCAATGTACTCGCAGTGAGGAGTATCATGTTATGGTAATCTCTAAATCAGTTTATTGAAAACAAATTAATCACTCATTAAAAAAACATTTAAAAAAAAACCACAAACACTTGTATTAAATGCAATTTTACATATTGCCCAATAATATTTATTATTGTTTAATATCAAGTTAATGTGCCACTGAAATATTTCAAATAATTTTAAATTTTCACATTGTTGTTAATGCTATTGATATTTGCCGTTGTTTTTTAACACTATTCAATGAAAATTAAAAGTAGAGCAATTAATTTTCCATGTCGATGTATGAAAGATTGCGTAAAAAACAATATAAATATTGGTATATTGTTTAAAAAACAATTTGTTTTGTATATTTAAGGTAATAAGTAGGCCAACCAAAAAGAAGCCAGAACTTATATTTGTATTATTTGAAAATATAGAACAATTTTGATTAAATATAAATTCTGAAAATACACAATTTCCTAACTCAATCTGCAAAATTCCAGTAAAAAAATATTATTATACGAGGGTCGTATGAAAACTACCCGATTTTGAATAGAGATGGCGCTGCTACAACTAAAAAAAAATATTTTGTTAAAAAACACAACTCTTCAAATAACACCTGTCAAAATTTCGCAACGATATGCCATTTACAACAAATTTAACACGTGTTAGAATTGAGTTACTTTTGTGCTTTTTGTCAACATGGAAACAATTTAATATCGAGCAGTGATAAAATATTTGTTTTTGAAAAAGAAAACAAACGACGAAATTAAATCGGAATTTAATGAAGTTTATACAGACTCTGGACCGTCATTAACAACTATAAAATATTGGGTAGCTAAATTTAAACGCGGCCGTACGAGCATTTTTGATGAGGAACGTTCAGGTCGTTCAAATTAGGTCACTACACCAGAAATGATTGAAAAAATCCGTGATATGGTAATGACTGATCGAAGATTGAAAGTGCGTGAGATTGGTGAGAGTGTGGGCATTTCAATTGAACGGGTTAATAACATTTTGCAAAATCTTTTGGATATGAGAAAGCTTTCCGCAAGATGGGTGCCGCGATTACTCACAACACACCATAAACAAACACGTATTTCCATTTCAAACGATTCTTTATCAATGTTAAACGCAAATCCCCAGAAGTTTTGGCGTCGATTTGTAACTGTCGATGAAACGTGGATTCATCACTACACACCAGCGACCAAAGAACAGTCAAAACAGTGGACTCGTCGTGGTGAACCAGCTCCAAAGAAGGCAAAGGCGATATTATCAGCAAACAAGGTTATGGCCACAGTATTTTGGGATTTTGATTACCTTCAAAAAGGAAAAACAATTAATGGTGAATACTACTGCAAAATATTAGATGATTTTGACAAGGCTTTGAAGAAAAAACGTCCACATTTGTTGAAAAAAAAGTTCTTTTTCATCAAGACAATGCTCGTGTATACACATATGTCGTAGCCATGTCCAAATTCAATGAATTAGGCTCCCAAATGCTTCCTCATCCACCGTATTCTCCAACTTTGGCCCCCTGCGACTTTTTCCTCTTTCCTAATCTTAAAAAATGGCTCGGCGGGAAAAAATTTAGCTCAAATGATGAAGTAATTGCAGCAACAAATGCTTATTTTGAAGGGTTGGAGAAAACCTATTATTCGGAAGGGATCAAAACATGGGAAAAATGTTTGCTTTAGTGTATCGAGCTAAAAGGAGATTATGTTGAAAAATAAATTGAATTTCGTTAAAAAAAATCGTTTTATTCTATTCAAGGTCGGGTTATTTTCATACGACCCTCGTATATCAACACTGACATTAAGTTAAATACAAAATTTATTTTCTGTAACGATGTTAATGAAGAAAGAAATGAAAATTTAAAGAAATTTAATGGATTGTTTTTAATTTTATTAGCTTATTAGCTTATTTGACTGTTTTCCCAGCAATCCGCCGGTAATTAGCCGCTATGCTACCATTGCGAGATCTTTTTTATTATCTGTCGACTTCAGCTGGCTTTTGGTCGTTTAATATATAAAAAAGGCAAGATTTCAGATTTTACTTCCTAAATTTATTGCTTAAATCTTAAATAAAATGGTTAGTACAAAAGCCGTTCTGGAAAAACCTATCGGCTTAAGGTCAACTAAGCGGCGGCCTTTGATAGTTTTTGGCTTTCGTCGCCACTTACATCTCTGATGCCAGGCCAATAAATGTTTACATTATTAAACGTCTATTAAAAGCTATCATAGAATCTTTCTGTATTTTGTTTGGCATTTAAAAACAAATATTCTTTGAAGCAAAATTTATAGAGGGGCATAATTTATTATAGTCAAAAACAAAATAAAATATATAATTAATTTTCACCAATACTTTTGTTATTATATGTACTGGCACACCCCCATAAAACACTTGTTATGGAGTTTAATATGAAAAAATATATGGAGTTTTGGCGTTTATTTAAATTTATAAATATATTAAAAGAAAAAAGAAATAGAACTTACGAGCTCCACAATAAAAGAAATATGATATTATAAAAAAAAACAAAGTGATTTATACCCTCACCATATATGGTGGAGGGTATAACAAGTAAAAAAGGCTTAAATTCGGCTGTGCCGAATATTTGAATACCCAAAGAAAATTTTCCCTACTGGCTTTGATACAAATAATGTTTTTGGATGTAAAATTATGGGGATGAATAAAATTTTTTGAGGTTAAAACCTTGTTTGGATATGAAAACTCATTTTTTGGTGGAGAAAAATTTTTGAGGTGAAAAATATTTGACATGAATACAAAACATTATTCACTAAGCGACTGGCGAAATAATATGAGAAAATATATTATATACCAGTCGCTACTATGAAATTGTACTTAAATACACCAATTTGTATGGAAAATTTATGGGTATCTTCACATTTTCACTCATAATTTTTTTACCTCTGGACTGATTTTGCTGGTTTTTAATTTCAAACTGCTCGGGAGGATATCCAATAATCTGGATAATAATAGGCACCCCCATTTACGTCTTCGCGTCGTGATCGCCATTTTATTAAATACATGTACAAAGCTAAATCGGCTTGAAATCGCATATATACTTTATGGTGTCTTAGACCTATATATTTTGACATGTTACAAACGGAATGACGAAACTGATATATACCCTCACCCTATATGATGGAGGGTATAATAAGGTCCCCAGCAAAACTTTGGTAATGTGTGCGATATATTCATGCGTTACCTTGTAATGATATCTCGTTACCTTTTTCATTATTTGCAAGCATAAAGTAATAAGTTACTCATTATTGATTACGTAATATATGACTTATAAATGTAAAGTAATAATTAAAATATTTTTGAAAATCTATTTTTATATACATTACTTTGTGTTTTTTTGTAAGCAAAAGAATAATGTATGTTTGTTTTGATAACACTAGCGAAAAAAACGAAGCGCAACAATTAATTTAAGTTTAAAACAATCAAATACTATATGCGTCGATAGCTCAGTGGGTAGAGTTTTTGGCTGGCAACCAGATTTCCCTAGTTCGATTCCCATCTTGATCACATTATTTTTAATTACAAATATTTTAAATAAAATATTTGTAAGATTTTTTTAAAATAAAAATTTCTCTTTTTTTAAAACTATTTTTAGACACATTACTTTTTCCATTCTCGTAACCATGTAAGTAATCCCTTACATTATCACCTCTAAAGTAATGGGTATATACATTACTTTGAGGCTCAACGCCTGTAAAATTCATCAATCAAGTAAGGTGTAAAGTAATCCATCGGCCCGTATGGCTATATATTACTTTACCCATTATTTGGTAATTAATGTGTAGTTTTGCTGGGTCTGCTAAAAAATTTAACCTGTTTCGGAGTAACAATGGTTATAAACTGTAAATTTTGCTGTTATTTCGGGAAATTTTGGTAATTTGAGCCGAGCGTAATTTTTTGCTAATCTTAGGAACACATGTTTGCTAACATGAAATTTTAGTAAACTTTTGTAACGTGGGGTTAAAAATCTGTTTGCTAAAATCAGCAAAAAAAATTGCTAAATATTATTAATATTAGTACAAAATTTCCAAACTATTTTTTTATCAAGCAATTTTTTTTTTGTTTTTTTTTTTTTAATATTTTAGACAAAAAATTTCATTGGCTTAAAAATTGTTTTCGTAATTTTTTTTTTTTTTTACTTTTAAGGTCAAATTTTAATTGGTTTTAGGGCTGATTTTTAGAAATAATAAAAGTTTTTAGTGCTATTTAAAGTGGATGTCTTATTTTTAAACATGGGGGTATATATTCTCTTCAGATCCCTTTTTTACTCTAGGTAAAATTTTAAGCCAATTTATGTTTGTAGGAAATAACATTTTCTTCAATATCAGCTTTTTTAAAACTAGTAAATTATTTTGCTAATTTTAGCAAATCTGTTTTCAAAAATTTGTGAAATGATTTCTGAAATTAGCAACAAAAATTTGTAAATTTTCTGTAAAAATTCTGTAATTTGTAAAATGTAAATAGCAAAAAGATTTGCAAAATAATAATTGTTTTACTAAAAATCAGTACAAAAATATAGTTAAATGAGATTGAAAACCTTTACAAATTTTTCTACTAACTTTTTTTTCTGAGTGTAACGCTCACCGTTGATGGTAACGGCGGCTCCTTGCTCATTTTCAAAGAAAAATGACCCAGTCGATTATAGCCGATTAAAATTTTAAATGGCCCACTCTATACAAATAATTACATAGGATCTTTGTACACTCACCAAAAAAAGTCTGTAATGGCAACTAAAAATTTTACTGTTATTACGGGAAATTTTGCTAATTTGAGCCCAGCGGTATTTTTTGCTAATCTCAGCAACACATGTCTGCTGACGTGTAGTACAATGAAATTAGTAGAAAAATTAGTAGCCGCTACTAAATTTTAGTAAACTTTTTTGTAAAGCGGAATTTAAAACCGGTTTGCTAAGTACAAAATTTAAAATTTATTTTTTTATCGAGCATCAATTTTTTTATTTTATTTATTTTTTCGAAAAATATTTTATACAAAATTAAAAACAAAATCAAAGGCTCAAAAATCTTAAAAATTGTTAAAACATACACGAATTAATCATATTGTTTTAAGGCAATTTAAGTTTGTAGGTGTAAGTTTTAATTAGAAATAACATTTTCTTGAATATCTACTTTTTTAAAATTAGTATTTTTTTTTTTGCTAATTTTAACAAATCGGTTTTCGAAAATTTTGTAGAATGATTTTTGAAATTAGCAACAAAAATGTTTAAATATTCTGTAAAAACTCTGTAATTTGTAAAATGTAAGTAGCAAAAAGATTTGCTATATAATAATTTTTTTACTAAATATCAGTACAAAAATAGTAAAGTGGGATTGAAAGCTTACTTTTTTTTCTGAGTGTAGTCAAAAATTCAGTTAGTGGTTAAAAAAAAATTAAAATTTTTTAAATTTTAAATTTGTAATAACTGTTACTGACACAAATAAACCACAAATTTTTGTTTTGTGGTGAAATTTTTATTAAATTTCAAGCTAATCAAAAAAAATAAAAAAAATGAAACTGAAAAAAAAAAAACAGTAAATGACAGTAAATCATTTTGAACTTATTCATTTGTTCAAAGATTAACATTTTTTATTAACCTATTAAGGTCCAAATAAAATCTGTTGGAGAAATTAAAATATATTTATGTTATAGGTAAAGGTGTCCATTAGAATAATGTAAAATAGAATTTAAAAAAAAAAAATATGATATTCTTGTAAATTGCCAAGGAGAAAAAAGTGAAAGCCGGCTCTCCCACGCATACACAACAAGAAATTTTTATTACAAATTTCAATAATTAAAATTTTACCTTTAAGAAAAATGTTGCCAAAATTTAATATTTTTCAATTGCCATCAAACGATGTGAATTTAAACAACAATAACAGTATTTTGCTTTAATTTCTAAATTTTGTTGGCTCTCAGAAAATTATTTTACTTAAATTATAAGACGAATAGTGTCAGAGAAAATCGATAAAAATCAAGGTGTACTCAATTATAAACTACAAACAGTAAACTAAACAGAGTATATAACGCAATTACACCAATAATGTAGTCTTATAAAGCCAGCTAATATTTATAGTAGTATGTAACTAAGTAAGTTAAGCGGTCGACTAAAACTCTGGCATTCAGAAAAAAATTTTAAAAATTCTAGTATCCTTCGGAAGGAAGATATAACCTGTGCTTTCAAACAACATAAAATGTGACTAAGTATACCATCAGTAGATACAATATTTTTTCAAATTTTGCTTGGGATGCATGATCCCCATGGCAGTGAAAGAGTTAAATGAAATATCATTTCTTTTAAATGGTATTTTATGTTATTTTAACTTCCAAACTATTTTAAGTATATTTTTCTGACTGGGTAGTTTTAGACATTTTATAGTTCTTAATATTTGCTTGTTTTTTTTTTAATCTACAAACGATAATGCGATTATTTATAAGAACCATTATATCATCTTTACATCAAAAAAATAAAAAATAAATAAAATTAGAAATATTAAAGATAAAAATGCAAAAAAATATATCAAACAACATGTTACAAGATTATAAAACTTGATATGACCTTGGTCAGTATTTATTTTTATAAAGTTTTATTCTATTAAAACAATGAACCTAAAATATTTTTCTTTATAAACTGCATCCCAGAATATAAGTGAAAAAGTAATGTATTAAGTTTCACAAAAAAAAATACTAAAATGGTTAATCCATTACTAAATAAAATTAACTGTTAATCCATTAATCGTTTAGTGTAAAATAAATATTTGTATATTTCCCTTCCCAAAACCTAAATAGGTAAGGAAATAGACTGAGTGAATTATTTCTTCTTACAAAACTTATTACCGGATACGAGCAGTTTTTGGTGGGATGGTTATACTTAAACTTACGTAAGACTAGGAAGTTAAAAGCAATAAATAAAGGTTGTAAAATATATGTATATATTGTTTTCCCATTGAAACTTATATTTCTAAATACATATCCCATGCAACTATAACACATACAAACCCAATTGAGAAGAAAACAAAAATATCTTTAATGGTGTTTGCTTAAGGGTTTAGTTACATCTACAATAAAAAAAATAAATGAAAATTTGGGTGTGTTATGTGTTGATTATTAAATAGATAAATGTAAACCAAGACAAAAATTTAACCATTTTTGCCATAATAACATCATCACTACAACATAAATGGTTATTTTTCTTGTCTTTACTTCATGTGGGAGACACTTATTTGTGAAATTGTATAATTTGATATTGTATGGTATAGACTAATAAGATGTTCCCTTTTTCTTATGATTATGATTTAGTTTTTCAAAAAGCTTTTTGTGTTTGTGTTTACTGTTAAATACATTTTGGCGCCCGAGCAGGGACTGCTAAGTTGGTGGTAAACTATCATGTTTTTTGACTTCCTTATTTTACAGAATTTTAAAAAGTACTCAGAACATGCTAGTCCATAAATAATAGCCACCTTAATGCACAAAAGTAATGTTGTAATATTAAACATTTGACTTTGTATACTTATTATATCTGAGGGTGTTAAAGATCAACAACTTTTGATATTTATTGCAAATATCAAATTTTAACTATTCTTGGCGATAAAAAAGTAGTAATAAATATTATATTACTTTTTCTCGGTTTTCAAGAGAGTTTCCACATTAACCTTGTTCGGACTATGTTTGTGTTTTGTTAAATCATTCTTTTTTTTTGTGCAACTTTTATGACAGATATTTGTACAGCAGAGCAATCGTTATTTATGCGGAAAGTTTCGTTTTCCAAAATGAGCCGTAAAAAATAATTTTAATATTAACATACTTGGAAGGAACCTATTCCAACCTAAACACTCAGGTTATGCTGAAATTTGGATATGTAGTGGATCCGTCTCTGTCGCTTCGAAATTTTAAGGAATCAAAAAAAGGGGTTAAAAATGGATCTTATATCGTTATTTAGTTTTTTAAAGTATTTAAAGTAAAGCAACTGTATGCAAGTGAGGAATCGTTGAAAAGGGATTTTTACTGGGAACTGTTTTTGGATTTTTTGGATTTTTTAGATTTGATTTTGTAAAAATTTCAAAATCATTATGTACTTTATATACTCAGAAAAAAAGAGTTTGTATAAAAATAAGTAAACGGTTTTCAATCCCACTTTACTATTTTTGTACTGATTTTTAGTACAGAAACTATTATTTAGTAAATCATTTTGCTATTAACATTTTACAAATTTCAGTCATCCCTTAAAACAATTAAAATTTGACCTTAAAGGGCACAAAATTCACTAAAAATATTTTTCAATACAGAAATTAGCAAACTAATACAAAATTATAAATTGGTTTATTTTTACTATTTTTATGCCTTTGACTTTTCTTTAATTTTCTCTAAAATATTTTTTTAAAAAAATAAATAAAAAAAATGTCGTTAATCGATAAAGGTCAGTGTGTGGAGTAATATACTGCTACACTTAAAATAGTTTGAAAGTTTAAATAACAGAAAATATCATTTAAAAGAAATGCTATTTCATTTAAAGCCAGTTCTACTTACTTTTCATTCAAATCAAATGGGTTCTGGAAAATGTTGTTTTGTTTTCTACAATCTGATTAATATTCTGTTTTAAATGAGTTTAATATCCTTTCTTTTCTTTAAAAAAATATTATAATTTTTTATTTATTCCTATATTTCGCACCACATTGGGTGACTTCTTCGGGGGAAATTTTTATATAGTTTTTTTTTATAAAAACTTTCCCTAAAGAAGTCACCCAATGTGGTGCGAAATTAGGAATAAATAAAAAATTATAATATTAAAAATTACATTTCATTTAAAAACCGGTATGCTTACTTTTTTTTAAAAATAAATGGTTTTTGTTATTTATTTTTAAATGTTGTATAAACAACTGGCACATCAGTAAAAAAATTAAAAATAAATGTTAAATTTATTTTTAAAAAATTAAAAATAAATGTTAAAATTTTACCTTCCAATTGCGTAAAACATAACTGATTTATTAATTTATTTGAAATTGTTGTGGTTTTTTGTAGTTTTGATTATTTTTTTAATCCATAAAATCTGTACTCATAGTCTATAAACATCTTTTGTGTGAATGACTATATGTGTGTATGTGTGCGAGCGTGTATATGAAGTTCTTGAAATTTGAATTGATCTAATTTTGAATATATATAAATTTTGTATATTTATAAAATTTTAATATGTAATAACTGCCACAAATTTTCGTTTTGTGGGTAAATTTTGATTAAATTTGAAACAAATAAAAAACTGAAAAAATCGGTAAACGACAGTTAATCATTTTGAACAAATGTATAAAAAAAGTTAAAATTAATATTTCTGCGAAAAATAAATGTATGTTCCTTTATTTTTAACTGCAGTTAACCTCGCCGAAGTAAAATAACTTATCAGCGGAAAATAACTGTTCTAAAATTTATCATCTCGCACAATTACACAATTAAAGCCCTTCATATTTCACCACCCTTCAACTCTCCTCTATCCCCTTTCTAAAAAAATCAACAAATTAATTAGCAGAAAGAATCTCCTGAGTGTTCCTTTTCTTTAAAAAAAAAAAAACGAGGAATAGACAATTGACTTGATTGTCTTGCTATTTTGTAGTAGGCATATATTTTGGGTTTTACAAAAATTCAGTTTTGTATGAATTTAAAAAAAGGGTTTTTTTTCAATGCAAAACTTAGCGAGATATGTCATATATACACAATAGTGTGGGTTGATTTTTAGTTTTTGAAAAATTTACAATTTTCGGAAAATGTTTAATATCGTGATACTCGCAAAATATTTTGTCGCCATTTTTAATTTTTGTACAAATATCAGAACGATAATATTAGATAATTTTTTTTTAATTTTTTTTTTTTAAAACTACTGGAATAGTTTAAAAGATGTTTATTTAAATCACACAATGTTAAACGAAATTTTAATTTAGCAGTAAAATCTCTTTATTTATAATGTTTTTAAAATATTAACATGACGTCAAATGATTCTATGCATGTACAGAAAATTTTAGTTTATACCGGCTTCCATTGTTCTTGATCTGGTTTAGGTCATAAAAATCACTTATTGGTCTAACAAAATGTTAGACAAATTTAGGAAAAAATGTGTAATAAATTTCGATTTTAATAAAGTTTTAAAAATATACACCGATGTTTTATATATGTATTTACGATGTCGTAAGTTCCTCAAATTTTAAAATCGATTCACTCTAATTCGCCTACGAGTACATATATGTATAAAATAGTAACGTTGCATTACTGAAGTTAAAAATTTGAAACTTGGTACGTGCACTTAAAATTCTATGTTGAAAAGGAAAAAAATCTAAAGTTTTTTTTTACTCTAGCTCCTTAAATTAAATAATTTCCTAATTTGAATGTAGAACAATTTATTCCTGAACTAGCAATGATTCGATAGATGACTTTCACTTATACTAGAATCACCATTAATTTGTAAAAATTAGGTTTAAACTTGGAAAGTGCTCTCCTGCACTTGGAAAGTGCTCTCCTGCAAAATGACAAAATCAGATTTAAGCAGTTTTTCTTTTTTGCCACAGAATTTACACTTACAAACTGTAAATTAAAATAACAAAAAATACCATAATATTCCTACGGAGAGGAACAGAAAAGAAAGTCTCATCCTTGACGGCTTATTCAAGCCGCTTTGGCTAGAAACCTGATGTGTTCCCTGGAGATATGTGATAAGTCACTTTTGGAATTTCCTCCAAAAACGTAGTAATAAAGGGGTAAAAAATGGGAAAAGTCTCCCTCTTAATATTCTGCCCATTTCACCGATATATGCACTTAGAATATTATGTAACTTACTGTTTTATATTAATAAAAAAATTTTCGGTTCAGTTAAAAATAAAGGAACATACATTTATTTTTAAAAAAAAAATATATATTTTAACTTTTTTATACATTTGTTCAAAATGATTTACTGACATTTATCCATTTTTTTCAGTTTCATTTATTTTTTTCATTAATTTGAAATTTAATGAGAATTAAACTTCAAAATGGAAATTTGTGGTTTATTTGTTTATTTGTTTATTACAAACATTAATTTTGTTTGCTGTCTGTTTCAAAAAAACAAAAATTTCAAATAATTCCAATTTGTTTTTTATTTAAATTGTTTGTTTATATAAAAAATAATTTCAATTACAAGAACTTCAAAAACACACACACATATGGTCATTTTCGCAAAATGTGTCTATTGACTGTATGAGTAGATTAGAAAACAAATTAAACTACAAAAAAAAAACAGAAACAATTTCAAATAAATGAATAATCTGTTATTTTTTACGAAATTTGTAGGACAAATTTCAATATTTATTTTTAACTGAATAATCATTTGTTTTTACTGATGTGTCAGTTGTTTAAACAATATTTAAAAATAAATAATATTTAAAAATAATGATGGGTTTTTAAATGAAATGTCGTTTCTATTAAATGGAATTTTCTGTTATTTTAACTTACAAACTATTTTAAGTTAGATACTTTTTGGAATTTTCCCTAGAACCATTGTAAAATAGGAATTCATATTAAAAAATTGCCTCTCTAACGATCTGACAAAATCACCATTAACAACAACTTTAATTGAAGAACGAGTGAAATATAAACACTATAATTTGGAAACTAAATGGAATGGAACGTGAAGGCGTGGAATTGAAACAACAGAGAATGAAATGTAATAGTGTGAAGAACGAGTGCAATTGAATGGGAACTAAATGGAATGGAATTGGTACGTGTGAAATTGAAAGGACAGACAATGCCAACGAAGTGTAATGGAGCGGAAACCGAAATTTAATACAAGGGTTTTTTTTTAAATTTTAATTTTTGCCATTTTGTACCATTAGTGCCGAAAAACCTTTGGTTAGAAATCTGATATTTAAAATATGTGTTACCTGGGGCATGGGCATTTTCAGAGTCACCCAATATTGATCTATGTAAATCCTTTAGACTAGAAACCCGAAACATAAAATTGAAACATGCATTACAAAGAGAAAAACTAATTGAATTTTTTTTTTGATATCTCAATATTTCAAACTACCGGTAACGAAGTACCAGCCTTTTAAGTTAAAAAATTTATAAAGGCATTTAGCAAATTTCATAAGAAACTTTTAAAGCAAATCACAAAAAGGTTAAAGTGTAAAAAATGAATATATTTTGAAATTTATTTTGTTAAGATCACAATGATAAATGGCTAATTTGCTGTTGCTTGCCCAAATGTTTTGTAAATATTTTAATGAATACTTTTGTTATGTTAAATTTAAAGTTTTCGAAAATATTAAACATTTTTTAAGAAAATTTTTTAGATTTCCATAAAATGAAGTTATGTGATTTTTTTAATACAACTTTTGTTTATAAATATATTTAATAAATGTTGAACATTTTAATCAAAATTTGTGTGCTTATCTAAACAATAAAATGATGTTTAAAATTTAATGATTTTTAAAATTTATTATCAATAATTACGTATTATATAAATATATTCGGCATTATGAGTACGATTCGGTTAAATAATTTTAAATTATGGGATGAAGGAAAAAAAAAATCAATTAAATTTTTATTAAAAAATATGAAATTTTTCTTTGATTTTATTTCAAAATATGACTTAAATAAACTACTTGAAATTCTATTTTAACATTTTTTTAACACCAAAATGTATAAACAACACCAAATGCTGGTTAGAAATACGTATTTAAAAAAAAATTAAATGATATCAATAAAAATTATACAATTAAAACTGTTTAGCATTATCGAATGTACATATAAATATTTGTATTAAAAATAATTGATATTTACATATATAAGTATTTTTTTTTTGTTTTAATTTTGTTTTCTTTTCTTTAGTTTTCACATTAAAACTTGTTGATTCGCCTAGAGTTGAGAGTTGTGGCGCGAAAGTTCAAATATTGAGTGATTAAAATTTAAATTCACAATAACAAATAATAATTTATTGTTTCATGATTTTTATTTTACCAATTTAATTTTGTTTGATTTCAAATAGAAGAAAAATCTATATAAAAATGAATGTTTATAGGTGTTAAGAAAATGTAGACAAAATATTTTCTTAAACAAGTTTTTTGCCTGATTGCAAAATGAAAAAAAAAAACCTAATAAATTAAAGCTTTAATTAATGGGTGTTTTTAATTTAATTTAAAAGTGTGAACATATTGAAAGGTTTTCCCAGATTACGATTGGAAGTTGTTAGAGAGAAAACTTAAAAACAGAGTTGTGCAAACTTTATGTTGACAGTTTAATGATATTCTACATTAAAGTTAATATTTATAACGAAATTAAAAAAAAAATTGTCTAATTTTTTTAAATACACTCACAATATTATTTCGTAAAAACAATCTAAAATACATATTAAATTAATCGAAAATACAATTAAAAAGAGTACTACTGATTTTTTATTATATTCAGCCTATTTTGTTGTTTATTTTCAGTCAATTTTTAATAGACGACAAAAGTAGTAAAAGCATTCGAAAGTCGTTTAAAATAACCGTCAATTTTTAACTGACAAAAAGTTAGAAAAAAAACAATTTTTGTGGTTTGTTTTTCAAATTAATTTTTTTTTTTTATTTGTTTGTAATTTTACAAAACACAGCACACACAGATGTATACATTTTTCTTGGTTTTGTGTGTATGTATATTTGAATAATTACTTGTAAGTTGTATTGAAATAATTTTGTATATAAACAAACTATTTTGGTAAAAACAAATGGAATTAAATGAATTTTTATTTTTAGAAACAGAAAACATAAAATTTTACATTTAACAGAAAATATCAACTCCTAGCATTAGAGGGCTAATAAATTAAAAAGCTTTTAAATTATGTTACGAAAACGAAGCTTTATTTTTAAAGATCTTCTATTTGTTTTATTAAATAGACTTAGATTTAAAAACGCTCTTCCATAAAACAAATTCGTGCCATAATGTGTGATTTTACAACAAAATTTTTCAGAATATGAGTGTTTTTTGTCGATATTTTTGGAAAAAAAGTTAGCACAGGTTTTTAACAGCTTTTTAAATAAGTTCATTTATGTAATAAAATTTTGAATTAATTTTTTACTAAATATTAAAGTAAAACTGGGACTAAAAAGCTTCTATATATCCCAGTTTTTTTATTATAAATGGCCACTATAATTAAAGCTTTTCGATAAAAATGTTCAAAATTAGTAAATATTTGTAAATTTTCTAAATCTTGATCTTAAAAAATATACTTAAATATGTAAAGTTCTTATGATAGAAGCTTTTTCTTAACATTTTTGAGGGGTTTTTTATTTTGTTTTCTATTCCTTTTAAAATTTTTCGTAAATAACCAAAAACTTTATTAAAATCCCTAAAAAAAAGTTAGGAAAAAAGCTGTCAAGACGATGGCGGATCAATACCTCCCTCGTAGTTATATGAAATGCAACACTGCTTCCATCAAGTACCACCTTTTACTATACTACTGTCAAATTTTGAGCAAGTTCTTGTATTTACTTTGCGTTTAACAGCTGTTTAAAACATACAGCCTCGTGGCTTTTTTAAAAATGGACTCTGGGGACTCTGTACCATCGATTTCAATGGTAAAAAAGTGGTTAACTGACTTTTGTTGTGGCCTTACAAGCACGGAAGATGCCGAATGTTCTGGACGCCCAGTTGAGGTCTATAAACCCACAACAATTGAAAAAATTCACGATATGGTGTTGGCCGATCGGAGATTAAATGTGCGATAGATTGTGGAAGACAGGCATCTCACATGGCTCAGTGGTTTTAATTTTGAACGATCACTTGGGTATGAGCAAGCTTTCCGCAAGATGGCTGCTAACAATCGACCACCAACGGAATCGTGTAACAACTTCCATGAAGTAGACTTCGAATTGCCCCTCATTCGCCTTATTCTCCGGACTTAGCCCCCAGTAACTATTTCCCATTTCCAAACCTAAAGAAATGGCTCGGTGGAAAGACATTTAGATCCAACGTTAAAATTATTGATCAAACAAATACCTATTTTATGGACCTCGAAAAATCCTATCTTTTGGAAGGGATACAAAAAGTGGAGAAACGTTGGACCAAGTGTATTGAGCTAAAAGCATATTATGTTAAAAAATCATTTTTTTTTTTTGCAAAAAAAACTTAGTTTCATTTAAAAAGTCACGGACTTATTGACCCTTCTCTCGTATTTAGACTATTTTTCATAGACATATTCCATACCAAAATATATTCTAAATTTTTCTGCTTCAAAATCTTTTTCTTTTTTATAAAAAAAAAAAAACTCATGAAAGGTTTTCTTTTTTGTAAAAATTAAACTTTAGAAAATAAAAAATGATTTGGGACTATAACAGTTTTTGTATAGAAAAGAAATCCAATCCTGTGAGCTTTTACAAAAAATAAATCTGTCTAGACAATCCTAGACAATTTTTTTTAGAAAGTGTGGCGTATTATTTATATTTTTGTTTAACCACTGTCAAAATGCAAAACATTATCTTTGTTGAAGATCCTGTCATTTTCAATTAAATTTTTTGTTTCTATTTTTTGTTTTTAATAATAAATTATCGTGATTCTTAAAGCTTTTGAGTGATTTGTTTTAGAAAAGTGTTCATAAAAAAATTAAAAAATATTCAAAATTCTGTTAGATTTTTAAAAGCATTTAAGTCTAGTTTATTTTAATACATTTTCCATTGTGTAATCCTTTTCATAAGCCTATTCAAGGTCACTCACTCATTTGGCCAGTCCAAACCGCTGGAGTGAGAAAGTAAAATTTGCCACGTAGGTAATCCGTCGCAGACATGCGCTACGACATTAAGCATATTTCTGCGGGGAGGAATCTGGTCTGCCCAAACCCCTGAAATATTGGCTAACTCACTATTAATGTAGATTTTGGAGTTTTAATCAGGAATGTTGTAAAAATGGTGGTTTTAAGGGTTTAACCAGAATGAAGTCAGATCTAGAAATAAATCGTTCGTTGAATTGGCGTAATAATAAAAAAAAGTCAATTCTGACTTGCGACAACCGAATGTTCCAAGGTATTTAGACGTGAAAAGCTTCCTTACGTACGGCGTATTCGTGACAATGTTTGTTCTGCTTCTTGAGGCAGTAAGAGCCTTAAAGAGTTAAGGATAATGCTAGTTCATCTATCCCAACTCATATAATGGATGTACTGATCCCGTTGATAAGGCTAACTTTTTGGCTTAAATGTTCGCAAGAAATACATTATTGCCGGAAAGCAATCAACCACTGCGCGCACTCGAAACAAGGATCCTTTAAACCAGGATGAATAAACTACTAAATTTTTAGCCACACATGATGCCAAATGGTGCGACTTCAAAAAAATTCTTAGTGTAGACCACGAAATTCTTAGCCGATTTACAGAAAAACTTAGCCTCTAGCAAGGGTTGTACCAATTCAAACATGTATACATTCGCATCACAATCACTGTATTTGCGCTACAACCCTTGATAGCGGCTAAATGTTTTTGTAAATCGGCTAAGAACATCTTGGTATCGGCTAAAAATTTTGTTGTAGTCGCACCATTTGGTAACATGGCATCATAGGTGGCTAAAAATTTGGTAGTTTGTTCATCCTGTTTTATAGGGTCTTTGCTCGAAAGAGTATCATGTATTATGTCTAAGATATTTTTCCAAGCTAGTGCAGTTAAAAGGGTTCTCGCGGATCTTAATGTTGATAAGTCAGCAGTGACGGATAGTATACCAGCACTGAAACAGTGCTTTTCGGCGCTTGCTCGTCCATTGGCTTACCGTTTGAGAAACATCGTTCCATTATGCTGGAAGGATGCTTATGTCCAGCCAACTCCTGTATAACGGTGCGACTATTAACCCAGAAAATTTCCGCCCAATTGTAATATGCTCAATGCTCTCGAATCTGATGGAGTATGATTAATTACCATCTTTTAAAAAAATTTTCCCAGTTCAATTCACTTCTTAGTGATCGGCAGTATGGCTTTAGTAGAAATCGTTCTACGGGAGACCTGTTAGCGTTTCGTTCTAGATATTTCTAAAGCATTCGATCGTGAGTGGCACGACGCATTTGTATCAAAGGTTATTGCCTTTGGTGTCGGTAATGTCTTTTCTCAATTTATTTCGAGCTTTCTCAGAAATCGCACTGTAAATTTTGTTATAGATGGGATCTCATCTTATAAGTTTTTTATCCCTCTTTTTTTCTATATTTCTTAACGGCCTTTCAACACTATCTGTTTTGCAGTTGACAGCAAAATATTCGAGTGCCTTGTTTTTTAAAATAAATGTAGGAACTACTTAGCCCCATCGGATCTCCTTGCTATTTATACCACCTATATCCGACCGAAGATGAAATATAACTGCCAAAGTCAATTTTGAAGCTTCTGGACCATGTCCATAGGAAGGCGTTGGTGCTTATCAGTGACAGTAGGAATTCTAGCTCAATTTGCTCATTGGAACATCGTCGTAATGTGTGTTGCGTAACACTGTTATATCGATACTACAATGGGAGGTAGGTGTTCAACTGATATAAGTGAACTTATCCCCAGAGCCCAAATTTTCGTTCGCAACACCTGCTTATCTAGTAAAGCACATTCACAAACACTACTGCATCTCTCCTCCTTTTCACAAACTATTTTCCTTATACCAACACAATGTACTGCATTTGTAGGGGCAAATACCTGAGTGTAAATTCAATGCACAACCAAACAAAAATCAAAAAACAAAATCGCCAACTGTCCATCAGAGGGCGGTCATCAACTTCAAATATGGCAAATGCAGTGTTGCCATATTTGAAGCTTTTCATTTTTCGCTCTTTCACCTCTTCTCTAACAAAGCAACATATTTATTAGTATCGAGAATTTCCTGAGCGTTGCTTTTCTTAAAAAAAAGAAAAGAGGAACGGGAAAAACGAGTGGAATTCAAAAATACAATGGGAACGGAAAATATTTGAACGGGGAAGCAGGGAATTGAGTGAACATTTGTTAGACAGGACTTTTGGAAAAGTTAAAAAGGTTCTGCCTTAACGTACTACCCAAACCTCCCGGGAGTATGGGCGAATATACCGATAAAAAACTTTTTCCGAATTTTCCCCAGAATGAAACAAAGAAAGAAAAAACTTATTAGGCAATTTTTTTTTGAATATTCTTTGTTATATTAACTTTATAAGTGCCTCTAACTGGTCTGTTCTGATCTCCTCCAACTGTAAGTTTTTTAAAAATTCATTAAAACAAACACCCATGAGTGGTTTAAAAATGAAACATGATTTCATGTTTATGTTTTTTTTTTCTTTTCGATTGCATTTAATTCAAACTTTTTAAGGTAAGAAAGTAAGGTGTAGAAATGTTTGCAGAATAAATATTGCAACTGTAACAGTCATTAAATTGTGGGGGTTCAATTAAGGCCTTTAACCACATGCCAATTACGACAACAACAGTAATTGTAGTAAGTAGTCTTTGTCGTCGTATTAGTTGACAAAGAAGTCAAAGAAGATGATATTGACGATGACGATGACTACGATGAAAATAAAATCAAAGTATGTGTCTTTTGTATATTGTCAGTTGAACAAAAACTACTTACTGCTATTTATCCATGAAAGTGGAGACAAAACAAACAAATACGAGTCAACTTAAATGGAATTGCAGAAATGAACAGATGGGTGATGCCTGCCAGCTTAAGACTAAACAAAAAGGGGGGTTTCCACAATACGTTCATTGCGAAGCGAACGGGAACTGGACTGCAAGTGTTTTGTTATTGTATATACGTTCGTCTTATGCGAAACGTGATCTAAAACCAGCACTTAACTATATTTTGCAGCAACATTCGTATCCATTAAAGAGAGATAGAGTGAGTGAGTGAGGGAGATGTTAAATTAAGTTAACTGTTGTTTTTCCTAATATGGCTTTGAAAATTAATAACCCGCAATATCTTTAGGTCTTTAGTGTTTAAAAAGCAAATGCCTGCTATATTTGGGCCATCGATTTTAGCAGTTGGGAAATTGTTAGTGGCAAGAAGAGTTGTTAATTGGAATTTAACAAGCTTCACTATTCCTACTAATGAGTTGTACAGTACATGACACATAATATGAAATTCCACTTCAAATTACACTACGCAACAAAATGAGGTTCATGGCGTCGATGTTTCATAGGCCAGATTAATGTTTTAGATTAGCAAAGGAAGGAAGGTACAGCCAAGTTAAATAGCTGTTCAAAATTTTAATTTTTTTTCGATCAACACTTCATGAAAAAATAAAAAAAGCAGGATTAATATTCTTCTAATGATTCTGTGATGGAATGTCCACAAAAATAAATTTTGAGAACTTTTTTTGGGTCATTTAAGTCTTTTCTTTAAAAAATACCAAATAGTTCCCTTAAACTTAAACTTTACTAGTAGTTACGAAGACGAAAAATGCATTCGAAGATGTTAAATCGTAAAAATGGTTAATTTTATTTTATAATTTTTAGTCCAATGTATATTGTGTAATACTGCGCAAAACTATTTCCAACCATGGATGTTGTCTATGTATGGTGAAATCTCCAAAGGCTTTAGCGCTGTGTGGGCGTTAAGTTGGTAGATTAGATTCACCACGACCAACATAGGTCCAAGCTAACGATAAAGCTAATAATTCTACCAGGTAAAATATTCCAAACGTCCGAAAGCGAAAAGAGACGGTCACCCAGAAACCTGAGTCTTTTAATACAAAGCCTGGGGCATTCGCAGAGAACATGCTCCGACGTCTCCGACTCCAATTCGAAAAATTACAAATATCAGTGTCCGATTGACTCTTCTTGTGCGCTCCGATCCTTTACTGAACAGAGAAATAAATCTCTTGGACCGGCATTGGCGACGAGATTTTTACTAATAGCCAGAAAATTCCGACTCCACAACCTGATCCTCTCCCCAATGTAGGCCATGGGGCTACATGATAAAAAAAAATTTAAACTTAAAACGGCCATATAAATTTACTGTACCTACAAAGCCCTTAACCCTTTAGTGGTTTTACTATTCTAAACTAATACATTTACCTGGCAGAGATATCATCGATGCCCGGAGAATTTACGTTGCACAGTGTTATTAATAAGTTGTTCAATTGTTTTACTCCTTGTTAATTCCAAGTACAGGTATTTGTCAGGTTTTAGGATAACATATTTTCTTTTTTATTGCATGCTATAAAGTAATCGAAACCTTTAGTTTTTTATATTATGTACTGGTTTACCTACGCCTCATTGGAACTTTTGTAAAATGTTATAAACTATTTGTCATTTTTTACAAATATAAAAACATGATACATGACAATGTATGATTGATAAATTAATGAGACAAAAAAAAATCAAGAACATAAATTAACCCTAAAAAAAATAAGTTGGGAAATTATGACTTGGGAAGCTTTTTAATTAATTACCGATTTTTTTTTTAAATTTGCTGTTCCGTTTTGGAATTCAGAATTAAAAATTTATTTATTATTATACATTAACTATTGTAAAATAAATTATTCGTTTTATTATAAAAAAATATTCGAATATGGTTAACAGAATAGAAAAAAATCGGAATGTTTCGCTTTAAAAATTTTTGAATGGGAATTTTGAACTTAGAATAGCGTCAAATTTTTAAGTGTATCGATTATAGTTAATATCGAGAAGACAAAAATTATAGAACCGTATTGTTTTTTTTTTATTAGGTTTATCTTTAATTTGAAATATTTTACTCTTAGATTTTTTAATTTTTTAGTACCCATCGAAAACCCATTTCTGGTAAATGGGAAATATCGCATTTAATTTTTACTCACAACTTCTTCAAAGATGGTCCAATTTTAATTTCTTTTTAAATTCATTTTTTTTTTGTAAAAAAAGTCTTTATTGTTCTTATATGAGATTTTTAAAATATAAATCTCATTTATGAAAATGTTTGTAATCTTTGATTTTTTTTTAAATTTTTTTGTAAACTTTTCTACAAATTTTAAGTTGGATTATGTGAATTGCTACACTACGGTATGTAGTTTAATAAAAAAATTTTCAGTTTTCAAAGAAATATTTATTTTAACTTTTTTATACATTTGTTCAAAATGATTTACTGTCATTTACTGTTTTTTCAATTTTATTTATTTTTTTCATTTGCTTTAAATTTAATAAAAATTTATCCACGAAACATAAATTTGTGGTTTATTTGTTTTCGTTACAGTTATTATATACTTAAATTTTGTTTGCTGTCTGTTTCAAAAAAAATTATTAAAAAAATTCCAATATATTTTTTATTTAAATTGTTTCTTAATATACGGACTTATTTCAATGAAAATAACAAAATTACAACTTAATAACCACTCACATACACACATAGGTCATTCACACATAATGTGTCTATGGACTGTACAAACAACGAAACCAGTTTTTTTTTTAAATTATTAAATAAAATTTTAACATTTATTTTTAACTGATTAATCATTTGTTTTTTTTTACTGATGTGTCAGCTTTTTAAACAACATTTTAAAATAAATAAGAAAAATCATTTGATTTAAATGAAAAGTAACTAGACCAGTTTTTAATGAAATATCATTTTTTTATGTGGAATTTTCTGTTATTTTGACTTACAAAATATTTTAAGTATACAGTTTTTTTTTGATTTTTTCGATTTTTGAAAATTTTTAATTTTTTTTTTTATATTTTTCAATCTTAAAATTACTTTTCTTTATTGTGTAATTCTTTTTTTTACCATTTTCAATATATTTTCCTACAGGTTTTCAAATAAAAAATCAGATTTTTAGTTTGTAATAGGACAATAATCAGACTTGGGTGATCTCAATTACATTTTGAAAATATTCACTTGTGAAATTTGTTCATATCAATAATTATATCAGACCTACGCTCACGTTTGTGGGATAAACTTTTCCTTGGAAAATTTTAAAACGTTTTAATACCTGACATGGGAAATAATGAATATTTTTGTGTTCTTAAATACCATGTAATAAAATGCAATTACTTTAATTACATGTAATGAATGTAATTGAGTTGTTGCCCTGTAATAGCCCAGTAATAAGTAAACAGAAGAAAGGGTATTAAAAAATTTTGAAATTTTAAAGGAAAAGTTTAATCTTACAAACGTGAGCGTAGGTCTGATGGAATTATTAATATGAACAAATTACACAAGTGAAGAACTGCGATCGCCCAGGTATGGCAATAATAATAAATTTGTTTAAAAAGTACAGAAAATAAAATAAAGAAATTTTTTTGAATTGGTACCATTTTCAAAGAAGTTATGACCAAAAAACAGCAAAAGATCGTTTTTTTTTAAATCATTATCTTTTGAATGTTCAATTGAGAAAATCTCAAAATTTACAAGGAAAGGTTTTTCGATGGGTACTAAAAAATATAAAAAAATTAAGAAAGTCTAAAATTGAAATTTTTTAAGTATTCAAATTGGCATGGAATGCCTCATATTTGTTATTATGTCCACTATATAAATATCATCGGTAGACCCAAGTTTAGATTTTTATTAAATTCCTAGGTATGTGTTTTTTTTTCTTACAAAACACGGCAAATTCTGTCAAATTGACTGATTTTTCAGTTATTTCCACAGATCACATTTATAAAGATCTTTAGAAAAAGGCCCAAACATATTCTGGGTTTTTCTAATAGTCTTAAAAATAAAATTATCATCTAAAACAACATCAAATGTGATTTTTTAATGCTGTTATAAGACTCAACAAAATGCCTTTAACTACTAAAATATAATTCCTTTTTAATAATATTTAATAAATAAAATTAAAATTTGATCTTATCTACACACTTAAGGTTTAATATTCTCACGTATGTTTTTCACATAAACAACAATTTAAACATGTCCTTTCTTCTGCAGTTAATTTTTAAATAACCTGTAATTATATATAAATATATCTGATCATGATATGCCTGCATATGCTAACAATTTTTCATAATATTTTTTTCCAGTATTAAGAATATTTTTTTCTTTTTGTTGACTGGATTTGCTTTTATATCTTAAATATTTATGAATCTTTCAAAATAAATACTCAACAACAGAAAATACCTTAGTATAGTTGTTGTTGTTACGGGACATTATTGCATGTTTAAGATGTGTTTAAATATGTTTTTCAGTAAGTCACGTGTTAAGGCAATCAACATGTTTCGTCTTTGCAAGGGGCCAGTAAACTGAATGCTGGAGAAAAAGGAGCAAAAAACTACTACAGTGGAGTACGATTTTTGCAGTTAGAAAAAAGATTTGTCTTGACAACCGAATGCAACAACAAAAGATTTTCTCTGCATGTTGCGGCAAACGAAGTTTTTGTTGTGGATACTGAATTTTAGTTAAAGAAACTAAAATTATGTTGTTACATATTAATGAAGTGTTACATTGGACGGAAATCTATTTATGCAGTGTTTCATAAATATAATTATAATGACCAATTTCTGTAGTCCTAATTGCCTTTGCATAAGAATTTCACAAAATTCATTATACCCGTGCTCTACAGTAACCATAAAAATTCATAATAGTGGTATGTGAACGCTGGTTTCCATGTGCAGAAAAAGAAAAGCCATTTTAATGATGATTAATATCACATTCAGGTGAATACATACGATTTTTTTTTGCTTTTACTTTGTTTATTTGTAAACAAATAAATTGTTGAATTTACAGAAAATGATTAATTCAGAAATATATTTTTCATGAAATAAGAATAAAAGAAGATAATAGAGGAAAAGATTAAAAAACTATTTAAGAGTAAAATGCTAATACTGCTTGGAACTTAAAATCAGAAGACTTAATATCAAAAGCAAAATCTCGTAATAAACTGAGATATAATAAACCAAAACACTTTAATCTGAACATCATTTTATTAACTATTCTATAAATCGAATTGATTGTAACACTTTAGTCCGAATTCTTAATTTTGGTAAACATTTCATTGCTATTTAATTAATTGGAGATCGGATGATACATTCCCGGTAACTGTACTGACAACGCTTACACGCTGATTTGTATGAAATTCAGTTATTTGATTTTTATTTTAATGTGCATTTTTTTTAATATATTATCTTCGTGCCAAGATCGCTTCTAAGATTACATCGTATTCTAAATGAAATCTAAGTTAAACGTCTTCTTGCACGGGATTTTTAGGTATAATTTTATTAAAAAAGTACCTTTTATTTTTAAAAGGTACCTTTTATTAAAAAGTACCTTTTATTAAAAAAGTAACTGTTATTAAAAAAGTACCTTTTAATAAAAAAGTACCTTTTATTAAAAAAGTACCTTTTATTAAAAAATTACCTTTTATAAAATAGTACCTTTTATTAATAAAGTGCCTTTAATTTAAAAAGTACCATTTATGTTAATAGTACCTTTTATTAAAAAAGTACCTTTTATAAAAAAGTACCTTTTATTAAAAAAGTACTTTTCATTAAAAAAGTACCTTTTATTAAAAAAAGAACCTTTTAATAAAAAAAAGTACCTTTTATTAAAAAAGTACCTTTTATTAAAAAAGTACCTTTTATTAAAAAAGTACCTTTTATTAAAAAAGTACCTTTTATTAAAAAAAAACCTTTTATTAAAAAAGTCCTTTTATTAAAAAAGTACCTTTTATTAAAAAAGTACCTTTTATTAAAAAAGTACCTTTTATTAAAAAAGTACCTTTTATTAAAAAAGTACCTTTTATTAAAAAAGTACCTTTTATTAAAAAAGTACCTTTTATTAAAAAAGTACCTTTTATTAAAAAAGTACCTTTTATTAAAAAAGTACCTTTTATTAAAAAAGTACCTTTTATTAAAAAAGTACCTTTTATTAAAAAAGTACCTTTTATTAAAAAAGTACCTTTTATTAAAAAAGTACCTTTTATTAAAAAAGTACCTTTTATTAAAAAAGTACCTTTTATTAAAAAAGTACCTTTTATTAAAAAATTACCTTTTATTAAAAAAGTACCTTTTATTAAAAAAGAACCTTTTATTAAAAAAGTACCTTTTATTAAAAAACCATCTTTATTAAAAAAGTACCTTTTATTAAAAAAGCACCTTTGATTAAAATAGTACCTTTTATTTATTTTATTTATTTATTTATTTATTTATTTATTTATTTATTTATGTATATATTATATATATATATTACATATTATATATATATCAAATATATATTATATATATATCAAAAATAAATAAATGACTAAATAAATAAATAAATAAATAAAATAAATAAAAGGTATTATTTTAATCAAAGGTGCTTTTTTAATAAAAGGTACTTTTTTAATAAAGATACTTTTTTAATAAAAGGTACTTTTTTAATAAAAGGAACTTTTTTAATAAAAGGTACTTTTTTAATAAAAGGAACTTTTTTAATAAAAGGTACTTTTTTAATAAAAGGTATGTATTTATTTATTTATTTATTTATTTATTTATTTATTTATTTATTTCAATGTCAGCTGTAAGCCCAAAGGGCCAAGTAGCTGCAGATAAAACTTAAAATATGACATTATAATAAATTCATTTTCATATATATAAGTTTGTTTTACACTATATTTACTTAAAATTATACAGACACAACCATAACGCTAATACGGTGATCACGAACAAAACAAAAATACGAAATTAGATTTAAATATTTGTTTTAAATGTATCTGCAAATTGAGATACTGTTTGCAAAAAATTCTCTCGGAATACGGAATCACATTATTCCAAAGTCTTGCCACCTTCATTACAAAAGATCTCGCCACAGGGTACTCAATTAAGTCCGTTCTGTCGGAATTGCCATGAACAAATTTATCAGCTAAGAACGAAGGAATTTTATATACTTCATAATCTTGTAGAATAAGATAATCTAGCGGGAGCTAATAAAATCCTCAAAATCATAACCCTATAATTGTATTCGTAAGCCAGATACATGGGCCCTTACTCTATTGAAACACAGCTTGAGAATATCTACATTGCCACTTGATGTGCAGCTATACATCTCGTCCATATAGAAATAAGGGGAAACATAAAACCATTCCAACTCGCTGCCTAATTGCGAGCTGCAAATAAGTGCTCATATTGTACAATTTTCTCAGAATCTAAGACACCCTTGACACAATCGAAACAATATGACGATCAAAACTTAACCTGTTATCTATATAAAATCTAAGCGATTGGTATACATAAACCAACAATACTTTCACCATTAAGGAAAACGTTCAGGTGGCAGTTAATGGTTCTAGAAAAAGCATCATAGGTTTTGTCGGATTTAGTTCCAAAAAATTTTGCCTGGACCATTCGAAAACTTGTTGCAAATTAGTGTTTATCTGTCTCTCAAACAGGGCTAAGTTTTCAGGTTTTGAGCTTCCCAATAACTGGATATCGTCTGCATAAGTATAACACTTAAAAGAATAAAAAATACGAAAGATGCCATTTATGTATAACAGAACCAAAGCGGTCCCAATATGGACCCCTGCGAAACACCCCTGTATATATTCAATAAGTCCGAACACTGAACTCCCACTTTTAGAAATTGAGAACGATCGTTTAGAAAAGAAAATAAAAGTTTACTGGACAAATAACTAAATTACTGGACAAATAATTAAATTAATTTTCTGGCTAGTAAATCATGGCTCAAAATCAAAAAAAAACCAATACACTTACGTAATGCTTATCCAATTGTGCTAGAATAGTTTCCACGATATCAAGTATTAAGGTTTATGTATTATATCCTCTCCGAAATCCAGATTGGTAGGGGCTAATCACATGTGACTTTTATTAAAAAGTACCTTTTATTAAAAAGTACCTTTTATTAAAAAGTACCTTTAATTAAAAAGTACCTTTTATTAAAAAGTACCTTTTATTAAAAAGTACCTTTTATTAAAAAGTACCTTTTTTTAAAAAGTACCTTTTATTAAAAAGTACCTTTTATTAAAAAGTACCTTTTATTAAAAAGTACCTTTTATTAAAAAGTACCTTTTATTAAAAAGTACCTTTTATTAAAAAGTACCTTTTATTAAAAAGGACCTTTTATTAAAAAGTACCTTTTATTAAAAAGTACATTTTATTAAAAAGTACCTTTTATTAAAAAGTACCTTTTATTAAAAAGCATCTTTTATTAAAAAGTACCTTTTATTAAAAAGCAGCTTTTATCAAAAAGTACCTTTTATTAAAAAGTACCTTTTATTAAAAAGTACCTTTTATCAAAAAGTACCTTTTATTAAAAAGTACCTTTTATTAAACAGTACCTTTTATTAAGAAGTACATTTTATTAAAAAGTACCTTTTATTAAAAAGTACCTTTATTAAAAAGTACCTTTTATTAAAAAGTTCCTTTTATTAAAAAGTACCTTTTATTAAAAAGTACATTTTATTAAAAAGAACCTTTTTTTAAAAAGTACCTTTTATTAAAAAGTACCTTTTATTAAAAAGTACCTTTTATTAAAAAGTACCTTTTATTAAAAAGTACCTTTTATTAAAAAGTACCTTTTATTAAAAAGTACCTTTTATTAAAAAGTACCTTTTACTAAAAAGTACCTTTTATTAAAAAAGTATCTTTTATTAAAAAAGGACCTTTTATTAAAAAAGTAGATCTTATTAAAAAGTACATTTTATTAAAATGTACCTTTTATTAAAAAGTACCTTTTATTAAAAAGTACCTTTTATTAAAAAGTACCTTTTATTAAAAAGTACCTTTTATTAAAAAGTACCTTTTATTAAAAAGTACCTTTTATTAAAAAGTACCTTTTATTAAAAAGTACCTTTTATTAAAAAGTACTTTTTATTAAAAAGTACCTTTTATTAAAAAAGTAGCTTTTATTAAAAAAGGACCTTTTATTAAAAAAGTACCTTTTATTAAAAAGTACCTTTTATTAAAAAGCACCTTTATTAAAAAGTACGTTTTATTAAAAAGTACCTTTTATTAAAAAGTACCTTTTATTTAAAAGTACCTTTTATTAAAAAGTACCTTTTATTAAAAAGTACCTTTTATTAAAAAGTACCTTTTATTAAAAAGTACCTTTTATTAAAAAAGTAGCTTTTATTAAAAAAGGACCTTTTATTAAAAAAGTACCTCTTATTGAAAAAGTACCTTGTTTAAGTTTAACCTGTGATGTCCACAATTATTAAACTTTTTACATAAATTAATAATTCAAACCCAGCAGAACTTAATTACCTCTAATAATAAAAAAAATATTTAATTAAAATCATGAGTGTGTAGTACCCATCTAAACGTAGGTACATAAAAGTTAATGACGTCTTTAATAATCATATAAATTTATATATTTTTTTTTTGAAAACCAGAAAAATTATCGTAAAACTTTATGAATGAATAGAAGACCAATTGAACTTGCAGTGATTGACGACTTCAGCGGTGCCGGCGTTATAATCATAAAAGCAAACCCAAATATGTTTAATACACTAACTATAAATATTTACTTAAAAGCATTTGATTGGTGTGGCGTTTTAATAAAAAAATGTAAAAAACAAATTTAAAAATATCAAAAAATCAATTATATTATAATCAACTGAAGCGAAATATGCGGCCAATTGTACGATAATTGACTATGGAAATAATGACGGCAATGAACAACAATGTGATTACAAATGGCCAATAATAAGACTTTAGAAATTGATTGATTTTTGTTCCTTCAGTATTAATGGCAAACATTAAAATAAAACAGTAAAAACATTTAAACAGAGATAAAACAACAACTTTTTGAAAAGTTTAGTGAAGTAGTTGAATTAACTAATTAAGGACAAACATAGATTCGCTGGACATTAACAAATTTTTAATTTTTTTTTTTTGCCCTAAAGCATCATCTATTGTAATTATTGGCAACCAAAGTTGCAATTTTGATGGGTGAAGGTTTTTCTTAAAAATTTTAATTTTTTATTTTGTGTTTTTTTTTTGGGTTTAGTTTAGCTTAAGATAAATGAGCGTAAAGCAGTAAAGACTCTTGTTAACACCGCATTTTATCGTCAGATAGTTACGTTTTTCCTGAAAAGAAACAGCGAAGTTAATTTGAAATATAGAAATAAAATACACATTTTTTTAAATTTTAAAGATGTATTTTCTTTATTATTTGAATTCTGGTCTTAAGCCCAACTAAAACCCATTACATAACAACTTAAAATATCAACCAACTATAAAAGTTTTAAAATTTTTTTTTATAATTTTATGACAATATCTGTATTCAAAAATATACGAAATTTTTATTTTTTTCAGTTTAACGATTTTTAAAATTGTTTGAAAAAAATATGTTTGTTTTTAATATTTTTTAAAATCTTCTTATGTCAATTAAGTTTTACAAGCGTAGTAATATTTCAAAAAAAAAAAAAAAAAATAACCACTAATTATATTTTGAGTGAAAAATATATTATTTTTAACATATTTTTGACTTTAGAAAATTCATTTCCCGACCTCTCAGATTTTCATAAATTCTATACTGAACTAATTTTTAGCAAAAAATTAAAGTTTAATTTTTGCTTTACAAAATTTTAATAAAAAATATAATAATTTCCAATTTTTCAATAATTTTTGAAAAATGTCACATCAACTTTTCAATATATAAATTGAATTAAAAATTAATTAATTTCTCATAACTCTGAGTACAAGGGTGAAAACGACATGGGGCTTTTATATATCCATTGTGTTTAGCTTTTACTTTATTCTTTAGTAAAAAAAAACTTAAATAGAATTAAATTGAAATTTCCGGCTTGCAAAATTTCTAAGTTTCTTCTATGGACTATGCAATGAATGAATGTTTTGCCAAACAAAATGTTTCCAAGATTTAGTAAGTTTTTATTTAGAGATCTAAGAAAGAATATATCTGCAAATGAGAACATTGAAAGGATTATTGAGTTAGAAAAATTAAAGTTTTTATGAGTGTTAATTTTGTTCGATTTCTATTTTAGATTTTTGTATAAAAAATGTAAAAAAAGTATTATTGTTAGTATTATTAGAATATAGGTTTTGCTATTGCAGTTTAGAATGGGTGGCAAAGGTTCGCCATTTGACCCAATTTTTCACATGTTTATTAGAGATTTTAATAATGTATCTCTTTAGTGACTTGGCCCATACTACAGGAAACACAACTTTAAATTTCAAATTTCTAGCCGATGGAGTTTGCATCTCCCGTAAAAATTGTTCAAAATCCCAGCCTAGTTCAAGCGTTTTAACCACTAAGATTAGTACATACACTAAGGAATACACATTATATTTTCAGATTTATAACCAAACCGGTTTGTGCAGCCATCTACAGGGGAAACTTTCCGCTTTTAAACCTTAATTTTTACCAGGTTTTTGACGAAAGTTCTAAAAACAACCTTGTTAGTGCTTTATCCCATACTCTAGAGAACACACATTTAAATTTCTGGTTTCAAACCAAAGCGGTTTCGGCAGCCCGGTAAGGGACGAACTTTTTTCCTTTTCAATCCCGATTTTTAACACGTGCCTTGTGATTATTCCAAATTGTACCTTATTAGTGACTTAGTCCTTGCTCTAGGAGACTTTTTCATTTTTGAACTCCATTTTACTACGCTTCTGGCGAAAAATATTTTAAATTTCAGGTTTACCAGCTAAAGAGGCTGGGTCGGCCGCCAAGGGGAAGGGAAACCCCTCACCCTGTTCTTAGAGAGTTAGCCCATACTCCATGGAATTTTAGCCAATGTGGGTTGGCAAGACTTTCCCCATTTTTGCCCCTCCCGAATTTCCGGAAATGTATACGCCGGAAATGTCTACGCAATTCAGTCAGTCAGTAACGATATTAGTTTTTGTTATATGTATAGATTAGTATTCATTATTTATTTACGTACTAATTTAATCTGTCGAATCAAGTTTTACAATATCGAAACGGTTCCTCAGGAGGAGCCGTTTTCACTTTATGCTCCTTTTTTAATTTTATTTTACTTATTTACTTTTCTCCACCATATTTTATAAGGCCTTATGTAA
This sequence comes from Eustalomyia histrio, assembly GCA_949748255.1. Classification (NCBI taxonomy): domain Eukaryota; kingdom Metazoa; phylum Arthropoda; class Insecta; order Diptera; family Anthomyiidae; genus Eustalomyia; species Eustalomyia histrio. The sequence goes on along the minus strand of OX456527.1, from coordinate 61,056,444 downwards.
AAAGTGAATATTGAAAAAAATTTTTGTTTAATTTTTGTATTAAAATTTAAGGCAATTTTAAATAATGGAGTTTTTATGAATTGTTGATCTGTTATTTTTGGTAAATGAATGAATGATATTCAGTAGGATTTTAGATCATATAATCATATTATTTATAAATTGTTTTTAAATGCGAAAAAAACATGAAAACTTTTTTATTAGTAAACTATAGAGAATAAAAATTGATAAAATTTCGACCAGAGCCAACAGGATAGAATACTAGTATTTTCCATGCCCTTTTTGGGTTAATGCTTAATGATTTTCTATTTTATATTGAGTTGTTTCCAAATAAATAATTTAAATAATTTCATTTGTAAATACAGAATAATGATAAAATTTTCATTATTTATTTTCAGATACTACAGACGGAAAATCTATTTAATAAAGGTAAGTAAGAAGCCAAATTTTGAATTCTATTAATAGTTACCCAGCAAAATAACAGTAAGGAGTTATTATAGCTAATATCTAAATAATAAGCAGTAAAAATAGGTTATGCTGTCATTCGGTGACAAAACTGCCACCGATGCAGAAAAAAAACACACAATTTTTTGATATTGCTTACCCGCTACATTACAAGAATATAAAGAATAAGTATTTATTAAACAAGTAGTTGTTCGTGTGCTGATATACAGTTAAAAAAGAAGTGGTTACAGGTTTGTAAATAATAAGGCTTACTCATATACTTTTTAGAAATTAAAAAATAAGTAGTTACCAATATCACATTATTTTTATTATTAAGTAAGTAGTCTCGCGTTAAAAAAGGACTTCGTCTAACAAAAATAACTACTAAACTCAGAATATTATGTAGTTTACTGTTTGTAATTTAATAAAAAAAGTTTCCGTTCCATCTAAAACTAATGGAATATATATTTATTTTTTAAAGAAGTATATATTTTAACTTTTTTTCTACATTTATTCGAAATGATTTACTATCATTTACTGTTTTTTTTTTCATTTGTTTGAATTTTAATTAAAAATTTATTTGTGTCCGTAACAGTTATTACAAATTTAAATTTTGTTAGCAAAATACAAAAACAGAAACAGAAACAATTTCAAATAAATGATAAAATCATTCATTTTTGAAGGAATTGGTGGGTAAAATTTTAACATTTATTTTTACTGATTAATCATTTGCCATTGTTTAAACAATATTTTAAAATAAATAACAAAAGCCATTTGATATAAATAAAAATTTAGTATATCGGTTTTTAAATGAAATATCATTTCTTGTAAATGGCATTTTCTGTTATTTTAACTTACAAACTACTGATGCCGAACTATAAGTGAATAAATTTAAGTTCCATTATATAACCACTTATTTGACAATGAAATACATACATAATTTAATACTTTTATAGAGGAATTTTATTAAATATCCCAATAGTGATAACATTTTGAAAATTTTTGTGCAAAATTTGCCCAAAGTTTAGCAACTCTTATGTAATGGGTGCTATATACGAGGGCGGATAAGTAAGTCCGCGAATTTTCGAACTTCCCTCGTAGTTATATTAAATGCAATACTGCTCCATCTTGTTAATAGACTACTGTCAAAATTTGAGCACGTTCCATCATTTACTTTGCATTTTTGTGGATTTCTTTAAAAATGGAAAAAAGTAAATTTCGAGTACTCATTAAACATTATTTTTTGCGAAAAAAAACCGTCAATCAAATCAAGCTTGATAAATACTATGGGGACTCTGCACCATCGATTTCAATGGTAAAAAAGTGGTTTACTGACTTTCGTTGTGGTCGCACAAGTACAAATGACACTGAACGTTCTGGACGGCCAGTTGAGGTCAATACACCCGAAAATGTTGAAAAAATCCACGATATGGTGTTGGCCGATCGAAGACTGAAAGTGCGAGAGATTCTTTAAGCTATAGGCATCTCACATGGCTCAGTGGTTTCCAATTTGAGTGATCACTTAAGTGTGAGAAATCTATCCGTAAGATGGGTGCCCACAATTTATCAGAAACGTAATAGTGTGAGAACTACGTTTCTATGGCAAAATTCCATGAATTGGGCTACGAATTGGTACCTCATCCGCCATATTCTCCGGATTTAGCTCCCAGTGACTATTTCCTATTTCCAAACCTAAAGAAATGGCTCGGTGTAAAGAGATTTAGCTCCAACGATCAAATTATTGATCAAACAAATGTCTAGTTTATGGACCTCGAAAAATCCTATCTTTTGAAAGGCATACAAAAATTGGAGAAACGTTGGACTAAGTGTATTGATCTTAAAGGAGATTATGTTGAAAATTTTTTTTTTTTTTAAAAAAACTGTTTCATTCAAAAGTCACGGACTTATTGATCCGCCCACGTACCTTAAGAAGCTTACAAATGAAAAGAGGCGGTTTTTAAACACCTTAACAGCTCTTAAATTTTTAACGTTTGGTAAAAGCCGAGAAAATTTGAGCTTAGATTTCAATCACATATGCAAATTTCATCAAGATCGGAATGTTTGGATGGCAAATAATGCAAATAATATTTCTACTAAAAAATCTAAGTATTTTTCATGATTAAAAGTCCTTAGAATCTAAGAAATTTTTATTTAAAGGAAGGTCTTCGAATTTAAGATTTTTTAAGAGTATGATTTTTTTTATCTAGGAAACGTTTACACAATCTTTGAGGATTCACAGAATCTAAAAATGTTTAGTTTGTTCGTTGTAAAACAGTACTAACGTAATTACTGGATATTGCTAAATAACCTATAAGCTTGCTATAATCACCTAAATTATGTAGTTTTATCTCCTATACATACAATGTTTTCAAATTACCAACATTTTCAGTGACAGGCATAATAAATTTACTTGTTGTGCCCAACAAAATCGTACAAAAAATTGAAAATCTACGTCCCAACTAAAGGTATATAGCCTTTGAACACATGTGGCATATGTCCAATAAATTTGTATACATTTTGATAATTTCTCTATAATAATGTCACTATGCACATTAGACTGGCAATTTATTGTAAGAGAAAAAGAAAAAACTTTTGTCTTCCAATTTTCATCAGTACAGAAAATTATTGTAACACTAGGCCAAAAATTTATATAGTGCGAACTTGAGATAAAGACGTTCAAAGTTTCAAAAAAAAAAAAATTAAAAATTACGACATATATTAAGCTCTAAAGTCGGCTTGTTGTGCTCTCTCATATAGATTCGGATTTTTTTTTTTTGCATTTTTCTCGGGCTTTAGATTGACTGACTTCAGTCAAAAAAGTTTTCCTAAAAAAACTCTTGCATTACTTAAGAATCAAGCAAGCTTTTAACCAGTTAGTTTTCAATTTGAGATAGTTTAAAAGATTTTTTTTGTTTTTCCCCAAAAAATCACAACAAATTTGCATTTTTATCTCCAGGGATCCCGGCTTATATTAAAATTATTGAACTATAATAATGTGTATACTAAAATTTTATATGGAAAACAACAACAAATGTGTCAGTTAAAATCCCAGTTAGTAGCTAACTGAACATTGCGTTAATGGGGGCTTACCAGTAAATATCTGTAAATTTTAAGTAATCGGCTATTAAAAAAAAGTGTCACCTTAATTGGAAATATAGGCAACATCTTCTTGAATTTTTTTGCTTTAACATAAGAGATGTTTTGCGTATGGAAAGACGTGCATATTTAAAATAAATACGGTTGAAAAGACAACTGAAATATACATATGTTTAAGCACACGGACGGACAGAAGCAAAAAACAAAGCAGACAGTTGGTCGGCTGAAAAAAAAGAATGATTACACCCAGGCATAAAAATTCAAACGGCAAAGCGCTGTCAAGGCACTTTAACAGGTGGTACAAATGTTACAAAAAAGTACTCTATCAACCCTAAAGTAATATTATCATTAGACGTTCAGGCCAGTTATTGAAAAAGCAGCGGAAAGGAATTTGGGAAACAATAAGTTCCAACCAATAATACATGGTCAAAAAAATTGAGTTTCCAAAATTTAATCAAAAAAGTATATTTAAAATTTGTTTATTACAATATATTGAATGAAAGCTAAGACTTCTAAAATATACTTAATGTTTCATTGAACGTTACATTTAATTAAAGTATTGGGACCTTGAATTAAGAATCAGTAGTTCACACAAGAGGCCACCACTAGTATATGAACCAATGTCTTACCGCTAAAACCTATTGTGAATATGCGTCTTAAGCAGCGTGTGTTTTTTGGTTGAAACACAAAAAACAATTCTAAATATTGACTCGAACATGTCGAATTTCGTACCTGATAAAGAGTTTTTGCGAGGATTTCTTTTTCATTACCTTTATATGAAGAAAAGTGCGGTGGAAGTTTACAGTGAGCATGCTCTATCTGAACAAATGTATCGGAGGTGGTTTGGTCGGGAGGAAACTGGGTGTCACTCGGGATGAAGCCGCACGACGTTGAAAGTACATTTCTTTTGTGAACTGATGCTCGAACACCAACAATAGAAAGGGTTTTTTGCAACGTTTTTGTCATCGCATCGCATGAAAAGTAGATCCTCTACGACAACCTCAAGTGCAAAAATTCATGGACAGTGTTCTTCTACGAGCTGCTCTAACCAAATAAAATGATCGCGGGAAAACGCTAAAGGACTCAACTCATACGTTCGAACCGCGCAGAAAAGCATGACACATGTTGCAAAACCAGTCAACACATAATTAGAAATGCTGAAATGGGAAGTCCTACACCACCCACCTTATTCTCCAGACATCACTCCTTAGGACTACTACTTGCTCCGGTCGATGGCACTTGGTCTGTCCCAGCAGAAGTTTAATTCATGCACTTAAAATAGTTTGTAAGTTAAAATAACAGAAAATGTCATTTAAAAGAAATGATATTTCATTTAAAAACCGGTCTACTTAATTTTCATTTAAATTAAATGCCTTTTGTTATTTATTTTTAAATGTTGATTAATCAACTGACACATCCGTAAGAAACAAATGATATAAGGGCTAACTATATTATACTTTTGCTAACTTAAGCTACTGTCAAAAATCAACGAAAAGTCTGTCAAATGCTTAATCAACTTATTGAAGACTTTTTGGTGGCTACAATGTACTTCTTAAACTTAAATACTTACTACAGTTAGTTGCAAATATTTGTACTTTTGCAAAAACTGTTTTCTTCTTATATTTCCAAAATATATATGTCTTTTCGAAAAATATTATATAATGTGTTCAATTTATAAATATTTTAAAATTAATGAGTAAATCTATATTAATTTTAAATAATTTAAGGAAACAAATGAAAATATAAATAAAGAAGTACTAAAAAATGCAACAGTGCTTGCATCTTAATCGAAAAACAAATACATAACCCACCCCTTTTGTTATACATGCACATTTGTTTTTTAACATTTTCAATTAAATTTTCTATAAAAATATTTTCCGCGTGCATTGCAGTTTATTTTTATTTTTTCCATAAACAGTTTTTTTTTAAACTCATGATTCCTTAATTAAATTGCGGTCAGTTTCGCTGTTTGCTTAAGCAAATGTCACTTGACGAAACTTAACGAAAAGTTTGTTAAGTACAATATAGTCATACACATTTGATTACATGTATTCGCACATTTGCTTAAGCTAGCAAAAGTATAATATAGTTAGCTCTATAATCAGTAAAAATAAATGTCAAAATTTTACCTACCAAATCCTTAAAAACTAAATGTTTTTTTTTTCATTTATTTGAAATTGTTTCCCTTTTTGATTTTTTTTTAATAAACTCGTACAATACAAAATGTATGTATGCATAGCTATAGGCACTTTTTGTGTGAATGTGTTTGTGTATGTATGTGTGTTTATGAAGTTCTTGTAATTTGTATTGAAAAATTTTGTATATATACAACCAATTTAAATAAAAAAACAAATTGAAATTTTTTGAATATTTTTTTTTGAAACAGACAGCAAACAATATTTAAATTTGTAATAACTGTTACGGACACAAATAAACCACAAGTTTCCGTTTTGTGGGTAATTTTTTATTAAATTTCAAACAAATGAAAAAAATAAATGAAACTGAAAAAAAAATGGTAAATGATAGTAAATTATTTCGAATAAATGTATAAAAAAGTTTATATAGATATTTCTTTGAAAAATAAATGTAGGTTCCTTTATTTTTAAATGGAACTAAAAACTTCTTTATTAAACTACAAACAGTTAATAAGTGTAAGGACCTGGTATCCGAAAATTACCAGAAAGATGGGAAGAAGTTGTGGCCACCGATTTACAATATTTTGAATAACATATTTTTAACTATTTTCACAATAAATCTGTAAATTTCGAAAAAAAATAATGCTGATAATTAATTCTAGGTCCAATGACCTTGAACTGTTTTGACCAATTCTTTTTTTGGTTTAAAAAATCTCAAAAATTTGTTTTTTTTTTTGGCTACTTTGATGTCGTTTTTATTTAGTTTCATTTAAAAAAGCAAAAAAATAGTATAAAACCTGAAATGTAATAGTAAACTTTAATGAACTTTTTTTTATACTTAAGACCGACACCGAGGGGATGCCCCCTAATAACGCAGTGCCATCCCAATAAACATTTTTGCTGTAATTAAAATCAAGTGTTATTCAAGTCATGTTTTTTCAATTTCCAGCCTTGACTTATACTTTAATTCAATAGCATATTCCAGCAAAATGGACATTGGAATTCAGTAAGAATATACTTTAATTCAAAGCTTGAATTACAGTTTAATTCAATTTGAAACAACATGATAATAATACATGCTTTCAAGCCCTAACTTCATGTTTTAAAAAAAGCCATCAAAAGAAGGTAATTATTGGTTTTGATACAATTTACTAACAATCACATACTCTTTTTAACCTATACACATTTTGATAATTTTGGTTTTATGTGTTTAATCTTAATTTTTTGACTTTCGATATTTTTTCACTAATCTTTTGTTTTTATTTAAAAGCGTAGAAATTTGAAGAACCTTTCTGAAAAAAAGAAAAAAAAAATAAATCTGTCTTACCTTTCGTTAAAATTCATGAAAGAACAGCAAATTTGTAAATTTGAACAAATCATTTTTATTTGTATGAACTTGATTTTGATTGTAATAAACACGTAAAATAAATAATTTTTAACATTTTAATAAATTATGGGAAGGAGAAAATAGGTAGTACACTTACAATATATTTTCCGTTACCGACTGTAGTTTATTTAAAAAATAATACGAAGCGTTTGTTTTTAAATAAATAATCAATTGAAACTCTTAGAAATATATTTTTTAACTATTTGAATGAGTCATTCTGTTGAACAAACTATAAAAATTAACAGGCATTCAGCAGGAGTTGATATTTTCTGTTAAATTTAAAATTTTATGTTTTCTGTTTCTAAAAATAGAAATTCATATAATTCTTTTTTTTTTACAAAAATAGTTTGTCTATATTCGAAATTATATCAATAAAAATTTCATGAAATTATTCAAATATAGATACACACATAGAAAATAAATTTATAAATATCTGTGTGTGTGTTGTGTTTTGTAAAATTTCATACAAATAAAAAAAATTTTCATTTTGAAAAACAAACCACAAAAATCGTATTTTCCTAGGTTTTGTGAGTTAAAAAGTGAGGGTTATTTTAAACGACTTTCGATTGCTTTTACTACTTTTGTTGTAATATGTATTTTAGATTTTTTCAACTAAATAATATTGTGTGTGTAGTGTTTGTGGATGTTTTATCTGAAATGTCAGAAAAGATATCTGGGCAATTCCAGCTCAAATGGGTAGTGCTTATCAAATCATTAACCTTTTGACCCCAAACTCTTTCGGTTTTCGAAATTTGACGTCAAGAAAATTGACAAAAACGTCAAAATATCAAAGAAGTGTTTATACAAAGTCGCCCATAACTTCTAAACTACACAACCTAAAATTTTCCTATTGGTAGCATTTTAAAATGGCGTCCTAAAATTTTTTATGTATTAAAAGGTCAAAGGTAATTTTTTTAAGAGCCATATCTCAAAATACATTTTTTTAAAATTCTGAATAATACCAAGGCCTCTCTACATTTGAGGCAAAATTTTAGGGGGAGCCTCATTCGGTTCCTGAGTTATAAAGGAAAACGTGATCGTTGGCAAATTTTTGCCAATTTTCATGACGTCATATTTCGAAAACTGAAAGAGTTTGGTGTTGGAAGATTAATAATTTCATAAGCAATACCCATTTACAATATGTATGGCGAATTTCATTAAAATTGGAGATGAGAAATCCGAAAATGACAGTTTTCTGTGCGGTTTGACATGGCCTGTCAGCTGGGAGTTTATTAAAATGAAAGGGTTTCCAACAAATAATCAATCTAACAAGTAATCAGTCTGAAAATATACGGCCCAAAAAATCAAAAACAAATTTTTCTTCTAAATGAATTTAAGCTGGGAGCTGTTACCCCGTTTTTTTTAACAAAAAGTCGGTAATTTTGTCTTAAATCAATGCTCTGAATTGGTGTTTTTAGCGTGGCAATTTCTAACAGGGCAGTGTTTTCCTCCTTTGTTGCAGAACATTAACATGTACCATAAATAATGTTTAAACTAAACTTTGTTAAACATGAAAAGTGCATTTAATTTCTGCCTACATTCTAAAACTAAGTATTTATGTAGATTGTATGTAAGAGAACAAGTGTTTCTTTTCTTTTTTTCTTAGGGAATATTCTGTAGATTTTTTTTACAGAATTTACTAATGATTTTATAATAATTAAATTATACGAGTACCTTTCTAAATGCCATGTTTATATTTAAATACTTTAAATATATGCGCTGTATGGATATCGTAAATTAAGTTGTCCCATTTAAAATGTGCTGGTAAAAATGGTCAATCGGTATCAAGTTGTCAAGTATTTTCTAGATTATTCTAGATTAAAAAGACACAAGTCGATATAGTCAGAGCTGCATTTCACACAAAGTACATACATAATACAGCTTTGCTATAAGGAAATATAAAAAGTTAAAAAATATGTTTAAAGGCTAACGAACTATTTCAAAAATTAGTTTTTAAAAAAATAGCTGAAGTAAAAATATTCAATAAACATGGTAAGTTTCAATAAAAAAAATATATATTTTAAAATTTTGCCACTTTTTAATTAGAAAAGTCCGTAGAAATTACTTATACTCACAATATTATTCCGTTGAAAATAATCTAAAATACATATTAAATTAATCGAAAATACAATCAAAAAGAGTACTACGGATTTTTCATTATATTAAACCCATTTTGTTATTTATTTTCAATCATTGCTTAATAATCGACAAAAGTAGTAAAAGTCGTTTAAAATAATCAACAATTTTTAACTGACAAAAAGTAGAAAAAAACGATTTTTGTGGTTTGTTTTTCAAATGGAAAATTTTTTCATTTGTATGTAATTTTTAAAGAAATAATTTTGTATATAAACACACTATTTTGGTAAAAAAAAACAATAAGGAATTACATGAATTTCTTTTTTTAAAAACAGAAAATATAAACTTTTACATTTAAGAGAAAATATCAACTCCTACTGAATGTCTGACTGTCTGACTGATTCAAATAGTTAAAAAATATATTTCTATGAATTTTAATTGATTCTTCATTTAAAAACAACTATACGTATTACGGAAAATATATTGTGAATATATTCAACGGCACTATTCTTAACCAATTTTTTTTTCGTAGCCGTATTTTTGTTTTTAAAACCAATGAAACCATAACATTTTTTCGTCAGTGTAATTCTTAATTAATTAATATAATTTAATTATACATACATAAATTATACACAAATATATCTTAATTGCATTTAGAGCGTTACTAATTAAAATTTGTGTAAATATGTCAAAAAATTTTGTTAAATTTATAAAATTAAAGAACTGGCGAAAAACTGAATTATAAGTAAAAATTTAATTTGTCGAAAGAAAATGCATTATTTGATAGAGAAAACAATTTTTTTCTCTAACAATTAGGGGTGGTATTTGAAAAGTAGTTTAGGAAAATTTTTAGAAATTTTTCAGCTTGTTTTGGATTAAAAAGATAGATCTTGGATTAAAATCTAAAATCTTTACTAAGTATAAAAATTTGGAAAATTTTATTTATTTTTTATTTAAATTGTTTGTTTATATACAAAATTTTTCAAGTCAAATTATAAGAACTTCATAAACACTTTCACATATGGGTCATTCACACAAAATGTACCTATAGACTGAGAATTATCAGTTTTTTTTAACGGAATTTTACTAATTAATCACTTGTTTTTTACGGATGTGCTAGTTGTTTAAACAACATTAAAAAGTAAATAACAAAAAACCATTTGATTTAAATGAAAAGCAAGTAGACCGGTTTTTATATGAAATATCATTTCATTCAAATGGTATTTTCTTTTATTTTATCTTACAAACCATTCCAAGTGTATTTCTAACTGGCTCATTGCTGTGTCATAAAATCATTTGTATAGTTGCAACAGATTGTATTTGATTTGATTCAATCATATGTAAAAATTTTCAATAGCTCTTTGTGTTCTGATAGATTTGAAAAATCTCAATATTTCACTCCACTCTTTTGGACATTAGTTGTGGATACAAACTGACAACGTGGAATTTGCTTCTTTAGTTTCAGTTTACTTATTATCAATAAACAAAAAATTGAAGACGACGCGTGTGTAGGCTTCTTCATGTGATACATGAATAAATAATTGTCTATTTACACCACTACTTAATCAGGGTATGATGAGTTTGTACTGATGTTTGTAATGTCAAAAATATTGGAAATATGTTCATCTTGAAATAATTCAACGATGTCAGTTTGTCCGTCTCATACATGCAAATCTTCCCTGCAGGAAAAGGACTTAACATGGGATACGTCTTGTGACGGTCACTTTAACACGGGCTTATCCTAGGAGGGGGTCAATTGTCCTCTGTGATATGTCACAGGACTGGTCTAAATTAATATGACACACAACTAACCCCAAATAACATATCACAAAACCAACGCAAAAGAACATGTCATAACTTTAAAACCAGTCATGTGGTAGTTTCTTTAGAAACTGGTCCTCTTTTCACCCATCTCGTGATATGTATTTAAGGAAACGGTCCAGCTTTCACCTATTACGGGACAGGTCCCAATCCCCGACTGGCTCTTCTTTTCCGCAGGGTTGTAATCAAACTGCAGGTTGCAAGTACAAAGGTATTTGGATGAAATTTGGTGCGCAAGTTTCTATTGGGCCATAGATGAAGCCTAGAAAGTTCGTTGCAAAATTGTCTTTAAATGGTATTTATACCAAGAAAAACCTATATATGTATATCTAATCGAAATTTACGTTGAAAAAGGTAAATCAAATTGTACCAGAAAAAAAAATTTGATCATATTTAAACTTAGTCCCCATATAAACCCAACCTTTACGGTATTTCCATAAATTAACTATTGCGGCGATTCAATTTAATATCAAGATCTTCCACAGAATTTTTCCGCTTTCCTAAATATAAAACAAATTAGTTTTGGTGCAGGGTACCACATATTCGGCATGCCGAACTTTAAATATTTTTTAAACTTGTTTTTATTTATATTTATTCTGCATATAAAATATACCCATTAACACCGTAGCAAAAAAAAAATTATAATGGGCATTTGGCCAATGTTTCAAAGCAAACAAACTCGCAAAGATACACATGCACATGTGTTGATTTTGCACTGAACGAATTTAAAATTTTCATCAAAACCCATAAAAGTTGGCAAATAATAGATTAATAATAGCTGAAATAATATTTAAAAATTGTATACTTTGTAAATATTTACAAAATTTTTATGAGTTCAGAAACCCATTAATAATTTTCAAAAATTTTTAAAACAAAGTTTGATAAATTATTAATATTATTAACCGTAAACCATCACAATGTGAGTAAAGTATATACAGGGAGTTAGAAAAGTAATTTAACAAAATAATGAAATTTAGATTAGTTGAAATTAGTTTAAGTGCTTTCAAACAAAGGAGTATTTGCAATGTAAAATAGCATGTATGGTGCATTAGGAGGAGAATCATTTTGTAACTATTTAATATTGTGTTCTTAAAGTTTACAATTTTAAATGAAAGAGCTTATAATTACCATATACAGTGTCCAGCAAAAGTTATGGTACCCCTGCCAAAATAAAAAATTTCAAAAGTTATGTAATTGAAAATGTGACTTTTATTTTTATTTTGTGTATTCACTTGTTCAACTAAATAAAACTTATTAAAATTGTAGACCCAATATAACTTTATATTTAAGCACAGCATAACTCATGGTACCCCTAGTCATAATCGGTCTTATATTTGATTTGTCCTATAAAATTTTATGGCAAAACTGTTGGCATCCCTTAGACTTTTGTTGATAGGCTTTAAAAAAAACGTACCGGTCTTTTCCAAATTTCCAAGAAGCATTTGTCTATGACAAGAAGTAAAGTCAAGTAAATTTTGAAATGTCGAGAAAATAATTTGCAATGAAAGAGCGAAAAATAAAATTAATAGTCACGAAATGTGTAAATCATACACCGAAACTGCTAAAATTATAAATATGAATAAATCAACAGCGCAAATAGTTATAAATATTGTCCAAAGATGAAAAAGAATTGAAAATTAGCCACGCACAGTCCATTAAACAAGTCCACTTAAGCTTAACAATTAAGATGGACGAAAAATTAAAGCCATTATAAAAAGACCCATTCCGAAGTGCACCTAAAATATTTTCGGAGTTAATGAAATCATTGGGAAAGCTGTTTCTGCAGACTGTACTGCTCAAAAAGAGCTACATTTTACTATAACAAACAGAAAAAAGCTTATGAATTCGCAACGGAATATAAAATTAAAGCAAACGACTCTTGGGAAAAAGTAATTTTCTCGGACAAATTTAACATTTTTGGATCGAACGGACGTGAATTGGTGTGGCTCAAAAATTGCGACGAGCTAAATACAAAGAATAGTAGAAAAATTTGTAAACAGTTTTCAATTCCACTACAATTTTTGTACTGATTTTTAGTAAAAAAATTAATATTTAGTAAAATCTTTTTTTATTTACATTTTACAAATTACAGAATATTTACAAATTTTTGTTGCTAACTTTAGAAATAATTTTACAAATTTTTGAAAACCGATTTGCTAAAATTAGCAAAAAAATTTACTAATTTTAAAAAAATTAATATTGCAGAAATGTTATTTCTAAATATTTAAACTTATACAAGGTGGCGCAAAAGTAATCCTCCTATCAGAAAATGCTATAAATTTTGCGATTGGCCCCTAATGTCAGTTCTGTGTAGTAAACACATGCGAAATACACGTTAATAAACAATGTTACGCTACACTGCTCCAGAACGCGGAATATTGGTGACTATTTATACACCAATACACCCGCTCAAAGTCACTGTATGGTGTGCTGTTTTCGCTGAAGGAGTCATCGGACCTTTTTTCTTCGAAGACGTCGCGGGCCAAACGGTTACTGTGAATGGTGAGCGCTACAGAGCAATCATCAACGAGTTCTTTTTGCCGCAACTTGATGAATTGGGATTGGAAAACATGTGGTTCCAACAGGACGGTGCAACGCCACACACTGCACGTGCCACAACCGATATACTGAAGGATGCATTTCCCGGGCGCCTAAACTCCCGTTTTGGCGATTTGCACTGGCCAGCAAGATCGCCTGATTTGACCGCTCCAGACTTCTTTTTGTGGGGCTTTTTGAAGTCGCGGGTTTATGTCAACAAGCCTCAGACTCTTGCAGCTCTTAAAGACAATATCCGTCAAGAATGTTAGGACCTATCGCCGGAAGTTTTGGCCAAAGTGATGGAAAATGCCATAAAAAGGGCTCAAATGACAATCAACTGTGGCGGCGGCCATTTACATGACACCATATTCTCGACTTGATGTAAAAAAAATTAAAAGACCAAATAAAAATAATCCACAAGAAGAATCAAAGTTTTTCATTTTTTTTTTTTAAATTACAGCCAAAAAACATCGGAAGGTTATTTTTGCGCCACCCTGTACACACAAACTTAAATTGCCATAAAATGTTACATATGCTGAAAAAAGGGATCAGAAGTGAAGATACTTTTTCCAACTGACTCATGTCCAAAATTAGGACATGAAAATATAATTTTATATTATTAAAAATAAAAATTGTCTAACATATTTCCTAAAGCCTATATAACATTTGCTTTGATTCAGTGTATTTGAAATGAATTTGATTGCAATTTAGTTGATATTTTTTTCTACGATATTCTTGCCAAAGTTAAGAAAATTAGGAAGTTTTAAGAAAAATAACAAAGAAATTAATTTTAAAAATTTCACCGGTTAATCGACCTATTTTAATTTATTATTCGGGTCTAAAATTTTGTTGAGTTTTAAATAATTTGTTTCGACATTAGCCGTAATAAAGACGATTAATCGAGAAATCGGTTAATCGATTAACCAAATTGGAAACACTAGTTTTATTTTATATGTAACAATAGCTTGTGACGGGTATACAAAATTGGGTAAAGTCAATTTGAATGCTTTTACATTTGTGTGCTTACTTGTTGTCAGTCATTTGAAAGGTATCCCAATGGGATACCTTTTAATGAAATTCGGCATTGGGGTAGCAAAGAAAAAAATAAAAGACACATAATTTAGCGGCCCAATCTCACGTTTATTGGTTAAGAAGTTGGGTGGAAGATTGTAAAGAGCCCACTGGGATACCTTCCTTGCCAGTTAATTTTTTCCATACTTGATATTTATTTTATTTAGGGTAATGTATGGTAAAGTGGGCAACAGATCTATTATCAAAAATCTATCAATAATTTTCGTTTAGCTTCTATAGCGTGGTTTTTGTCCCACATTTTTGCATTTACAAAAATTTTTATTTTTGCAGGTTTTGCGATATAGATCCTTCTACCACATTATCCCCCTACATATTCGTATTTATATTTTAAAATTTTCTTGCGTGTATAGTATGGTAATGAGGTCGTTTTGCTTTTTACGTTTATTTGATTCTATCACAAAAGGTTTAAGTTCACCAGCGTGTATACAAAATACATTAATAAGTGACAAAAGAATTTCATACATAATTGTCCAAAAGACAGTTGACATGAGCAGTCAACGTGCACAATCAATGATGAATATTTTTTTTGTGTGTTTGTTTGTTGTTTGCAATATTGGAATAAATTAAATAGTTGAGAGTGCCAAGTTAAAGTCAAATATAAAAAAAAATGAAATCAATATAAATTGGTTATTTAGTTTCAACTTTAAATAAGGTCAAACCATAGATGATTACCTATTTTTTAAAATAAATTGTTTGGTTGTAGCCATTTAAATTCTGTTGTTAAAACTTACTAATGATCGGAATATTTGGTATTACAATTAAAATTAAGCAACTTCATTCTAACTTTAAAACTAAAAATTTTTGTAGTAAAATTCATAAAAAATTAATAAAAAAAACACGAATTTTAAACTTCAACTGCGTTCTCAAAGTGCACACTTAAGTATGTTAATACTTTAAGTATTTTTTTAATTTCCCCTTTTTTTATTTTTTGTTTAACTTTTTGCACATTTTTATTATAAATTTTTAAATTTCTTCGCTTTTGATTTTTTTATTGCTAAAGTGTTTTTATTTGTAATAATTGTAATCGCATTTAATTAAAATTTTTAATTTAGATTGATATTTTTAATTTAAATTTTTCTTATTTATGTATATAATTTTTCTAATTTTTTTATTTCTAAATTTTTAGTTATTCAACTAGGAATGATGAGTCAATTGACCTCAAATGACTTATAATGTCATTACTGGCCACACTAAGTGGATACTACTAAATTGGTTCAAAATATTGTTTCGATGTGTTAGCCTAGATTCTATAAGACGATTATCGTTTATCGTCCACTTTCGCAGTCAAACATCTACCATATTACATAAAAGTTTTAAACTGTTGTTTCAACGTTTCTTTAAAACGATAGAATTTTAACTTCGAAAGTGGATGATAATCGTTGCTCGTTCTATAGAATCTGGGCACTGGTTTGATGATATCTTTTGGAGAAAAGCTGGTAACAATGTGTATATTGTAACGTGCCGTTACAAATCTACTTATTCTCATATCCAGTATTACTTACTTAAATTTACCCAATATTATAATTATAGCAACAGCGTATATAATTCTCATTAAGTTGGGAAAATTATTTACATATAATGTGAGAGTTAACGGCTGTAAGGCGAGCCAGAATAGAGGGACGGATCGGGTAATACTTCGACCCGGGAAAGGGGTATTACCTGATTTCTCTACCGATTCCTGCCTCCCTAACCGAGAACCGTTGTTTATTCTCGCCTTTAGCCAGTCGTAAAGGGTGGTCAAATTTTAAGGGCCGATGTTGATTTTGAATAAAACAAATTATTTAGGAAATTATTGTCATTTCTTTTTATTACGATAATATGGTATGGTTCAATTATGTATCGAATAAAATATCGGACAAATGGCCGCCGCGACCTCGGCGTCACAAATTTTCAATGACGCTGAGGCATAATTGATGTTATATGCCATTAATGTGCCGAATTATCTCATCTTTTAGCTCTTGAATTGTTGCTGGCTTATCGACGTACACCTTTTCTTTCAAATAACCCCAAATAAAGAAGTCCAACGGTGTCAAATCACATGATCTTGGCGGCCAATTGACATCGCCAACACGTGAGAAACACGGCAAGTGGCACCGTCCTGTTGAAACCACATATTGTCCAGGATCATATCCTCAATTTCTGGCCACAATAATCTCGCGATAGCGAACACCATTCACGGCTAATGCTTGGCCGCCCTCATGACACACTATCGCGAACAACATCAATGTTTTCCGCAGAACGAACTGGGCGAGCATGTACAGGTGTTTTCACAGACCCGGTTTGCTGAAATTCGCCCACAATTCTCCCAAATGTGGACACATTTGGTCGATTATGCTGACCAAAAAAAATCACGAAGTGCACGAAATGCATTTTGATTGCAACGCCCATTTTCATAATAAGCCTGAATAACTTTAACGCGTTGGTCGATTGTGTATCTTTCCACGGTTAAAATTGAGTTAGTCTGAAATTGAGAAATGTCAAATGAAATGCAGAAAAAACTTGACGATTAGGTTTGGTTCACATTCAACATCAGCCCTTAAAATTTAACCACCCTTTATTATTTGAACATGATAGCCGTTGTATATTCTCGTTTGTAGTTAGTGGCATTATTCAAGTACTGGAACCACTGTTTATCCCCGTTGGTCAGTAATCAATCCAACTAACCAAGCCAAAACTCTTTCTAGAGTTTGGTAAATATTACCCTCGGGTAGTGCTGATCATATACCATGAAAACTCCCACAGTGTTCTATAGTAAATCTCGCTATTCGAACACCAAAACGTGGTTTCCTCAAAATCCGTGTGGTATTGTATCGTTGTAAAAAGTTGGGTTATCGTGTATTATTTTATAATTACCTCAAAGGAAGCAGACCTTTGGTGAATCTGCAAAGCTGAGCTATAAAATAAACTGCTGGAAAATAAACTGCATCACAATATATAAGAACTAAAACTTTCCAAACAGAAACCACTGGGCATCCATGGAATTAAATATTAATTACTGGTTATTGAAACGCTTTACCAGCATTTGCAAAAATCGCTTTGCCTGTATTTAATTTTAAAAAAAATTCAGTGATTCTCAAGAAAAGAACTGGTAAAATATTGGCTTACAGCGCAACCAAGACAAAACTTGTCAGCTTTATAAGAGTAAATGCACGCTTTTTCCATATAAATTATAATAAAAAAAATCCGGATTTGTGGAACATTTAGGCGCCAACTCTGCATAAGTACAAAATTAACCCTTAAACGCATTCTATCAATTAATTTAGTTCTCGCGTTCAAGTTGAATTTTATGCTTTGGTGTATTGAAAGACTTATGGTAGAATTTTATGATAAATATTTTTGTGCAACATTTTAACCCCTTCTATACTCATTTTCAGAGTATTTTTCCCTTTTTTCATGAATGTGACAAAAACACCCATACATTGAGGAGTTAGAGGGTTAAAATGTTCCACAAAAATGTTCTTCGTAATTTTTTACATAAATCTGCTAAACACGTTTGATACCTAAAATGTAAGGTCACATGGTTTCTTATACCGATTCACCATATCAGCTATTAAAAAGTTTTGAAATTTTCCAAGGAAAAGTTTAATCCCACAAACCTGAGCGAAGGCCAATTAGAATTATATATATGAACAAATTACACGAGTGAATTTAATTTTAATCGAACATTCAGTAATCGGATCTTAATAGTAAACAATTAAAAAGGGTACACTCAAAATAATATTTCATTAAAAATAATCTTAAATACATATTAAATTAATCGAAAATACAATAAAAAATAGGACTACTGATTTTTCATTATATTCAGCCCATTCTGTTGTTTATTTTCAATCATTGTTTAATAATCGACAAAATTAGTAAAAGCATTCGAAAGTCGTTTAAAATAACCGTCAATTTTTAACTGACAAAACGTAGAAAAAATGATTTTTGTGGTTTCTTTTTCAATCTGAAATTTTTTTATTTGCATATAATTTTACAAAATACAACACACACAGTTTTATATATTTTTATTTCCTATGTGTGTATCCATATTTGAATAATTTCTTGTAATTTTTATTGAAATAATTTTGTATATAAACAAACAATTTTGGTAAAAAAAGAAACAAAAAGGAATTATATGAATTTCTATTTTGAGAAACAGAAAACATACAATTATATCAACTTCTTTTGAATGTCTGAAAATTTTTATAGTTTGTTTTTTGAATGACTGATTAAAATAGTTAAAAAATATATTTCTATGAATTTCAATAGAGTCTTCATTTAACAAACTCTACGAACAGTCCGTAACTGAAAATTTATTGTGAGTGTATTTAAGTAATTAATAGATAGCACATATATTGTTAAACAAATAGAGTTATAAGGATTCATAAAAAGGGGTAATTATCAAAATTGTAATAAATCATCTTATGGTCATTTTGACAGCGAAACCTTGTAGTATTAAACATTTCATACATATCAAATTTATTACTTTTTAATCATCAGTTTATAGTGATATTTTTTTTTTTTGACAAGGGTAAACATAATTAATAAATTTTTTAGAGAAAAAACATATTTGGGGTAATCTTATTCGATGAGCATCATACATTTTTTGGATTTTTGTTGTGCGAACCATAGTCATACTAATAATTATAAGTTTACCATAATATGGTCCCTTAAGTTATATTATGATTCGAAACTATAAAAAAGTTCTTTAAATTAAAGAATATATCTTTAAGAAATGTTTTTCTTACAGAAATAAATTGATATTAAAGACTTTTTCAGGAAAACTTCTTAATTCTATGGACTTTTTTAAAGAAAAATACTTGAAAAATAGTTTTTAAATCCTAAATACTTTTTTTTAATAAAAAACATACATTCTTTAGACATGTTAAAATTGTTTGTGTATATTTAAATTGTTTGCTTATACACAGAAAAAAGATCACAAAATTTTAACTAATTAAAAATATTTTTTGATATTCAATTTCAATTTCTAACAATTTTTTGTTTGAAATGTTTGTAAATTGTTATTTTACATAAAAAAAATTCCTTGAAAATGTAAATTTAATTTTATTTTATTTTCATTTAAATTTAATTTTAAAATTGAAAAAGAAAAAACAAAAATATTTTTGTATTTACAAATTTCATTGTTGCCTTTTTAAAATAAAACTATTTTTTTGATTTACAAAAAAAAATTAAACAACATTTAAAAATAAATAACAAAAACAATTTGATTTAAATAAAAAGTATGTAGACCGGTCTTTAAATGAAATATCATTTCTTTTAAATGCTATTTTCTGTTATTTGAACTTTTATTAGCCAAGATGTTTATCACAGAAGTAAGACTAGTCCTAGCTTCAGTTTTAACAACTCGTGAACAATCGATTGATATTTATTTGCCAAGATGTTTATCCTCAACTTAAGGAACGGTTGAAAGAATGCACTAAAACATTAAGAAAGCTACTTGAACATAAGAGAACTGCTTCATTGAACAGATATCTTGAAAATTTAGATCCAACATCAAGAACTGATTACTCATTATGGCGTGCAACGAAAAATTTAAAAAGACCTGTCTTATGTAAGCCTCCTTTGAGAAAATCAGACGGAGGTTGGGCTAGAAATGATACTGAAAAAGGAGATCTGTTTGTAGAACATTTAAGAAAAGTATTCACGCCAAATATAACAAGTTCTGTAACAGAGTTGCCACCGATTTTACCCCAGCACCGAGCAGCTACCCGATTAACGTTTGAGATGAGAGAGGTCGAAAAGGCTATTTTTGAACTAAACCCCAAAAAAGCTCCTGGTATCGATGGAATCGGTAACAGGATGCTCTTGGAGTTACCCCGTATAGCATTAAAGATAATTCTCTTTATTTTTAATGCTATTATACGCCTTGAATACTATCCCCCAGAATGGAAAGTTTCACTCGTTAAAATGATACCCAAGCCAGGCAAAGATCACACAAAAGTGGAATCGTATAGGCCTATAAGCCTATTATCCAATTTGTCAAAGCTGTTCGAGAAAATCCTAATGGAAAAGATAACTGTTTATGTGGAACAAAACAACTGTATTCCATCACACCAATTTGGCTTCAGGAGAAAACACAGCACCATTGAGCAAGCCCACAGGCTAGTTACTGTTGTCAGAAAAACGTTCGAGGAGAAAAAAAACTGCTCTGCCCTTTTTATCGATGTTTCACAGGCTTTCGATAAGGTTTGGCATGAAGGTCTACTGTTTAAAATAAAACTTTTGTTACCAACAAATACTCACAAGCTACTCAAAAGCTATATAACAAATCTAAAATTCACTCTTGCTGAAAAAAGTTTTGTCAGCTCTCCTCAAGATATACAAGCCGGAGTTCCACAAGGTAGCATTTTGGGTCCTCTGTTATATATCATTTATACTTCAGACATGCCATTAGATATTAATACCCACACATCGACTTTCGCTGACGATACTGCAATCTTAAGCGTCCACGATGACTCAAAAATAGCTTCTAGAATGTTACAGACTCACATTTCACAATTGGAAGCTTGGTTGGATAAGTGGAGAATTAAGGTTAATGAACAGAAATGTATCCACATTACTTTCACACTGAGAAAAGAGACGTGTCCACCCATTAAAATTAATAATCTGAATATACCCCAACACACATGTGTGAAATATCTCGGTATTCACCTTGACCGTCGACTCACGTGGAAAAATCATTTAGATGCGAAAATAACTCAGATGAGGCTAAAAACTGCTCAACTCGCTTGGCTTACTGGCAAAAACTCTAAACTAGGCCTGGACTGCAAATTACTCATTTACAATTCGATCATGAAACCCATATGGTGCTACGGAATTCAGCTCTGGGGTACTGCCTCTGCGTCCAATATAGGGAAAATTCAGAGAATGCAAAATAAATTCTTGAGGACGATCACGAACGCACCCTGGTATGTTAGGAATTACAACATACATAAAGACCTGAATGTACCCCTGGTCAAAGATGAAATTATTAGACACTGTCAATGCTATTTAACAAAACTGGAAACACACCCCAACATACTAGCCCGTAACTTAACTAATAATCACGGCCACCAGCGTCTTAGGAGGAGGGACACTGCGGATCTAGTCCGCTAATAATAAGGGGAAATAATGGTCCCAGTTAAACCACATAACATCAGTCTGGCACTGGCTGGACTTAACAATTAATATTTAGTTTTAAGATTTGGATAATTATTGTTAGTTCACAGTTTTTAAAAGTGAAGATTCAATAAATAATATGAAATATGGAAAAAAAATTTGAACTTACAAACTATTTTAAATGCATTATTATATGTTTTCCTAGAACATCAAGGAATATGCAATAATGCAAGCAAGTAAATTTGTTTTACAAATTTTTGAGGAAATTTGAAATAAAAGTTGAATTATACAATAAAACTGGCCATTAAATATTTGTTTTTATGGTCCTATAAAAAAAACCATCATTCATTCTGATTTTTGCATTATACGATCATTTTATACATTACAAATTCTCTATGCGTCTATGAAATTTATAGTATAGTATGAATTTACATACACAAACAAACATATTCACCCTTACTCACACATTTCGTGTGTTTATGTTTACACATATGAATAATTAGCGTGTCCCAAAGAAAAACTTAGCCTTTGTAGTAAGAAAAACTAATTTCGTTAAAATTTACTAATGTCTAGTGTCAAGTTTGCAAAACTTGCCAACTTTCAAAATGCGAAAAACACAAAGGTTAAAGCTACGTTTTTTTTTTTTTCCTTTTTTAAGTGCATCCTCTTTTCCGGATGTTACTTTTCATTTTAAGAAACATTAAGTGTTTTGTGTTTTTGACAAATTTTCTGCTAATGTTTAAGATTTATGATGTTTAAATATTTGCACACATGTATTAATGTCAGTGTTGTTATTTAAAACGCAGCTGGATTTTTTTGTGTTTAATCTGTAAAAGTGTTAAAGCATTTGCTTATTGAGATAAAATGTTCAGGTGTTAATAAATGATTGAACTTGATTAAAATTTCACACTTTAATATTCAATTGCACTATAAATATTCTACCTAATTCGAAACAATTGACTGTGTATATAATTGAGACATGCTGGTTAAGATGATGAGAGATGACTTGAGCTTTCATAATTTAGTATAATGTGAAAATACACTTCGAAAGCGCATATACCAAAATTCAGCCAAAAAAATTTATATTTGCAGAGTCTTTTAAATTAAAACCAAGACCGCCAAAAAGCAGTCTTCAAACCTTAAGTAGTTTTCAGTTAAGTAGCAAATTTTTTTTTTGGGTAATTGTGGTATATCGTTAGAAAATATAAATAGTTCCTTTAAATCTTTTGCATAATGTACGATTTTTAATCTAGTGGGAGGAAAAGTTTAATTTTCATAAATTTTAAAAATTTTAATTTTTTTAAATAGAAAAAAAAGAAAAAGTCGTCATATGTGACCTTCTCCGAGAAAAGGGACCTAGTGTGTGAAAATAAAGTTTTGAGAACAACGCATTTAAAGTTTCATAACGCATTATCACTGTGAACACACCTTCAGTTGTAAGATGCGATTTGGTATGGTGATTGGGTCCCGACTTTTGTGACGTCATGCCTATGTGGTGACGTATTTTTTTTTTCGCCTGTTCTCTGTTCGCTCTCAGCAAAGTGTTGATGTGCGTCGCTCAAATGTAGATTATTACCAAGATTTTGAAGATGTGGTCAATAAATCTAGCAGTAATAAATTTAACAACGCTGTGAATGGAAGTGAAGTGGAGTGGCGAATATGGGATACTTATTTCGAAGGATTTTACAAAAGATTTACAGGTAAACTGTCGCGATTTTGTAATTTTAATTTTTCAAATTCATTTAAATTAATTTTGTAAACGTTTGCATTTTAGGTATTACGAAGTACCACTTTGACTTCAAAAAAACGAATTACCTCCGCTCATTGCACCAAGCGGTTTATCGTTAGATCGCAAATGGTATTTGTATGAGAATGTCAGGGTGTTATGTACTGATTTACAGAAACGGGATTTTGTAGCTCCTAAGCCGAGTGAACCCAAAGCGAAAAAAATCGAAAAACAAATCTGAACCTGCCAGCAAGAAAAAAATCGAAGCACCGAATCGAGACAAGAAAATGAAAGCTGAAGTCAAAGCGCCGAAAAAAGAAAAAACTCAAATTGTCAAACGGAAGAAAATCGAAGTACCAGATCACCAAAAACCGAAAAAAATTTAAACTCCAAAAAAATTCAAAAACTGACGAAAAAAAAACAATTTAAAACCAAAAAATCAAAAAAAGTAAAATTTTATTGTTATTCTCATTTTTATCCATTTTCCCAAGTTCGTTTTGTACGTTTTTATGGGTAAATAAATTTTAATCAGAAATCTAACTTGTTTCATCTTATTCTACACCCTTTTAGGTACCAGAATCCACTCTTAAGTCCAAACCCGTTTTTTGACACACTTGGTCCCATTTCTCTGAGAAGGTCACATATATGTATTTACGCTTCGCCATACATTATGGATAATAAAAAAGCTTGTTGCTATTTGTAAAATGAGTTATTATTTTTACTCCAGGAACTCACACGATAAACATTTTACATATATCTCTCTAACTCAGAAACCAGCTAAAAAATATTTTTGAAATTAAGCTCAGCAAATATACTCAGAATATGAGCTATATTAAGTAAAATTAATTTTGTCAAAATTTAGTAATGATTAGTGTCAATTTCGCTAAATTTGCAATTTTAAAAAAGCGAAAATCGTCATAATTTCTGTTATACCAACACTAGATTAACAATTTTCGGTGTTTAATTTTATGTTATCCGAAATTATTTCGTTATTAGATTTCTTGATTTGTTTTAAACCTGTATTGCGCTATATCGCCTAAATAATACGATAAATCAAAATTTAAATATATTTGCAATGATCACTTTCCAAAGCCATAATTATAGTATAAATATAATTGCAATCATTAGAGGATGAAAAACAGTGGGATTCCTACAGTCGATATTTTGATAGTATTTTGACAAGTCGTCAGCTGATTATTGGTTTGACGACCCATGCGCCAAAAAGTCATTTAATAGAAAAACAACAACTAAAGTTGCCATTTTTTATTTGTGTGTCTAAAATTGCGAGATTGTTTAAAGCCTATACTGAACATCCCAGATGTGACACAAGTTATCGAGAAACTGGTTTCGGAATCAGAAAGAATATTTTTATTTTATACATCCATTACAAGCTCAATGTTTTCGAAAATTGATACAAAAAAGTCTGGAATAATTTTTGCTTAATGCGTGGTTTTCATTATGTCATATGAACTGACAACAAAAACTGACTCAAATGAATTTTCGTAATTTTTTGTCAAATGCGTTTTCATTACATCTTAAAAACTGACAATAAGTCGATAAAGCAGAGCGTGTCAAAGACTTTTGTAAAATTTTGGTGTCAGTTTATCGACACGCCGTTTTCATTACAAAGGTCAAATGTGATGTGTAAACTTTTGGCGAGCGAACAGCTGATTAGACAATATCAATTTGTGTTCAATAAAAAGTGGAAAACATTTAAAAATGATAAAAAAGAAATAAATGGCTTTAGCTAGTGCGGCGTTTTGTATTATTACATTACCATTTCTTTCTTTATTTAAAAAATTACAATTTAAATTTATTTTTCCAGCAAAAAAAGAAAAAAACTTGTTGTCAATTTTATTTTAGATAAAAAATGCGGTCATATCTGTTGACAAACTGAAATTTGACGTTTTCACTTGTCTGTCATTTTAGACGGCAGTTCGGGTGCATAACTGATTGCAAACTCAGATAACACCATATGACAACCCATTTCATACAATTGCCAATAATTTGGACAAATTGACATTAAAAATGACATAGAGAAAACCATGCATAAGTTATTATAAATTAGTGCAAATGTTTTATTTATGCTAATTTCGGCAAGTTTTTCCGCAGGGCAACTATTTTTTCAGATTAAACATAAAAATCTGGGATTTTGGGCGTTAATTGTGAAATATTGGTACAATATAAATTTATTAAAAGTATTGGACTTTTCCCAATCTTTCTGGCAATATATGGATTCCGCGCAAAAAGAAAATTGCTTATTTTTTTAAGGCCAAGAACGAATGAAGACAATTTCGGATACCGTTAGACCGTTCTGCAGCGATCGAAACAAATGGTAGTCGGAGGGGCAAGGTCTAGACTTCCCAATCACAATTTTCCAAATAGTTTTTGTGGCAGAGCGTTTTCATGATGGAATATAACGGCATCGTGTCTGGTCGTATATTTCAGGAGTTTTTCGGTCAATGCTCGCTTCAAATGAAGCAACCGTGTTTGTTACAGGTCCCCTATGATCGTTTGGCCCAATTTTAGCAGCTCATAATAGATAGGACCCTCCTGGTCCCAACTTATACGCAAGCATTACCTTGGCGCCATGGATATTCGTCTTTGGCGCTGATTTGGCTTTTTGGCCGGGCTTCGCATACGATTTCTTTCCCTTAATTTGTTTTCCATTTTTCATCGCCAGTAATGATTCGATGCAAAAGTGGCTCCTTTTTACTACTTATAAGTTATTAAAGGCACAAACCATGTGTTAAAAATACGCCATCTGTTTTGAATTCCGCATTTTAAGTTATATACCCAATAAAATCTCATTTTAATTAATTACTGCATCAAAAAACTATTTATTAATATAATAAAATATTCCTTGTACACTAAAAAAATGAATAGTCAGTAAAAATTTGATTTTTACAAAAAAAAAGTTGTAAATTCTGCGAAACTTGTGCTTACACTTAATCGATTGCAAATCAAACAAAATTCGGCTTTATCGAAGAACATTTAAATTGAGAGGTGAGAAAAAAATTTTTAAAGTGAAAAACTTTTTTGGATGTGAAAAGAATTCTTGTGGTAAAAAATATTGTAAACCATTCCTACACTCACCAAAAAAGTCTATAATGGCAACTGAAAATTTTGCTGTTATTACGGGAAATTTTGCTGATTTGAGCCCAGCGGTCAGCAACACATGTTGCTGACGTGCAGTACAATAAAAATTGTAGAAAAAATTAGCTGCCGCTACAGAATTTTTGTAAACTTTTTGTTTGCTAAAATCAGCCAAAAACTTTACCTCATATTATAAATGTTAGTACAAAATTTCAAATTTATTTTTTTTATCGAGCATCAATATTTTTTTTTTTTCAAAAAATATTTTAGGTAAAATTAAAAAAAAAAGAAAATCAGAGGTTTAAAAATTGTAAAAACATAAACGAATTTATCAATTTGTTTTAATTTGGTATTTTCTGTTTAAAAAAATATTTTAGTAATTTTTTTTTTACTTTTAAGGTCAAATTTTAATTGTTTTTAGGGCTGATTTGTAGAACTAGAAAAACTTTTTAGTGCTATTTTAAGTGGATTACCTATTTTTAAATCTATGTAACATTTTATGGCAATTTAAGTTTGTAGGTGTAAGTTTTAATTAGAAATAAAATTTTTTTCAATATCCACTTTTTTAAAATTATTACTTATTTTAGCAAATCGGGTTTGAAAAATATGTTAAATGATTTCTAAAATTAGCAAAAAAAATTTATAAATATTCTGTAAAAATTCTGTAATTTGTAAAATGTAAATAGCAAAATGATTTGCTAAATAAGAATTTTTTTACTAAAAATCAGTACAAAAAGAGTAAAGTGGGATTAAAAACAATTTACAAATTATTCTGCAAAATATTTTATTTCGATTGTAGGTGTCTGGTGAAAAAAAAATAACGAAATTGTTTTGTTTTTCAGACGCTAATAGGAAATCCTATTAAAATCACAAATTTCTATGGAAATTCAATAGTCTTCAATAGTTTGATTACAAGGTTTACTTGAACAAAAATTCGGACGGACATCGTTAAATCGAATCAGGAAGTGATTCTGAGGTCCATTGGTATCAGACCAATATTGTGAGTTGTGAGTATTTCTTAAGTGAGAGTAAGCGTCTCAGGTTCTTTTGGGAAAACACTGTCAAAGAATTGACATTTAATTTTTCTCTACATAAAAAAAAAACTAAATTTTAAAAAACTAGTTTTAATTAAAATATTTGCAAATACAATTAAAAATTTTATTGAATTTGGACCAGCAAACGAAATTGTGATATCAATTTATTTTGTTTGGAAAAAATTAATTGAAATTTTTTCAATTAATTTCTAATCATATCAATTAAATTTTTAATCAAAAATCCTCAACATTTTCAATTAAAATTTGAATTATATCAATTAAAACTTTAATTAAAGCTCTAACCAAAAATCAATTAAAATTTTAATAAATCAATCATGAAATCAATTAAAATTTAGATCATATTTTTGATTGAAATATCAAATTTAAATCAAATAAAAGTGTAATAAAATTTTCAAACTTTTCATTGTCAATTATACATATGTTTAATTACACTCATGGAAACAATTGTTCTTTTTTAGCTTCGATCAACACAAGAAAGAATTGAAAAATATTTTATTAGTGTTTTTTAATAAATAAGAGTTGATGAAAATATATTTTTTTTGGATTCTTTTACCATTTTTTATAAAATATTTTTTCGCAACGCTTTTATTGTTAACAATTCTTTGCTTTTGCATTTTTAGCTAGCAAAAGCTACGAAAAATTAGTATAGACAAAAAGCATTTAAAAAAATAACCTAACACTTTATAATCTAACACTTCGCATTAATTTATTTATGTTATACAAAATAATTAGTTTTCAAAAAATATATTTTAATCAAACATAAAAAACACTAATAAAATATTTTTTATCTTTACCGCTCGAGAGTTCAAGATGAAATAAGAACTGCATGCCAGTTATGATAAATGCATTTTCCAAATAGTACTAACCAGCTTAAAAATAGTACTTTTTCCACCTTCATGGTACCAAAAAATGTTATGGCAAAGTTTAACAAATGCTAAGGGTAGCTTAATTAGCGTCAGATTGTGTTTATTTTTAATAGAAACAAATTTTTTGCTTAGACCACGAACGAATAAAAAAATAAAAAATGAAACTCAAAAATAGGAAAATTTTTATATAATTAGTACCAAATAGTTCATAGAAGCATGGACGGTATTAAACTCAGAATTTACAGAATTCCAGTTTAGCCATCATGCCATGCTGGCTAAACTGGAAGCTAAAATTTTGGCATTTAATACCGTGCTTGATAGGAGTAAAATTTAATTCCTGTAGGAAGTCTGGGGTCAAGTGTCCCCAAGTCACCCCTTTTGTCGACTATTTTGGTGAGATTATCAACAAAGCGTTTACATTATTTAGATTCTACACATGTTAAATTCATTACATTATATACATTTTGTTTAGCCTGATAAAGATTTTACGAAGCCTATGGAAGATTTTGTAGAGTCTTTTGAAGATTTCTTTACTCCAAAATAAAATTTATAAAAATATTTATTAATAAAATATCTAATTTTTCGAAATAAATGCACCTGTTTAAACTTATTTTCCTTAAACTGGAATTACTAAAATGTACTAGTGAATCTCTGGTTCCAATGTCAACACCTAATCAATATTTGTGTAGATTCGCAATGACACGCAGATGTTAAATGTCTACAGCATAAAGCGTTGGCTGGGGGATAATTAGTCAGTAGTACTGGTGACAAAGTCAATAGTGAATCAGTACAGTTTCACTATTGACATATCGTTCAGGATAATGTTTATTGTACGCTAGAATATTTTGAACATCAAGTTCATTATCATTTAAAAAAAAATAAAAAATTAAAAAAAAGATTTAATTTAAATTTTTTTGGCAATAATTTTTTTCTGTGTACCACATACCCAAAATTTTATACAATTTGTTTTATGTCAAGGTAGGAGATATTCTTTGTTGATTTTATATTTCCCTGTTTTTAAACCACAATGATAAACTGACATGTACCCTTATCATAAAGAATATAAATATTTTACATTTGTTGAGTGTTAAATTTTTAAATGAATATTTTGCTTAATTTCTTCCGTTGTCAAAATTTCACCATATTCCAAAATCTGACCACACTAATACTACTTTACGTCATATAGCATAAAAAATATAAAAAGATTTTTCAAATGTGTTGCTGGTTTGATTTATACTCTTTGTTGTTTTAAAAGGGTTTTCCAATAAGGGCGGGTAGATGTTATTGTGGCATCCGCTGTGTGACACGTGGCGCCATCCAGCTGAAACTACATGTCGTCTACATCCATATCGTTCAATTTGGGCATAAAGAAATCGGTTGTCATCGTTCTGAAATGCTCGCCGTTGACGAGAGTGTCCTCACTAATGTCGTTTTCAAAAAAGTACGTACCAATGGCGCCGGCGGAAAACCCGCACCAAACAGTAATTTTTTGTGGATGCATTGGCACCTGGTGAACCTCGTACGGGTTGGCGTCGTCCCATATAACAAAGCCATTCATCCAAAAATGCACCTCGTCGCTAAAGATGGGTTTTCATTTCATTTCATTTCATTTTTTTTTTTCATTTAGATGTGCTGCTGCTCAATCGTGAAACTTTGCATGATGCTTTGGCCTCAGTAATCCAATAATAAAGGGATTTGACAGATGCCACCAAAACAACATAGCGGTCACATAGCGCCAATATCTACCCGCGCTTATTGCAAAACCCTTTATAATTTTTTTTCCCAAAGCGTCAAATGATACTCCCCAAACAATCATTTTAAACTATATATTAAATGTTACAAATTGTTTACAAGAAAATACATTTGGGTATTTTAAATTTTCATAAAATAAGCCGTCTGATTAATGTTGTAGCACAATAAAAAATTATACAAACAACGCTAAAAAGCTGTTGTTCATTTGCAAGTAAAATTTGTTATATACATATACAGTGGCCCGCAAAACTAAGCATACAGCAACATGATTATAGGTTTTCTTTAAAAAACAAGAAAAAGAACTTAATAAAGCAAAAATAAAAATAATGTTAAAAAAATAAGGAATTTAGTTTCATTAGCTCAGAACAATACAGAAAAATGAGTGTAACATCAGAAATTTGCAGCACAAAGGTAAATAAAAATAATAAAGATTTACTTTAGAAAATTACAAATAAAATGCAAATTTTACTAAGGGCATTTTATTCTTTCGGTACTTTATATTGTTGCCCACATACAGAAGGTCCTGTTTTAGGACCTTAACAAGTGTCCAAAAAATTTCACCTGTCACCAACTACACTACATTTCTTCTGTGTGGATATAAATCACTTTCTTGTGGTTGTCAGATATTAAGTAGTTTTTGGCTTAATAATATTTTTTTATTAAAGCAATTACTTGATATCGATAAAAAACATTATTCACAACTTTTTCTACCTTTAAAACTTTTTTTGATTAACGAACGATTCCCAAGCAAGAAGGATTTAAAATCAAAATTTCGTAAAATTGAGAAAGATTTAAAAAAAAATATTAAAAAAATCGCCAAAAATATATTTACGCTCTGGCATACATTATTAATAATATTAAAGGAAGTTGAGAGTCTCTACTTGGAATATGAGTTATCATTTTTTCTCCACGACTCACAGGACAATTTCAGTACACGGTTTACGAACATCCCTCTAACTCAAAAACCAGTTAACAGATCCATTTTTGAAATTAAGCACAGCTTATGCACTCAGACTTTGTAGTAAGTGTAATAAATTTCGGTAAAATTTAATAATGCTTAGTGCCAATTTCGCGAAATTTCGCAATTTTCAAAAAGCGAAAATCTCTCTAACTTATAAAATAATAACACTATATGACCTATTTTCGGTACGCAATTTTATTTTAGTGATAGTGTAATTTAGAGGAAAAATCGAAACTATTTGTTTAATAGATTTCTTGATTCGTCTACAACCTTTATTATGCTATATCGTCTAAATAAAGTGATAAATCAAAATTTTAATATCCTTGCCATAGTAAGTTATCAATGCCAAATATATAATAGAAATATTATTGATATTTGAAGAAAGCGCATTATAGGGTTAGTAATAATTCAGCTTTAAGAAAATTAAAACAAACCTAAACCAAATCCCTTTTAAAATTTCGTGTTTAACTAAAAAACGAAAATTTAATATAAAAAAAATGCAATTTTATATCACACATATTGGGGCCATTTTTCATTTTCAATTCAACCCAAGTACGGTGTAAAACTCAGGATGAAATTTCCTTGGCTTAACTTGAAACTAAAAATTTGGCATTTTGTACATCCTGAGTTTTACACCGTCCTTGATTCAACCAACCCAATATATAAAAATGAATATTGGCCCCAATATTTCTGGGGATTATTCTACATTTTGATTTTGCCCTTTCCGAAAGTGAAAAAGGGATCAAAAGTTAGAATACGCCCCAAATTTTTCACCTGCATTTTTAGGTCCATTTTTCATTTCTCAGTTTGGGACCAAATTTCTAGCGCCACCAAATATACTGTATTCGATTCGTGGGTAAAAATCACTTTGTTTGAGAACACTTGGGTGTTATTTAAAAACGTTTTTTTCACAGAAAAAAATAAAATCGAGTTTCAATAAAATTATTTGTAAACGCAATTAAAAATTTAATTGAATTTGCACCAGCAAAATAATTTGTTATATCAATTAATTTTTTTTTTTGTTAAAATTAATTGAAATTTTGTATTGTTTCTTTAATTTTTAATCAAAAATCTTCAACATTTTCAATTAAAGTTTTAATTATATCTTTAGTTAAATTTCTAATCAAAAATTAATTAAAATTTTAATCAAATTTTTAATTGAAATTACAGCATCAAATCAATTAAAATTTTTGATCAAAATTCCAGGTTCAAATCAATTAAAATTTTAGTTGGATTTTCAATATTTTTTTTTCATCAAATATACATATTTTTGTGTGTAATTCATCAACGCATGAAACTTTCTAAATATTTTGTACAAAATAGTTCATAGAAGTACCATAGTACTTTTGAGGTTCCATTAGCAAGGACGAATTTTTAGCTTCCAGTTTTTATCTTGAAGCTAAAATTTTTTCATTTTTTACATCCTGAGCCTTACACTGTCTTTGCCAATAGCACCAAAAAAATACTATGGTACCAACTTTATAATAATTAGTGCATGCCAACAAAATTTTGTTCTCATGTTCCCATTTTCAAAGGTGAGATACCCAAAAATCCTTAACATATTGTTAAATAATCAAATTTTCCTTTTATCTAAAATGATTTTTCGAAAATTTTGTTTTCTAAAAATTAAAAATAAATATTCCAGACAAAAGGGTGGCATTATGAAAGAATTCGAATTTAAACAAATTCAAATTTAAACAATTTTAAAATAGACCTTAAAAACATGATTCTTTGATTTAATTTTTAAATCTGATTCAATTTTTAACAAATCGATTTGCAAAATTCTGTTCACTGTTTGAATAATTTTCTACTTTATTCAATTTATATCAAATTTAGAGAATCAATGTGATTTAAGTTGATTCTTTTCATAGGATACCGAAAAAAATCACAAAACAAATTATTCAAATGAGTCAAAATTGAATCATTGATATGGAATGATTATTATTTATTCATAGATTCATAAAATTCATAGATTCATAAAATAAAATTAATTATCAAATTGTAAATTAAAAGGAATACGTTATTAATTTAGTAGAAATAGCTTTCGATTATCAATCTGAAATATCAAAATCTAAGTTTTTTATTAAAAAATTGAAAAAAAAATCCCCTTATTTGGTAACACTGATGTGTATACACTCTGATGCACACAAACACTACATAGAATATGTTGTTTTTTGTAAATTTAAACAATGAGTGCGGTTCTCTTTCTAAAAAAAATTTATTATGACGCTTACAATAGATTTTTTACAATGGATTTTTAAGAACGAGGAATTTTTATTTAAAAAAATTATTACAAATATTTTATACGTTTTTAAAAATAATGTGGTCATGATGAGAATCAAACCAGGGAACACTGGTTGCCAGACAAGAACTCTACCCACTGTGCTATCGACGCATATAGTATTTGTTTGCTTTAAACTTAAATGAATACCCTTTCGCTTACAAAAAAACACAAAGTAATGTATCTAAAAATAGATTTTCAAAAATATTTCAATTATTACTTTACATTTATAATGAGTAACTTATTACTTAATGCTTGCAAATAATGAAAAAGTTAACGAGCTATCATTACAACGTAACGCATGAGAATATCGCACCCATTACCAAAGTTTTGCTGGGAACTGTAATAAACCAAAGTAAATTGACTTTTATATGTTGTCACTAGTGTTTATTGTAGACTAGAATATTTTTTACACCAAGTTCATTTAAAATTCAAAATTTAATTGATATGATTAAAATTTAATTTGAAAATAAACAAAAAATCATAAAAAAGTTTATTTGAAGTTTTTTTTTGGCAATAATTTTTTCTGTGTTGTTGTAAGGTGTATCTTTTTTCTTGAGGCATTGGACAAGACCCTGAGTAGCTAAACACCTTCCAACATTTTGGGGGAAAAATTTTGTGTTTTTGTACTTTTTAAGTTTTCGGTAATTTTCGCGGCGCTTGATAACGGATTTTTCTTAACGATACGATTTATATATCGGTTAAGTTTGGTGGCCGACCGTCTACAGGCTTATTTTCGATTTTGTTCTATTTTTTTTTTTTTTTTTGGTTAATTAACTTTTCTTATCCTCAAACGACTACGGGAGACTACTTCAACGATTTTGTCCATAATATTTGTATTCTTTGTAATAAAAATCGATAATAATTTGTCTCTCTTCAAGGGTAAGCTGCCTGCGTGGCATTATTTTGCTTTTTTATAGCTTCATTGAAGTTATTGCTTACTGAGTTTATGTTAATCGTGCTGAATTTAGCTTCTGTGATTTCTGATTTCTGATGTACCGTTATTTCATATTTTTTGCGTTGCCATATCATATATATTTTTAGGAATTAATATAAAAGATCATAATATTATTACTTCAAAATAAAGGAAAAACTTAATAATAAAGATAAATATGGGTTTTGTCTCTAAAGTTTGTCTCAAACAAATATACTTTCTTAAAAACCTAAAAAAATTGTGATGTGTCCTTACTTTTGCGAGTCACTGTATATTTTTGTTTTGAAAACAAAATGTAAAAAAAAAACTATTTGTACAAGTATCATTTTTATCTTACTGCTTGATTTATAGTGTAAACTCTATTGTCTTACTGCTTAAAGTTGTCGTGAGGTGCCACTTGAAACAGTGGTTAGAAAATAAAACTTTTTTTACAAATTTTAATGTTGCTTTAACCACATCCGATCATTTATAGTTTTTAAAAGAAAATCTGAATCACTGTGCCCTCTTGTTGTTATTATCTGTCTGTTAGAATTTTGTTTTTATAAGAAAAAATGCAAAATACTGTATTTTTTTAATATACATATTTATCAAGTCATTTTGTTTTGAAATGGTAATGCAGTGTGAATTTATAAAGATTTTTTATTTTTATTTCGTTTTATTTACTTTACAAAGGTTGTCACGTATCAAATAATATATGATGGTATTTTTACATTTGCAGGTTTTTTTTATTACTGATATTTAAAATGGTCTGGTGTAATAAGTTTTGGAAAATAAATATGACAAGTGCTTTTGTGAAAAATTCTTTATGGGAAAAGTACTGTTAGATGGAGTATTGGTGAGTATCAACATAAATATAAAATATTTTTAAAAATTTTAAAATAATTTTGAAGTTTCTTATTGTTAGTTTGTATAACTATTATGTGAGAAGTTTTTTCAGTTCAAGATCTTTTTTTAAATGATTAGAAATATACACAGAAAACTTTATTAGAAACCAGGCGAAAAAGAACGTTTTATATATAATTTATACAATAAAAACTTTATGTCTCATTTACATCTGCATTTAAATCAAAAGATTTCGACTAAGATCAAGATTAACATACAAAGAAAATATCGTGTTAAATAAAATTCATAAAAATCTTTCAATTATAGACAATTTTACAGATTACAACAATGCTTATTTTATTCGACTCTTTTTATGAAAAAGTGGTAACACTTGGTAATATAAAAACATAATAAAAATGAATTGAGTGGATGTGGAGGCTTTTCGTGAATGGTACGTTGATTCTCAGTGCCCTACAAGCGAATATTTTGTCTGTGTCTCTTATTTTTTTGCATCTACGATATATCCGAGATTCATAAAGATTAGACGAAACCCATCGCGATACCCCTCTTGTAATATCCAACTTTTAAAAAAACAGACTCATGCTGACAACCGAAATTGATGCCAATCGATTGGTTTCTTTGCAACAACCGAAATTTCCGGTTGTGAATATCGGATTTTGGTTGAGATGTACGAAATTTCTCTATACCAATTTATTTGTTATGATTAATTTCGTGTGTTTGCTTGGTGATTACTGGGCGGTTTGTGTATACGTCTTGTGGTCACGGAAAGGTCTTTGGGAATGTAAATTATAGCAGTGGTTACATTATTCCTAGGTTGAGCCTTAATGAGGTATTACGCGTCACTATAGGGGAGTATGGATGACCAAGGAACCTTTAATTTCTATATATATGGTTCTAAAATGGGCGATGGAGTTTATGCTATGAGAAGTCTAATAAACTTCCCGATTATTGCCACATTTTTCAGGATCTTACGTTAATGTTTATATTGATACTCAAACGGCTATTAGGGCTATCTCCGTCGACTTGACATATTTATCGATTGCCCAAGGGTGCAAGCACTCTTAAGGTAGACTTTGTGCCAAGAGGAGAGTACATATCTATTGGGTTCGTGGATTTCGCGGCATTGAGGATATTGAGATTGCGAACGAGCTGTCGAATCGCGTGGTCCAGTTTCCTGGCGAAAGGGCAATGAACATTCACTCCTCTCTAAAGGGCAGGTCTAAAGCAGTTTAATGGGATACCGGAACGCACAGGGTGTTGTAAACTCAGAAATAAAAAATTAGTACACCCAGAGAAAAAATTGGTTGCAATTCGATCAAAACCGTTAACATTTATTTTTGAGGATTTAATTTTATTTGGTATAACCTACAATCCATTAATAAAACAAAAGTGTTGTATTGGGAATTCAAAAAAGGGAAAAGAAACCAAAAATCAATCCTATTATTCAATTATTGGTATTTCCAATCATGTTTAAAAATAAAATTCGTTTAGTTTTTGTGTGCGGTGGAAGCAAACATTTTTTTTGTGAATACATTAGAAATTTGGTACAATCTATCAAATTTATTAAAAAATTGTCGATATTCAAAAGTGGTAACTACAAGTTCGGTTATTTCGATCAAATATATCATTTAATTAGGCTTTCAGTAGAAGAAACCGAATTGTGGATTGTATTGATAATAGACGTCACTAATGATTGGTATTGATAAACAAATGTTATACTAAGATTTCTTTTCCTAACAAATTGCTTAAATTCAAAATTAGCCATAAAAATTCATAAGTGTTTGTGGTGTAGTAGGTAGAGATGATTGCTCAGTACCCAGAATTTACGAGTTAAAATTCCGGCAAACATTAAAAAAATATTTTTTTTTAATTAAAATAAAACATGCAAATGTTTAAATGGCAAATATATCAATGAAAATTTTAATTAGTTGTGGTTCGACGACCAGGATCGACACCGGAAAAATTTAAAAATATTTTTTTTTCTTAAATAAAATTTTGTGGAACGTAATAATATTTTTGTGGAATATAAATATTTAATTGTACAACTGAATATTGGCTTTCACAACTAAAAATATAATTTGATATGAAGACAGTTGTTGTAACCGCCAGAATTCGATTGGCAACAAATTCGGTGGACACAACTGATACTGATTTCTGGGTGTAGAAAAATTTGTAAACGGTTTTCAATACAAATTTACTATTTTGTAAATTTTTGTGCTATTTACATTTTACAAGTTACAGAATTTTTACAAAATATTTACAAATTTTTGTTGCTAATTTTAGAAATAATTTTACGAATTTTCGAAAACCGATTTGCTAAAATTAACAAATAAAAAATTAAAATTGCTAATTTTACACTTTTTTTAAATTAGAAAAACTTATTGATATTGAAGGAAATTTTATTTCTAATCATTAAAACTTAAACTTCAATTGCCTTAAAATGATACATAGGTTGAAAAAAGGAATCGGAAGTGAAGATACTTTTCACAACCGACTCATGTCTCAAATAGGACATCCACTTAAAATAGCACTAATAAGTTATAAAATCAGCCCTTAAAACAATTGAAATATTGTGATGTTTTTCCTAAGGCAATTTCAAAAGAAATTAGCAGATTTAAAGTGCAACAAGTGCATTCATTGAATTACTTACTTTTTAATAAATTTTTTGTAAATTAAAATTTTTCTATATTTTTGTTAATTAAAGCTTTTTTTATTTTAATAAACTTTTTACAGAATTTTACCAATGCTTAGTAGCGATTATAAACTTTCCTTGTATTTCCATTTCACTAATACACTTAAAATAGTTTGTAAGTTAAAATTACAGAAAATAATAATTTACAAGAAATAATATTTTATTTAAAACCCGGTCTACTTAATTTTCATTTAAATTAAATGCCTTTTGTTATTTATTTTTAAATGTTGATTAAACAACTGACACATCCGTAAGAAACAAATGATATAATCAGTTAAAGTAAATGTCAAAATTTTACCTACCAATTCCTTAAAAAATAAATGATTTTATTATTTATTTGAAATTGTTTCACTTTTGCATTTTTTTTTGTACAAAATGTATAAAAACGGCCTAGATTCACACCTATGGAAATTTTCACATAAAATAAACACAAAAATATTTATTGAAATCAAAATAGATATAAAATAGTAAAACGTGAATGAGACTTATGTTAAAATCAATTAATTTAATTGGTATTCTTCGTTTGGTTGTTATTTTTGAAATTTTGCAGTGTACAAGTTTTTTTTTTGCCTAAAGAATTGTAGTATTTTTAAGGTTATGTTAACAATTCCCTAACGGGTAACTTAACGGGTTTGAAATAAAAGCCAAAATTAGTCAATTAGATAAGCTTTTATATACTTTTTGTTTGGTTGTGCTAGTGTAACAAGTTTTAGAAATAGTGTGGTTATAAATTTGTTAATATAAGTGTACAACGTTTTTTTTGTGGTTGGCTGTAATTAAAAACTTTAATTTTGATTTGGGATATTATAACAGCAACTAAGTATTTAGAAAAAAAATACATTTCTTATTGATTTGAACTATTCTATATTAGAATGAAATACAAAAAAACTGAATGAAAATATGTCCAAAATTGAATTTTCGCTGAGATAAGTAATCTGCGGGCACCAAAGTGCGGTAATAAAATTCATTTCATTGCATTTTTCGACAAAAAAAAAATAACCCTTATTGCCTTTCTACGGCTATATTTATCAACATCACTGCATTTAAAATTAATAAAAGATAAGGTTTTGTTTATTAAAGGTTGTTGGCTTTATTTAGTTGAAATTATATGTATATAAAAAATTCATCAATCTAATCCCGAGTAAAACGGAATTCATCCAAAAGTATTCATTTCGATGCAAAAAGAAATTGTGAATCCAATTTTACAGAATGTGTTCTAATTAATATGATTTGATCAGATTATATATATAAAAAATTTTGCGATTTCTGACCAGATATCAATTTCATTCTAAACAATTTGATTCTAATTGATGTAGATAGACAGCCATAATATCTGTTTTATATAAATTAATATTTCACTATAAATATTTTTATTAAATTTAACTGCAAACTGATTCACAATTTATTCAATCCAAATGGATATTTATAAATTGATTCCATTTTACTCGGGATGACACTAGTAATTTCAAACCAGTAGGTCACTGATAACAAATAAGACGACATCATTTCAAGAATATTATACTAATTCTATTGATATAGCAAGACAATGCCATACAGAGAGTGGCAGAATAATAACATTTTTAGTCATATTTCTAAAATACAATAATACTGTAGTTAGTAATATCTGTATAGATACTATTTACATTAACTAATACCCGGGGGATTAATTGATCACACAAATGAAGAGAAAATGTGTTATAATAAGATAATGCTAACATTCTTATAGAAGTGTAGTGGAAATGTTATTTAATCGTGCTTTAGATTACAATACACTCATGAAAAATATTAATTAATTATATATTTGGAATTTGTCAGGTTCGAGATCATAATTAAATGTTACTTTGGAATAGCAAACACAAACATTTTCGACCTGAGCGACCAGCCTCGTTCTAAACAGGTTTATATACAAGCAGAGAAAAACCTGTTTGGGCCATCATATATTTTTGGTATTATGATTGTGCCAATCATAGTCGTATTATAATATAGTTATCATATTATGATAACAAAATAATCATAATATTGTCCCTTAAGTTATATTATAATTCTTAACTACAAAAAAGTTTTTTGAATTTAAGAAAATTTCTTTAAGAAATGTTTTTCCTAAAGAAAAAATTTGATATTAAGGGCTTTTTTAAGAAAGCCTTTTTTAAATAAAAATACTTAAAAAAATTTTAAATTCTAAGGACTTTTTTACTAAAAGATAAAAACAAGTAAAAAATGCTTAAATTTGGCTGTGTCGAATCTACCCTACACCAATATCCTAAAAAAAATTTTAACTTCTGGTTTTGATAAAAATAATGTAAAAAAACTTTTGAAGTAAAATTATGGGTGTGAAAAAAATTGTTGAGGTTAAAAACTTTTTTGGATGTGAAAACACATTTTTTGGTGGAAAAAACT
Source organism: Eustalomyia histrio (assembly GCA_949748255.1). Lineage (NCBI taxonomy): Eukaryota > Metazoa > Arthropoda > Insecta > Diptera > Anthomyiidae > Eustalomyia > Eustalomyia histrio. Next base: position 61,016,157 of record OX456527.1, on the reverse strand, counting down.
TTTAAGGAGAAAAATTTTTTTGAGGTGAAAAACACTTTTTTGGTAAAACAAAATTTTGTGCTGAAAAAAATATTTTGAGGTGAATTCAAAATATTATTCAATGGTGAAAAAATATGAGAAAATATATTATGTACCAGTCGCTACTATGAACTTGTACTAAAATACACCAAATTGTGTGGAAAATTAAGAAGTTCCTTCACATTTTTACTTATAACTTTTTAACCGCTGGACCGATTATGCTCATTTTCAATAGCAATCTTCTTGGGAGGATGTCGTATAACCTGGATAAAAATTATGACCCCCGCGTGCGTCTTCGCACCGTGATTGTCATTTTAACAGACAGACAGATATACAGACAGACGGAGATCGCTAAATCTATTTGAAATCACATAAATCACGAATATATATACTTTATGGGGTCTTAGACCGATATTTCGACATGTTACAAACTGATATATACCCTCAATATTTATGGTGGAGTGTATAAAAACATAGATTCTATGAACTTTTTGTAATAGAAAAATTCTTAGAGTCTAAGGACATTTTTAAGATTTTTTTCAGATAGTCATTAGAGTCTAAAAGTTTTCCTTTAGAAAAAGTTCTTAGAATCTAAGAATATTCCTACTAGTAAAAGTTCTTAAAATCTAAATATTTTTCCTGATGAAAATCCCTCACAATCTAAGAATTTTTTGTATATATTTTTTTTTTGAGAATATATGAATTTTTATCTGAAAAACTGTTTGCAGAATCTGAGAATTTTACTTTAAGGACAAATTCAGAGAACCTGAAAATGTTTCTAGTATTTTGTATTAGAAACTTTTTCGTACAAAACAACTCTTAGGTTATACAGACTTTTTCTTATAAAAAAATTATTTAATTAATCCTTTGAGTACATTTTCCACAATAAAGTCGTTATTTTTAATAAATGAATTAATTAACATATTTTAAAAAAACATAAATTATTATATTTATTAAAAAGAATTTAAAATTAAATATCTTTATAAAAAATCATTTTGACAATGAATTTTGTCGACAATAAATTAATTAGTGTAAATTATAATGTTATAATACATATAAAGCATTTTCGAAAATAAAACCCGCCAGGTGCTTTATTATTAAAAATTCGTTAAAATTTACTAAAACATACTTCAACTTTCAAAGTAACTTCAAACAAATACCTGTCAAAAAATTATGTTTTATGCCAATCGAAAGTACACTTAAATCCCACTTAACACCCCAGCAATACCACACATTACGAAATAATAAGTAAAGTAATGTATAGCCATAGGGGCCGATGGATCACTTTACACCTTACTTCATTGATGAATTTTACAGGCGATGAGCCTCAAAGTAATGGGTTCATTCTTACATTAATGCTTATTAAAAAATGAAAAGTAATGGGTTACCTTATTGCAGATAGGGGGTAAAAAAATAATTGGTTACCTAAATGATTACGAAGAGGTTAACAATAATTGGTTACTTTGAGTTTTCATTTTTTAACTTTAACTTTCCACTTAAAATCTTTAATTATTCAAACCAATTTAGGCTTTTCTACAGAAATACAAACAAATAAAAACACTTTTGCTAGAGTTTCTGAAACTAAAACTGCTTGTTATCAAAAGATTGCAGTAGTTTTTAGATTTTACAGTAGTGTGCAATATAAAAAATGCATATCCCGTAGTCTAGAAGGGATACAAATACTCGTATGTGGACAAAATTATATTATCTTCTGTATGGATGACTCGATTCCGTAAAAAATTATTGCCGGCAATTTATGTTGCAAAAATTCTCCGGCAATATTCGTTATCAATTACTGCTATTACGTCAAACTTAGCTGTCATTTTCTTATGACAATTATAAAAAAGCGACACAAAAAATATTAAACAAAACATGATGAAATTTGTACTTATTGCTAAGATTTTTTCTCCAATATTTATGGGATGGGATACAAATTATTTATCAAATATTGATTTTTATGCTACGTATGATTTCAATTAATTATCAGTTTAAAGAGTCATTATTTTATGATAAATTGTAATGCATTAAGTAACCAACTATTGGTAACTTATTACTTTATGTTTAAAAATAATGCTGAAGGTAATACTGAAGGTATACATTACAAAGTAATGCAATATTTAACCAACTATTGGAAACTCATTTTCCTTGGACTAAGTTTAAGTTGAAAGTATTTCATTTGAAAGGCCAAGAAATTTCTATATATTTTAATCCAAAAACGCGTACGAATGCAGCGTTCGTTACGCAGGATTTTCCTATATGTTACAATTTTTACATGGATGACTGAACTGATACAAATTATTTTTATTGAAACGACACAGTATTCTATTCTATTCCTTTTTAATAAATCAAGGCTTATAACATATTTGTGTTAAATAACAACTATTCTTCTCAAAAATATAATTGGCATTAATTATAATGTAAATCATAGATTGAAATAAAGTTACAAATTAAAAAACAAAAATACTCAAAAACATTTCAATAAAGTCATGTGTAAATTTCGAAATAATTAATATTTAATTAAAATTATGACTGTTAATGTCAAAGTCATGTTTTATTTGATTTATAATTATTCATTGATGTTGTCAGCATTTTAAAGTTCCATAATTATCATATTTTTTCATAGTCAGAATGTTTGTTACCACAGTATGGTTACAGCCAATCATGTTATAAAATAGAAGGTGGCAATAATGAAATAATAAAATATTTACTATAATAACACTGTCCAACAAATTAAGACTTTTTGAATGGAACAGAATAGCGACCCCATAATTCTGATGGTGCGTAAAATGACCACAAATAAAACAAAACCAAACTCTTAATTTGCAAACAGAATCCGCCATGCTTATTTAAGCTTTAATTTTTCTTTTTTTATATTAATTTTAGTAAAAATCACACCCGATATGTACTGCTTAGTAGCTCAATTATGCTTGAATTTTTTCTTTTATTTTTTATTATTCATTTTAATAAATATCACACCCGATTTGTAAGTCACAGCTAGACGCGTCACAGACTAGACGCGAGAACTCAGTGTTTGGCCCGGCCGAACTTGACGCCGTTTTTACCTGTTTTGTATGTATATGTTGGTGTATAATTTTACTAATTAAGCGTAAAGATCTTTATTAACAACATTGGTGTCTTTGGTGACCCCCACTGAAATTTTCCGGCAAACATTTTCGTAGAATATTTTAATCCTTAAATGTCTTTTGACCCAATAAGAGACCAGTTAAAGGGTTAAGATCTTCCACAAAAATAATCCTCATACAATTCCACAATACAACTCTGACCATAAGAATTCTCTCAGACATTAACTTACAGCATTTTTTTCATATAGTATAATGCTCCCTTCGACCCAAAAATTACAACTTTGACCCACTGTAAAAGAATTCTCAGACGTGCTGGACCATAAGTTTATTCTACAAAAATGATCAGAATTATAGGGTCGCTTTTCTCTTTCAAAAATGCTGTTGGACAGTGCAATGAATGCTGCAAGCATAATATAGTTGCAGTGATCATGTTGCAATCATGATTTTTTTTCTGCGTGTGTGGAATATACGATTACGTACCAAAGATTCAAGAAAATGAGAAATATCAGTTTAGCGGTTAAGAAGTTTTGAGTGAAAATGTGAAGAGACCTCTAAAATTTTCACCAATAAGAGCATATTAGTACAATTTCTAGTAGCGTCTGGGGAACAAAAAATTTCGCTATAATTTTGTTGCCAGACGCCTGAGTGTAAATAATAGTTTATATTTACGGTAATCAACATAAATTTACCTCCAAATATATTTTTCACCTCAAAATAAATGTTCAACTTTGTTACAAAAACATTGACGAGGGTATAAAACAAATCATTAAATTAGAATTTAATGTTTTTACTTGATTTTTTGTAAATTTGTTTTCCAAATGTAATTCCGTTGTTACATACATTATTCATCATGCCTGAATTTATGCATTCACTAGTGTTCTTTTCATTTAATATTCACTACTTTATCATGTTCTTCTTCATGCTATGCTGGCTCAATGTGAACAAAAGTGTAGTTGTTCATGTCTAAGCTTCTTGAACTGAAATTTAACATAACAGCTGGAGCTTCAATTTTATCGATGGTCGTTGGGTGATGCATCAAATATTTATTTTGCATTTACTTTACATATTCGTTATTTATTAGGTGTATTTGAATTTTTGCATATAAGGAAATCCCAGAATCTTTTATGCACTATGTTCCAAATAACTTGATACATATATGCTCAAATTTACAGAAACTAAGCAAATGAGAATTTAAGTAAGAAGTTTTCAATGTTTCTACAATTTATATTTTACTAGTTTTTTTTTCTAGACTTATTTTTTACAAATTTTTTTTTGGTCCAATGTGCTCTAAAAGTAATTTAAAATGTAAAGTTTCCAATGGTGAGATTTGTTGTTTGCTTTCAGTTGTTGGCTTAGTATGCTTTTTAGTTGCAAGTACCTTCTTGCATTTTCAAATAAAAATAAATAATGGTTTAGTTACTAGAGTTTTATTAAATTTGTCATTAATTTTATTTTAATAACATCAATATGAAGAACAAAATTTACTACAGATTTATAAACTTGTTAACAGCATTATGAAAAATGATCATAACACTATTCAACAAATTTGCTTATGCAGTAAATTTTTCCCTTTGCTTTTTGTTACGCTCGATTAATATTTAAAATTGGTTGTGCTTTTTACCCGTAGCGCCCTAATTTGGGAGCCAAATTTGAAGCTTCAAAACACCTCGGCAACTATGAAAAAATTAGACCGATTTAATCACATTGTAAGAAATGGTTGTGTTGTGTGCAAAATTTCTACTGCTCTGTAAAAATGCAATACTTCTAAAATCGGCAATTTTTTGTTATGCCCTTCAGTAAGGATGATAAATGAGAGTTTTAATTGGGTACCAAACATCATTAAAAATAGTACATTTTCATCGTCAAAAGTAAAAAGTAGTCCAAATATCCAAGTACCTTTTTAAAAATTACATAAAATGAACTAAACTTTCCAAGAGGCATTTTTACGAACTCTCCTATTCGTACGTATTCAGGAAATCGGTTTTTACTGTACGTTTACGGTCCGAAATTAAGTATGCGTCAAAGCTTGTGCGTAAACGGAACAATAATTCACATTAACTCACTGATTTTTTGAAAACAATACGTTTTAACTCCGTTTTGGTGTATCCGTTTCTGTACCGTCAAATATGGACTTTACCGATTTTCATCAGATTTTCTTCCATTGCTTTTGGATTAATTTTGTTGTCAAGATCGAATACTAAAATATCCATGAGGTAAATATTTTTTAAATTTATAACAAGTTTTTCAATGATGTGTGCAAATTTATGCAGTTTTCAAATAAAAATGTTACGAATATGGGCCGGATTCGGATCTTAAAAACGAAGTCAACTTGACATAACGGTCCGTATACAGTTCGTCATTGACGGTATTTCCACAGATTCAAACCAGTTTCGACATTTCTTAAAATCGGATCCAAAAAGGGTACGTAAATGGATTTGGTGTCCATTTATGACGGAACGAAACGGTACATAAACGGAACGTATTGTTTGTTGGGTTAATTTCTTTTGGTAAATTGTGGTTTAATAAAAATAACTAATATTCCCATTATTACGATTTCATTCATGTGGTTACCGCGGCTGGCTTGATTGATTGATTTTTTGATAAGCTGTGTGACATGGTGTGTCATCCAAGTTCGTATCTTTCATTTCAGCCCATAATAAGTCCATATTTATGGCTCTGTAGCGCTCGCCGTTTACTTAAATGGCATTCCTAGCAGCATTTCAAAAAAAAAAAAAAATGGACCACCCCTCCAAAAATCCACACCAAGATATCGCTCTCTATGGATGACAATGATGTTCTGGTTTTCCGATCCCCAGTTGCGTCAATTTCGTTTATTGATGAAAATAATCCTCGTCTAAAAGGATGATTTTTCGGCCAAATTCGATGTCCAATTGGAGCTTCTGTAAGGCCCAAACTAAAAAGCCGTAACGAAGTGAATGGTCGTTTGCCTTCAATTGCTGAGTCAGTCAGAATCTTTTTTTTTCCAAAACATTTTTACTTATTTTCTTGTTTGTTGTTTTTACAAAAAACATATGACGAGTAAAATTAGCATACTCGTGAATGAACAACGTACTTTAAACCATCTTAGTATGTTTTTTTTTTCTAAATTTTTATAAAAATAATTATTTCTTTTTATTATTTTTATAAAATTAAAATAACAAGACCAAAAAAAAAAAATAAAAAAAAAATTGGGTTGATAATAAGGAAAGGAGACACTGGAAAGTAAAAAATCTCTACACTACTCGTTACACTTAAATATATATGACAGTTTTGGGCCACCTTGATCAACCTGCCATAAAAAAAAAACATTATCCGATTGAAAGGCCATTTAGAAGTGGGCGTTAATTGTATGTAGAGGCACAAAACCGTTGATATCTGCTTGTTCTATTGAATTATAGATCATACCTCTAAATTAAGAGAACGTAAAATTTGGACTTAATTCTTATAAAAAGCCACTTTCCAGGTATTTATTTTAATGTCTATCAGATTTATCTCGATATTTCCGCCAAGTTAACAAAAAAAATGGACGATGATCGTTTTTGGAATTTAGACAGCTTCCAGAAATTTTACCCCAACTATATTTGGTGTAGGGTGTCATATGGTCAGCATGTCCGACTTTAATTTTTTGCAAATTTTTGTTTACAGTCAATAGTCTAAAAACGATTTTGATCAAATACTTTTCCGAATCAAAGAATTTGAAACAAAATGGCATCGATTTTTTGTCACATACTATATTTTTTCATATTTTGTTATAAATTCATAATTTTGCGTATATTTTTAATTTTTAATAATTTTTTATTAATAATTTCACTGTCAAAAAGCATTTTTGGAACAGAATAGCGACCCTATAATTCTGAAAGGGTATGTTGAGTAGATCATTTTTCTGGAACAAACTTATGGTTCAGCACGTCTGAGTATTTTTTTACAGTGGGTCAAAGTTTTCATTTTTTGGTCGAAGGGAGCATTATACTATATGAAAAAATGCTGTAAGTTAATGTCTGAGAGAATTCTTATGGTCAGGGTTGTATTGTGGAATTGTATGAGGATTATTTTTGTGGAAGATCTTAACCCTCTAACTGGTCTCTTTTGGGTCAATTTGACCCTTTTTTCGAGAAAATCAAAAAATATCCTTTAAAAAAGGACATTTAAGGATTAAAATATTCTACGAATATGTTTGCCGGAAATTTTAAGTGGGGGTCACCAAAGACACCATTGTTGTAAATAAAGCTCTTTACGATTAATTGGCAAAATTACACGCCAACTTCTATAAAAAAATTATAATTTTGTTTTAATAGTGGTTTATTATAGTATGTACATATTTATTTTTTTGCTTCTAATTTTCGAGTAAAAGGAAATCGGGAAATAGCAGTAGTATGACAATTGATTAAAGATTAAACTTAATATGCTTTCCTGTATTTAGCTTGACGTGAATGTTCCGATGGGTCAAAGTTTCTGTACAAGCCCCATACGTATTCAGCAAGCATTACACTTTGGGATTTCCCTTTGAATCTTTCTTCCAATACCTTTATATCCTGATGAAACCTTTCACCGTGTTCATCTGAAACCGCTTAAAGGTTTTCTTTAAAAAAATTGAGATGAGAGTGCAGAAAATGCAGCTTTAGTGACATCTTAACGCCAATATTGTTAAAACCGATTCGCATGCTTTCAATATTTTCTGCATAGTTTTGTGCTTTTGAGTTTCCAAGGAATGCTGATATAACCAGCTGCATAAAGTCAAATGCTGCGTTTTGCATATCCGACAGATGACCATAAAATTCTTCATCTTGTAATAATTTTCTTATATCGGGTCCTACGAGCATTCCTAGGAAAGGTTATTTACATTAAATGAAATTAAAACCTTCTTTTAATTTTGCTGCAGATAATCTGGGGAAAATTGTTTGAATGCCTTTGAAAGCATTTCCTTGTGTATTTAAGATTTTAATAAAATTTTTCACCACGCCCAACTTAATATGCAGCGGTGGAAGTATGACCTTATCTTTTGGGACAAGGGATTCATGTATTACATTTAAGTCACCAATAATATATTCTTTACGTTCTTCGAAATGTTTAATATGATAATGGCTGCTGGTAGCACGTGAATCCCATTTACAAAGAAAGCACATATATTTTGTGTATCCTGTTTGCATTCCAGTCAATATTGCAATCATTTTGAAGTCTGCGCATACTTCCCATTTATATTTATATTATTCAATTTTATTTAAGAGATTTGAAATATTTGCGTATTTTTCCTCCTTTTTTGTGAAATACGCAACCGGTATTGATGGATGCTGATTTCCATTGTGCAGTAAAACTGCTTTTAAGCTGTGTTTTGAACTATCTATAAATAGTCGCCAAGCGTAAGAGTCCAGTGGAAGCTTTAGATATTTTAGAACCTCTTCAATACTGCAACAGTATACAAGTTCTTCTGATTTTTTAAAATAATTTTCCAGATCGGCGTGTCTTTTTCTTGGAAATGTAACTTTTACATTGGCTTTTATCAAATTCCTGTTTTTCAATCTGGAACATAATATTTCAGCTTTCTCTTTTGTTAGTCCTAAATCTCTTACAAGATCTTCAAAATAAGCTTGGTCTATCAAATTAGGACATATATTTAAACCATCAAGAGGCAAGTAACTTAAATCATCAAGAGGCAAGTAACCGCCGCTGTTATTTCTGTATTGGCGACTGTCATATTGGCCGAAAATGTATGTGTAGGCGGTTGAGGCACCGGAACACCTTCACAGCGCACTTCTGGTAAAATGTCAATATTTGTTGCTTCGTATGTCATTATCGCGTAGTGCCTTTGGCTTCTACCAAATTTGTAATTTACGCAGAAATAGCATGTATCTAATTTGTGATCTTCAGGTTCAATCCATGTAATAGGCGCAGAAAATGGCAGCGCCTTAGTACCGCCTATGTACCAGGTCAAAAGACCACTTTCGCTAGTAGTACATACGGTTTTTGGTATCCAAGCTTCAGATAAAAATCGTATTCCAAAGTAAAGAAAATATGGTTATTCAATTGTAGGGAATATCTTTCTTCTGCTTTGATGGTGCGTAAAATGTCCACAAATAAAACAAAACCAATCTCTTAATTTGCAAACAGAATCCGCCGTGCTTATTTAAGCTTTAATTTTTCTTTTTTTATATTAATTTTAGTAAAAATCACACCCGATATGTACTGCTTAGTAGCTCAATTATGCTTGATTTTTTTTTTTATTTTTTATTATTAATTTTAATAAATATCACACCCGATTTGTAAGTCACAGCTGACTAGACGCGAGAACTCAGTGTTTGGACCGGCCGAACTTGACGCCGTTTTTACCTGTTTTGTATATGTTGGTGTATAATTTTACTAATTAAGCGTAAAGAGCTTTATTTACAACATTGCTGTCTTTGGTGACCCCCACTGAAATTTTCCGGCAAACATTTTCGTAGAATATTTTAATCCTTAAATGTCCTTTTTTAAAGGATATTTTTGATTTTCTCGAAAAAAGGGTCAAATTGACCCATAAAGAGACCAGTTAGAGGGTTAAGATCTTCCAAAAAAATAATCCTCACACAATTCCACAATACAACTATGACCATAAGAATTCTCTCAGACATTAACTTACATAATTTTTTTCATATAGTATAATGCTCCCTTCGACCAAAAAATGAAAATTTGACCCACTTTAAAAAAAAACTCAGACGTGCTGGACCATAAGTTTGTTCTACAAAAATGATCTACTCAACATACCCTTTCAGAATTATAGGGTCGCTATTCTGTTCCATTCAAAAAGTCTTAATTTGTTGGACAGTGTTTTTAATGCCTTTCAATTTGAAAAACTTCAACTAATATCTAATATCCTTCATTTACTTAGTAGTAGTACTGATAGTTATATTTTAATCTGGTTCATTTGAAAACTTTTTGTTTGTCTTACAGATTTCAGATGACACAATGTATTTTGTTACAAAATATTGTCATATTAGCCAACTCCAGGAAAACTAATAAAAGAAGCTTAAAAGAAAATATAAAATATACAAAGAAATATATACCAAGAAAACAAAAAATATATATTTTATGAATTATTTCATTAAATAAAAACATAATACAGAACAATAATACAGAAATTTGTTTTCTAAATTATGTTAAATGCTACACAATTATATTTTCCATCCAAAATTGCTGAACAAAAAATTTACTATACAAATTCTGGTTCAAGTTAAACAATCACAATCACCGTAGTAGCAGCAGTATGGATAAATTTGCTACTACAACAATTAGATCTCTACTAACCACCAAAGTCGCAAATGTTATAATACCAGGGGGTGGAGAAGGCGCAGGAGGAGTTGCGGAACAAACAAAAATTACTGAAACACCAACAGATCCTTTAGACATTTTACGCAATGAATGCTACGAACGTTTGAACCAAACGGCAGCACAGAAAGAAAATATTTTGACAGGTATGTTTAAAAAAAGTGTAAATGGTAAAGGGCTTTAAAATGTCATTAACAAGGGAGATACCGTTATAACATGTTTAAATTTGCATATTTTAAATCCATCTAAAATATGTACACTGTTTTATGGAAATTTTTTTTAAGTGGTGTTAATTTTGTGGTTTATAAAACCTCCCTAACTTTAGGATATTTCTAAAACCGGCCTTTCCCTAAAAACCGGTTTTCAGTTTATTTAAAAAATCATTTTTTTTTTGAAAAACCGGTTTCGATTTTTACAAGAAAATCGGTTAATTGGTTTTTATATTAAAACGGCATCAAAAAAAATTTGAACGGCTGTAAAAATTTACATAACTACCCGAGTAAAAAAAAATTTGATCTGACACAATATTTTTTTTTATTTATTTATTTTATTTATATTACAAATTATATCCTATTATCCTCACCGAGCACTAGCAGTAAAAGTCATCGGCGCGTTGTAGCGAAAACATACCAGAGCCTCTGGTGGGAATCAAATCCACGACCCCCGCACTGACAAGCTAGCACGCTACCAACTAGCCTACCGGGGCGCTCTGGCACAATATTTAATCATATCCAATTTTATATTCCTTTATATCTAAATTGATCCAAAAAATGACAGATCAAATTAGATCCAGCAATATATTTTAAGATTAAGTAAGATCCAGACTTATCAGAAAAATGGCAGATTGGATTCTATCAGATTAGTTCCAACAAAACAATACATTTTCCGAATCTGGTTTATTAAAAAACGTACTAAAAAAATTTTTCGATTAAAAAATATTGAAATTCTAACAAACAGTTCTTTCGCCAGGATTTGGACTCGGTCTGTCACAGTTGTAGTGACTTAAGCACTCAGCAGTGTGTGGCTGACTTTATTAGACTATATTTTTCATATAATTGTGTTATATATAATTATATCTTCGGGACTTATATATAATAATATATTGGGAAATTTGGGATAAATTTCTACATATTATGGTGGAATTAATAAGACTAAATTGGTTTTGTACTTATCAGGTTTTATATAATTATATAGCAAATTCCGTCATTTACTTTGCGTTTAGCAGCTGTTAAAAATTTTTAAAAATGGAAAAAAGTGAATTTCGATTGCTCATTAAACATCATTTTTTGCGAAAAAAAACCGTCAATCAAACCAAGAAAAAGTTTGATAAATACTATGGGGACTCTGCAATGGTAAAAAAGTGGTTTACTGACTTTCGTTGTCGCCTTACAAGCACGGAAGTTGCCGAACGTTCTGGACGCCCAGTTGAGGTCTCTACACCCTAAACAATTGGAAAAATTGACGATATGGTGTTGGCCGATCGGAGATTGAATGTGCGATAGATTGTGGAAGACATAGGCATCTCATATGGCTCAGTGCTCACAATCGTCCACCAACGGAATCGTGTGGCAGCTTAGTTTCCATGGCAAAAATCCATGAAGTAGACTACGAATTGCCCTCTCATTCGCCTTATTCTCCGCATTTAGCCCCCAGTGACTATTTCCAAACCTAAAGAAATGGCTCGGTGGAAAGAGATTTAGCTCCAATTGAAATTATTGATCAAACAAATGCCTATTTTATGGACCTCGAAAAATCCTGCTGTTAAATGCAAAGTAAATGACGGAACTTGCTCAAAATTTGACAGTAATCTATTAAAAGGTGGTAATTGATGGGAGCAGTATTGCATTTCATATAACTACGAGGGTAGCTCGAAAAGTCACAGTCTTATTGATACGTCCTCGTACCTAGATTGTTATGAATTTAATATATCTTATATCAAAAATTCCTAGGGTTTGTCCCGAAATGAGTTAAAATTTTAAAGTCTTGTAAAAAACTATTTATATAAAATAAATAAAAAAAAAAAAAAACACTAAAAAATATATCTCAAATTTGTTTGCAAATATTGTATCATTTATAAATATCTCTTATACCCTATCAAAAAATATGTCTAATATTGGAACAAATATTTAGAATAATATATAATTATATCTCAGAGCGCCCCGGTAGGCTAGTTGGTAGCGTGCTAGTTTTTCAGTGCGGGGGTCGTGGGTTCGATTCCCACCAGAGGCTCTGGTCTGTTTTCGCTACAACGAGCCGATGGCCTTTGTTAAAAAAATAATGTAATATGTAATTATACATGGTAATATATATGGTGGTTTAATTTTAAGGGCCGATGTTAATTTTGAATAAAACACAAATTATTTAGGAAATTATTGTCATTTCTTTTTATTATGATAATATGATATTGTTCAATTATGTATGGAACAAAATATCGTCCAAATGGGCGCCGCGACCTTGGCGGCACACCTTCATCCGATGGTCCAAATTTTCGATGTACACCTTTTCTTTCAAATAACCACAAAGAAAGAAGTCCAACAGTGTTAAATCACATGATCCAATTGACATCGCCACCAAGTGAGATAATACGGCCATTGAATTTGTCGCGCAAAAGAGCCATTGTTTCGTTAGCTGTGTGGCAAGTGGCACCGTCCTGTTGGAACCACATATTGTCCAGGGTCATATCCTCAATTCCTGGACACAATAAGTTCGTTATCATCTCGCGATAGCGAACACCATTAAAGGTAAATGCTTGGCCGACCTTTTGACACACCATCGCGAAAAACAGCAATGTTTTCCGCAGAACGAACTGGGCGTGCATGCACAGGTGTTTTTACAGACCCGGTTCGCTGAAATTCGCCCACAATTCACCCGATTGTGGACACATTTGGTCATTTATGCTGACCAAAAAAAATCACGAAGTGCACGAAATGCATTTTTATTTGAACGTCCATTTTCATAATAAGCCTGAATTACTTTAACGCGTTGCTCGATTGTGTATCTTTCCATGGTTCAAACTGAGTTAGTCTGAAATTAAGAAATGTCAAATTAAATGCAGTAAAAACTTGACGATAAGTGTGGTTCACATTCAACATCGGCCCTTAAAATTTAACCACCCTTGATTATATATGTAATATATTTTTATATGATGCCACATATATGGGATCCTAAAATTATGAATTATTGATTTTATCAAATTACGCAGTCCGACAAAATTATGATCAATGTCTTATGTAATTTTTAATTTTTTTTTTCAAATTCGAAATTTCCAAAATTTTTCAATTAAATAATTTCGCTTTAAAGCTGAAAATAGTGTAATTTTAAACAGCTTTAACAGGCTTATCTAACAACTATTAGTTAATAATTATTAATACTGACTGCAATGTATTTTTGTTTACTTTATTTAAGCGAATATGTTGTCCCAACACCAGTTAAAATACATAGTTGAAAATTTCTGTAAAAATTAGAAAATTATATATTTGAATAAAAAACTGGCTAACCGACACCGAAAATCCGGTTTTGCGGTTTGAATTCTCTTCTTAAAATTGTATTTTTTATCGACTACTCTTTTTTGCTTTTTCTTTTCTCAACTAGATATATTTTGTCCTGGCACCTTTGACGGTTGGCTTTGTTGGATGGATACACCAGCTAATACCACTGCATATGAACATTGTCCTGAATTTATTACTGGTTTTGATCCATTAAGTAAGTATTCCATATTAGTTTGTAACTTTTTTAAAACAATTATAAAACAGCGTTAAAAGAAAACCGACCATTGGCTCTATATATTTTGGGTACGCTGATTTGAATTGGAAACTCAGTTATTTCACTTATAGTATTACAGCAATTTTTAAACAGAGAATTTTAAACATATAAAATCATTGTTTGCTATGGTAAATGCAATATTTGGGTATTGATTATATATATAAATAATCAATATAATCAATAATAATTGCAAAATTTTAACAACCAAATCCGCAGTTTATCTCAGTTCTTTCTATATTTTACTATTTTTGAGCAAATTTTCATTTAATTTCGTAATTATAAGCAAAAAGAAAAATCTAAACAATTATTTCGCTAAAAAAGAAGAATAAACAAAATCCGGCTTGTAGCAATAACTCGAAATGTACTAAAAATTTATAAGAGAGCATGTAAATTTCTCAAAAAATGAAGCATAATTTCAGGCTGTGCTACAATCTGAATTAATAAATTTGTATACCCCTTCCCATTGCATTTATTATAATAACCAAATGGAATGATACATTGTCCATCGTTAGCCACTACTTTTTCCCATCTTTCAGGTAGCATATGGATTTCGCGCCAAAACGAACTGCTTCGGTTTTGAGGTAAAGAATGAATCAAGCCAATTTCTGATATCCTGTTCTGAAGCGAAGCGTATTTCAGTAAGGGCGTTCTGCATCGATCGAAACAAATGGTAATCAGAAGGGGCAAAGTGTGGGATATAAGGCGGGTGAGCCAAAACTTCCCGTCCACTCCCGGCAAAAAAATGGTAGTCATTCTGTGACTATAACTTCTTTCATTGCTTCCTAAACTTCAATTGGCATTCTTTTATGATTTGTTTGTGTTATTCTAAGGCACTTCCAAAAAATTCATGTGTTCATATTTGAAATGCAGTGATCTGGATATAAACCCGATACATATCTTATAATATCACTCTTCATTACTTCTAAAGCATTAGTTATAGTATATCGTATATTTTTTTTAATCTAAACCATTTATTCAAATTGAGAAAATAGTTCCGATGAACTTTTGTAATTTTTTCATTAAATGATTTTTTATATTTTAGTTTAAAATTTCGTTAGGGTTAGAATTTATGCAGTCTTGCAATTTTTATAAAAGTTTTGAAAAATCAAGAAAAACAAAATTTTTTTTTTGACCTTTAATTGAAACTAGCTGGCCTGTCATTTGGATTTTTTCAGCCTTAAATATTTATGACGACGCAATCTGTGCATTTTTGCATTATGTATTTTATTTAACACTATATCATTTCCAGTTTTAATTCAGAATTTACCAAAATAATTTTTAAATTGTGTAAAAATTATTTCAAATTGCCCAAAAATGTTTTAAAATTGTGCAAAAATTATTTAAAATTGTTCAAAAATATTTTAAAATTGTCTAAAAATATTTCAAAATTGTACAACCAGTTTTTAAATTATCCAAAAATATTTTAAAATTTGTCTAAAAATTCATTAAAATTTTTGAAAAATGTTTCAAAAATACTTTTTCACTAATGCAGAATTATTAATTTGTTTTAATAAAGAGTATTTGTATATCAATGCATAAATTTCGCGTCTTTAAACTTATTTTTCTGCATTCTTATGAATTAAGTTTTCATCAAAGCTTAAATATTATGTGAACATTTTCCACTCATGCATCAGAATACCTAATCATTGTATTATCATTGCTTCCTTAGAGTAAAGTATGAGTAATGCTAGTAGCTAGATTTGAATACTTCCATCCTATGACACGCTAAAGTTAAATTCATCGATGAAACCATCAGAAAAGAAGTTATGCCTTTGCCATAGAAGTGATGCTTTTATTGCTTCTTTGGCAGCTTCATTTCCTGGGCTGTTTTCCAAATAGTTTTTGACTGGTCTTGCAACATGTGGCCGAGCTTTGTCATGATGGAAGATTATGGCCTCGTATCTGGTCGAATATTCTGGTTGTTTTTCGTTGATTGCTCTCTTCAAATGGAACAATTGTGTTCTGTACAGGTCTCCTGTGATCATCTGACCCGATTTCAACCGCTCTTAATACAAAACACCCTTTTGATCCCACCAAATACAAAGCATTACCTTGGCGCCATGGATATTTGGCTTCGGCATTGATTTATCTGGTTGTCCGGGCTTTACAAATGACTTTTTGTGCTTGGGGTTATCGTAATGTATCCATTTTTCATTACCAGTAATTTTTGTAGCGTTCAAGCAGCATTTCCGACATGCAAAATTGCCTTTCAACATCACTCGGCTTTAATTCATATGGGACCCAATTTCAGTGCTTTTGAATGAATCCCAATGCTTTTAAACGTAGGGAAATGGCTTGTTGTCTGACTCCTAATTATAAGGCAAGTTCTTCTTGGGTTTGGCAACAATCTTCGTCCAGTTATGCTTTCAATTCCTCACCTTTAAACATTTTCGGCTAACCAGGCCTCTCCTTGTCTTCTGTGTCAAAATCACCACATTTAACCGCGCAAACCATCGTTCACTTTTTTTTTGAGTTGATTTATGTTGACCGTAAGCTTCTACCAACAATCGATAACTTTCAGCAGCCGTTTTCTTCAAATGAAAGAAGGTTGTCAGACTTCCCCGCAAAATATCTTTTTAAGACACAAAATTCGACATTATTATAGCGATTGAAAAAAATGTGTGTTTACACCTTGGCGTCTATGGAATACTGAATTATAATGACAGATGTTTATCCTACAAAATACCATATTTGTTATCCAAATCGACATTATTATACCGGATATCTATATTAACTTTTTTATACATTTATTTGAAATGATTTACTATCATTTACCGATTTTTTTCAGTTTCTATTATTTTTTTATTTGTTTGAAATCTTTGAAAATTTGTGGTTTATTTGTGTCCGTAACAGTTATTACAAATTTAAATTTTGTTTGATCTCTGTTTCAAAAATATTCAAAAAATTCCAATTTATGTTTTATTTCAATTGCACTAGGCAACAGCCATTTTGTTATTTGGTTCTAGCATACTTTTTCTCATGGATTTGGACCTACTGAACACGAAAATGAATTTTAAAAATTTTTCTGTCGATTGGTTTGCGAGATACAAATTTTTTAATTTTTTTTTTTAATTTTTGGAGGTACACTTACTATTTTGAGCATATCTTTAGTCTTCTTTGACCTATTTTATCCTACTACTACTCAAATTAAAGACAATTGAGCCGTCTACAACTTATTCTCAGAAAATTTTCAAATCGGGTTAGTAGTTTTGATGTTGGCGGCTTAAAAAGGTTAAAAAACTGCGTTTTTTTAGTAAAAATGTGGCTGAAAAATTCATATAAAAATTCATATAAAATGTAAAACGCGATGTTAACAGCGATTTTAATTTTTTTACGTATAGCTGACACTTTTCCAAAGAAAATAAGCCCTTACTTAACAAAATCTGATGACAAATGGCCGACTTATTATTTTTTTGGTAAACGACCGAAATTCCGCTATTTCACGATTTTTTGATTTTCATTATTTGCACAGCTTACCTACCCAACGCAAACGAATAAATACATTTGAACTTAATTTAAAATAAACAAATTAGTCTTCGTATATTATTTTTTAATTTATTTACAGCACTACATGCTCAATGTATCGCACAATTAGCTAAACTAACGAAATTAAACTAACTAATTAAATTAAGCAAATCAACGCACAAAAAAATGAGTAAAAACAAAGATATAAGTGTACATTTTATGCCATGTGGAAAAACTGCTGACTTCTTCTTTGTTTTTTGTATTCGCTGCAATCGGTCTCACGTATTAGGGTCCAAATATAGTCACCCATCATAGCCGTGTCATAGTTGCCCTGATAGCGTCGTTCCATAGCCTTCAATTCCTGATGAAAGCGCTCGCCGTGTTCGTCGCTCACGTCTCCTAAATTCTCAGGGAAAAAATCCAAATGAGAATCCAGAAAGTGTATTTTAAGTGACATGTGCACTCCCATGGCTTCATAGTTCTTTACCAGATCCTCAACTATGTCCTTATAATTCGGGCTTTTGTTGTTTCCTAAAAAGTTTTCCACAACAAGCCTGAAGGAATTCCATGCTGCGGCTTCGATGGGTGATAACAGCTTTGGGAATTTTTCATCTTTCAACATTTTTTTTATCTCGGGTCCTGCGAAGACTCCTTCTTTAATTTTTGCCAGCGAAAGGTAAGGGAAAATTGACCGTAAATAGGCAAAAGCTTCACCTTCTTTGTCTAATTTTTTGGCAAAATTTTTAATCAAACCCAATTTTATGTGCAGCGGCGGAAGTATTATATTTTCACGGTTCTCTATTAGTGGTTTGCGCTGAACATTCGCTTCTCCAACTAGAGGTTTCGTTCGTACCGGCCATTTTTTTTTTATATAATGCTGATCATCAGCGCGGCTATTCCAAAGGCACAGAAAACAGCAATGTCGCGTATAGCCTCCTTGGAGTCCACACAGAATGGCCACAACTTTAAGGTCGGCGCATATTTTCCAATTGTATTTCCTATACTCTATGCATTTCAGCAAAATGTCCATAGTTTCATAGTTCTCCTTTGAATGAACCGCATGAGCAATAGGAACAGATGGCTTTTCATTCCCATTATGTAAGAGAACTGCCTTCAAGCTCTCTTTGTTGCTGTCAATAAACAACCTCCATTCGTTGGGGTTGTGAATTTGGTGAAGCTCTTGGAACAAGCCTGAAATGTCGCTGCAAAAACATATTTGGTCTTTCTTTGTATAAAATTTTGCATACTCCTTGTGACGGTTTCTGTACGCTGATGCTTTCACTTCTGAAGCCGCAAATCCACACTGTATCATCCGAGACGCAAAAAGTTCGGATTTCTCCTTAGTGAGACCAAAATCGCGCACCCAATCGTTTAGTTCGGCCTGTGACAGTAATTTTCGCTTTGCACCCGGCTCAAATTCGCTTGCATTTGACTCAGACTCTTCTTCTGACGATTCTGCTTTTTGAAGAGATGCACCAGGGCACACTGGATATGGCACATCATGCGAATGTGGTACTGGAAGCGCAAACGATCCCACTTGAGCGTAGTTCCATTTAAAAAATCTTCCTACCCCACTGTTTGTGGTGAGGCAAAAATAACAGTCTGTGGAATGGCATAGCGGCTTTTTCCACATCATTGGTGTATCGAATTTCATATGGCGGCTAAAATTAAAATAAATTACTATATTCGCTATGTATAATGTGTTTAAATAAAAATTCTTACCTTCCGCCAGCTGCCCAGTTGGTTAAGATTATATAGCAAAGATCACACAGCGACTTAGGTGTCCATGGTTCTGTGATATTTGGTGAAATACCAAAATAATTCAAATAGTGCAATTGTACTGCTGGAGTAAACTTGTGTGCGTGATTTTTTTTTATAAACTGGCCACAAACATTGCAGAAATTGTCTGGATCGTTCAAACACTCGAACACACGTAGTCTTTTACTCATTGTCTTCCTTGCGTTTTCTAAATATTAACTTCTTTACACTTTCACAGACAGTTTTGAAATGCAATTGATAACCGTGTCTCCTTATGTTTAAATATGTATGAGCATGTAGTGCTGTAAATAAATTAAAAAAAAATATACGAAGACTACTTTGTTTATTTTAAATTAAGTTCAAATGTATTTATTCGTTTGCGTTGGGTAGGTAAGCTGTGCAAATAATGAAAATCAAAAAATCGTGAAATAGCGGAATTTCGGTCGTTTACCAAAAAAATAATAAGTCGGCCATTTGTCATCAGATTTTGTTAAGTAAGGGCTTATTTTCTTTGGAAAAGTGTCAGCTATACGTAAAAAAATTAAAATCGCTGTTAACATCGCGTTTTACATTTTATATGAATTTTTATATGAATTTTTCAGCCACATTTTTACTAAAAAAACGCAGTTTTTTAACCTTTTTAAGCCGCCAACATCAAAACTACTAACCCGATTTGAAAATTTTCTGAGAATAAGTTGTAGACGGCTCAATTGTCTTTAATTTGAGTAGTAGTAGGATAAAATAGGTCAAAGAAGACTAAAGATATGCTCAAAATAGTAAGTGTACCTCCAAAAATTAAAAAAAAAAAATTAAAAAATTTGTATCTCGCAAACCAATCGACAGAAAAATTTTTAAAATTCATTTTCTTGTTCAGTAGGTCCAAATCCATGAGAAAAAGTATGCTAGAAACAAATAACAGACAAAAGTTTGTTATTTGTGACCTAGTGTTGGTTGCTAATATACAATATTATTTCAGCAGCCGTTTTCTTCAAATGAATCTTTTATAGGCAAAAAAAATCGACATTATTATAGCTATTGAACAAAATGTGTGTTTAAACTTTGGCGTCTATCGAATACTGAATTATAATGACATTACCCTCCAAAACACCATATTTTTTATTATTGACACAAACCATATGTGATAGTTATGCCATCTGTTGTCCAAATCGACATTTTTAACTGGTATACCCAATACAAAAAATTGTATTTTATTCTACATATATTTTTTTCGACGAATCAATAAATTTTAAAATTTTAAGAAAAACTGGAGTTTATTTAATAAACGATTGATTCGAAATAATTTACTGTCATTTACCGATTTTTTTAAGTTTCATTTATTTGAAATTTAATATTTACGGTCGTTCGAAATCATTTTGTGGATTTTTTTGATGTTTTCTTCCGAAACAACCTCTTTTCACCACGTCTTAACTTAGCATACCAATCCTTGATGATTGATTTTCCTAGGGCAGTGTCCGGAAACTCGTGATCAAGCCAAGTTTTTGCTTCAACTGTATTTTTTCCCTTCAAAAAGCAATATTTTATCAACACGCGAAATTCCTTTTTATTAATTTTTTTCACAATAACAAAAGTTGCTTCACTCAAAATGCTATAATTCAGAAACTAATGATCCAACAGCTGTCAAATTTACACACGTGTCTTTTGAAGGTTAGGGCTAACTTAAAATCATATCGATTTATGATATAAGCTCTAAGTCATCTAAGTGTCAGGCCAGGGACTTCTCAATGGTTATACTCTATAATTTAACTAAATTTTCCAATATAGTCTTAATACGCATAAAAGAAATATGAGATCGAAATTTAAAAAAAAAAAAAACAGTAAATTTAAAGTAGTTAGCAATATTTTTAAAATTTATACATAAAAATACATATTTTAGTCAAAATATACAAATTTTCTCTAAAAATGTAAGTAAAAATTCAACTTGCTAACGCTTTATATGAACAAATTTCTAAAATCAGATCTTAATTTTTATGAAGATTACGATTCTGCAATCAAAATTTATTTAAAATAATAGAACAGTACAACTTTGAAACTTCAATGTTGATGTGCTACCCCTAAATAAAACTTTTTTTTATTAAATTTCTTTTTTTCCATATTTGTAGGGTTGTGGAGTTCGTGATTTCGAACTTTTTTTTTTTTTTATTTTGGACTGCCTTAATACTCATTCTTAAGTAGATCATAATCATCTCTAGAAGCTGAAAAAGTTGTAAAAATTAGAAAATCTGTTCAAAAGTTGTATATTTTTGCATATTATTCAAACTTTTTAATTCATGAAAAAACTGATTTACCATTTACTTATAACATATTTTTGCTAACACTTAATAATTAACTTATCGACCAAAAACATAATCACTACTCTAATGTGCTTAATAAATTTTCGCCCAATCATCAATCGTTTGTTTTGTGAAGTTGCGCATTGTGGTTGAGTGAAAGTATATCTAAAATATTAAAATTATATTTTATTTTGTTCATATGTATGTGTTTTGTCGTTGTTTGAAATCTACTCAACATCCGCATCCCGGATGTGCCATAAAAATTAATGATGGTCAGCACTAAAGAATAAATAAAAAAACATGAATATTCACATGCATACACATACGTTAGAGTGAACCTTAAATAAAATAAATGTGAACCGATTTTATTGTATTACGTGACATTAATATTTGGCAGTAAAAGTTTTCCAGCACTTCAATGTACGTACAATAAATATTTACATAAAGCTACGTATATATCATGCGCTTGAATATACACAAACAATATACCATTTTGTGGTTCAATAATATAAACCATATGAGGCATTCCATACTGTTGATATGATATAACCGCAACAAACATTATCCCTATTTCCAGTTGTGGCATTATACGACAAAATCCACACATTTTAATATTAGATTATAACCAGAATTATTTGAGGTTGCTCATGGAAAAATGGCCCAAAAATAAAAATTAATTTTATTATCTTAAAAATAACGGTCAATTAAAGAAACAGTCGCACAGTGCTTTGTTCCATAGACAAAAATCAAAAATAAAATGTTGGTCATGAATATTGATAAGTTATAAATTTTTGGAAAGATTATAAAGCAACTAAAAATTATGAAAAAAAATTGTTTGGTTTAACTCTTTTTTGCGCCATGAGAGGGCGCTAAACTTGGACAATTTTAAGCAATAATGGCATAACAAAGTTATGGCTTTTAGTTGTTTCACGAAAAAAAATATATAAAATTAAAATATATTTGTAATCGACAAAAAATATA
Source organism: Eustalomyia histrio (assembly GCA_949748255.1). Lineage (NCBI taxonomy): Eukaryota > Metazoa > Arthropoda > Insecta > Diptera > Anthomyiidae > Eustalomyia > Eustalomyia histrio. The sequence goes on along the minus strand of OX456527.1, from coordinate 60,993,500 downwards.
CTGTACAGTATAAATCTTTAGTACAATTATTTTTATGGATCTGAAAATTACTTTTTTTTTTGTGTTAAAAAATCGAAATTTATAAAACTTTGATGGAATAAAAAAATAAAATACGAAAAAAGAGTTATTTTTTTTATTTTTTTGTTTTTCAAAGTTTTTACTATTATCTCAAAGATAATGAAAAGAATTGAACCAATATTTTGCCACAAATTACAAAAAAAAACATATTTTTTCCACTTTTAAAGTACCAAAATTTGAAATGACGTAAAAAATAATAAATATTTACCATAAATATGAATGAAAAATATATTTTTGGAAAGATTATAAAGTAGCTTAAAATCATGTAAGAGAATATTTTGGGTTTACCTTTTTTTTAGAGCCACGAGAGGGCTCTAAACTTAGTGAATTTGAAGCAAAAATAGTTAAACACAAAAAAAAATTTTTAGATGTTTCACAAAAAATAATTTTTTCAAAAAGTTGCTTAAAGTTTTTTACTTAATTGTTCTAGTATATTTGTAATAAACTAAAAATATACATTTTTTTGTAAGTTTTAATGTAAATCTTTTAAAAATTTTTTTTTTGGCTTTAATTTATAGATTTTGTTTTATTAAAAACCCAAAATTTACAAAACTTTGATGGAGTAAAAAAAAAAAAAACGAAAAAAGGGTTAATTATTTGTTGTAGTTTTTCAAAGTTTTTACTATTATCTCAAAGATAATGAAAAGAATAGAACGAATATTTAGTTACAAATTATAAAAAAAAAATCATGTTTTTAAAAATGTTTATTTTCATGACTTTTTCATAAATTTGATGCAATTTTGTAGTGTTAAAAATTAAAATGAAATCAATTAAAATAAAGTTCCCCGAAAATATATTAAAAAAAAAACCTATTTTTAGAAAGATTATAAAGCGTTGTGTGAAAAAATTTAGATTTGACTCTTATTTATACTACTAGAGGGCGCTAAATACGTGGAATTTTAAGGAAAACTTGTTAACAAGAAATCGGTTTTAATTAGAGATATCACGAATAGTGTATTCGAGTGTATTCGTTACGAATAGTGTATTCAAAACACCGAATATTCGGTATTCGGTTCAAAACGAATACCGAATATTCGGTCGAATAAAAAAAGAACCAAATTGCGAATAAAAAGTGCAATTTTCTTAATAAAATGATTACTCACACTTAGGCCGAGTTTTTGGAATGTGAGTTAAACTTGGATTAGTTAAACCGAAGACGAATTTTGTCTGCCATTTCCATGCTTATAAACATTAATTTGTCGGAACAACTTTTCGTTACATAAAATTTTGATCTTCATTTTGATCTTCATTGATCTTCAAGCTGCGATAAACTGAGTTTAAAGATAATCTACATCCTAAAAACTTGGAATTAGGCAACAAACAAACGTTTTCGACTGTAACTATTCATTTTCGCTTATTTAATTTAATTTTTCGTATTATTTAAAAGGTTCCATCCCTGATAATATTTTTCGCAGTCTTTATTTTGTTTTATCATATTGACATATTTTTCCGTTATTAAAATTTATTAAGTTAGGGTTGAGAACGTGACATAGTTTTTATTTAATAAAAAGTTTTAAAAATTTAATTACGGATTTCTAACATGCGTGGTAAACGAAATCATACGTAGTTCGACATATACGTAACGGATCTATCGATAATTTCGGTATTTTAAAGGTAATTAAAAGTAAATTTATTCAACTTTTTTGATAAAAATTAATTTCAATGACGTGTAATGTAACTGTATTTTAAGGGTAATGCCATTTAAAATAATTACAATAAACCTATTGTTTGTCAAACCTATTTTTAAATAATTTTTTTTATAATTGTGGGTGAACTTAAAATTTCCTAAGTACATTGAACGCAAATGTTAAAACTTCACACGGGTCTATCTCTATTGTTAATATAAACAAAATATCAAATAAAACACTGTATTTAAAATTTTGAAATGTTTTGTGATGGCTTCTGTTTTAAAAAATTCAGATTTAATTGATTGTTCGCTTTCTGCACCTTCAAATAATAAAGTGGCAAAGATTTAAGAATTTGTAACACAAAAGATAGGAGATTCATAGAACACCTTAATACAAAGTGTTCATTTTTTTAATGTTAAAATGAAAAAGTACTGGAATATAAGTAAATAAGATAGAAGTTTTTTTGAAAATAAATATTTTACATGGTTTTGTTGAGCAAAGACTCAACTACCGATGATTTCAATAAAAACTAATTTTATTAAATATAGTATTTAGTTATTTGTTATTACGTTAAAAATATTTTATTTTTTTGTATGTAATTTGTTTTTTATATTTTTTAAAAAATATTTTTAGGGATTATAAAGACTTAAAAAAATGATATACAAAATAACTTTTTAGTTTCAACGAATTTTAGTATACATGTTTTTTATGTTTATTTAAATTGATTTGATAAGTTTGAATGTAATCGGTTAACTTTTACAGATTTTATGTAATTTTTTTAAAAAAGAATATATATGACAGGCAAGCAAGTCCTTCCTTCGATTGAAAAGAAAATTGGCAGACACGTTAGTAACTTTGTTCTAATAACAATTATCAATTTTCGTTAGGTGCTGACCAAATTTGAAGATTTTATTACATTTTTAAACTTCAGGATATATGGAAGGTAGGCGTGTCCTCGCACCAATTTTCCCAAAATTTCGCAGCTACGATAAATTCTTCTATTTTTTCCACTCGTTATATGGGAACATAGCACTGTGTGTCGTTTCCAAGTTTTGTTTTCTCTATGTAATTGCGTTTTTGGTTAGCTTTTCTTTGTAAAATTGAGATGGTCGTGTTACAGATGACAAAAGTATTTTTAAATTATAACAGTTATTTAAAAAAAGGTACACTTAAAATAGTTTGTAAGTTAATAACAGATACAAGAAATGACATTTCATTTAAAAATCGGTCTACTTACTTTTTATTTAAATCAAATGGCTCTTGTTATTTATTTTTAAATATAGTTTTAACAACGGGCACATCCGTAAGAAACAAATAATTAATCAGAAAAAATAAATGTTAAAATTTTACCTAAGAATTCCTTAAAAAATAAATGATTTTATCATTTGTTTAAAATTTTTTCTGTTTTAGTATTTTTTTTTTTTTCATCTACAAAATGTATGTATGCATGGCTGTATACACTTTTTGTGTGAATGTGTTTCTGTATGTACGTGTGTTTATGAATTTCTTGTAGTTTGAATTGAAATAATTTTGTATATAAGCAACCAATTTAAATAAAAAACAAATTGGAATTTTTTTGAATATTTGAAATTTGAAACAACTGTAACGGTCACAAATTAACCATAAATTTCCGTTTTGTGGGTAAATTTGTATTAAATTTCAAACAAATGAAAAAATAAATGAACTAAAAAAAATTTGTAAATGATAGTAAATCATTTCGAATAAATGTAGAAAAAAGTTTAAATAGATATTTCTTCAAAAAATAAAAGTATGTTCCTTTATTTTTGAATGGAACGGAAAACTTTTTTGTTAAACTTCAAACAGTACATAATATTCTGAGTGTAGATGTTGATCCAAAAGGTTTCCTTAAGAAATCTTGTCTGAAGTTAGCTGGTCGCAAGCACTGAGAAAAAAAAGGCGATTATTGGATGTAAAATTTTGGTCCGATCCTCCGAAAAATTCGAACCTACATGAGAGCTGACAACAAGCCGACTATCGGGTTTGTAAGGGGGAGGGGTAGGGTTAAAGTTTTCCAGCTTTGCCCTGTTCCTGCAGTATATCAGTATATGAAACTATGAGTTTTTTACATGTGAGGTGTAGGGTACGTTTGGCAACTTTATAAAAATATTAACGCAAATATGTTGTGGAACATATTAATTCCCCCCCCCCCCCCCCACATAACGGTAATTTGTGCCTCTAACCGATCAAATCGGAAAAACACCTCTAAGAAGGGGTACAGCGGGAATGTTGGCCATAAACTTAACACAAACACCAAAAACCAGTCATCCCAAAATCTGACCAGAAATCTGATAAGCAATCTTCTTTAACGGTAATGACTTATTTTAAAATTTTTTTCTAATTCATATAATAGAAGCACTGTGTTGCCAGGCCTAATGGATAAAATATCGTTACAGATTTAAAACCATTTTACGTAACTATCTTCTTCAAGTGATAAAGCAATTGGAATTTTTCTTTTTCCCATTTAACGTATAAGTAATAAATCTTTAATAAATAATATTAATCATACGTACAATAATATTGTTATTGAAAATATTATTAAAATTCATCCTTAAACCAGTTGGTGCCTCATTTTATGCAACATTGTATAAGTTTTTTTTAAATTTATTTTTTAACCTGCATACAAACAAATATATTGTACACAAAAAACGTTCAAACAACATTTATTTGAATACATTTATGAACATATAATTAAAGCTGCAACGAATTTTATACACTCTTTTTTATAAAGAGTAATTTTTAAAACATACAAATTAAAGAATTGTCACTTATCTATACACTCACCAAAAAAAGTCTGTAATGGCAACTGAAAATTTTGCTGTTATTACGGGAAATTCTGCTAATTTGAGCCCAGCGGTATTTTTTGCTAATCTTAGCAACACATGTTTGCATTAGTAGCCGCTACTAAATTTTAGTAGACTTTTTGTAAAGTGGAATTTAAAATCTGTTTGCTAAAATCAGCAAAAAAAAAATTACTAAATATTATTAATATTAGTGCAAAGTTTTACATTTTTTTTTTTTGTCGAGCATCAAAAATTTTGATTATATTTTTCAAAAAATATTTTATACAAAATTAAAACAAAAATCAAAGGCTTAAAAATCTTAAAAATTGTTAAAACATAAACTAATTTTTCATTTTGTTTTAATTTGGAAATATCTGTTTTGAAAAATATTTTAGTCAATTTTTTTTTACTTTTAAGGTTAAATTTTAATTGTTTTTAAGGCTGATTTTTAAAACTAAAAAACCTTTTTAGTGCTATTTTAAGTGGATGTCCTCTTTTTAGACATGAGTCGGTATCTTCACTTCCGATCCCTTTTTAAACTTATGTTACATTTTAGGGAATTTTAAGTTTGTATCTATAAGTTTTAATTATTAGAATTAACATTTCCTTCAATATCCACTTTTTGAAAATTAGTAATTTTTCTTGCTAATTTTAGCAAATCGGCTTTCAAAAATTTGTAAAATGATTTCTGAAATTAACAACAAAAATTTGTAAATATTCTGTAAAAATTTTATAATTTGTAAAATGTAAATAGCAAAAAGATTTGCTAAATAATATTTTTTTTACTAAAAAACAGTATAAAAATAGTAAAGTGGGATTAAAAACCGTTTACAAATTTTTCTACAAACTTTTTTTTCTGATTGTAAAACACACGCAGAAAAAAATAAGGTCGAAGAACATCATTTATTTGTGGGATTATTATTGTTCAAACCATTGTTTTACTATAATATACACTCTAAAAAATGATTGTAAATTTACTGCTATAAAATGGGTAAATTTTTTTGTAATATTACGAAAATTCGGTAAATATAAACACAAAATGCGTAAAGTTTTTTTGCGCACACTTTTATATACATTGATACACACACCAAGTATTTTTAGACACTATGTGTTTACAATTAAACACATTATGCCTAAAATTAGTATCGATTTGTTGAATAAAATTTTACGCACAAAGTTTGTAAATAAACTAACTTATAATGGTAAAAAATATGACATTTCTAAATAGAGAAAAAAAAGTTTAAAAACAAAACTGTATTATTTTTTTTAAATTTATGAATTATCATCTCGTCAAATTAAAATAATATTAAATGCTCAAAAAATATAATATTAAATGTTCGCGTAAAATCGTCTATGTTAAAAAAAATAAACAAATTTAAAAAAAAAAACAAGTAAAACAGGCTTAAATTCGGCTGTGTCGAATTTTTGAATACCCTTCACCAATATCCTAAAAAAAGTGTTTGCTACTGTTTTTGATACAAATAATGTAAAAAACTTTTGAAGTAAAATTGTGGAGGTGAAAAAAATTTTTTGAGGTGACAAACTTTTTTGGATGCAAAAACGAATTTTTTGTTGTAAATAAAATTTTTGATGTGAATAAAATTTTTTGAGGTGAAAAAATTTTTTTGTGGTGAAAAAAAATTTTGGTGGTGCAAAATTTTTTGAGATGAAAAATATTTGAGGTGAATACAAAATATTATTAATTTCTAAGCGACTGGTGAAAAAATATGCGAAAATTTATTATATACCTGTCGCTACTATGAAATTGTACTAAAATACACTAATTTGTATGGAAAATTTAGAGTAATCTTCACATTTTCACTCATAATTTTTTAACGGTTGGACCGATTTTGCTCATTTTCAATACCAAACTGCTCGGGAGGATGTACAATAATCTGGGTAAAAATAGGCACTCCCGTTTGCGTTTTCGCGTCATGATCGCCATTTCAACAGACAGACGGACATCGCTGAATCGACTTAAAATTGCATAAAGATCACGAATATATATACTTTATGGGGTCTTAGACCTATATTTCGACATGTTACAAATGGAATGACAAACTGATATATACCCTTACCATATATGGTGGAGGGTATAAATAATTAAAAGTAAGTTGTGTTTCGAAAAAATTAAAAAACTATTTAATGGCAATTATATTATGTCATTTAGCATAAATAAAATCCAATTTTCAGCTGGCGATAATTATATGTCGGTTGTAAAACGTCTAAAAGTTCAAGGACATAATACAGGCATTTTACAAATTGATCATAACGTCGGAATGGATATAGAAAATACAGATGGAAGAAAAACATAGGCCAATGTTAGAAATATTAATGTATCGAAATGTGGAATATTAAAGTTACCCAAAATATTCATTCAAGATTCACTAAAGAACTACTACTCAAAAAACATTATTTAAAATCAATTCATATGTATTCATCATCGGCCTTTTTGGTCCTAAAATTTGGAGTATTTTTTGTACTTTTATATTTTTTTAAATACATGAATAAATTCAGATTTATTAAAATAAATAAAGTAATTGTTTTTATTTTTATTGCGAATTACTAAACAATAAATGTAATGTTTTTATAGAAACAAATTTTTATGGGTGGTATATATACGCATTTTAGTGGGATTTTTTCGCATTTTATGTGTACATTTACAGGACAAATTTGGTACATTTACTCCTTAATTTCAAAATTTCATTTAATTTTAACGCACTTTTAATGTAATTTTACCCATTTTGTGTTCATCAACTTACGTAAATTTACCCAATTTATAGTAGGAGTACAGTTTCCTACTATATGTTGGGTAAATTTCAACAGAAATTAATTAGAGTTTAGTTACCAAATTTTAATAATAAAATAACCATAATTTTACCATAATATAATCCCTACAGTTATATTATGACTCCAAACTATGAAAAAGTTCTTTAAATTCAAGTATATTTCTTTAAGAAATGTTTTTTCTAAATAAACAAAAATGATATTAAGAACTTTTTCAAGAAACCTCTATGATTCTATGTACTTTTGAGAGAAAAAAAATACCTTAAAATAAATTTTAAATTATAAGGATATTTTTAACAAAAATAAACATAGGTTCTATGGATGTTATAAATAGAAAGTGGTAATCATGAAATAATAAAATATTTACTGCAATAATGATGTCAGCGATGATATTGATGATTAGAACCAATTTATAAACCAATAACTCGATTGTGACAACCATAGCCGAATGCAGCAAGCTTAATATAGCAGCAGTGATCATGTTGCAGCAGTGATCATGTTGCAGCTGTGATCATGTTTCAGCAGTGATCATGTTTCTCTGCGTGTAGACTGACAAGAAAACTACACAATAGTGGAAAACGCAGATCTTATGGTCGTAATTTTAAGCCATATGTACCTACCAGTGCTTAGATACCTACCCTGTAGACCAACGGTTCCCAAATTTGGGGTCAAAATCCTCTGGGGGCCTGTAGCTGCATTCAAAGGGGTCCGAGAAGAGTTCGGAAAAAATCTCCAAAAATGTCAAGGTCATTGTAATGTATTTTAAAAAACCAAAAAAAAATAAAAATAAGAATATGATTTTAAATTTTTTTAAAGGAAATAAGAACTAAGTGTAGCTAAAAAAGTAACTGATAAAAAAGTCAGGTATATAGGTAATTCCAGTTCTTATGACTTTTCAGACTTCGGCAATATTTTGTTTAATTAAATACGCATTAATTTTTTATTACAGATCATTACAGATTTTTAGAAGCTTTGTCAAATTTTTTATCTGGTAAATCTTCAAATTATACAACTTCTTATGAAAACATTTTTCTATTTTTGTATTCATTAAATTTTTTCTGAAAATCTTTAGATTTAAATGTTATTATTTATATTTAAAAAAATTTCAAATTTGAGAAACCGCCAGCCAGTAAAACTGACTCAAAGCGTCCGTGGAGAAGTTAGTGAAAATCGATGCATAAAGCGAACAAAAACTAATACACTCAAAATATTATTTCTTTAAAAATAATCTCAAATACATATTAAATTAATCGAAAATACAATCAAAAAGAGGACTATAGATTTTTCATTATGTTCAGCCCATTTTGTTGTTTATTTTCAATCATTGTTTAATAATCGACAAAAGTAGTAAAATCAATCGAAAGTCGTTTAAAATAACCATCACTTTTTAACTGACAAAACGTTTGAATTTTTTCGGGTACTTAATATCATGTTTATAGGTTAAAAATCAGGTCAAAATGACACATTTTTTTAATTAATTTCTTATAATCAAAAACAAAAAAAAAACTACAGAAAAATTGGGTGTCAAACAAAAGGTTTTTTTTTAAAGATGCATGTACTGGAATATATCAAATATATCAAAATGTAGGTTTGATTGCAAATTTACATGTAATAATTCGTATTTAATGTAACCGAGGGCGTGTCTGTTTTGTTATCATTTTGAGCAATCCTTTAGCTTGTATAAGGCTTTGACCGTTAAAGCATAAAAATTTTTTTTATATAAAAAAATCATTTTTGTAAATTTTTTGTATAATTACTAGCAGTGCTTTTGGTCATTCTTACACTCTGAATATTATGTAAATTGCTGTTTGTGGTTTAATAAAAAAGTTTCCCGTTTCATTTGAAAAATAAGGAAGATACATTTATTTTTCAAAGAAATATATATAGTGACTTTTTTATACATTTATTTGAAATAATTTACTATCATTTACCGATTTTTTCATTTATTTTTTTCATTTATTTGAAATTTAATAAAAATTTACCCAGAAAACGGAAATTTGTGGTTTATTTGTGTCCGTAACAAAAAAAATTCAAAAAATTCCAATTTGTTTTTTTATATAAATTGTTTGTTTATATACAAAATTATTTCAATTCAAATTACAAGAACTTCATAAACATACAATACATACAATACATACGTCAATAGACTTACATACTTATAGTTTGTAGATTTAAAACAAACAAAAAATACAAAAACAGAAACAATTCCAAATAAATGATAAAATCATTTATTTTTTAATTTGCAGGTAAAATTTTAACATTTATTTTAACTGATTGATCATTTGTTTCTTACGGAAGTGGCAGTTGTTTAAACAACATTAAAAAATAAATAATAAAAGCCATTTGATTTAAAAAAGTAAGTAGATCGGTTTTTTAATGAAATATCATTTCTTGTAAATGACATTTTTTTTTCATTTTTACTTACAAACTATTTTAAGTGTAATAATAACTATTGTACTATATGTACTAGTATCTGTTGAATTCAAACTGGTAAACGTGTCCTAAAATAGGAGGATGTTAATACAATACTACACACATGCAATACACATAAAAAACAGGAAGTAACACTCATAATCTGTTTGAAATTAGTTTTCACTGCAAATACATACGATACATATATATCAGTGGCCTAGCTAAGTCATCAAGGGCCCATGTGCAAAACATCAAATTGGGCCCCTAACAAAAATCGCTAACAAGTACAAAAAATAATGAAAAATATAAAAATATCATTAAGTGGTAAGTTAGAAAAATTGTATTTAAATTTTTTTGCGTGCTTTTACATATGCAAAATAATTTTGATACATCTAATTTTGATGCCATTTCGTTTTCCATGGCAATCTCGATTGGCCTATTATATTTCTCAAATAGTTTTTAATTATTTTTTATTTACTAAATGACCTTTCAGCACTTTCTGATGTCACTGGAATTGTGTAAAATAATTGCATTACTGTATAGACTTCCGTCATGTCGCATTAAATTACGCTAAAATTTGCAATAATTCTTTGAAAAACTTGATGCATATTATGGTCTACATTTCCAACATTTTGGCCTTAGTACGTTAATCATTGTTTGTACTTTTTTACGATATATCAAACAGTGCTTTTAATATGTCAAAAAAAAAACGAATTTTAATTGCAGAGATCGTGGAAATATTACTTGACCAAGCAGCCATAAGGCTCAAGTATGGTCAGCATGGCTTGATGACTACGTGTATTTGTTTTTGTAATGGCCGTCAAACAATGCTGTATGTTGTACAGCATGATTGATCGCCTAAGGCCCCTTTAACATATTATTTGTTTATAAATATATATTTAAATCCTTAAAAAAAATTGTATGCAAATAATTTTCTTATTTCAACGTACAATTTTTTATACATTTAAAAAATTTATAAAACAAAGAAAAAAAATCGGCCATGGGCCCTTGTGCAGTGCACCACCCAGCGACCATGAACTTACGCCACTGATATTTATGCATTGTTAAACAACTTTTTTTTAATAATGAATGAACAATTAACGTTTGGATATTAATCGAAAACTATGATCTGAGGTAATGAAATGGTGAACAGTCAATCTTAGAAAATAGAAACAAACTAATATAAATATTTTGTTTTATCCTAAAACACATTAAAACGAGTTAGTTAAAAACTTTTGTAGTAACAAACATCATAGTGTGGGTGTAGTGTGTCACTTCCGAAATGACGAGATTATTAAATACAAAGCACTCCCGAATACTTAGTTTTAATCTACTTATTAATATGGAGAATTGTGTTTCTGACATTGCCATGAGAAGGTCAGAATAAGCAAATGATATTTCAGAACCTACCAGTTTAGTGTTAAACTGTCCTGGTGCCATTCTGTTATAAATTCTGAATTTGACTATTTTCATTATCCTTAAAGGTTGATAAACAGTTTTAAAACATTACGGGGCCCTTTATTCGTGACATAGATATAAAGTTTTTTCTGTGCTGATAGTTTATATTATAGAAACTTATTGCTTGAATTTCTATTTCTCTAATTGCCTCAAAATACTTTTTTTTATATTAACAAATTAATGCAAGCGTGAAAACATCTGATCGATTTAATAACAATAAATACAACTGTATAAACTTTTGGTTAATAAAACTCTACATACAACTCTACCCAGTAAACAAATTTATTGAAATATCAACGAATTATTTCAATCAACATTAAATACGAAAAGACAGCACAGAAAACAGCTCAGCAAAAGCTATCGAAGTTTCAAAGACTAGCATGTCTGAAAATTACAGGTGCAATGAGTTAGACTCCAACGGCATCACTGGAGGTGATTTTGAGAAGCTATGAAGATTGTACTAGAAAGAGAATACAAATATCTAATCCCAACAAGAGAACAATGGGAACTTGATCTCCCATGGTTGAAGGAAGATGCACAGAAGTGGTATACTGACGGATACAAAACTTCTAGCGGAGGTGGAGCCGGTGTATACGGACCTAGATGCAGAATTCATATACCTCTGGGCAAAGATTCAACTATATTTACTGCAGAATTATATGCTACCTATACAGGATAAACTTAATGTCGGACAGCCAGGCTGTAATAAAGGCCCTGAAAAACTCCATCTATCACCATAGATCAGTGTTAGAGTGCCATAAGGCCCTCAACCAACTGGCGACCAACAATAAAGTAACACTTATTTCGGTACCCGGTCACAGTGGGCATGAAGGCAATGAAAAAGCTGGTGAACAAGCGAGACTAGGTGCGGAACTGTCATTTATAGGCCCGTGTCCTCAATTTGGTTTCTTAAAAAAGGACATCACAAATTTGATATCGAATCTGATCAAGACGAAATCCATTGAATATTGGAACAAACAGATACCACTGAAACATTCAAAGAAATTCTTATCATGAAAAGAGGAGCAGAGCAGCCCTTCAAATAAAAAGACCAAATCTAAGACTCCTATGCGCAGCACTCAGAGTACACTATCCATGTAATTACATCCTAAACAAAATGGGACATGATCGAGATACGACATGCAGATATTGTATGGAAGATGAGAAGACCATGGAGCATGTAATGGCTAAATGTCCTACCTTTGCATACCTAGGATTTATCACATTTGGCAGACCTGATATCATGAAGGAACAATACAAGAAGCTGGAAGTGAAGAACATTGTACTGCTACTCAAGCCTGCACTTGAGAACAACTGAGGAAAATACTAGAGAGTGCACAATAGATCTACTTGGTCGCGGTGCTGGAGATACAGACTACTCAACCCAACTACATCGTAAACCTTATATACGAAGTGCAACAATTCTGGAAGTTATCGTATGATTTCATGTTGGCTATTCTTAGGTAAACTACCACATGAAGTGCACTGTGCTTAAGGCACGTGTAGTTGATGGGATTGCTGACTTCGGGTAATCACTTCAATGGACTTGTCTTCAGTACAAACAAATAAATACAGATTTAAAAAAAAAAATTTAAAACCAAACTATCAAAATTTGTTGAAGTATTTATAAATTTTCCAAATTTAGATAAATTTGCCAATAAGCAAGATCTTTCGTCCCCGAAGAGGAATAAAATGTCAAATAAGTTTCCTGTAATACCATCAATTTCATATACATCGGCGCCGACTCCTGTAAATACTGTCGAAGACAATAATGCTTTCCCTTCGGCACTTTCGTCAGTAAATATGATCTCCCTGCAAGCTATTACTGACTGCAGTTTATTTAAAAGGTTGTTCATACATACATTTGTCTTATGATTAAAAACGCGAATAAAAAAGTTATATAATCACATATGACTATCTCATAATATAATATCATATATAAATTCGTATGTCGGTATGCATAACCGTATACAGGTTGGTTGAAAAGTTTCTGCGCTCACCAAGAGATGGCACTGCTAGCTCCAAACTTTTTTTTTTCCAAGTTGGTATAACTGTCCTGAGAACACATGCAAAGTTGCAAGTCATTCTGTCAATTCTTTCTTTGTTTACAAGCCATTTGAAGTTGACGTGTCATTGATTTTTTTTAATATGGAAAAAATAGAATATCGTGCAGTCATTAGATTCTTTGTTTTGAAGGGTTTAAAAGCAAAGGAAATTTATGAACAATTGTTAGAAGTGTATAAGGAGTCCCCACCTTCAAAACGCACCGTTGAATTTTAGGCTGGTGAGTTTAAACATGGTCGTACCAGCCTTAAAGACGAGCCACGCGAAGGACGACCAAAAACTGCAACCACAGCAGAAATCATTGAGCAGGTAAATAATATGGTTAGTGAAGATCCAAGTTTGACTAAGCGTGAAATTGCTAATGCCAAAGGCATCTCAGACGAACGAGTACTCCATATTTTACATGAAGAATTACGTATGAGAAAACTGTTTGGAAAGGTAGTGCCGCACACATTAACATTTCAACAAAAACTGGATCGAATACAAATTTCTCAGCGTAATTTGGAGTGTTTTAAGCCGAATAAAACCGACTTCTTGCGTCGTTTTATAACTATGGATGAGACTTGGATCTACCACCCTGATCCTAAATTGAAACAAGAACGTATACAGTGGACTGAAGCTGGTTGTTCAGCTCCAAAGCAGGTGAAGTGACAACGATCAGCAAAGAAGGTTATGGCATCAGTTTTTTGGGATGCAAAAGGAATTTTGTTGATTGATTATCTTCAGAAAGGTAAAACAATCAACTCTGAATATTATTGTAGCCTTTTAGATTAGCTGGATAAAAAAATTCGTGAGAAAAGACCTGGTTTAAAGAAGAAAAAAATAATTTTTCATCAAGACAATGCACCTGCTCACAAAAGTGTTTTGACGATGGCTAAATTCAAAGTATTAAAGTACGAATTGCTTGAACATCCACCGTATTCACCAGATTTGCCTCCCAGTGACTACTATCTCTTCAGAAATCTCAAACAATTCCTTCGTGGAAAGCATTTTTCGTCGAATGAAGACCTGGTTTAAAGAAGAAAAAAATCATATTTCATCAAGACAATGCACCTGCTCACAAAAGTGTTTTGACGATGGCTAAATTCAAAGAATTAAAGTACGAATTGCTTGGACATCCACCGTATTCACCAGATTTAGCTCCCCGTGACTACTATATCTTTAGAAATCTCAAACAATTCTTTCGTGGAAAGCATTTTTCGTCGAATGAAGAGGCCATAGCAGCCATAGACGGTTATTTTGCAGAGCTTCCGGAAAACCCATATAAGGATGGGATAAAATTATTGGAAGATCATTGGAACAAGTGTATTGAGCTTCAAGGGGATTATATTGAATAAAAAAATATATTTCGTAACAAAAACAGTATTCTTTCATTTCGAGCGCAGGAACTTTTCAACCAACCTGTATATTACATGATTTTTTCAAAATTATCCTATATTTTGAAATATATAAACAGATCTAGTTACACAAGGAAGTTCGAAAAGTCACGGACTTATTGATCTGCCGTCGTAATTGATACAGAAATATTTTAAAATAAACAGAAAGAGAGAAAAAATTATAAAAATGGGGATCAAGATCAAAAAAAATTAAAATTTTTTTTAATATTTATTATTATTTTATAAAAAGTACCATCGATTTAAAATTTTGTTAAATTTGAGTATTATTTAAAAAGTTCCATCCTTGAAAGTGCTTATTTTGTTTTATTATATTATCATTTTATTTACCGTTATTAAAATTTATTAAGTTAGGTAAAAAGTTTCATAAAATTTAATCTGGGTATCGTATTTCGGTTCGCTGTTTCGGTAACGAATTGTTGATAATTTTAGTATTTTATTGGTAATAAAAAACAAATTTTTTAAACTTTAGTGTTACAAATAATTTTCAATGACTGCAAAGTAACAGTATTTTAGCCGTTACGCTATTTAAAAATATTACAATATTTTGGGGGGTATTGCTTGTAATAAAAAAGGATATACTAATGACTTTTTAGTTAAAAAACCGAATTTCGAAACCGAAATTTTAGTATACATGTTCGTTGCATTTATTTAAATTAATTTGGTAAGTTTGAATGCAATCGGTCAACTTTTATACGTTTTGTAGCAATTTTTTTAAAAGGATATATGACAGGTAAGCGAGTTCTAGCTCCGATTTAAAAGAAAATTGGCAGGCACGTTAATAACTTTGTTTTAATAACAATTATCGATTTTCGTTATGTTTTGACCAAATTAGAAGATATTATGACATTTTTAAACTTCTGGATATATGAGAGGTAGGCGTGAACTTGCACCAATTTTCCTAAAATTTCGTTTATCTTTTAATAAACTTAAACTAAAATCGCGTATCAAATTTCAGTAAGCTACGATAACTCCTATTTTTGTACACTCGTTATATGGGAACAAAGCACTGTGCCGTCGATCCCGTTTTGTTGCTAGTATTTTTTAATTTTATTTGGATATTCCATCAGTAGAAAAAATCGCGCATTTGGCGGTTTGATTTTATACCCGGCTTTTAAAACAATGTCCTTTTCATCATTGTAGATACATACATACATGTTAAATGGTCATCTTAAGTTGTTTTTATATTACTTTTATTTTTTATGTATATATCCCTTCTTCTTCATTTTTCCTAATACCGAAATTTAAGAGAAAATGTTTTTCGCCTGAACCGATATTCAACATGCAAGAATTACTAAAAACAAGAAACATATTGCAAAAGAAGGTTATTCAAAAAATTATATTTGAAAAATATTTAAAAAGAAAGGGGGTTTTTTCGTCAGAAAAATTTACTGTATAAGATAGAAAAATAAAAAAATGTATTTTTTATTTTAATTGTATACCATAGATGCGCGCTGTTTTACTGCATATTTACCCATCAAAAACTAATTTTTATCAAAATCTAAGATGGAGGGTTTTGAATATAAGCCCTCGATATAAGATCTTTTTTCGCTCTTTTTTTTTTGCTGGGTATTTTAATTAAAAAAAAAAAAAAAAAACTTCGTCTAAATATTTGATTTATTAAATATTTCATCACTAACGTTGATATTGATTGATTGATTGATTTGCTTTTCATTTGCAGGATATGCTCACAAAGAATGTGATATAAATGGTGAATGGTTTCGACATCCGTTATCAAATAAAACTTGGTCAAACTATACAACATGTGTGAATTATGAGGAGTTAGAGGTGTGTATGTGACAAGTACATTTTTATTTATTAATAAATCAAAAAATTTACTTTTGTTTTTCGTTCGTTTTATTTTTCGTTTTTTTTTCCTAGTGGATACACAATATAAATATAATATATGAAATCGGTTATGCCATATCATTGGTGGCGATATTATTGTCCTTAGCCATATTGGGTTATTTCAAGTAAGTAAAAATAATATTGTATTAATTAGGAATCAACAAGCAAGGGTAATGAATTTGTTTAAAACTGTCATCAAAATAACAAGCGAATGTTAATTTTCGCCTTTGTTATACAAATATTTTGTTCTTATAACAAGAGAGGACAATTAAGAATGTCAAACAATTGAAAATATTTTCTTATATAAAATAACTAACGAAACACATACATACACATAAAAAAACTATAGGTAATGTTGTCTAAAAATATAAGTTGGTATCGCCTATTAAAGGTAACGTGGAGTTCTATATGACTATTTTGTTCACAAAATGACCGATAAGTTTTGTTTAATTAGCTGTGATAAATTGTTGTATTGTTTCTCTACAGAAGTAGGTTTCTTTTTGGGTATACACGTTAATAATGTCGTTTTTTTTTGCTTGAAATGCATTTATTATAATAACAAAATGACTTGATACATTATTCAAAATATTGTCCATCCACTACTTTTTCCCATCTTTCTGGCAGCATATGGATTCCGCGACAAAAAAAAACTGCTTCGGTTTTGAGGTAAAATGAATCAAGCCAATTTCTGATACCCTGTTCTGAAGTGAAGTGTATTTCAGTAAGGGCGTTCTGCATCGATCGAAACAAATGGAAGTCAGAAGGGGCAAGGTCTGGGCTATAAGGCCAGAACTTCCCACCCACTATTTTCAAAATAGTTTTTGACCGGTCTTGAAACATGTGGCCGAGCGTTGTCATGATGGAAGATTATGGCCTCGTATCTGGTCGAATATTCTGGTCGTTTTTCGTTTATTGCTCCTTCAAACGAATCAATTGCGTTCGCTTCAGGTCACCTGTGACCGTCTGACCCGTTTTTAATAGCTCATAATACAAAACACCCTTCTGATCCCACCAAATACAGAGCATTACCTTTGCGCCATGGATATTCGGCTTCGGCGTTGATTTATGTGGTTGGCCATGCTTCAGATATGACTTTTTACGTAATGAATCCATTTTTCATCACCAGTAACAATACGATGCAAAAATGACTTCGTTTTGTAGCGTTCAAGCAGCATTTCCGACATTAAAAATCGGCTTTCAACGTTTCTCGGCTTTAATTCATATGGAACCCAATTACCTTGTTTTTGAATAAGTCCCAATGCTTTTAAACGTAGAAAAATGGCTTGTTGTGTGACTCCTAATGATAATGCAAGTTCTTCTTTGGTTTGGCAACGATCTTCGTCGAGTAATGCTTCCAATTCCTCATCTACAAACTTTTTCGGCTGACCAGGCCGCTCCTTGTCTTCTGTGTCGAAATCACCACTTTGAATCGCGCAAGCCATCGTTCACAAGTTTTTTGAGTTGGGGAATGTTGACCGTAAGCTTCTACCAACAATCGATAACTTTCAGAAGCCGTTTTCATCAAATGAAAGAAGGTTATCAGGCTTCCCCGCAAAACATTTTTTTTAGGCACAAAAAAAATGTGTGTTTACACTTTGGTGTCTATCGAATACTTAATTGTAATGACAGATGTTTACCCTCCAAAATACCATATTTGTTATTATTGACACAAACCATATGTGATAGTTATGCCATCTGTTGTCAAAATCGTCATTGTTAACTTGTATACCCAATATATGAGAGTTTTTCTATAAAAAGGTCCTAATAATCTAAACATGTTTCTGCAAAAAATAGTCCATATAATCTGGGAATTTTTCTATGGAAAAAATCCTAAAAATTTAATGTTTTTTCTGTAGGAAAAAGTCATTGGAATCTGTGGATTTTTGTTGGAAAAATTATTCACAATATTAAAGCTTTTCTGCAGAAAAAGTATTCAAGTTATATGAGCTTTTCTGAAGTAGAATATCGTTTGAATCTTCAATGGTGTATTATGATTTTTTGTAGAAAAAAGTTAAAATTTTGCAATAAAAGGCCATTAAATAATGATGGGTTTCTTTTGAAATAACTTTTCAAAATCTGAGGACTTTCTTTAAGAACTTTTACCAAAATCTGAGTGCTTACATAAAGGATAACTTCTTTAGGAACTGAGCTTTTTCGATAGAAAAATCCCTTAAATTATATGTCGTTTTTCCTCTGACTTAGATTTTGAATATTCTTTCGTATAGATAAACCCCCTATTCTGCGGGCTTTTTACAATAGAAGAACACCTTTAGATTCTAAAAAGTTTTTTCTATAGTACATACTCTGAGGACATTTTTCTAACCGCATATCCTCAACCCGAAGTACTTTTTCAAATAAATAAAAAAATAAAAAAAAAATAAATTAAGAATGGAGATTCTTTCAAAGAAAAAGTTCTTAGAAAATTGTGTATAGAAATTTCTCAGATTCTGAGCACATTTTTCTACGAATAAAAACTCAAATTCTAAGTGCTTTTTTTCCTCAACAAAAGTATTTTCTAAAGGAAAAGAAATTATACTCTATTAATACACTTTACTAGAATTTAAAACATTTTCTACACGAGATAGTACTCAAAATCTAAAATCAATTTTCTGAAAATGAATTTAGGAAAAAATACAAAATTATAAGGAATACTACTGGTTTTGTTGTTGTTGTTGTAATAATGCATTTATTTATTTATTTATTTAATTTGTAACTTCTACACCAAAACATTTATCTTAAAAAAGGATTAATATTTAACACAAGTTTTTGGAAAATATTATCATTATCATCAAGAAATAATTTAAACTAATGTTAAAATTAAAGTAAGGATAATTCTGCATTTACATTTAATTAAAACTAGTAAATTTCGAAATCCACTTGTAAAATTCTATACAAATTTCGAATTAAAATTTTGCAGTTTTAAAAAACTGCTAGTTTATGATTGTGGTGCTAACTGGGCTTAACTAAATTAATTTTAAATGTTCCAAATAATTATCTTGACATTTATCCACTCTTCGTTTTCTACGCCATTTATTAGTTAAGCATACTTGTCAAAAGGTATTAACTGATCTTATATGTGAATACTTGATGAAGATATAAGCATTTGAAAGCAATAAAATTTTGCTTTAGAAAAATCTAACAGAAAAGTGCTTAAAGCGAAACCAAACCAAACAAACCTTAAACCACAAACTTAAAACTACTTATTGCTCTTTTACAGTGCAACAAACAACACGGAAACAAATCAAATAGAAATAAAAGTAATTTAATGCGGTAGTAGCAGAGGTTGAAGTAATTAAGTCTACTTTTGCATGAATTTCTTAAAATTTAATTTATTAATTCAATTTTCTTTATCAAGGAATGAATTTACTATTAACAGAAAACCTGGAATTAGTTCCCGTGAGCTCAAAAGATTAATATTTAGCGAATTGCTTGACTTAAAGATTAAACATTAAAATTAAAGAATTATTTATGGAATAAATTTCTCATGAATTCATAAAAAATCTTGCATAATTAGCTGAAAACGCAGAGAAAAAACATGATGGCAACATGATCAATGCTACTATATTATACTTGCTGCATTCTAGTATGAATGTCATAAACAACTTAGTGGTTTAGCAATAGGTTCTAACCTCGATATGGTCGCTATCAACATTATTATAGTAAATAGTTTATTATTTTATGATTGCCAGGTGGGCCACTTCATGTCAAACCGCACAGAAAACTGTCATTTTCGGATTTGTCATCTCCGATTTTAATGAAATTCGCCACAAATATTGTAAATGGGTAGTGTTTATCAATTAACCTTTTGACCCCAAACCCTTTCGGTTTTCGAAATATGACGTCATAAAAATTAGCAAAAACGTCAAAATATCGAGTAAGTGTCAATACAAAGTCGCCCATAACTTCTAAGCTACACACCCTAAAACTTTTCTCTTGGTACCATTTTAAAAGTGAAAACATTACCTTCAAAATTGTATTAAAAAGTTAAAGGTAATTTATAATGAAATAGACATTGGACGATAAAAAAGACTTATAACATATCTAAGCGTAGAAACAATGTTAAACGGGCTAAAGCGCGGGACGACAAACCTCCTTGACGAAAATTATAATTAGCACACACACAAGGGAACACATATTTTATATTTTAGATCGTACATATTAAAAATTAGAGGTTTATAGGCAAGAGGAATTTGGACAGTCCGCCAAAGGAGAGACTTTTTCCATTCTCGTATAAATTGCCTATACTACAAGAAACAGTTATATCATATTTCAGGATTCTAGTTAAATTGGTCTATACAGGGCGTTATGAGGGGAGATTCCCCTTTTTGTCTGGTTGCACAAGAAATCCATCTTACAATTTAGGTTATGGGCAAAAATTTACCGAACACGTATTTCAAATTTCAGGTTTTTAGCCAAAGGGGTTTTAGCGGGCCGTCAAGAAGGAGGCTTTCCACTTTTTGCCCCTTCCCATAGAAATTTTCAAAAATCCCGTCCTAGCTCTAGCGATTTGGCAGGCCTCCAAGGGTGGATTTCCTAAAAATTCCTCTTATCTATGTATACCTTATCAGTGATTTAAACCATTCTTCAGGGAACGCATATTTTATGTATCCAAAAGGGTTTGGATGGATGTCTAAGGGAAGTGTTTTCCACTCCCCATAGTAATTTCTAAAAATGCCGTCTTAGTCGATACCTACGTCGTAGAGGGAATCTAAATACTAAATTTCTGCTTCCTAGCTCCAGCGGTTTGGGGTAGGCGATGTTAAATGAGTGAGTCAGCAAGTGAGTGTGTCAGTCAGTAAGTAGTAGGCCACTTAAAATTTTAAATTTGATTCGGCTACAAAAAAAAATTATTTTTTCAAATTTCCGGTTTTATTGGAAGGGTTGAACTTTGTTATTTAAGAATGGAAAGAAATATTATTTGTATGATTACCATGACTGGTTCGGCAGTACCTCATCCGATCAAACCAATTTTTCAGTACATTTTCGATTGTTTAGGCTCGAATCTCTTCAATTTCATGTTTCAGCGCTTCAATTGTGTCTGGATGGTTTGCGTAACTTTTATCCTTAATGACACAGAAAATAATCCAAAAGGTTCAAATAACAGCTCCGAAGCGGCAAATTGACACCACAATTTCAGCTGATTATTCACAACTGTGTGTTAAATATCGATGCTTGCATTGGCTGTGTGACCCCGTCTTGTTGAAACCAAATGTCGTCCATGTCATTCTCTTGAATTTATGGAAATAAAAATTCGTTGAGCATGGCACAGTAACGGCGGCTCATTGCTCATTTTCAATGAAAAATTGCCCAATGATGCCGCCAGCTCAAAATCCACACCAAACAGTGACTCGTTGTGGATACATTGGCTTCTCAATAGTCACATGTGTTTTCTCTGAACCCCATATGGGGCAATTTTGCTTATTGACATAGCCACCGAGATGAAAATGAGCTTCATCTGAAAACACGATTTTTCGGTAAAATTATTCATCTGCTGCCAAACAATCTTCAGCCTATTGGGCGAAGCGAAAACGCATCGGATGATCATGAGGCTTCAGTTGTTGGACCAATATTAAGATTTGATAGTTTGCCGATATTTAACTTTCTTATAAGTTAAATATCGGCCGATATTTAACTTTCTTATAAGTTAAATATCGGCAAAACTAATTTTTTTTTTCGAATTCAATTATTTATTAAATCTTCACTTCAAAATAGTGAACTAACAATAAGTATTAAAGGGTGTCCCAAGAAGAACGCAGTTTTTAAATCTGGCAACATTCGAAGTGTCATTGTTTGACATTTGAACAATTGTTATTGTTTGCTAGTAGAAGGTACGAGGTTAGTAAAAATGGAGCGCTACACGAATGAACAACGCATTCTCATTGTGAAATTGTTTTACCAAAATGGTAAAAGTTTTGCGGCTACAGTTCGCAAATTGCGATCAATTTGGGGTCACAATAATGCTCCAAAAGAGTCAACTGTAAAGAGATTAATGGATAAATTTGCCGAAACTGGGTCTGTTAGTGATGTAAAGACAACAACGCGCCATCGACCAGGTCGATCGACCGAAAATGTCCCAGCTGTACGTGATGATGTCGCTCAAACTCCATCCACCTCAATTCGACACCGAGCTCAGCAAATTGGTGTCTCCAAATCCACTTTGCAGCGAATTTTGACGAAAGATTTGCATCTTCATGCATACAAAGTTCAATTGACTCAGGAACTTAAGCCAGTTGACCATGGACAGCGAAGGGAGTTCGTTAATTGGGTATTGGAGAGACAACATGAAAATGCTGATTTTGCCGATAAAATCATCTTCAGTGACGAGGCCCATTTTCATCTTGATGGCTTCGTCAATAGGCAGAATTGTCGCATTTGGGGTGAGGAAAATCCTCGAGTGATTTACGAGAAGCAAATGCATCCTCAACGTGTCACTGTGTGGTGTGGTTTTTGAGCTGGAGGAATCATTGGACCTTTTTTTTTATGAAAATGAGGCAGGTCAAGCGCAAACAGTCAATGGTGTTCGGTATCGTGAAGTGATAATCAGTTTTTTCTTGCCTAGAATTGAAGAAATGAATGTGGAGGGCATGTGGTTCCAACAAGACGGCGCCACATGTCATACAGCCAGAGAAACAATTCAATTGCTGCATCAGTCATTTCCCGGTCGTGTTATTTCGCGTTTTGGAGATCAGAATTGGCCGCCTAGATCGTGCGATTTAACACCATTAGATTTTTTTCTTTGGGGTTTTTTGAAGTCAATGGTTTACGCGAATAAGCCGACGACGACTCAAGCCTTAAAAGAGGAAATTGGACGCTGCATTAATGAAATACAGCAGCATTTATGCAAAACGGTCATTGAAAATTTCATTAAAAGATCGCGTGCATGCCAGCAAAGCTGCGGCGGCCATCTGCACGATATATTGTTCCATACATAACCTCATTCTGTCTACTTTACGATATAATAAAGTTTCACGATTTTTTTTAAATATCTGTGTTTTATTTAAAATTTAAAAATTGCGTTCTTTTTGGGACACCCTTTACAAATCTTAAAAGCTAAAAACTAAGTTACTTAGTCCAGCCAATGCCAGACGAAATATTATTTATTCATGTATTATCTAAATTTTTCTCAAAGCATAGGTCCTTTGTACTAGTATGCCTAGTCGGCTGTGGCCCTCCTTCTCAGACGCTGGTGGCCGCGATTTACAAGTAGATTACGCGCTAGTTCATTTGGATGAGTCTCCAGTTTACCTTAATAGTTTTGGGTAGATTTCACGGCCTCATCTTTAACTAGAGGAACATTAAAATCTGAGGGTATATTTGAATTTCTTACAAGGGAGCGCCTGTTATTAATCGTAAAATGTTGTTCTGCTTTTTTGAATTCTCTGAACATAAGAATGGGAGGCCGTTGCCCAGAGTTGAATTCCATAACACTGTGTGGGTTTTATTATAGAGTTGTACGGCAATAGTTTACAATCGAGGCTGAGTCTGATTAACCAATTGATTTCAATGATTTTTAATTTCATCTGAGTTTATTTTGCATCTATATGATTCTTCCACGCGAGTCGACGATCAAGATGAATGCTTATTTATTCGGATCAAAGGGCAAGTTTCTCTTCTTAACGTAAAAGTAATATAAACACATTTCTGCTCATTCACCTCTATTTTTCACTGATTTAGTCACACTTCTAATTGACAAACGTGATTCTGTAAAATTCGAGAAGCCTCGAGTGGGTTACTGTGGCAACTTAGGATCGCCGTATCATCGGCAAACGTGGAAGTATGTGTGTCACTATTTGTTGGTATGTCAGAGGTATATAGGATATACAAAAGTGGTCCCAATATACTACCTTGTGGAACACCGGTATGTATATTTTGTGGAGTGCTTATAAAATCGCTTTCCTTAACTTTAAATTTTCGATTTGTTATAAAGCTTTCGAGTAAATTGTGTGTATTAGATGGCAATATATTCTTGATTTTATAGAGTAGTCCTTCGTGCCAAACTTTATCAAAAGCTTGTGAGACATCAATGAAAAGTGCAGAACAGTATTCCTTCTCTTCATAGGCCTTTCTAATTTTACTTACCAGTCTGTGAACTTGCTCAATTGTGCCATGTTTCTTTCTGAAACCAAACTGGTGTGCGGGTATTAAATTGTTTTCAGCAACAGCTACATATAATCGATTCACTAGAAGCTTTTCAAAAAGTTTGGATAGATTTGATAACAGACTGATAGACTTGTACGATTCAACTTTCGTGTGATCTTTACCTGGCTTGGGTATCATTTTAACGAGTGAAACATTCCATTCTGCGGGATAATATTCAATGCGTAATATAGCATTAAAAATAAACAAAATTATTTTTACAGCTATGCGGGGTAACTCCAAGAGCATTTTATTACTGATATTATCAATGCCAGATGCTTTTTTGGGGTTTAAAAAATTAAGGAAAGTTTGAAAATACGCACTTTCTTTATAAAATCCGACCTTATCTATGGAAAATCCAAGTTATTGAAAATTGATGAAGACTGTTTTATTATTTGTCTAAATTTTGTGTTATTTTTATTAATTATATGTCCTGTAGTCTTTGTCATGTTACTTTGTGGATTATGTTGTACATATCTTTTACCAATTTTTTTTTGTGATTTTTATAACAAACAATAAAACATTGTTTGTTATATTTATTAGATTTTTATCTTATAAGCAATATGCTATAATATATGAAATAAAAAAAATAAAAATATTAGCATATTTACACATTTTGTAAAATGAATTTTTCTTATAAATGCAAAATAAAAACACTCAAACAAATGTGTGTAATCCTAAACCACAAACATTTTTTAATAACAAAAATTAAATATTTTTTGTTTCAAGAAATATATAAAAGTTGCTATACATGAGTAAGCATGTTGATATAGTAAAAAACTTGATTAGAAAAAGAATGAACAATTTTAATTAAATTTAAAATTCGTAAAAAATAAAAAAAATAATATGAATTTTCATAATCTAAATTAAATTTTGCTTATGCTAATTATGCCGAACGCTTTTAATGTAAATAAAACATCTGTTTATTCCATATTGTCTGACGTTTCGTCATTGTTATGTTGACTTTATCAAAGGTCATCTATTTTCAATAATAAAAACATAAATTATGACAATAATTTACCAAAGAAAAACAAAAATAACTTACAGTGATATAAATTTTTACATTAAAACAAAACAATATTTGTTAGATATAAAATAAATAACATTTAATACAATTACACACAACATTTAGAAACACAACAATTAGAGGTATTACTACACAACATTAAGTAATGGGAATCATGTTTATTGCAAGTTACATGGTCGTATGTGGTCATCTACAGTTAACAACCAGTCTACTTACATTTCATTTAAATCAAATGGTTTTTGTTATTTATTTTTAAATGTTAAAATTTTACCTACCAATTCCGTAAAAAAATAACTGATTATTCATTTATTTGAAATTCTCTCCGGTTTTTGTATATTTGTAAACTGTTTTAAATCCCACTTTACTATTTTTGTACCAATTTTAAGTAAAACAATTATTATTAAGCAAATCTTTTTGCTATTTACATTTTACAAATTACATATTTTTTCAGAATATTTACAAATTTTAGTTGGTAATTTCAGAAATCCTTATAGAAAATTTTGAAAACCGATTTGCAAAAATTATCAAAAAAATTTACTAATTTTAAAAAAGTGGATATTGAAGGAAAAGTTATTTCTAATTAAAACTTACACCTACAAACTTAAACTGCATTAAAATGTTACATATATTAAAAAAAGGGATCGGAAGTGGAAATACCGACGCATATCTAAAAATAGGACATTCACCTAAAATAATACTAAAAAGTTTTTTTTTTTTTTGGTTCTAAAAATCAGCACTAAAAACAATTAAAATTTGACCTTAAAAGTAAAAAAAATTTACTAAAATATTTTTCAAAACAGAAACTACCAATTTAAAACAAAATGATAAATTCGTTTATGTTTATATTTTTAGAATTTTTAAACCTTTGATTTTTTTTGTCTAAAATATTTTTTGAAAAAATAAATAAAATAAAAAAATTTTGATTCTCGATAAAAAAAAATGTTCACATATATAGGTTGAAGAGTGTCCGAAATTAATTTTTTTCATGTTCGCCGATTTAAATAATTTTTTGGTATTTTGTTGTCAGATATCTGGATATTATGATTCCGTTATATAAGGCTGATATATTTATTATTTGTTTGGACAGACACGCTCACTTCGAGCGTTCGCTTGTTTAAAATGGCATGCAAATTTACTGTATATTCAATCTTTTGGTACAATCACAGTAAACTTATCATTTGACTTTGTTGTATATTTTCATAAATGACAATTGTCATAGATAAGATTTGCATTTAAAAAAGTTGGAAAAGGTGCCTAGAACAAAATATAAACAACATCGAAATTTCAATGTTCATCAACTTCAGTGGACTGCATCTTTAAAGCGCTGTGGAACGCTGTTTAACGAAAGATGTCAAATTACAGCTTGAAGTCTCAGCTAAAATTTAAAAAAAAAAATTCAGCTGCTCCTCTACCTGTTCCTTTCCAAAAAAACAGTAAAAACTATAAAGCGATAAAGTAACAAAACATAAATTTTCGTTTATGCTTGTTGTTGTTGCCATAATTATTTAATGTTTAAAATTACTACATAATGTAATATACATACATACTAGTCAATAGTGTTAATTTTTATATATTTCATTGTTGAAAAGCATAAGCTTTAATTGAATTTGATTGTTGATTACTGATACTATTTGATAACAACAATAGAAGATCAAGCATGATTATATGCCGTCCGAAGAAGCGAGGAATAAAGACTATAGAGCTTATAGATTACATCATTTGTGAAGATTTGGAAGTGTAGCCACTAATGAAGACGTAATGCAAAATCTTTTACTGTCTTCAGACCCATTTTTAAATTAATTTCGCTCAAAGCTGCAAATCAAAAAATTGGAGTACGATAATGAGGTTAAAAAATTATTTCATGTTTTTTATTTGTTTTTTTTATGGGAGGTGGGCGTAAAAGTGGGCGGATCAGGTATATATTTTCAGGAGCCCATCCTACAATTATAATATTTATTTTTTGTGAAAATTGAGTTGATGCATTAAAAATCGAAGGAGTTATGCCACTTTTTCAATGCAAGTTGTATGGAAAGTGGGCGTAAAAGTGGGCGGATATTTTTCAAATTTCACACAAATGATTCAGAGTGTTTAAAAATGCTATGTGCCAAAAAACAATGCCGTAGGTCAAAATTTAATTTTCCCTTTGCATGGGAGGTGGGCGTAAAAGTGGGCGGGTCATTTTGATTTTTCCATTTTTTCTTGATTCAAACAAAAAATTCCTATGTGCCAAGTATCATTGTCCTTCGACAACTTCATCTTTTTTTAGCCGCTCGTTCTATGAGCCTCAACCAATGTGCGGCGCGATTCCTTCGCCTGGTACGTACTACAGTGTGGCATCCTTATTCAGCTAGTAGGAATGTAGCTCTTTTTTTCTGCTGCCTTGGTTCCCCACTAACTGAATAAGAGCCACGGCAACCGCCTACATTAAGTGTGAAATTTAATAAGAACTAACGAAAAAGTGAAACTGTAAACTAAAATTAAAGAACATTGTTAATTAAATTAAAATAAAAATTAAATCCAAAAAGAAAAATATAAAAAAGAAACATTATAAACTAAAAATTAGAAAGAAAAGAAAACATAAAAAACAAATTAAGAGAAATTTAAAAAATAAAGAATAAACATAACAATGGTGCTGTGTTTGTGTATACTGAGAAAAGCGGTGGCCCACACACACAGGATCATTTATCACCAGCTTACTGAACCAGGATATCATCCGAAAACCCAACAAAAAATAAATTTTAAATTTTGTACTAATATCAATAATATTTAGTAATTTGTTTTGCTGATTTTAGCAAACAGATTTTAAATTCCACTTTACAAAAAAATTACTTAAATTTAGTAGCGGCAGCTAATTTTTTCTACTTTATTGTACTACACGCTATCAGACATATGTTGCTAAGATTAACAAAAAATACCGCTAGGCTAAAATTAGCAAAATTTCCCGTAAAATTTTCAGTTGTCATTAGAGACTTTTTTTGGTGAGTGTATATTTGTGTGAATGACCATATTTGTGTGTGTGTGCTTATAAAGTTCTTTTAATTTGAATTGAAATAATTTTGAATATAAACAAACAATTTAAATTAAAGTCGAATTGGAATTTTTTGAATATTTTTTTTTTTTTTTGACACAGACATCAAAACAAAATTTAGATTTAAAACAAATGAAAGAAATGAAATAAAAAAAATCGCTAAATAATGTATGTTCCTTTTTAACTGAACTCAAATATTTTTTATTAAACTGCAAACAGTACACTATGTAATATTCTGAGTGTATACTTAATGTGTCGTTCGTAGTTAACCAGAGTTCATTTAAATTAATATCACATTTAATTTTTCACAACGTTCTTTCTCGAAATTATACTCTACTATACGTAGAAAACAGATTTGTAAATGCAACTGAATTTTTATGCCAACCGAACTTTTGGAATTTCATTTACCATCACTTTTACTAATGTTAAACACTGTTGTAATTACCGAATTTTATTTACAATTTTCGTATTTTGATTGTAATAGTTGATTGCTTTTCTATTTATAGATTATAATATTCTATAAATAGACATTCTATAAATTGAAATCCTACTAATTAAACGCGTTATACAAAATTTAATTTAAAAATAAAATTTTGTTTATACCGCGAACTGTGCTAGAACCGGCAAACACCTGTTTGCCAGGCCATTGCTTTTTCCTCTAAGCTAAACTGTATTAATTTTTTTCTGTTTAAATGTAAAACTTGAATATATTTCAGGTTTATATTTTGATTATTTTTTAAATAACATAGCAGGCACAACAGAAAATAAATTGTGTCTTTTAATTAATAAAAATATAATATTTAAAACAAAAAATTAAATATTCCTAAGGGTTTGAACTCAGAATCTTAAGACTAGCAGGTTGTGTATCTACCCACTGCACCACAGAATATAAATAATTTTGAATATAAATACACAGTAGCGAGAAAAAGAGTGCAACTCAATGTCATATGATCTTCAGGATCGTGTCTTGGCTTATTTATGCATCCTATTAATCTGTTACTTTGGGCTTTATTTTCTACAGTTACTATTACTAAATTATTTAAGTTATTATGTCTTTTTTAGAATAAAACCTTTTTATTTTTTTTTTTTGCTTATTAAGAAAATTATCCCTTATGTTATACGAGAAAAAAATGCAACTACTTGTAATTCAAAAATTTTATTTAAATTAAATCAATACACTTAAAAAACTTTGTAAGTTAAAATAACTGAAAATATCATTTAAAAAAAATGATATTTCATTTAAAAACCGGTCTATTTAATTTTCATTTAAATTAAATGCCATTTGTTATTTATTTTTAAATGTTGATTAATCAACTGACACATCCGTAAGAAACAAATGATATAATCGGTTAAAATAAATATCAAAATTTTACCTACCAATTCCGTAAAAAATAAATGATTTTATCATTTTATTGAAATTATTTCCGTTTTTGTATTTTTTGTTTTTTTAATATACTTGTACAATACAAAATGTATGTATGCATATGAAGCTATAAACACTTTTTGTGTGAATGTATTTGTGTATGTATGTGTGTTCATGAAGTTCTTGTAATTTGTATTGAAAATTTCGTATATATACAACCAATTTAAATAAAAAACAAATTGAAATTTTTTGAATATTTTTTTTGAAACAGACAGCAAACAAAATTTGAATTTGTAATAACTGTCTCGGACACAAATAAACCACAAGTTTCCGTTTTGTAGGTAAATTTATATTAAATTTCAAAAAAATGAAAAAATAAATGAAACTGAAAAAAATGGTAAATGATAGTAAATTATTTCGAATAAATGTATAAAAAAGTTAATATAGATATTTCTTTTAAAAATAAATTTATGTACCTTTATTTTCAAATGGAACGAAAAACTTTTTTATTAAACTACAAACAGTTAACTACATAATATTCTGAGTGTACTTTTTATTAAATTTTTCTAAAAACTAATATTTTGTGGCGTAGCCATTTTTTGCTATTACCACATTTAATCTGGATGGCATGGAATCGACTAGCGATATAACATGATTGGGGGACACATTTTTCTATTATAATTTTACAATTTCTTCTAATTGCTGCAAATTTGATGGTTTTTTTTTCTTCTCAATTTCCCGATCTACTAGCTCCCATAGGTTTTCTAGATATGAGATCAGCAGATTGCGGGGCCACTCCTTCCAAATCCCTGCTAAAGTATGCTTCCAGGGGTAATTTTTTTTTGAAAATGGGGAAGTGCCATTACAAAATTTTCCAGTACTTAATGGTGTTCATTGTACCCTCAATTTCGGTTTTGGGACCTGTACCATCACGAGAGAAGGCACCTACAAAAAAATGTAAATTAGCTTAGTTTTCTTACATAAATGTATTATTCCTTACCCCACACCACATAATTTTTGCCATCAGAGCCAAATAAATTAAATTTGGATTCATCGCTCCACAAAACTTTGGCCCACTGCTCCTTCGACCAATGGAGATACCGTATGGAAAAGTTAAGCCGTTTTTTCTTACTGACCATAGTTATAAGTGGTTTATTGGCCCGTGTTCTAGCTAATAAATTTGCCTCTTTTATCTACTGTCGTCTTCCGTGGGTTGATTTTAACAATTTTTGTCATTTAAAGCGGAGCCGCGAATAACGTTTTAAGCGACAATTTTTACAAAACCGGTTTTTTTTTCATATTACCGTTAGATTAACGCTCTTTTATGACTTAAAAATGAAATTGGGTAAAATTATGCAGGATTTCGTTATTAAAATGCAATCTAAAGAAGTCAGTGGGATACACCTACAAGTTCTAAAAGGTTTTTTTTTGATTTCTCAACAATTTCAATTTTGTCGCTTGACGGTCTTGACAGGCAGTGGATTTACGTGGTCGATCACTTACTGACTTTCTCTCCACTTTATTTCTTTTACAGTATCTCGATGCAATCCGGCAAACCGTTGATTTGCTGATGTCAAATTGATGGGCAACTTCATTAATTTGTTTACCTTCTTCCAAATAGTAATTAATACAACGGGAAGGATTTACTAAAATTTAATTATTAATAATTATTAGTATCTATTATTTTAAGGAATTAATAATTTTAATTATTAATGAATTAATAATTTTAATTATTTATTAACAAATTTAATATTTTAATCGCAAATTTGATACGAGCTGACAGCTGTTTCTATTATAAAATTAATAATTTTCAAACTTTTAATAAAATGTTTATTTTAATAACAATAGTTCACTTACTTTTACTTCTAATACATTCCGTTGCATTTTTTTTCTCACCAAATTTATTCACTTTATTTTTTTTTTTTTTTTGAATATAAGTTTGCCGAAAAGCAAACAACGCTTAACGATGCTAATAATTATATTTTAAATGCAACGAATGAAAAAACAAAATAACAGTTGAATTGGATAACCGTTTTTAGTTTCGAGTCTCGATCAATAGCCTGTTCCCCTATTTCAAAAGAACACGTTCGTTCTCTTTCTAGTCGAAAGAAAACTGATTTGGGTTTCACTAACTCTATTCCTATGCGAACGATGACTCGAACGACAAGTCGAATGAAAACGTAACTGTTTTCATACAAAATTTGGTTTCTCTATTTCGAACAGCTCGAACGCAAATGTCAAAATCAGTCACTTGCTATTTTTTTTTTTTTGTCGAGTAAAGATATATTTGATATTTTTAAAAGCAAAATGAAGTAAAAAAAGCAATGGATAACAAAAGTTAAGTACATAATAATACAATTATTTATAGTTTATTAAGAATTTTAAATTTTAGTTAAAAAAAATCAACAATGGACCAGCCGAAGACGCATGTGTTTTATATGGAAGAAAGGTCTGATTTTGCCAGAGGGACTCTGGTGTTCGGAGCAAACAAATTTTCTGCAGAGGAGGAAAATTTGACCAGAAAACTAAACTCCGTTTCACCCCCAATTACGTTGTTGCTGAGTGGTAAAAGGTAAGTGTGTATCGTTTGTGACTTACGTTTGCCCCAAGCAGCTCATATTTACATCTTTTATTTTACAAGAGCAGTGACCGCACATAACAGACAACAGCAACAGGCAACAGGAAAGCTTTCCGATTAACAATCTCACCCACAACCAATCGATAACAAAAATTTTCACAATTAAACACATTCTCAAATAAAAATTGATTTGTTTATTGTTATTTTTTTTATTTCATTTGTCATATATAGCTGATCACTGTTAAACAGGGTTGTTTTTGTCTTTAAGCAGTTTAGTAGTATTTTTGCTACTTTTAAAGAAACAAAAATTGACACACGTAAGTCAAGTCGATCGAAGGCTTTCGAAATAGAGAAACCCAAATTGATTCAAATTCGAGTGACTTGCTTTCGTTCGAATAGTTTTTCATTCGAAATCGAGGAACAGGCTACAAATATAATATGGCACAGAGTTGCATTTTTTCTCGCTACTGTATATATGAATAAAAAGCAAAAATATAATACATATCAAAATTTTTTTATATTAAAAAAAACTTCGGTTGCTAATCTCAATATTTTATTATAATTAACAAAATTGTGGAAATTAATTGTTGATTGCACTAATGTTGATAAACATTGTGAAATTATATTGATTGAAAAAACTAATATTTTACATAGAGTAATAGTTATTATGGAAGCAGTACTAATATTAGATTTTTGTTGATAATACTCTGTACAATCTATAACATCATTGTGGGTGTTACAGGTATTGTAGAAAATAATATGTTTTTTTAATATTGATTAGAAAAACCAACATTTTGAAATATTTTATATTTATAATTAAATTAAACTATTTTGATGAAGTACTTGTAAGTGGTTACAATACAATTTAGTAGTTCTGATAGAATTCCAACCAATTCATTTTTTGTGTGTATCATTAAAGTTTGTTTGTGAAAATTATGCTCATGCAGATCCTTTTAGAATAATACGCAATGATTTTAATCAATTGTACAATTTAGTTGACTTTCCCTTATAAAATGTAATGGGATTATCTTTTTAAATACTTTTTTTTTTGATACTCATTTCGTTTGTTTTCTTCTTTTAATATTATATTATTGCTTTTATATAGTCTGTAAGGATTTATTCCATAGACTACAATATTAATAAAGAAAAATAAAAAAGAACATAAAACTAATAAAATGATTTTTTTTTAATTTCTATTTGATGGTTTATTATGTGGAATTAAGTAATTAAATAGAATTTTAAACACATGTATACCGCACAAACACCCTATTTAAAGCGCGTTTGAGAGGACCAAGTTTTAATTTTTTATTCGGCTAATTGTGACATTCAAAAATGTATTTTTTCCACCATAATAAAGAAAAAAACAATTCCATAAAAATGACTTCCTTTTTACAGTTTATTTGCAATGTAAACGTAGGACAGTAAATAAAAAAACATAAAAATTTTTACTGCCTTTGCTCATAAATTGGTCCATAGCACTCAATGAATTTAAATGATGAGTGTTAAGTATATAAATAATTTATTGCCTTTTGGTTTATTCCAAATATATCAATTACATAGACATGTTAGTTTTCATTTGAAATAAAAAAGAATTGTGCCTCTTGATGTTGAAATTTTTAAACTAGTAATCAATAAGTCTTAATATAATAAGTGGGCACATAATTAAGTCACTTAAGTTAACGTCGGTAACTAAGCTCAACAAAAATAAATATTTGATTAAAAAATGACTGTATTAAAAATTTCAGCACCTTCTAAGTCGATTATAATGTTTTTTTTTTAACTAACGGGTAAAATAAGAAGCGCTACCCCCGCAGGGAGGTAACTCATTTAAAAATGCTTCCAAAATTTTGGTTCGGTGTCTAATGTGGTAAAACCGATTTCAATATCGCATGGAAAAGTAGTCAATGCAACGAAACATTATAAAAAAATACAAGCCATTCAATAATTAAAAAAAAAAAAAACGAAAAACATTTACTTCCGCAGATAGATTTATGACTAGAATGAGCAACAATTACTCTTTCTCAACATCTCCGCAAATATGGTCTAGCATGGACTCAGAATGTCAAAATTATAAGCAGGGTCTAGAGTTTGCAAAAGTATATCACCACTGTGACCAAAACTTTTAAAATGGTTGTCTGGAGCGATGAATCAAAGTTTAATGTTCCTAATACAAAACTCTCAATTAAATTCCAAATATACAAAAAAGTTATTAAAGCACGGTGGGTCGTTGGTAATGGCAAAAAGTATATAATTTTCTATAGAGTATGTTTCTCTCTCACGAACTTTTTAGTACTCTCTTAGAACACGAACATAGTTTGGCGGCAACAAAGGTGAGTTTTTGTCTGCAACTTTTAGTAGTGTTTAGCGGTGCTGCCATATAACCAATTTTAACTATTTTGCTGCCGTTATGTGGGATGCTAAAGATTTCTCAGATTATTTCATACAAAATATGTTTTTTTATTTAATTCATGTATTTTTTCAGATTTTTCATATAAACATATAATATTTGTTCAATATACTATTTGTTTTTAATAAAATTAGACATGTCAGGATGCTTTACCTCATTAAGCACCCACCGCACACTAATCTATGCAATGCATAAAAATACGAAAAATGTAAATTTTAGGTTTAGGTTTAGTTCTTTTTTTTTTTTTTGTTTCTAATTAGCTTCGTATTTTTATGCATTAATTGTTTTGAGTACACATGCAGTATTCAAAAAGTTCGTCAGACTGGCTGGAGTTTTGTCTACTGTCAAGGCAACCTCATGGCCTACTTTTTGGTGTAAAACTCAGCTTCCGGTGGGATTCCTCATTTAAATTACGGCAATTTCTTATTGCCATAGTCTAAGGCAATTCGGCCAGATGGAAAAAAAGACTGCTTTATTTTCAAGACTTTTTAATTATACCACATTGTGCAGTAGTCAACTAAAACTGAATACCCGGTATAATGAATACTCGGTATAGCGAAAATGTTATAAAACGAATGAACCAAATTGAGTACAAAAAGTTGTTAGGGTGTAATTAATATTTTGGTATAACAAATGGGGTTGAAAATATGTCAGTTATTATGCCGTGCTTTGACTGTACTCAAATTTAAAATTTTTTTTTTTTCAACACAAAAATTGGTTTATAACCATGATTTTGTTGTCATTTTTAATTGATTGTTTTAGGCGTTGTTGGTGATTCATTATTATTCTTTTAGTCAATGCCAAGTTAAAAATATATTTTTTTTTTGACATTTCATTTTAATTTTCTTTGAATTTGATTACGAGTAAAGCCAATTAATTTAATGTCAATAAAAAATTTTCAAGTACTGTTTATTTAATATTAATAAACTCCTACGAGACACCACTGCGTATGATTATTATTTATTTTACTACAACACTCATACGTCTAATGCTAGTAATTTCATTTCAATTTCTACTACCAGTGCATTAGGGTTGCCAGATTCAGATTTGCAAAATCCTTGACATTCACCAAAAAAAAATCTTGATTTTAAAAAAAAAAACTTGACAATAAAAAACACTCATACGTATATTGTACAATTTCAATTTCATTTATTTTTTTTAAAAAATATATTTTTTTATGAAAAGTATAAAAAATGTTATAAAAAAATGAGACAAAAGTAATTCAATAAAAAATAAACAAAAAAAAAAAAACATAAACAAAAATTAACACTAAAAATTCAATGGCTCCAGTCTTTTTACATATAAGTTAATAAGCTACGTGTTTTGCCATATATATTTAGTGTTTTTAGATACAGAACTAACTAATTCGGTATTATTAGGTGTTGTTAAAAAGTTTTGAAAACTCTTGCAATCTCCATCAAAATTGATTTTTATTAATGGATCGGCTTTTATTTGATCGAATTACATTCTATTCCTACACTCAGAATAATATGTAAATAACTGTTTATAGTTTAATAAAAAAGTTTTCCGTTCCATTTAAAAATAAAGAAACATACATTTATTTTTCAAAGAAATATCTATATTAACTTTTTTAGACATTTATTCGAAATAATTTACTATCATTTACCATTTTTTTCAGTTTCATTTATTTTTTTCATTTGTTTGAAATTTAATAAAAATATACCCACAAAACGGAAACTTGTGGTTTATTTGTGTCCGTAACAGTTATTACAAATTTAAATTTTGTTTGCTGCCTGTTTCAAAAAAAAATTTAAAAAATTTCAATTTGTTTTTTATTAAAATTGGTTGTATGTATATATACAAAATGTTTCAATACAAATTACAAGAACTTCATAAACACACATACATACACAAAAACATTCAGACAAAATGTCTCCATAGCTTCATATGCATACATACATTTTGTATTGTACGAGTATATTAAAAAAAACAAAAAATTCAAAAACGGAAATAATTTCAAATAAATGAAAAAAAACATTTATTTTTTAAGGATTGGTAGGTAAAATTTTGACATTTATTTTAACTGATTATATCATTTGTTTCTTACGGATGTGGAAGTTAAAAATAAATAACAAAAGGCATTTAATTTAAATGAAAATTAAGTAGACCGGTTTTTAAATGAAATATCATTTCTTTTAAATTATATTTTCAGTTATTTTAACTTACAAACTTTTTTAAGTGTATCGTTGGAATACAAATTATTTAAAATACTAAAGGCTTTTTCACAAAAAGCATTGCTTATTGGAATTGAAAAAACAAATGAGATCAGTTTTTTCAAACTTTGTAGATTACTTTCTCCACATTTTTCGAAAAAATGAGACTATATTTTATCATTTCATATATTTTTTGGGAGCTTGTCGTAAACTTCTCGAAGTACGCAGTAATCGTTATATAAATTATCGTTATCAACATCATTTGAAATCCCTAATACTTAAGGAAGCTCTGACAACGTAATCCAATTTAAAAGAGATTTTTTAATGTTTAAACATGAAATTTTTTTAAATACTGATTCTTCTCCAAAATCGTAACGTTGGGTTAAATAACTAATTGCTCTTTTTAAAAATCATTAGCTTCGAATTTAAACGCACTTATTTCGTCAGGGGAAAGGGTTTCCATTATTGCAACTACTTTGCTTCCATAAAAACTATAATTCATGCGGCTTTGAATGCTGTTCATTAAATTGGTCATTACGATATGTAGTTCTACAATTGTGCAGGAGTTACTTTCCAAAGTTAATGTAGCAGTGTGAAACTCATGCATAACGGTTTGAATAAAATATATGCCTCCGACAAACCTTCAATTTCGCATTCATCATCTTCATTATCTAACTCTAAGTTCGAAATTGCAGAGGCTACAAATTTCCAAAGAACTTTTCGGGAATTTTTTTCACCCTTTCGCAAAAAATATCTTTTTACTGCTGGCCAAGAATATAATTGACGGTCAATAGCAGGCAAAAGTGAAAGCCATCTTGTTGGCACATGTCGAATAAGTTTTTTGTATTCTATATTTCCAAACTCAAAACATTGTTTCAATTTTTTTGTTGTTCCAGCCGATGTGCTAAATTCATTATATATTTTAATAACAATATTTTCCACGTCAACAAATAAAGCATTAAGAGCATTTTTAATGCAGTTATTAATTACGTGACAATTGCAATTTGCTTTTAAAATTCGACTGCTCTGATTTTTAAGCTTTTGAAAAACAGAATTATAAACACCATAATTTACATTTGCATTATCAGCACTATAAGACGTAATTTGTTCGATTTTTAATTTTTTTTTCATTTGTAATTCTGATTAAATTAGCATATATATCTTTTGATGCTTCATCCGGATCTTCATAAAAATCTAAACCTTTTTTGTATTCCAGTTGCTGTGTCAAAGTTTTGTAGAGCATAGGGAAAGGTTTTGACGTTTCCAACATTTGATGCATCATTACCTACAGAAAAACAACATTTCTGTACCGCTTTAGCTACTTTTTCTTGCAAATATGGACCCAATACATTTCTTGTTATGGCTGCAGATTTTGTACGGCCTCAAGTTATTTTGCTAGCAATTCCACTGTCACAGTATATAGTAGAACTCATTTTTATTTGACAATTTAAACTGTTATAACTTAGGGCGTGCAATACGTTATGAAATACTCATAATAAGTTCTGCCCTTGCAACTTGTGTTTCTATTTTTTTTTTTTTTCTGCTGCATCTGTGAAATTTAATATACTTTGGGACATCTTTTGCGACAATGTAATTTTGTTGTGTTTTTTTGATTTCATATGTTTATTTAATGCTGCACTGCCTTCATATTTGATTAAAACTTCAGTAAGGCACAACTTACACCATGCAGTGTGATCATCCTTTTTTTTAATCCAGTTGGAGTAATCCGATGCCTCGTTCCGCCTTTCTAAGTAAACTGCATATCTTGCCTTTTTTGATGGTCCAACGAATTAAACGTCTTAAAATAATTTTTTATTAAAATAGCAAAAAAAAACTCACTATTTGCACCAAAAAATGTTGTACGTTTTTGTTTTAAATCAGCTGTGTAATGTTTTTTATCGTTAGTGTTGAGTACATGAGGGAAATCTGTGTTGATACGCGTTTCTGTTTCAAATCAGCTTTTAAGTGTTGTCAAACTATTAGTGTTTAATATAGGGCCAAAGTATGTGTTGATAGATTTTCAAACAAATACACTAAAAGAAATAACATTTCAATGAAATATTCATTTGCTGTTTACAAAACTTTGTTTAATTTAAGAAAAACTTTGAAAAAATTAAAAAAAAATATTTTTTTAAAGTGTTTTTTGCTTGAGCCTAAAAAAATCTTGACAAAACATATTTTTTCTTGATTCTTGACGAGCATTAAAAATTCTTGTAAATCAAGCGAAATCAAGGCTGTCTGGCAGGAATAAAAGTAAATAGAAAAATTTGTATACGGTTTTCAATCCCACATTACTATTTTTGTACTAATTTTTAGTAAAAAAAAAATATTATTTAGCAAATCTTTTTGTTATTTACATTTTACAAATTTTTGTTGCTGATTTCACAAACCATTTTACAAATTTTTGAAACCCAATTTGCTGAAATTAGCAAATAAATTTACTAATTTTAAAAAAGTGGATATTGAAGAAAATGTTATTTCTTATTAAAACTTACAACTACAAACTTCAATTGCCTTAAAATGGTACATAGATTAAAAAAGGGATCGGAAGTGAATACACCGACTCATGTCTAAAAATAGGACATTCCCTTAAAATAGCTCTCAAAAGTTTTTAAGTTTAAAAATCAGCCCAAAAAACATGACCTTGAAAGCAAAAAAATTTACTAAAATATTTTTCAAAACGGAAATTACCAAATTAAAATAAAATGATAAATTCGTTTAAGTTTTAAAAACTTTTAAGCCGTTGTTTTTGTTTTTTTTAATTTTGTCTTAATTATATTTTGGAAAAAAAATAAATAAAATAAAAAATTTTTGAGCTCGATAAAAAAATAATTTGATTTTTTGAACTAATATTAATAATATTAAGTAATCTTGTTTTGGCTGATTTTAGCAAACAGATTTTAAATTTACTTTACAAAAAGTTTACTAAAATTTGAAGCGGCAGCTAATTTATTATACAATTTTATTGTACTGCACGTCAGCAGACATGTGTTGCTAAGATTAGCAAAAAACTACCGCTGGGCTCAAATTAGCCAAATTTCCCATAATAACAGCAAAGTTTTCAGTTGCCATTACAGACCTATTTTGGTGAGTGTACACGGTAAGTATCTAGGCACTGGAAGGTACCTGCTGCATGAAATTACGGGCATAAATGTTGTAAAGCCACACCTAACCCTTGATAAACAGATCTTATTTCAAGTGAAGACACATAATTTTAATGTTATTGAAATATCATAGATGGGCTCTTCCCAGCAAATATAATTAAGCAATACATTTTTCATTGATTCCAAAGTATCATTTAGTTCTGATTTTCCTCTTTTTTACAACTAGAAAAAATGGGACTTTGAATAAAATTAACTATTTTCAAATCTATGTCCGGTAAATAATTTTAAAAGGATATTTCAAAATAAATTTGACAATTATAACTATAGTTAAATAACATACTTTCGTTATTTTGAAACAAGTTTTCAGGTTTAAGTAGTGTTTCCAATTATTCCACCCTGCCGGTTAACCGAAAATAACAAAAATTTATTAAGCAGTTATTCGTTTCGATTAATTGGAAAAATTGGCGATTAATCGATAAATGGTTTAATGCAGACTAAATGTATTTATTTTCTAAATGAGAAAACGATGAACTGCTTTTTATAGCTGCAATGGAGTTTTTTTATGAGATAATGGAAGCATCTTGAAATTTTTAAGGAATCATGCCTTAGAATCTTGGTGGTTTTTTGGAGGAATCTGAGAAATCTTTAAAAAGCAAATGTTGTCAGACATATTTAGTGGAAGTAAACCCATAAGCTTAAAACTAAAAAACGTAGTGTCGACAGTGTTTTGCCGAAATACAACATTCTGTCTATAAAGATGATATTTTATTTTCTTTATTTGTCACTGTTGAGAAATTAGAAAATTTTTAAATAAACAATAGCTGCATTCAAAAAGTCAACCTAAGAAAATTTTTCACGATTTACAAAAACTACTAAAACTTTTCAACTTATATTCCATAGGAGGAACCCCTACCTAGTAATATAAATTGTTTAAATAAGAGAATTCTTAAATACTTTTCACGAAACAACTTGTTTCTACTAAGGTTTTTTAACTTTACATTTTTTTTTTTTGGTAAATCAATTAAGTTACAAAATAAAATAAAATTTTCGAATTGCTAGCAATTTTCTATAATTTTCTATTTTATACATACACTCAGAATATTATGTAGTTAACTGTTTGTAGTTTAATAAAAAAGTTTTCCGTTTCATTTAAAAATAAAGAAACATACACTTAAAAAAGTTTGTAAGTTAAAATAACTGAAAATATCATTTAAAAGAAATGATATTTCATTTAAAAACTGGTCTACTTAATTTTCATTTAAATTAAATGCCATTTGTTATTTATTTTTAAATGTTGATTAATCAACTGACACATCCGTAAGAAACAAATGATATAATCAGTTAAACTAAATGTCAAAATTTTACCTACCAATCCTTAAAAAATAAATGTTTTTTTCATTTATTTGAAATTATTTCCGTTTTTGTACTTTTTGTTTTTTTTTTAATATACTCGTATAATACAAAATGTATGTATGCATATGAAGCTATAAACACTTCTTGTGTGAATGTATTTGTATATGTATGTGTGTTTATGAAGTTCTTGTAAATTGTATTGAAAAATTTTGTATATATACAATCAATTTAAATAAAAAAACAAATTGAAATTTTTTGAATATTTTTTTTTGAAACACAGCAAACAAAATTTAAATTTGTAATAACTGTTACGGACACAAATAAACCACAAGTTTCCGTTTTGTGAGTAAATTTTTATTAAATTTCAAACAAATGAAAAAAATAAATGAAACTGAAAAAAATCGGTAAATGATAGTAAATTATTTCGAATAAATGTATAAAAAAGTTAATATAGATATTTCTTTGAAAAATAAATGTATCTTCCTTTATTTTTAAATGAAACGGAAAACTTTTTTATTAAACTACAAACAGTTAACTACATAATATTCTGAGTGTACATTTATTTTTCAAAGAAACATCTATATTAACTTTTTTATACATTTATTCGAAATAATTTACTATCATTTACCATTTTTTTCAGTTTCATTTATTTTTTTCATTTGTTTGAAATTTAATAAAAATATACCCACAAAACGGAAACTTGTGGTTTATTTGTGTCCGTAACAGTTATTACAAATTTAAATTTTGTTTGCTGTCTGTTTCAAAAAAAAAATATTCAAAAAATTTCAATATGTTTTTTTATTTAAATTGGTTGTATATATACAAAATTTTTCAATACAATTTACAAGAACTTCATAAACACACATACATATACAAATACATTCACACAAAAAGTGTTTATAGCTTCATATGCATACATACATTTTGTATTGTACGAGTATATTAAAAAAAAAAACAAAAAATACAAAAACGGAAATAATTTAAAATAAATGAAAAAAAAAAACATTTATTTTGATTGGTGGGTAAAATTTGGACATTGATTTTAATTGATTATATCAGTTGTTTCTTACGGATGTGTCAGTTGATTAATCAACATTAAAAATTAATAACAAATGGCATTTAATTTAAATGAAAATTAAGTAGACCGGTTTTTAAATGAAATATCATTTCTTTTAAATGATATTTTCAGTTATTTTTACTTACAAAATTTTTTAAGTGTAAGTAACGTCATAGTGCTTGTTAGAAAAAATACCTAGCTACGTGTTTGATTGCTAAGAAGATTCCCATTTAAATATTTCAAGATATAACCGGTTAATTGACCTATTTTATTCGGGTAGATTAATTATTTGAGTTTTAAATAATTTGTTTCGACGTTACCCGAAATAGAGGCGTTTAATCGAGGAATCGTTTAATCGATTAACCGAAATGAAAACACTAGGCTTAACTGAATTGCATCAATTAACTTACAATTTAACTTACAATTTACCACATTTTTAATTCTTAAAATCGCAGTTATCATTAAAAATTAAAAAATTTATTGTAATAAAAATTGCAATAGTTTTGAATAAAGTAATTTAATAAATAACTCCCGATTACTGATGTCCTGTTACAATTTCCAAAAAAATCACAATTTATTTGGGAACATCAAAAGATTTCATTTTGCACTAAACCATAAAAACTGCTTTAGATGCAATGAAAAAGAATACCCAGAAAAAAGGTTTCTTACAATTCGATAAAAGAAAACCATTAAAATTTATTTGTTTGGCCGTTATTTTATTTGGAATTACTAATTATCCATTAATAAAGCAAA
The DNA here is from genome assembly GCA_949748255.1 of Eustalomyia histrio. Classification (NCBI taxonomy): domain Eukaryota; kingdom Metazoa; phylum Arthropoda; class Insecta; order Diptera; family Anthomyiidae; genus Eustalomyia; species Eustalomyia histrio. The sequence continues at coordinate 60,950,050 of OX456527.1, read as the reverse complement.
AATATTGTATTGGAAATTAAAAATAGGGACAATTAAATAAAAAACAATCCTATTATCCAATAATTGGTATTTCCAAACAACTTTTAAAATAAAATTCGTTTGGTAAATGTGTACAGTAGAATCAACCACTTATTTAGTGAAAATTTATTAAAAAATATAAGATTATCAATATTAATAATATTAGCGGTTCTCCCGAGTTGTGGATTGTATATACACTCAGAATATTATGTAGTTAACTGTTTGTAGTTTAATAAAAAAGTTTTCCGTTCCATTTAAAAATAAAGGAAAATACATTTATTTTTCAAAGAAATATCTATATTAACTGTTTTATACATTTATTCGAAATAATTTACTATCATTTACCGATTTTTTTCAGTTTCATTTATTTTTTTCATTTGTTTGAAATTTAATAAAAATTTACCCACAAAACGGAAACTTGTGGTTTATTAGTGTCCGTAACAATTATTACAAATTTAAATTTTGTTTGCTGTCTGTTTCAAAAAAAATATTCAAAAAATATCAATTTGTTTTTTTATTTAAATTGGTTGTATATATACAAAATTTTTCAATACAAATTACAAGAACTTCATAAACACACATACATATACAAATACATTCACACAAAAAGTGTTTATAGCTTCATATGCATACATACATTTTGTATTGTACGAGTATATTAAAAAAAAAAACAAAAAATACAAAAACGGAAATAATTTCAAATAAATGAAAAAAACATTTATTTTTTAAGGATTGGTGGGTAAAATTTTGACATTTATTTTAACTGATTATATCAGTTGTTTCTTACGGATGTGTCAGTTGATTAATCAACACTTAACAATAAATAACAAATTTCATTTAATTTAAATGAAAATTAAGTAGACCGGTTTTTAAATGAAATATCATTTCTTTTAAAGGATATTTTCAGTTATTTTAACCTACAAACTTTTTTAAGTGTAATGCTCTTCTTATGGTTTATTAAAAAATTATATCGTTTGATGTTCCCAAATAATTTTTGAATTTGTAATTTAGATTTTACCAGGACATCAGTAATTGGGCCTTAGCCTCACAATCTAAATTTCCCTTTAGATTCTACCTGGGAATTTAACTGACACATTTGTTGTTGTTATTAAGTTAATTTATTCGAAATTCTTGCAATTTTTACTACAACTATTTTAAGAATTTAAAATTGTACGTTAAAGATAAATTGTACGTTAAAGATTGAAACAAATCGCTTTAACTTAAACCATAGTTATAAGTGTAAAATTTTTATAGAAACATCTATGATTAATGTTTAACTTTGGATTTTTTTAAAATAAGTTACATTTGAAAGTATTATATTACATTTGAAAAGTAATAAATTTCATTAAAAAACACATTTTTGGAAGTTGTGAAAAAGAACTGCCTTAGAAGAGGAAAATCATAACTAAGCGATACTTTGGAATCAATAAAAAATTGATTGAATTGGGATGTGGTAACGAAAATTCTGATAAATATAGAACTATAAAATTCTGACAATCAATGTATAATTATAAATAAAAAAGACAAGACTTTGATATTTATTTATTTTGAATTCCTATACAGCAAGACTTATAATCTTATAATTACAGCATGGGAGGAGTAATCGAAATGAGCAATAATGTTTAAATATTTAAGAATATAATTAAAGTCATAATACAGATATTTTCAAAAAAAATATCAGTTCATGTAAAAATTATTATGTATGATAATTTTCACTTCGAAAATGTCTTATACATATAACATTTAAATTTACAATAATCAATTCTTTGTCTAAATTTTCTATATAAAGAAATAAATTTTATTTTTATATATTTTTTTTTTTTTTGTTTATATAGACAATAGGGTTTTCGATTCGGTTAATCGATGAACCGATGAACCGATTCCTCGATTAATCGCCTCTATTTTGGTAAATGTCGAAACAAATAATTTAAAACTCAAATAATTATTCGATCCGAATGTTCTTTTAAAATAGGTCGATTAACTGGTCAAATTTTTAATATGAATTTTTCTTAAAATTTTCTAATTTTCTTAACTTTTGCAAAAAAAAAATCGTAGAAAAAACACTAACTAAAAAACAATTAAATTATTTTCAAATCGACTGAAAAAAAGTTAGGCTTTAGGAAATATAATAGACAATTTTTTTTTTGTTTCAGTTCCTTTAAGAATAACTTTGAAATAATATAAAATTATATTTTCAGGTCCAAAAAATTGAAATAGAGCTTTCACCTTCATATACATGCATTTCTAGCATGTATATGGAGGCTCTAGGCCTATAAGCAGAGCTTTAACAAAAAACTCTCTCAATTATATATTTTTCTCCTTAGCAATGAAATACGTGACTATATTCCTAACAAGCACTATGACGTTACTTGTATTATAAACTAATAATATAAAATTGCTTTAAATTCGAAATCTGTATTTACTAAAAAAAAACAATTTCATTTACAATTCTATAAAAAAAATTAATAAAAACTAAAATATAACAAGGAATTTTGTTTCTCAACAGATTATGATAAAGTAGGAACATCGGTATAATTAAGCTTTTTAGTCAAAAATATTTAAGAATTTGCTTATTTGAATTCTTAGTTGCACAAACACAGAAAAATCGATGTGTACTTGTCAGGAATATGCGTGATTTTTATATATTTTGTAATTGATAACCTCTTTTACTCTAAAGCTTAAACCAGGTAGTGAAAGAGTCAGCGAACAGTGGCAGTTCTGTCAAACATTGTTTGTGAATTTCGCAAAAATTATTCATACCATATTTTTAAGAGTTTGTTACTGAATTTTCTTTTATTCTGTACAGTGACGTTATAAAGAAAATATAAACCAACTTTGGTAAAATACTAAAGAGTCGTCAGATTCCTCTGAAAAACTCAAGATTATAAGGCATGATTCTTTAAAAAATCTCAGGATGTTTTGAATTGTCCTAAACAAACACTTTAGAAATCAATGCAATATAATTAACTAAATCTTTCAGCAAGAAGCAGCTCTTTGTGCCCTTATTTATTTTGCATTAAAGGATTAATCGATGAATCGCAAATTTTTCCTATTTATCGACCCGAATAACCTATTAATAAATTTTCTTAATTTTTCGAATAATAAACTAACCGATTAATCGGCGGGGTTGAATAATTGGAAACACTAATAGACAAGCATTAATAACAATGAAAAAACGTCGAGGTATATAAAAACTAAAAACCACAAATTTTTTATAATGATTTTTTATTTTTTAAATATTTTCAATAAAAAGAATAATAAATTTTTTAAAAGAAAAGTTCGTTTACTTATTAATTTTTTGTAAAATACCGACTTTCTTGTGGAAAATCTACTAAGAATATTGAAAAAATATTTTTTTTATAAGAAAAAGTCTGTAGAACTCAAGAGTTGTTTGGCGCGAAAGGGTTTCTTATACAAAATACTAAATTTTTTAAAATTTTTCTCATAGAAACATTTTTATATTACTTGGGTTTTTCCTTAAAGAAAAATTTTCAAATTCTGCAAACTGTTACTTAGATAAAAAAAATTCAGATATTCTTAAAAAACTTTGAATAAAAAATCTTAGTTTGTGGGGACTTCTCATCATGAAAAACGTTTTAGTTCTAAGGACATTTTCTAGTAGAAATATTCTTAGATTGTATTGACTTTTTCCAAAAGAAAAATTCTGAGACTCTAGGGACTATTAAAAAAAATCGTTATGAATGTCCTTAGAATCCAAGAATTTTTCTATCGGAAAAAGTCCGTAGAAAATATGGGTTTTTTTTATTAAAAAAGTCTAAAGAATTTAAATTTTTTTTCAAGTATTTTTCTTTAAAAGAACCAATAGAATCATAGAAGTTTTCTTGAAAAATTTCTTAATAACAAGTTGTTTTCTTTACGAAAAATATTTCTTAAAGGAATGTTCCTAAATTTAAAGAACTTTTGCATACACTCACAATATTATTTCGTTAAAAATAATCTAAAATACATATTAAATTAATCGAAAATACAATCAAATAGAGCGCTACTGTTTTTTCATTATATTCAGCCCATTTTGTTGTTTATTTTCAATCATTGTTTAATAATCGAGAAAAGTAGTAAAAGCGATCGAAAGTCCTTTAAAATAACCATCAATTTTTAACTGACAAAAAGTAGAAAAAACGATTTTTATGGTTTGGTTTTCAAATTGAAATTTTTTTTATTTGTATGTAATTTTACAAAACACAACACACACAGATGTATATATTTTTATTTTCTTTTCTATTACGTATATTTGAATAATTTCTTGTAATTCCAGGTAATAAGTATTCAAGCTTAAGGTCTATTTTATACAAAATTATTTATTTGTTATCCAATATTTTGCTATCTCAATGGATAGCTTCTTCAGGGATTTTTTGTTTTTTTAATTTTAAACAAATTTTTTAACAAATCAAAATTAATGAAACAACAAAATTTATGATTTTGATATAAAATAGACCTTAAGCTTGAATACTTATTACCTGGAATTTGTATTAAAAAGGGCGAAGAAATTGAACTGAATAATTTATTTTTTGTAATTTTTATAGAAATAATTTTGTATATATACAAACTATTTTGGTAAAAAAACAAAAATTAATTATATCAATTTTAATTTTTAAAACAGAAAACATAAAATTTTACGTTTAACAGAAAATATCAACTCCTACTGAATGTCTGTAAATTTTTATAGTTTGGTTTTTGAGTGACTGATTCAAATAGTAAAAAAATATATTTCTATGAATTTTAATTGATTCTTCTTTTAAAAACAAACTTTACGTATTACTTTTTATATAAACTACAGGCAGTAACGGAAAAAATATTGTGAGTGTAGTTTCGAATTATAATATAACTGTAGGGACCTTATAATGGTATAATAATGGTTATTTTCTTATTATAATATCATAACTATATTATAGTACGACAATGGTTGTCACAATTATAATTCCAAATATGTTATATAAATGGTGGTCCAACCATAATGAGCGATGTTTAATGTAAATAAAACAAAACGTTTCCAGATAATTATCTTAAATTTTTTTTTTATGAAAGAAGAATCTATGACAATTATGTGTGAAACAAAATATCGGCCAAATGCTAGCCACGGCTTCGGTGGTATGCCTCTATCCAATGATTCATATTTACATCTCCAGCAACGAGGCACACTTTCACTTCTGTGGATTGGTTAACAAGCAGAATTGCCGCATTTGGGTAAATGAGAATCCACGAGTGAGTATTGAAAAGCCGATCCATCTACAAAGTGTGACTGTTTGGTGCGATTTATGGGCTGGCGGCGTTATCGGGCCGTACTTCTTTGAAAGTGATGTCGGCTATACCTACATACTATGTAAGTCATCCCAAAATCTGACTAAAAATTTGATGATCAATCTTGAATTTAACTGGTTTTTGGTGTTTCTCTTAAGTTTTGAGCTTTCGTGTTTTCCGCCGGGAAGATATACTACTTTGTTTTGCCGCCATTTTGGTAAACATTAATCTTGACAGTTCATATTTGGCAGTGGCAAATTTATTATGGAAAAATATTCAATAAACCAACGTGTATTAATCGTTTAAACATTTTATCAAAATCAATCATCGATTACTGTGACGAAGAGAAAGTTCCGTGAAATTTTTGGGAGAAACAACGTGCTAACAAAACGCACTATTTATCGTGTAGTGAATGATTTCGAAAAAAGGGTTTTGTAGGTGGTAGGCCCAAGCATAGACCACAACGTATTGCAAGATCGACTGAAAACATTACTGCTGTTCAAGAAAGTGTTCAAAACAATCCATCAACCTCAATTCGATGCCGTGCTCAGGAGCTTGGTCTTCAAAGAACAACATTGGCCACAATTTTGCACAAGGATTTGCATTTGTTTTCATTTAAGATTCAGTTGACACAAGAGTTTCTTCCACAAGACCATTTACGCCGCCGCACATATACCAATAGGATGTTACAGCTCGCCCATGACAACCCCGATTTTCATGAAAAAATCATAATGAGTGACAAGGCACATTTTCATTTGAATGCATATGTGAATAAACAGAATAGTCGGTTCTGGGCAATGGAAAACTCTCAAATTATTCATCAGTCACTTTTGCATCCATTATAAGTGACAGTCTGGTGCGAAATTTTGTCAGGAGGAATCATTAAACCTTACTCATTTGAAAATGAAAACGGCGTAACAGTTACTGTGAATGGGGAGCGATATCGTGATATAATTGAAAACTTTTTAACGCCACAACTGCATGCTTTGGGCTTGATTAACATGTGGTATTAACAAGACGATGCCACATCGCAGCAAAAAATGCCGTTACTAGGGGGAGGTAGAGGGTTAATATGTTCAACAAAAATATTTGCCATACCATTATCTAAAAAGTTGTTGAAAAGAAAACAGTTTTATATATCGATATGCTGCAGGAACAAGGTCAGAACTGGGAATCTTCAACCACCTCTAAAATGAAATTCCAAAGTGATCTATCAAAACGTCGACACACGTATATTTTTATTTGGCCTCCTTAACAAGAACTGTGTGACTGTCTGTAAAAAAATTTTTGATATAATTCTCTGCAAACTTTTTGTTTCATTTACAATTAACATCGTGCATTATGGTTGGACCAACCTTTATGATGCTCTTCGAATATGATTGCCTCAAAAATGTTTTTTCTCTGCCTGTTGACAATATTTCGATAGACAAAATATCTTTAGCAGGTTTCTCTCGCATGTAAATGTGTCTTATAATCAAATTTCTTAACACTTAATAAATATACAAACTTTATTACCATAATTCTTTCCTTTTTTTTTCTATGCCAACTTATAGATCCTTAAAATGTGCTCGTATTACATTGCACATGAACCTTTTTACATCTTTTGCTGCCAATAATACATTATGGTTATTGTGGTATTTCATTGTAATGCCAGATGTTGAACTTTTGCAAAATAATCCGGTAAGTTTTAAGATTTAGGAAAATAAAATATAATTTATATGAAGTACAACGAAGTTGAATTAATTAATTTTTTTTAAACATAATTTTGTATTTTTTTTTTCGATTTTCTTCCATGCGATTTACTATTAACGTGATGTGATGTGTGATTTCCAAATAAACTTATATATGCCACAGCCTACGTGTGTAGCTTTTCATATAGTACTGCAGTATTTTTTGATAACCAACTATTCGTGGATGTTATGTGAAGGTTTTTATTTACATACCATATTGGTATCAGCATTTATTTCGGAGAAAAAGTTAGTGAAATGGTTAATAGCATTTGGTTGGGGTTCACCAGCTGTAATTATATTTGTATATGGTTTAGCAAGAGGTTTAGCTGGGAAAGCAGAAGAAAATTTGCAGTAAGTATTATACATACAACATTCATACAGAATACCAAAACACAAAAATATGTTTAATTAGAACGTAATATTAGTTGACAAAAAGTAATATTTTTTATTGGTTATCCTTTTTTTTATAGCTGTTGGATGAGTCCTACTGTGTTTGATAATATTTTGGTTGTTCCTGTTTGCATTTCAATGTTCCTTAACTTAATCTTCTTGTGTAATATTGTTCGTGTTATTTTATTAAAGTTAAAAGCACCCGCTAGTCTACAAAACAATTGTGGACCATCACGTACAGTGCAGCAGGCATTTCGGTACGTTATAGGAGATTTTTAAAAATTAAAAAAAAAAATGCAAACTTAAGATTTTAAGTCTTCTTACCCAAATGAATGTATTTATAATTTCATTTGTATAACGTTCTGTTTTGGCATTATTTCCTTTTGGTGATTTATTTTATAAACTTTTTAATGTTACAAAATGTAATTTGTTTTTTGACAAATCTTTTATTTATAATATGATTATAGAGCCACTTTATTACTTGTCCCATTGCTGGGTCTACAATACTTTGTAACACCCTTTCGGCCTGATCCTGGTCATCCATATGAACATACTTATGAAGTTATAGCAGCATTTACAGCATCATTTCAGGTAAATAAAATACAATTTTATACGTACAATAATATTGAATAATTATGGTTTAACGTTATAATATTTTTAGAAATTGTGATAAGTGCTTTTAATTATTTAAATTTATTTATCAATTTTTAAATATTTGATTTAAATTGCGTATTATAGCGTTTAAAAAAATTTCGGGTCATTAACAAGGATAAAGAGGAAATCTGTATTTTTTTTTTCTATTTATATAAAAAAATGTGTACTTTTATGCAGATAATTAAATGAAGCTGAGTTTTTAACATTAACAAAGTATTGGGTCATTTTTGCACCCAAAGGCATAAAAGGGCTAATTTTAATTTTTTCTTTTTAAATACGCAAGTACAGAAATTGGTTTAGTGAACTTTTATCAAAATATTGGGATACCCCAAGATATTTCATTATTAGTTTTTGTGACATAATCAGAATTTCGAAAAAATTTGCCTATGACCTTGTCATTTGACCTTTGATGGGGTTAAATTTTAATCAAATTTTCAGAATTAAGTATCTGTAGTTAGCGCCATAAAGCTCTAAATAGCATTAATTGGAACTCAATAAAACAAGATAAATTTTACCCAATTGAAGGATATATATAATGTTTAGTATATTTATTTCTTATGATGTACTTAACGAAATCCCAGTGTGTGTAACTGAAGTTTTTTAATTTTGTTGAACAAAATTTTTAAAAAATTTATATTAGAGTTTTAAAAATGTCTTAAAAAATATTTAACATTTTAAGTCATACTCAAAAATTTTTCAACGCTGTCTTAGTGGAACAAAACTTTATAATATTTATGGGTTAAACAAAATATATAAATAATATAGCATTAAAAATTTTTGAAAAAATACAATTTGTTCTTAAATTTTCTAACCTAGTTGTGTTTGACACATTATTGGTCTGGGGCATTTGTAATAACTTGAATGTTTTTCATCCGATTTCCATTTGTCATACATTTTAGGAAAGTTAATTAAGTATACATTTTGATTATTTTATTATTTGGTGCAAAAAGATATATTTTGTAACAAATTAAAAAAAAAAAAACTAATTAAATTTTCAATTGATTTTACCTTCGACTTTTCTTTATCCAATCGGCACCAAACTTTATATTAAATCTGTTCACATACAAAGGAACTAAATTTGACTTAACAACTCCTTGTACATGTTTTACTTCCGGCTTAATATATTTTTTTTAATGTATATGTTCGCCAAATAGAAGTACTTGTTATATGTGACCTTCTCCGAGTGTCAAAAAACAGGTTTGCACTTAAGAGTGGATTCTGGTATCTAAAAGGGTGTAGAATAAGATGAAATGAGTTAGATATCTGATAAAAATTTATTTACTTTACTTACAAAACGAACTTGCAAAAATCGATAACAATGAGAAAAACATTAAAATTTTACTTTTTTGATTTTTTGGTTTTAAATGGTTTTTTTTTTGTCAGTCTTCGAATTTTTTTTTGGAGTTTAGACCTTTTTTAGTGTTTCGTGGTCTGGTGCATCGATTTTCTTCCGTTTGACAATTTCAGTTTTTTCTTTTTTCGGCGCTTTAGTCCCGAAGTATTAGCACTTAGAAGTATTAGCACCGAGACTTTAAGAAAACGTCATATCGATCTCATCATCGCCATAAACCGAGTCTAGTCTTTTTAAATCATCATCAAAACTGTAAGAAATATCCATTTTTATAAAAATGACTTCAAATTAACATCAGCTTAGTAACAAAATTACAAAAGAACCAAAATTGCGAAACAACTTTTGAGATGTTGAGTTATACAGTTGGCACAAGACTGAAGCGTCACTTTATTCTTTTCCTTTCTTATAGTTATTTTTACAATGTTCTTCGTATTAGTACACGCACATCAACCCTTTGCTGAGAGCGAACAGATAGCTGAGAACGAACAGAGCAGCAACAATAGCAAAGGTATTGTCACACTAAAAGCGAAAAAAAATACATCACCACATAGGCATGACGTCACCAAAGTCGGCACCCAATCATAACTAACTATTCCAAATCGCATCTCCCAACTGAAGGTGTGTTCACAGTGATAATGCGTTATGAAACTTTAAATGCAGTTTTATTCTCACACACTAGGTCTCTTTTCTCGGAGAAGGTCACATATGGTTTTTAATCTGCCTTAAAATTAGTATTACACTACTCAAGAAAAACTGGCCTTTCGTTTTGCACCTAAGCCCTTATCTGAAGACGAAAAAGTTATGTCGCATCGCCTTTACAACTTGGATTACTTTACTAGTCAATATTGTGGAGAAGTATTTCAAAATATATATTTTTTTTTTTTAATTCTACATAAAAAATTTCCTTTCACTTGGGTATAATTATGCTTGAAATCTTCAACTCCATTAACTCAATCGAGTTCAGAGAAATTGATGTTATTTTCAAAACAAAAAACTTAAAAAAAATAACAAAAAGTTGTTTGTAAAGGTTGTTTTTTATAGACTGACTGACACAAGTTAAAATTATAATAAAACAAGGAAATATATTTTGAATATCAATGAAACGGGCTTTATTGGAATGACAATTTTATGAAATTAATGTTTTAATATGACATCTGCCATGTGGCCGGCACGGCTGGCGCGTAGAAGGCGCAATCTGGAACACCAATTTTCAACAACTTTTCGCAGCATTCGGGGCCGTATTTCGCCGATAACTCTTCGAATGTTGATTTCCAGATGTTCAATTGTTTATGGTTTATCGACGTAGGCAAGCAAGTGACTTAACACAACCCCAAAGAAAATAATCCAATGGGGTTAAATCACACGATCTTGGTAGCCAATTAATTTGGCCATTACGTGAAATTATTTTTTCATTATAAGTTTCTTTGAGTAAATTAATTGTAGCGCCCGCTGTGTGTCATGTGGCTCCATCCTGTTGGAACCACATATCAGCAAGATTAATGCCACGTAATTGAGGTACGAAAAAATTTCGAATCATGTGCCTATACCGTTCACCACTGACAGTAACATTCTCACCATCATCGTTTTTGAAGAAGCGCACCGAACAGTAATTTTCTGTGGATGGACAAAAGCACATTATTAGTAACAGTAAATGTGGTCCGAAAACGACCTATTGTTCTTCGAATAAGCCTCTCTGGAGGACGATTATGTACGCCATAAAATGGTAGAAGTGCACGATGAGTTTGACGAATAGAACAATTATTTTGATAAAAAATTTCATCAATTTGCACGCGTTGCTCTGGTGTAAGCCGATTCATAATGAAATTTCAAAGCAAACTAAACAAAAAGCAACTATCAGCTGTTAAATGGGATGTCAAATAAAGCAGTGATGCCAACTAAAAATTGTGACACTAAAAAAACAAGTTTTATTTAAAAACTCCATTGTTAAAGCCAATTAAAATAAATTTTTGCTTGTACTTTATGGAAACAGTCCTGTTACAGGACTCGTTACGTGACTGGTCCACTGGGACCGGTGCTCGGTCTGGTTCTTTAAAAGACAGGGAACGGTCATTTTAACATGGTCTTGTCATATGGGTGTGGGGGGGGGTGAATTACGTTTTGTGACTGTCAATTAATAACCTGTCACAGAACTAACACAAATAAGGTATCACAAGACTAACGAAAAAAAAACAGTCATACAACTGACGCAAACCGGCATACCTGGGGATGTGAAAAAAAATGCATTCAATAAATTATTTAATTGAGAATTTTAAAAAAGTCAGTAGGACTTGATCACACAACGTTCTGCTTACTCAGATCTGAGGCTGGTTAATAACACGATATCTTTTTTTGTTTATCTGTTTAAATAATTACAAAAGAAATAAAAAAACAAAATGAGAATTAAAAGATAATGAAGCAAGCGAAATTGAAATGTAAAAAACACTTAGGCCGAGTTTTTGGAATGTAGATTATCTTTAAACTCAGTTTATCGCAGTTTATAACTGAAGTACTGCTTTTAAAATTTGTTTTATTTTAATGAAGATCAAAATTCTATGCAAAGAAAAATTGTTTCGAAAAATGTATATTAATATATTTAGAAACGGCAGACAAAATTCTTTTTCGGTTTAACTAAACCAAGTTTAACTCACATTCTTAAAACGCAGCCTTACACTCAGCAAAAAATATTTAATACCAATATAGTGGAATTCCATCGGGTGACCGGTCACGGGATAGTTCCTTTGAGATCAATTGTCTCATTATCATAAATTGAAATGAAAATTGTTTTTAAATTTAAACAACCCTATTGAAATGCACAAAAAAACAAATAAAATTTAAACAATTTTATTCAAAAATTAGATAAAATAAATTTTAATTACAAAATTCATTTTAAATAAAAAATTTAAGTTAAATGAAATTTCAATTATTATCAATAAAATTGTTTCAAGAATAAAAAAATTAAAAATTTAAACTAAAAAATTGCAAAAATTTAAAGAGCCCTGAAACGAAAACTGTAATATTGGAAAAATAATTAAAGATTATATTCCAACTGTGGGCAAATGTGACCTTTACCCGGTATCTTCACATACAATAGAATTGTATTTATTTTTACTAGTGCAGACCCGTTTATAAATTTTCTCATTTTCTTTATTTTTAATTTTCAAACTGAAATTTTTAGATTAAAAAATTAACTAAAAGTTAGAATAACTCGTTTTTTTTTAAATTATGTTATTTTAAGTCATCATAGAATTTTCTTAACCCTCTAGTGCTCTTCCTTGCGATATCGATAATAATCAGCATATATATTTTTCATTGACAAATTACTATGGCAAATATATTAAAATTTTAATTTATCACTTTATTTTGGCTATACAGCACACAAAAGGTTAAAGACGAATCAAGAATTCCTGAAATCAAATAGTTTCGATTTCTGAATAAATGAAACTATCAGTTTTGAAAATTGACAATTTTTTTATTTGTATGTAATTTTACACAACACAACACACACGGATGTATACATTTTTATTTTCTGTGTGTATCTATATTTGAATAATTTGTAATTTTTATTGCAATAATTTTGTATATAAACAAACTATTTTGGTAAAAAAATTAATTATGTGAATTTCTATTTTCAGAAACAGAAAACATAAAATTTTACATTTAACAGAAAATATCAACTCCTACTGAATGTCTGCAAATTTTTATAGTTTGTCGGTAACGGAAGTATATTTTGAGTGTATAGGTACCGAAATTTGTTATGTTAGTTACAGGGATTTTCGGTTTTTGTAAATTGCGAAACACGAAAAATTATAAAATGTTACCGAAATTGATTCGGCTTATTACACAGAGAAAACAGATTCGAGCTGAACAGAATTCGTAGCCAATCAAATGGTTTAGTTGGAACAACAAAAACCAATTGAGACATGAGTTATTTAACTGTGGAAACAGTATTTCGGTTGCCAAAGTATTAATTCGGTAGTCACAACCGAAAAATTCGGTTGCTGCAATTAAACCATTCAATTGACAACAAACTTGTTGTAAGCATGAATCTGTTTTCTGGGTGTGCAAATTCTGAGTGTATTAGCTGTGCTTCATTTCAATAAACTGGAAGAATGTTTGTAAAATGTATCCTGAAAGTATCCTGTGAGTCCTGGAGCAAAAATAATAACATATTTTGCAAGTAGGGATTCTTCTTTAGGAAATTTTGAAACAAAAAAAGTTTAAAGCTAGAAAAAGTATTAAGTATGTTTTCTAACTAGATAAAGTAAAGTTTAGCAAAAACCAATTTAATATCTGGTCACCTACATATTTTGGAGGTCATTACAAAAGCTTAGTCATAATATGTAGGTCATCCCAAAATCTGAGTAGAAATCTTATGAGCTATCTTGAATTTGTCCGGTTTTTGGTGTTGCACGAACTAGCCAAGTGGTGAAACTGTAACCCACACGCCGAAATACATATATTTTCTTTTTGTCTCCTCTACCAGAATCCATTGTCAAAACCCCAAAATTTATTTTTTCGTATTGTACTGTGTTGCGAATCAACTTTTATAAATTTTTCTCAAAACAGCGTGACTTTGTCAATTTCACAAAATTTTGATAACAGAGCGAAAATGTGAAGATATTATTAGAGTGCAATGTCATAGTAGAGTCTGGCAAATATAATATTATGCCATATTTTTTCACCAGACGCTAAGAGGTATACCTTCTCAGATTTGATATTTTATTTCAAGTATTTATAAATTTAAAATGAAAAAAATCATAAAAAACCATTTTTGGATTTCATACATTAACTTATTTCTAACGGAATACGAAATACTTAATTTTCATTAAAGAATTTTAAATTTTTGATGAAAAAAGAGTGAAGCAATGTAAACCATTTTCCTACGATTTTTAATTTAATAGCGGAATTTTGTTCCACCATGCGTATGAGTTATATTGAATTTAGTTAAATATTAATCATACGCCGTGTAGTAATACGAGAACTTTAAAATGTTGTATTAGACCAGGGCTGTTCAACAATAAAAATGTGGTAGTTGTGTTGGTGAGAAAATGAGAATTGCACTGTAAGAAATGTTCAATGGCTTAATAGCAGTGTATGAATTTATTTTTTTATTGAAAATATGAATCTTGTAATGATTTCAGTAAAACTGTTTTAAAGAAATAAAGATTAAACAAAAATTTAATTTTCGAAAGGATAAAAATAATTACATATATACATAAGGGTGACTTTTTTTTCATTGTATTTACATATTAATAAAATATCTTTAATATGTTGGATTTATTATGTTATCCTGTTAAAAAAAATGCAATTTTTGGAAGAAAAAAAATACATTCGATCGGAATAAATGAATTAACGATCGGACTCAAATTTTAGATCTTGTATTATCATAAAATATTTTTCGGACGTAGATATTAATTTATTCAATGCATTAAAAAAAATCAACATACATCTGCTACGCGTGTTTATTAGTCGCTGTTTCAGTGACGACTAAAAGCAAGAGAGTAAGAATACATGTGAGTTGAGCAGGGACACTTGTCCCATTAAAATGAACAGTACTGTATTAGACACATTTGATAACTAGAGCAGTTTAAATATAGACCACTTTAAGCAGCTTAAAAGATTTGAGTTATATATATATTTTTTTGTTTGTTTATAATATTCCAATATTCTTTGTAATTCATGACAAGAAGACACATAAAAAGTCTGGTATGTTTTCCTGTTTCTTAATATTTAATACAACTATATTTTCTTCGGGGATTCTTATTTTTTTTTTTCCTTCTACTTATTGTTTTTTTTTTAATGTTTCCATTTTGTACTACATCATGCATAAGCAAAGCGTTTATACGTTTTGTTTTTTCCTTTTAAAGATGCAGTGGTGTATTAACATCTGCATTTCTATCTTTTGTTAGCTTTATTTAAAAATAAAAAAACACATTAGGGAGTCTTATAATCGTTGAAATGATAATACATATTTAAACATTACTAGAAAAAACACATCATTGTACAGCACACTCTAATGAGCATGATTTTGTTTTATACTTTAAAGTACGCTTTTTTCTCATTTCTTTAAAGAAAATTGTCAAAGTTGTTTTGAAGAGTTTTGTTTTTATTTTGCAAAATTTTCAACTGAAAAACATTTCAAGCGTAAAATGCAAAAGAACTCTTAATATACAATTTTATTTATTTTTTTTCTATTTTGATGGAAATATTTTGCTTTGCTCTTTTGGTTAGGTGTCAATAAAAAAAAGTTTTTTTGTTCAATCCTTTTTTCAGTAAATTTATTCATAAACCTTTATTCTGCTTAAAAAATGTATAGTTTTTTTCCTTTTTATCAGGACAAACTATCTTTTTCCTTTAAACATTTTTATTGAACTTTTTATTTATCTTAACCCTCTACCGATCCGTTTTTTTTTTTTTTGAAAATTTCAAAACCTATAAACACATGTACTCCGGTAATATTTAAGACGTTTCTTGAAAGATGATAAAGCGTTTCATCAAAATTTATGACAAATATTTCATAAATCTTCAACATTGCATAAAGACATTTTGTATAAGAAATTTAATAAAAATCTTTTACAAATTATGTATTTCGGTTGCAAAATGCTGCTGTTTGAGAATTAAAGTTTGCATTTTGATTTACTTAATTCTCTAATGCCTTCACAGAGAAAGTAGACTCATTGTAATTATCGAATTTATTGTAATTATAAAATATTTTGTTTGCAGCAACCGATTTCTTTAGTTGTCCCTACAAAATGTTTTCCTGACACAATTTAAATATTTAGTTTCAACCGTAATTCTTTTGCATTAACCGAATTTCGATTGCGACAAAGAAATATATCAGTTGATCTAACCAAGCCATTTGGTTGGCTAGAAATTCGGTTGTTACAATGAATATGTTTTTTCGGTGTAAAACCGTCAAAAAGCTGTTTTTTAAAAAAATTTTTTTGGCTAAATAATATTTTTTCTATTAAAGAAATTATATTTTATCAATCCACAGAAAAAACTGGTTCGTTGTGACTACCGAATTTCTTGCCAACCGAATATTTTGGTTGCAGCAAGCTAATTATTAAGTTGTGGCAACCAAATGTATTCCTACACTCACAATATTATTTTGTTAAAAACAACTTAAAATATATATAAAATTAATCGAAAATACAATTAAAAAGAGGACTACTGATTTTCCATTATGTTCAACCAATTTTGTTGTTTTTTTTTAATCATTGTTTAATAATCGACAAAAGTAAAAACAATAGAAAGTCGTTTAAAATAACCATAAAATTTTACTGACAAAAAGTTAGAAAAAACTACTTTTGTGGTTTGTTTTTTAAATTGAAAGTTTTTTTATTTGTATGTTATTACAAAACAGAACACAACACATGCAGATGTATATATTTTTATTGGCTTTATGTGTTTGTTTATTTTAATAATTTCTTGTAATTTTTATTGAAATAATTTTGTATATATACAAACTATTTTGGTAAAAAAAAAAACAAAAAGGAATTATATGAATTTCTATTTTTTGAAGCAGAAAACATAAAATTTTACATTTAACTGAAAATATCAACTCCTACTGAATGTCTGTAAATTTCAATTGATTCTTCATTTTTTATTTATTTTTCTAATCTTTAGATGAATAATTTTTATTAATTTTTCTAATCTTTAGATGAATAACAAAAATACCAATTCTCAACTATGTACCGTTTATGGGTTAAATGTCAAAATTCCTTTTTATCTTTTTCAACATAGCACCCATTAGCCCACTTTAGCGAATACTTTATATTTAGCTAGAATTTATGCTAACATAAGTAGATAAAAGCCTTAAAGAGAACGCATCTTTTAAAGCACTCCACCTTTAGGAGCAGGCTGCCACAAATTAAAAAATATCCCCAAAAAATCCCCACTTAGAAAACAAAAAGGTTTTTAGTTAAGTAGGTAGAGTGATAAAATACATGATTCATTTGCACAAATTGTGTTAACACGCAAGATTACTATGCTAAGTTGACTTAGCATGTTTTTGATTTTTTTAGAGTTTCACAATACTGTTATAATTTGGTAATGATCAGCCAATTTACTCATTATTTATAAGCAAAAATGTACTTAGCATACAGAGAAAGATTTAAAAGACTTTCGTTTCTAAATGTAGTAAATACTGATGAAGTAAGTAAGCAAAGGGTAGTAAATAGTAAGACTTAGCAGAGTTTGGTTTGGTGGCGTTTAATTCTTTTATATTATATAACTTAGCTTTCAAAATTTCTGGTAAATTACACAAGATATAAAAAATGTAGCAATGGATTAATTTGTAATTAAAATATCTTTGAAGTTATTTGTAGACTCACAATATTATTTCGTCAAAAATAATATAAAAACATTTTAAATTATTTTGTTGTTTGTTTTCATGCCTTGTTTAATAATTGATAAAAGTAAAAAAAAAAAAAAACAATCGAAATTAGTTTAAAATTATCTTCAATATTTAACTAAAAAAATGTTAGAAAAAAACTATTTATATAGTTTATTTTTTAACGTTTTTTCTTATTTTTATGTGTAATTGCAAAACACAACACAATTGAAAATTTGTCTCTCCAAGATCAACAGAAAATCCTCAAATTTGTAGACAAAATCCCAAGTCTGGCAACCTGTTCGGTAATAACATGCAAAAAGTAGAAAAAAGAGAATGGAAATTTCCATTTTCCCTTCTTTTGCAAAGCAGCCAATTTCATACAACAAAAACCTGAAACCACAAAAAGTATTTGAAACAAAAACTTCCAGCACACAGTGGGGTAGAATTAAAATCTTTGAAAATAATTTTTCATACAGTTCTAGCTAAAGTGATTTTTAGCCTTAGTAGGGTCGTTCGAGCTTGTGTATATTTTTTAAGTTTTGCATTTTTCAATTTCTGCAGCTATTTAAAAAAACAATTCCATAATCTGATAGTAAAGGCCTAAAATATTGGGGTATTTGATGAAAATCGAAAACAAATTTTACTCCAAATAATAATTATAAAAATAAGAAGAAAAAATAAATAAAATTAAGACCAAAATGACTTACAATCTAATAACCTTTATTTCAAAAGTAGGTTAAAAGGAAATTGGTTTCCTGCAATCCTGGCAAAAAAAAGGGACATAAATAAGTTACACCAAAAAGCTGCATCCGAACCATTTCTAAGTTTTTAGGAAAATTAGTTTTTAGAATTATAAATTTTTTCGAAAGATAGTTCCTGATGATCTCAAGGAAAAAATCCTGAGATTTGAAAACTTTCTGCTACTTAACCCATTAAAATTTGAGAAATTTTGTACAAAAAAACCGCCAAGATTTTGAGAAATATTTTCTACAGCAAAACCCTCAGATTTTAAGGACTACTTCAACTATTTTAACAAAATTAATGTTCTTAGGATCTGAGTGTTTTTTTTTATAGGAAAAAGACTTTAGAATCTGGGAGTATTTAGAAAAAAAAAGACTAGAAAGTTGAGGGTTTGTAGAAAAAGAATCTCAGATTTTTCTATAGGAAAAATCCTCAGAATTTGAAGGATTTTTATTGGAAAACAGAATCTGAGTTTTTTTTTGTATAGAAAGTAATCCTACCACGATTTGAGGTTTTCCTATAGGAAAAATTACAGGGGGATTTTCTATAGGGAAAATCCTCAGAATCTAAAGGGGATTTATCTAAAGTAAGTTCAGGATATAAGGAGTTTTTTTTAATAAAAGGTGCTCAGAATCTCTTTTTTTTTTCTGTAGAAAAAGTAATCAAAATAAGAGGGTTTTCCTATAAAAAAAATATCCTCAGAATTTATGTGAAAATGTCCTCGACATTAGAGGGGTTTATATAGAAAAACTTCATAACTTAATACTTTTCAAGAAAATGACAATTAAGTAAGTACAACTTTGTACATTTTTGTATTTTTTCCGATTTTCAAGACCTCATATTTCGGGATCCAGGTGTATCAGTGCCCTCAAACTTTGTATTTGTTTTAGTGTTATTATTATTATTTCTACAAAAAATTCTAAACCTCGGAGGAGGTGGATTTGAAAGACTCAAATAAAAAAAAAAAATTATTTTTAAAAAATTTTAATATGAAAAATAGTGAACAAAAACTTGTTAGAAATCAAATTTAAATTATTACAAACATTTTTAACGACTTAAGAATTTGTGATACTTTCTTCTGTGTACACAGAAAATGTCACAAAATTTTTAAGATATTAAAAATATTTATTAAAATTCACATTCGATTTCTAAAAATTTTTTGTTTGAAATGTTTGTAAATTGTTATTTTTTACATAAAAATTCTTTGGAAATATAAATTGATGTTGGAAAAAAATAACAAAAATTTTTTTTTTTACTTACAATTTCCATTGTTGGTGACTTTTTAAATAATATTTTTATTTTGTACACAGAAAAAAATTACAAAATTCTGTTTGTAATATTAAACAGCTTTAATAAAATTGTTTTGACAATACAAATCGAAAATTTTTTAAAAAGGCACCATCAATCGAATTTGTATATACAAAAAACTTTTTGTTATATTTTTGTAACATCAATTTTTATTTTCAAAGAATTTTCATTTGAAAAATAACAATTTACAAACATTTCAAACAAAAAATTGTTAGAAATTTAATTACTCAAAAATTTGTGTAATTTATTTCTGTGTATTATAAAATTTAAAGCAACATCACAAAGCTGAAGCATTTTTTTAAATTTATTATTTTTTTTTTTTTTTCTTCATTATCTTTTGCAGGGTCTATGTGTGGCCACCTTATTTTGTTTCTGCAATGGCGAAGTTATTGCACAAGTAAAACGTAAATGGCGTACTACGTTTCTAAGTAATCGTCCTCGTGCAAATTCCAACACAGCCACTCAGGTCTCGGTAAGATTTTGTATATATTCTGTGTGTGCGTGCGTGTAAGTGTTTTTAAATGTAGTTGCCACTTTTTTCTTTCTTTGTTTTTTTTTTGCTTTTTATGCTTTTCTTTATTCTTTAACTTTATTTTGTGGTGTTTAACTTATGAACTGAAATTACATTTTCATTTAACAAATAAGGTCGCAGTTATCTGTTGTTTATTCATTTCATGTATTCTTAAATTAATTATACCACCAACAATGAAAAATTATGTTGGAAAAAGTTGTAATATCATAAAAAAAACTCCATATTATCTCTTATTACATGTAGTAATATAAAAAGTTTTTAATTTGTTTAACTGTTAAATGGGACATTAAAAGCTTTAAATTTTTTTTTTGAATTCTGTTAAACTTGTATGACACTAACTTGGTGTTTTTATTAAATTGATATTGTAGAAATATTTATACATAAGGGCAAATAATATCATATTTGGAAAAATATATTAGACATTGTTTTTTATATAAATGTTAATGCCAAAGCATTGACATTTGTAAGCTTTAATCCCAATAAACTAATGCTAGAATCGCCCATTGCTTCTTAGTTATATTGTCAGTTTTACACTTAAAATAGTTTCTAAGTTAAAATAACAGAAAATAAATGATATTTCATTTAAAACCCGGTCTACTTACTTTTCATTTAAATGAAATGATTTTTGTTATTTACTTTTATATGTTGTTTAAACAACTGACTCATCAGTAAAAAACAAATGATTAATCAGTTAAAAATAAATATTAAAATTTTACCTACCAATTCCGTAAAAAAGTAACTGGTTTATTCATTTATTTGTATTATTTTTTGTTTTTTTATCTACAAAATGTATACACAGTATATACACACATTTTGTGTGAATGACGAAGTGTGTGTATGTGTGTGTGTGTTTATGAAGTTCTTATAATTTTAATTAAAATAAACAATTTAAATAAAAAAAAAAATTATAATTTATTAATTTTTTTTTTTGTTTTTGTTTTGAAACATTCAGCAAACTAAATTTATATATGTAATAACTGAAATGAAAACAAGTAAAGTATAAATTTCCGTTTTGTGAGTAAATTTTTATTCAATTTCAAACGAATGATAAAACTGAAATAATCGGCAAATGACAGTAAATCATTTTAAACAAATGTATAAAAAAGTTAAAATAAATATTTCTTTGAAAAATAAATGTATGTTCCTTTATTTTTAACTTAACCGAAAACATAGACATTTTGCCATTGAGAATACACACGTCTGCACCCGTGCATTATGTTGAAGAAAAATAACTATTTTCTTTGCCATATGGCGTCGTCTTTTTAAATCCCCGTTAAATCGGTCCAATAAGTTGGCATAATATTCGCTGATTATTGTTTTTCCCTTTTGAATGTAATCGATGTGGATTATCGCGTGTGCATCCCAAAAAACTGTTGCCATCACCTTATTGGCCGACAAACTTACCTTGGCCTTCTTCGGAGCCGGTTCACCCAGAAGAACTCATTGTTTAGACTGTTTCTTGGTTTTCGGGGTATTGTAATGGATCCATGTTTTATCCACAGTTAAAAAACGCCGCTAAAACTCATTCAAATTGCAGTTAAATAATTCCAAACAATCCTTTTAAGTTATCACACGATTACGTTTTTGGTCAATTGAGAACCAAAGCGGCACCCATCTTGCAGACAGCTTTCTTAAATCCAACTGATCATTTAAAATCGAAACCACACTGCCATATGAAATGCCTATGGCATCAACAATCTCTCGCACTTTTACTCTTCGATCGACCAATACCATATCGTAGATTTTTTCGACTTTTTCGGGTGTATTGACCTCAATTGGCCACCCAGAACGTTCAGGTTCATTTGTACTTGTGCGACCACAACAAAAGTCAGTAAATCACTTTTACCATTGAAATCCATGGTGCAGAGTTCCCATAGTCTTTATCAAGCTTTTCCTTGGTTTGATTGACGGTTTTTTTTCCCAAAAAATAATGTTTAACGAGCAATCAAAATTCACTTTTTTCCATTTTTAAAAAAATCCACGAGGTTGTATGATTTGAACAGCTGTTAAACGCAAAGTAAATGACGGAACTTGCTCAAAATTTGACAGTAGTCTTTTAAAAGGTGGTACCTTATGGCAGCAGTGTTGCGTTTCATATTGATACGCCCTTTTTTTGGGTTGTGGTTAAGAGTGTTAAAAAATAACAGTTACGGTATTTCAATCGGCTTTCCCTTAAGAGGTGACATCCGAAACATATAATCATTTTAGTTACGGTTAAGGTTACCGTTACCGTTATTTTACAGTTTTGTGTTTATTTATCGGTTACAGTCTTTCAACCCGTGTACAATTTTGCACCGGTGTAGAATTTCAGTAAACTTAATCTTTATAATAAAATGAGTTTTAATTGATCTTTCTTAAAGACATTTAAATGTTTATGTGAGTACCTTGAATACATACCGCAATTAAAGCAATTTATGCATAAACAAAAATGCAGAATATTTTATTTGTTTATAATTCAAATTCTTACAAATAACTCAACAGCTATTTAAGCATGTTTACCAATTAAAACTATTGCATTCAATTTTACAAAGTGCTATGAATTATATTTTATTTTTAATGTGGTTTTATCTTAATTTATTTTAAATATTCCTTAAAGAAATATACAACAATATTTAATTAAAATTTAAATACAAATAAATACAAAACTAACAAAAAGAAAAGTATTTGATTTTAAATCTCTTAATGGATCTTTATGTACGAGTTCTTCAAGTAAACATCTGTTTACAAAAGAAAGAAAAGTGTTGAGGTTAGTGTTAAAGTTCAATTTAAAACTTAAGTTTTTAAAGAAAAATAAGGAAAACTAAAAAAAAAAACGTATAAAATCATTTTGTAATTATAAAGCTTTTGCTATGTTAACAGCAATGCTGCACATAAGGGCAAGAGGTTAGAATCTTTAGCATTAATACAAATTTTAAAGTCCAAATTTAAATACTAATTTTTTAAAGCCACAAATTTTTTAATGATTTTAATGTTTCGCTTTAACTTTGAAGTGCATAAAGAAATATTTTTACACGTTTACAATTGATAAATTTTATTGTTTACATCCCAATGTGAAAATTGTTTTTCAACTAATAAAAGATGAAGAAATTGTTGTGGTTATAAAAACTAGAAGATATTTTTACATTATCGAAACACTTGATT
Source organism: Eustalomyia histrio (assembly GCA_949748255.1). Classification (NCBI taxonomy): domain Eukaryota; kingdom Metazoa; phylum Arthropoda; class Insecta; order Diptera; family Anthomyiidae; genus Eustalomyia; species Eustalomyia histrio. Next base: position 60,926,588 of record OX456527.1, on the reverse strand, counting down.
TCAAAGCATCTTTATCAGATTCTTCTTGTTGTTAACTTTCATTTTAAGCAACTAAGTTCTTAAATAAATTAAAGTTAAATTAAAAAGTTATAAGAAAAGTTTGATGGAGCCAAAAGGGTAAATTGTTGAACTACTTATTTTAATAGCTTGAAATCAAATATATTGTATAAAACGTAATAGTTTCATATTTGTTACACCAGTTTTCAAAAAAAAAAAAAAATTTTTGTTTGTGCATTTTGTTTTGCTTATGTTTTTGTCCAGTTAAACTCCGAAAAACACATTTTTCTTTATGGATAAGTTGTGGTCGGAGGCAGTTTGACTCTCGGCCTAGTAACAAAATCATTATGTTTACGAACTTTAGGATTTAAATACCGTCGTCGGCATATGGTGAGGGTATATAAATATTAGTTTGTCAGTTATTAATACAACATTGGTGTCTTTGGTGACCCCCATTGAAATTTTCCGGCAAACATTTTCGTAGAATATTTTAATCCTTAAATGTCTTTTTTTAAAGGATATTTTTTGATTTTCTCGAAAAAAGGGTCAAATTGACCCATAAAGAGACCAGTTAGAGGGTTAAGATCTTCCACAAAAATAATCCTCATACAATTCCGCAATACAACTCTGACCGTAAGAATTCTCTCAGACATTAACTTACAGCATTTTTTTCATATAGTATAATGCTCCCTTCGACCGAAAAATGAAAACTTTGACCCACTGTAAAAAAATACTCAGACGTGCTGGACCATAAGTTTGTTCTACAAAAATGATCTACTCAACATACCCTTTCGCTATTCTGTTCCAAAAATGCTGTTGGACAGTGTAATTTTTGCTGTTTTGTGGAATTCATTATTCATGTTTTAAGTGCAGGTGTTAGAAAACAAAAGTGCAATTGTAACTGTTCAAAATAATAGACGTTTTTGGAATAACTTTGTTATATTTAGGAATATATTTGGATTTTTTTTTATTGTTTGTTCTGAACAACTAATGTAAAAGTAAGTAAACTAATATTTATTTAAAAAAAACAACTACATTTACTCACAATTTTTGTCAAAGATGGGCCAAAATAAACATTGCACTATTGAGAGACGCCGAGTTGCTAAAAATCTTAGAAATGAAGGGAAAACTTTGGATTTCATTGCTAGAGCACTTGGAAGATCCGAACATTGCATCAGAAATGCTCTTAAGTGAAAAAAGAAACAAACAAACACGGGGTAGACCACGAAAAACATTCCGTATAGCTTTGTTGTCCAAAACTAAACTCATTTATGTCATCAAAATAAATTTCCGCAGAAATTAATAATGAAATGAGTGCTTCGTCAGTTCGTCGAAGATTGTTACATAGAACACAATTTGCCAGGAAGAGTCGCCCGAAAGGTTCCATTATTAAGTACTAAGAACAAAAAAGGTCGCATTCAATTTGCTAAAAAAAATTACTAAAATAGCTCCATTGATGATTTCAAGAAAATATTATGGAGCGATGGGACTAAAATAAATTTATTTGGCTCTGACAGTCGATGTAACGTTAGAAGATCAAACGGTAAAGAGTTAGATGATCGGTACACAAAAAAAACCGTTAAACATGGTGGAGGTAATATCGTGGTTTGGACACATTTTCATGCTATGGTGTTGGACCTTTACACTAGAGCACTGAAATCATGAATAAGGAAGTCTACTGCGATATTTTAAATGATGTGATGCTCCCATATGAAAAAAACTATATGCCACCACAATGGCACTTTCAACAGGACAATGATCCTAAACACTCGTCAAAATTAGTTACATATTGGTTGAGTGAACACGAAGTGTCCTCTTTGGAATGGCCTTCTCAATCCCCTGATCTCGAACTTGTGGATGGAGTTGAAGAGAAGTTTAGAGAGACAAGTTATTACTAACAAAGATCAACTTTGGGAAGCTGTAAAGTGCAGTTGAGAAAGTATTCCCATTGAAAAATGTCAAAAGTTAATAGAATCAATGCCCAAACGAATTCGAGCTGTGTTAGATTAAAATGTTGGACATTCTGGTTCTTAAAATATCACTAAACATAATCAGACTTAAAAATAAAAGAAGATTTGATGTAATTCTTTTTTTTTTCTTTAAAAAAAATAAGGTTTAATATGATATTACAAATAAGTCTATTATTTTGAGCCGTAAAATAGTGAATTTAATTTGTTTTTATGTAAATAAAAAGATCACGAAGTAAAATATTTTAATTTCAAACTAGTATTTTTTATTTTTACTATTGTTGGTCTAAGATCGCATAAAGTATATAAAAGGTATCCCAGTAAGAATGAACTTTTTTAATTTTTAAATAAAAACACGCATTTATTAAGATAGTTGTGTTTTTTTTTATTGGATTGTAAAGAAGACATGACCCCATTAAGTATGGAATAAAATATCCGTCAAATGGCCCCCTGTTCCTGCATATCGTATGTCGTCCACAGTCACTGCAATTTCGGCCTTATCTTCAAAAAAAATCCCAATCACAACGACTGACCAAAAACCGCGCCCGTCAGTTGCTCGTTGTAAGTGCATTTGTTTCTCATGGATTTCATGAGGAGTTACTGAGCCCTAAATACGACAATTTTGTTTTCTTGAAGCCATTTAGATGGAAATGCGCTTCATCGAAAAATATTAAATTTTTTTTTTAAAACTGGCATTGATTTCACTTTCCTCCATTACGAATTGAACGATTTTCCGTCGCCTTCCATGGTCTGCTGATTTGCGCTCAAATTTAAGTCATCTAAATAAACATATGTGACAGCTGCCAAATTTTATATAAAAAAAAATGCCACTAAATTTAAAAAGTGCACTGTTACTGAGACACCCTATATATTCTTGTTCCTCATGCGATTTTAAGTCGATTTAGCGATGTCCATCTGTCTGTTGAAATGGCGATCACGGCGCGAAGACGCAAGTGAGAGTGCTTATTTTTATATACATCAATGAGCAGTTTGTTATTAAAAATTAACAAAATCGGTCCAGCAGTGAACAAGTTATGAGTGAAATTGTGAAGGTACCTTCAAATGTTCCATACAAATTGAAGTACTTTACTACACTTTGATAGTAGCGAATGGCAAGTAAAATATTTTCTCTTGTTTTTCCACCAGTCGCTAGAATTGAATAGATGGTACTTTCATAATTTGTAACATTTTTAACATATATCTGCATCTGTAATTATGATCTGTGTTAAAAATTTACGTTCTATAAAAATCAGGATAATGACTAGAACTTGTGCAATGTAATGAAAACGCTGTTTTTTGTGTAGAGGTAGTGTTCCTGTATTTTGGATCAAATTTATATTCTGCAATTCTTGTTTTTAATTTATTCTTTGTTGTACCTACACTCTAAAAAATGCTTGTAAATTTACTACTATATGTAAAATGCGCACACTTTCATATACAAAAATACACAAATGCAGTATTTTTAGACACTACCCAGCAAAATAAAATGGATGTTATTCTTTACGAATCTCTTTTTCAGAACATCCAAAGAAGTTAGTAGTGCAAATTTTTCGATTTGTAAGAAGTCATATTAAACAACTTCCAAAATGTTGAAATTAACCCCTACTTATGAAGTCACAAGAATAAAAAAATAATCATTTAGTTGGTCCATAAATTGTTAATTTCTGCAGTCATTTAATGCCTTATTTTTTTTTTCAAATTTTATCTGCAATCTATTTTACAATAATAAGCAAATTTGAATAATATATTTATTACTAAAATGTCTTGTTGATTCCCATCGGAAACAACAATATAAGATATTTATCAGTCTTGATAAATAGTGTTGATTAATACGTTATTAATAAATAAATAATGCATATACACAAGAATGAAATGTTATTATATAATATGTAATAATGTATTTCTATATAATATTAATTAATTACATAATTAAAATACTATTTATATAAAGGGGAGATCTAAAATATGGTTTCTTTTAAGTCTTCTGACTTCATCAGTCTCATCTAATAGTGTGATTGCCAATATGTTCGGGTGATTGCTGAGTCTATGTAAATAGTTACAGCTAAATTTTCTTATTTCAGATTTAATGAAGGGTATTTTTGTAATGGTTCTTAAGGCCTTGGACTGGAATCTTTGTAAAATTTCTACATTTGAATTACTGGCGGTCCCCCATAACTCTATGCCATAGGTCCAGATTGGTTTTAATATTTTTTTTAATAGCAGAACTTTATTTTCGAGAGAGAGTTGAGATTTGAGTCCTAGTAGCCAGTACATTCGTTTCAATTGAATGTCAAGTTGTTTTCTCTTGGCTTTTATATGCACTTTCCAAGTAAGTCGTCGGTCCAGATGAAGACCCAGGTATTTTATATCATCTTTGCTGGGAATCGCAGTGTCATATAAGAACACATGTGGGCATTTTTCTCTCCGTAAGGTAAAGGTAATGTGGTTTGATTTTTGCGTATTGACAATAATATTCCATTTAGTAAGCCAGTGTTAAAGACTGTCGAGTTGCAATTGCAATATCCTGGAGGCTTCAGATGGCGATTCATGAGAAGATATAAAAGCCGTATCATCTGCGTAAGTTGCGACAGTAACGTCATCTCTAGTAGGCATATCGTATGTGAATATTGTATACAATACTGGACCGAGTACGCTACCCTGAGGTATACCAGCTTTTATTTGGTGAATGTTGGAAATATGGTCATTGGTTCTGACATAGAAACATCTATTACTTAAATACGACAAGAAAAACGTGTAAAATTGAGGTGGAAAGATAGTTTTTAGTTTATATAGCAAACCACTGTGCCAAACTTTATCAAATGCCTGTTGTATATCCAAAAACACGGCAGAACAATATTTCTTATTTTCGAACGAATCAATAATTGTTTTGCATATTCGGTGACACTGTTCTGGCGTTCCATGTTTTTGACGAAAGCCGAATTGATAGTCAGGAATGATACTATTTTTATCGAGAAAAGGTAATAAACGCTTAAGCAGAAGTCTTTCAAATATTTTCGAGAAAATAGGCAATAAACTAATTGGTCTATAGAAAGACACGACATTAATTGGTTTAGATGGCTTTAAGATCATAATTATCTCAGCGCACTTCCATTGCGTGGGAAAGTGTTGAAAACGCAAAATTGAATTATAAATAAGGGTTAGAAAGATAATTCCCTTTAATGGTAATGATTTGATGACTATCGCATCTAATTTATCATATCCAGATGATTTTTTATTATTTAACTTATTTATTTCCGTTTTTTGTTTCATTTGGCGAAAAACTTTTCATTGGCAAATCCATTTGACAGGCAACATCTAAGAAATTCAAAATATCAGAGTCAATTTCATTGATGCATTGGGGTTTAAAAGTTTCTTCCAAGTGTTTGGCAAAAGCGGTGGATTTTTGAGCATCAGTTCTACACCATAAGCCGTCAGCATTTTTTATAGGAACGTTTGTTTTAGCAGGCCGTTTAAGGTATTTCGTGGCGTTGTATAACTCGTGTTCCTTTGATTTATTTTGAGGCTTTAATTTCATAAGGTACCTGCTAGTATTTTCGTTTCTTTCCTTCGCCAAGAACTCTGAGCAAAGTTTGATAGCAAGGTTCCAGTTGGATTTGTCTCTAGGATTCCTTGTACGATGCCATACTCTCCTTAGCCTTATTGAAAACATATTTTGCATACCAGTGATATCCACTTTGTCCTGGTCGGAATAATAATTGGCATGCTCAAAATCACATTTTTAACTTTATAACAAAATCACTCCCTATATTAATTTTGTAGTCCCTATATTTAACAACTTCCGTAAACTAATTAAAAAGTCCATCTGACCGTCGATTTTTCATAGCACCGAAACAAACTACTTCCTCCCAATGACACGCAAATGTTAAAATCATTAATGATTCACCGAAATTTTCACAACTTCGGGTTCAGTAAACACATTATGCCTAAAATTAGTATAATTTTGTTAAATAAAAATTGTTCGCACAAAGATTGTAAATATACTAACATCTTCAAATTGAAAAAAAAAAATCAATAAAATTTTCAAAACTTAAAATAATAGATTTATTAGTTTGGAATTACCAAACAATAAATTTATTGTTTTTTATTACAAAACAAAAATTTTTTGCTTTTTAATTTTCAACATCATGGTAGGAAATGTCCGCATTTTTTAGGAGTTTTCCGCATTTTATGTATACTTTTACAGGAAAATCGTATTTCGTTACGCACAAATTCGGTGAATTTATTCTTTAATTTTAAAATTTCAATGAATTTTTACGCTATTTTGTGTTCATCAACTTATGCATAATGTGTGTATTTTTTTTTTATTTACGCACACAGAGTAAATTTACCCAACTTATAGTAGGGGTACAGTTTCTTAATATAAGTTGGGTGAACTTCAACAGAAACTTTACTAGAATTCTCACTATCATTTCTACTACAAGGTAGTTTAAAAACTAAATTGGACATTTCGGATTTATCTATTTTATCTTTCGTTTTACTAAATAATCTACCTAATGTGTAGTATGTTTTATGTGACACTTTATATTTCTTATTATCATAAATTTTTGATTTTTCTAATCTTTCAGATATAAGAGGAACATAAGTTAGAGATTTATAAATTTTAGGCAGAGTAACCGTTCTCATAATTAAATTATTTCGGTTTTTATATTGTCTTATCAATCTACAGATTAATTGTATTGGGTAATTATTATTTACCAAAATATTTTGAATTTTTTCTATATAAATTTTATGAAATTCTGTATCGCTAATCTTAAAAATATTACAAATTATGAAAGTACACAACGAATTAATTATAAAACAGTCATAGCAAATATTGCACAAAATTTTTAGTTAATAAAAACTACGATAAATATTATTATGTTAAATAACATGTATTTCAAATATTTTTGTTCATGTAATATTTTAATTTTTCAAATATTATTGTTATTTTTGTTTTCTGTGATATTTTTATTTTTTAATATTGACAAAAAGTAATTTTTGATTTACCGCTTTAAAAAAAATTGTAATATAAAAGTTTTGAGTTTATAATTTTCATTTATTAATTATAAAAAACAATTTCCACTGAAGAAGTCACCCAATGTGGTGACGAAATTTTGGGATAAATAAATATTTATAATTAATTTTTATAAATGAAAGATCTTTAGCTCAATTTAAAATAATACGCATTATTATTTTTCGTTAGCAATCCAATAAAATCAAAATTCTTTGAAAATAGAAAACGGCATAAGAGTCATTTAAATCTCTTACATTAATGTGGAATACACGCCGGAGTCGTATGAGTGATATTTATTATAAATCAAAATATAACGTATACGTATTGATGTACTTTAATTACAATTAAACATATCCCAGTCATTATTTTTTCAACTTCTAATAATGGTAATTCTTTACCTTCTAGATTATTTTAAAAATAAAATTAATATATAGTAAATGATTAAAAAAAAACAATAAATAAAGTCATTGCAGTAAGTGCTAATCGGCTACACTCAGAAAAAAAAGTTAGTAGAAAAATTTGTAAACGGTTTTCAATCCCACTCTACTATTTTTATACTTATTTTAAGTAAAAAATTATTATTTAGCAAATCTTTTTGCTATTAACATTTTACAAATTACAGAATTTTTACAGAATATTTACAAATTTTTGTTGCTAATTTCAGAAATCATTTTACAAATTTTTGCAAACCGATTTGCTAAAATTAGCAAAATATATTACTAATTTTAAAAAAGGGGTAATTGAAGAAAATGTTATTTCTAATTAAAACTTACACCTACAAACTTAAATAGCCTTAAATGTTACATAGATTAAAAAAGGGATCGGAAGCGAAAATACCGACTGATGTCTAAAAAGAGGACATCCACTTAAAATAGCAGTAAAAAGTTTTTTTAGTTCTAAAAATCCGCCCTAAAAACAATTAAAATTTAACCTTAAAAGTAAAAAAAAATTGACCAAAATATTTTTCAAAGCAGAAATTACCAAATTAAAACAAAATGATTAATTCGTTTTTTAAAAAATATATCCAAATTTTTTATGCTCGATTAGAAAAATAAATTAAAGCTTTTTACTAATATTAATAATATTTAGTAGTTTTTATTGCTGATTTTAGCAAACAGATTTTAAATTCTACTTTACAAAAAGTCTACTAAAATTTAATTTTTCCTTAATTTTTCTACTAATTTCATTGTACTACACGTCAGCAGACATGTGTTGCTAAGATTAGCAAAAAATACCGCTGGGCTCAAATTAGCTGAATTTCCCGTAATAACAGCAAAATTTTCAGTTGCCATTACAGACTTTTTTTGGTGAGTGTAGCTGGCAAAGTCCGCTACGTGGTTAGCGTAAAAAAATGTTTCCCGGGAATAACCAGATGAAATGGGTTATTAAGATTCTACAATATAAAAGTCCATGCAGATTAATTGCTGTCTTGTCCGCCATCAAATTTTGCTTTTGGTTTTCATTTTAATTCAGAAATAAAAAATAACATACATTTCATTCAGTATAAACGGGGAAAAATTAAAGCTTTAATCTTTTTGTAGAAAAAATTAACCTTTGAAGAAAAAACTACAAAATTTCTTAGCAATAAAATGGTCAAGTGTTCTCCACTACAGTGCAATTGACGTTTCTCTGCAATCGATTTGGCAATTCCTTGCAAGTGAAATTGTTGAAGAATTCCATAAAGTTTGTAATTGCAAAAATTTTTCATACAAAAATCTGTTAAAAAAATAAATATTTACTTATATGTATGTTTTAATTTCAAATATTTATCGCCTTTGCTTTCATTATGCTTTTAGTTTCTTTGGTTTATTATTTTTAATTTCCAGTTGGCTTAAAAAACTACAAAAATCCTCTAAAAACAATTTTCCTTGGCAAAGCATTTTTGTATTATAAAAAGTATATAAAAAAATCTCAGTTCTTTTGATTATAGTTCGTACGCTGTGGACCCGCAATGCCTGGAGAGGAAAAAGTATGACTAAAAGAATTGTCGTCATTGGTTACCAGGAGAGCATCAAGTGCAGTTACTTCAACAACATCAATACGTCATCATCAGCAACAACGACAACGTTCTTACAGTACTACACCGCAGCAACAGCAGCAGCAGCATCATCATCAGTTTCAGCAATCATCACATCATAGACCTGGTGGTCTCTTAAATGGTATAAGAAAGGTTCAGTTGTTCAGACGTAAAACATTAGAATCAAATTCTCATATAACACAACCATTAATGGAAGAAACGCATAGAACGTCAATTACAATGCAACCAACCAGTAAAAATGCAATTGATTGTGGTTTAATGGAACTGGAAACAGATGTTAGTGTTACCATTGATGCTGGTGTTGATGATGAAAATGAATTGCAACAACAATTTATTGATAATACGACAGTAATAACAAAAGCTCCTACCACAATATGGCCAGTGACGACAACAATAACAAATACTACACTTACTAATACAACGACTGCTTTACTTACAATAACAACGGCAACATCAACAATATTCACAACAACACCAACATCAACAACAACTACATCAACAACATTACCATTACAACATGAAAATAGTATTAGTAGCAAAACTAGTAATTTATTAAGTTACAAAACCTCAATAGCAACATCTCCATCTACATTTCTATTACCTGCATCCACAACAAGGGCATGTTTAACAACAACGTGTGCAACTAGCGGTGGCACTGGTGTGATTTTAGTTACTACCACTACCAGCACACCTGCCACTACCGGCAGCAATAACAATTTAAGTTTACATGACCACAAACTGGACGAAGAGGCTCTTTAAATGTTGAACATCATATAAACAATTTTAAATTGCACAAATAAAACTTTGTTGGCAAATTGTTTGTATTTAAATGAAAAAAAAAAAAAAGTTATTTACTTAAGTGGTTAGCATGTAAATAAATATATGTATTGTATATAATATTCCAAATCGTAAGTACAAGCTCTTGTTAACTTAAATAAATTCTTTTTACATTTATTTTACTTTATTTAAGTAATTACCCAACAGAGTAAACTTGGCAACAACTTTTATCTGATTTATTTTCTTTTACCCTGCTCATTTTTTTTTCAACTTTGCAAGGCGGTGCTGTGGTAAAACTTTTAAGACTCTAAAGTGAACATTTTTTAATTTTTAAGCTATTAATTTGGCTTTAAGAACAAAAAATTCAAAGTGCACTCAGCAAAAAGGTTAGTAGAAATATTTGTAAGCGGTTTTCTATTTTTGTATTGATTTGCTAGTGTTTTTTTTTTTTTTTTTTGCTGCTTACATACATTTTACAAATTACAGAATTTTAATAGAATATTTACAATATTTGTTGCTAATTTCAGAAATCATTTTACAAACTTTTGAAAACCGAGTTGCTAAAATTAGCAAATTTAAGCCTTTGTTTTTTTTTAAATTTTGTCTAAAATAACTTTTGAAAATATATAAATTTATTTTTTTCGTAAGGCAATTTCAAGAGCAGTTAGCAACTTAAAAATCTAACAGGTATATCTAAAAAAAATTTTGTTTATTTGTTTGTTTTTAATAATTTATTTTACAATTCTTTAAGTTTATTATAGTTTACTAATATTTATGAAAAATTTTTGTTAATTAATTTTAATAAACTTTGTACGGAATTTTCCTAATGTTTAGTTGCGGTTATTAACTTTTCTGCTAATTCCATTTTACTAAAATTTGCTAATTTCACGCCAGAAGACACGTGTTACTAAGATTAGCAAAAAATACCGCTGGGTTCTCAATTAGCGAAATTTCCCGTAATAACACTAAAATTTTCAGTTGCTATCACATACTTTTTTTGTGAATGTATAGGGTGATCCATTTCGAGACACTTTTTTCAATAGCCTTTATTTGACAGATCACGTGTGTCATGTTATTTTTGTTTAGTATTGTTTGGCATTTAATAATGGAAAGACTTACGCCTGAATAACGTTTACAAATCGTTCAATTTTATTACGAAAATTTACGTTTTGTGAGGAATGTGTTTCGTGCACTTCGCTCAACTTATGGTCAAGAAAATATAGCGGCCGAAGCTGAGAGTGTACACGAAGACCGTGGAGAGTCGACTCGTTCGGCGCTATCGTGCCATGATAGCCGACTATTTGATGCCTGAAATTGAAGCTCGTGATTTGGGCGACATTTGGTTTCAACAAGACGGTGCCACTTCCCACACATCGCATCAATCAATGGATTTATTGAGAGAACACTTCGGTGAGCACATAATTTTACGTTTTGTGCCGGTCGATTGGCCAACAAGATCGTGTGATATCACACCGTAAGACATTTTCATGTGGGGATATGTAAAGTCTAAAGTTTATGCTTCGATTCAGGCCTTGGAAGAAAGCATCACGCGTGTCATTCGCCAGTTACCAGTCGAAATGCTCGAACGAGTCATCGAAAATTGGACTCAACGGATGGACCATCTGCGACGTAGCAACGGCCTATATTTGATAGACATAATCTTCAAAAAATAAATGCAAAGAACGTTCTTTCAAATAATAATAAACATTTCCCATTAAATTTGAATTTTCTGTGTTTTTTTTTTCTTTAAAAAAGTAGGGAACCTCGAAATGGATCACCCTATATTTAGAAAATCTACCATCCCTTGTATGATGCAGTTCCCATCAAAAATAAATGGAATGTGATTCCTAAGGACTTAAGTTTTTACACTCACCAAAAAAAGTCTGTAATGGCAACTGAAAACTTTGCTGTTATTACGGGAAATTTTGCTAATTTGAGCCCAGCGGTATTTTTTGCTAATCATAGCAACACATGTCTGCTGACGTGTAGTACAATGAAATAAGTAGCCGCTACTAAATTTTAGTATACTTTTTGGAAAGTGGAATTTAAAACATGTTTGCTAAAATCAGCAAAAAAAAAAATTACTTAATATTAGTACAACATTTTTTTTTATTTTATTTATTTTTTTTTAAATATTTTAAACAAAATTAAAAACAAAATCAAAGACTTAAAAATTTTTAAAATATAAACGAATTAATCATTTTATTTTTATTTTGTAATATCTGGTTTGAAAAATATTTTAGTTATTTTTTTTTTTTTGCTTTTAAGGTAAAATTTTAATTGTTTTTAGGGCTGATTCTTAAAACTAAAGCAACTTTTTAGGGCTATTTTAAGTGGATGTCCTATTTTCAGACATGAGTTTAACATTTTAAGTCAATTTAAGCTTTTAAAATTAGTACATTTTTTTGCTAATTTTAGCAAATCGGTTTTAAAAAATTTGTAAAATTATTTTTAAAATTAGCAACAAAAATTTGTAAATATTCTGTAAAAACTCTGTAATTTGTTAAATGTAAATAGCAAAAAGATTTGCTAAATAATAACTATTTTACAAAAAATCTGTACAAAAATAGTAAAGTGGGATTGAAAACCGTTTACAAATTTTTCTACTAACTTTTTTTTCTGAGTGTATTGATTCCAAAATATCGTTTAGTTCTGATTTTTCTCTTCCAAGGCAGTTCTTTTTCACAACTTTCAAAAATGTGATGTTTTAACACTTTTCAAATCTATGACGGGTAATTTATTTTTAAAACAACAAAAGTTAAACATTAATCATAGATATTTCTTTATAAATTTGACATTTACAACTTTCGTTTTACCAAATTTTAAATTCTTAAAATCGTAGTTATTATTGCTACTAAAAGCAAAAATAATTATTATAATAAAAATAGCAAGAATTTCGAATAAAGTAATTTTATAAATAAGGCTCGATTACTGAATGTCCCATTATAATTTAACCAAAGGTCAAACTCAAACTTTATATGGGAAACAACAACACATGTGTCATTCTAATTCCCAGGTGGAAGGGAGAGATAATGGGAGATTGTGACATTGAGACCATGGTCCGATTACTGATGCCCTGTTAAAATCTAAATTTGAAATTCAAAATTTTTTGGGAACATCAAAAGATCTAATTTTTCACTAAACCATAATATAGTTCATAATTCTTCCAGAAGCTGTGGGTTTTTGGTACCAATCTATTAATAATCTATCACCTCTTCTCTTTACCAATTATCAGCATTATCATTACACTGTAATAACTCTAATCATTATCCTGATTTTAATAATACGACAATTTTGAACATAGAGAATAATTACAGACGTACATATATGTTAGGAATGTTACAGATAATGAAAATACCATCTACACAACGGATTAACTATAAAACAGATGTAGCGAATATAGCCCAAAATTCTAGACATTTAGTAAATAAGAACTAAACTAATTATTATAATGTTAAATAATATAAATATTTCAAAATTGTTTTTTGTTCTATGTAATATTTTTATTTTAAATATTTATAAAAACATTTTTGATTTTTTATCTCTTTTAAATTTAAAATATTTTTGTTTTCTATGATATTTATATTTTTCATATTGTCAAAAACTATTTTTATGATTTCCCGCCTTTTTTTAAAAAAAAAATATATATAAGTTTTAATTCTTGAAAAAATTATATTTTTCCCTGAAGAAGTCACCAAATATGGAGACGAAATATTAGACTCAATTTAATAGAATAATATTATATTGAAGATCGAATGAAAGAAAATAAATACAAAACTAAAAATAGTAAAAACAAAAACAAATTTATCATTTTTTTTTTTTAATTTGCTTATTTTTGTATTGAAAAATATTTTTAAAGTCAAATTTTTTTATTTTAAGGTCAAATTTTAATTGTTATAAGGGCTGATTATTAGAACTTTTCAGTGCTATACGAAATCAAGTGTATGTCCTGTTTTTGGACATGAGTCAGTTGTGAAAAATATTTTCACTTCCAAACCCTTTTTTCAACTTATGTAGCATTTTAAGGCAATTTAAGTTTGTAAGCAAAAGTTTTAATTATTAGAAATAAAATACCCGTCGATTTCAATAAAATTTACTACTTTTTAAAAAAAAAATTGTAAAATTAGTATTTTTTTTTTTGCTAATTTTAGCAAATCGGTTTCCAAAAAAATTTTAAAATATTTTCTGAAATTAGCTACAAAAATTTGTAAATTTGCTGTAAAAACCCTGTATTTTGTAAAATGTAAATAGAAAAAAATTTCTAAATAACTTTTTTTTTACGAAAAATCAGTACAAAAATAGGAAATTTGAATTGAAACTCATTTACAATTTTTTTTCCTAACTTTTTTTTTAATGTAGTAACATACAAGTAGATAATTCCATGCGTTTTTCATCTACCATCAGATTTCACTGTCTACTTCTCGGGGTGGATCAAAACTAGTTTTTTATTTCTGTAAATAAAATACTTAAACGGAATTTTTTCCATCAGAGAATTTTTTTCATCAGATAGTTCGTCTTAGATTGGAAATAAAAGTTAAAATTGGTGTTTTCAGTTTTGTAATTACTTATTAAAAAACAGTTTTCGCGCTTCTAGCTCTCGTGAAATCTATTGCTTTGGCTCTTATTTCATACTGAATCCATGTTTCATCAACATTTATATATCCGTGAAGGTATGCAACAGGATCGTGACGAAAAATCTCTAAAATAAATGATTTTACCATGTAATCATCTTTGATTTCCTCAGGTATTTGTCCTTCCCAGTAGAAGTGTTTGATGGCAGAACGAAATTTATTTTTCACCCACTTTTCAAAATAGCAATCGTTGTGTCAAACAATTGATTGTTAAAACAAATAACGGAATAAGGTACATATATTTCAAAAGATTTATAAGTCGTCTTTTACAACTTGAGAGTTTTAAAAAAAAAAGAAAACATCCGAATTTGTTCCCAATCGAATAGTTCAATTGCAGCTGCCAAATTTTTCGGTTGTGACTACCGAACTCTTATTAAGGCAACCTAAATACTATTGTCACAGTCAAATTACTCATGTCTTAATTGATTTTCTGTTGTCACAACCGAAAACTTCGATTACTACAACCAAAGCATTCGATTTGCTACAAATTCGGTTGTCAGCACGAGTCTCTTTTTTCTGTGCTGTTTTCAATTCTTGCTCCTTATATGATTTTGTAAAGATTTATTAACTTGCCTTCGTACCGTATCTCTTATGACAAGAATATTCCTCATATATCTCAGAGTTTCTTACATTGTACATAAAAACGTATAGTTTTCAAAAATTCACAATAATTTTCATACATCGTGGTTTTTCTATTGTAGAACGCGTTGTTTTCGCTCGTGTAAATTCGAATCACAATTTTGTAAAAGTCAAAGCTTAAACAAAAACTTTTTTAAAGTACTACGCGGAGATAATTCTTGTCGGAGTTTAAACTTTGTCGTTATACACAGTCAAGAAAAGAAGTCTACATACACCCTTTGATTTATGAGTTTTACAGAGTTTACGAAGAAAACAAAAAAAATTTTATACAAATATTTAAGGCATTTATTAATAAGTTTATTTATAAAATAAAAAAGTAATTAATAAAATCCGATTTGATTTTTTTTTTTTTTTGACAACAACAAAAAAGGCCTGGTGGTAATCTGGAATCAAAGGAAGGAAAATCCACAACGAAATAAATACAAAATAAAATTTCTTTATTCTTATTATAGTGAAGTACAAAATACTTTCCTTTATTTTTTCTCAATTTTTTTACACAATTTTTAAATTAAACTTAGGGATTTTTGGCGCGAGCAAAACAAAAACTTCTTTTTCTAATGAAAATTAAATCGAGAGTGATGAAAAACAAAATGAAAACCTTTTCGTTAAGTTTACGAATAAACTTCAAAAGAAAATAAATGATGACCCCAGAGCCATCTGGCGGGAAAAAATTAGTCCACAGATATGCCATTATACCGATATTTTAGGGTTGCCATCAAACTGTCTTACAGAGTTGAACAGTAATTTATTTTTATTATAAAAACAGTAATAACAAAAACATGAAAAATTCATAGGAAAAAAGTGTACATACAGCCACAAAAAAATAATATTATTCGAAAATTTTGCAAATAAAAAGGAAAGATTTTTACTTTTAATATTTGGTCGGCCCACCATGGGCATCAATTACTGCTTAAAGACGACGTGGCATTGATGTCACCAAATTCTCTGTAATATTGGGTGTTATTTCGGCCCATGTACGAAAAAAACCATTTTTAATGTTTTATGGGTACTAATGTCGAATTTTCGTACCAATTTTTCCAGTAACCACACTTAAACCCAATAGAGCACATATAGGACATGTGCTCTATTGGGTTTAAGTGTGGTTACTGGGGTGGTGAAGTCAGCTGTCTTGAAGCATAGTAAAAAAGTCAGTCTCGAACTACGTGTGCAGTATTCTTAGGGTCTATATCTTGTTTGAAAATCTATTAATTTCCTAGATTTTAACAGATGCCATTAGATTTTGTTTTTATATTGATACCGGTCCATATTACCTTCGACAAAACCAAACGACCCACTGCAGATGACGCAATGGTATGTTTGACTGTTGGTATAATATTCTTTGGGTCAAGTGCAGTGTTTGGTTTTCTCCAAACTTTGGATCGGCCATCACTTCCGAAAATGTCATACTTACTTTCGTCGGTAAATATAACACGCTTCCAAATACATACCCTTGTCCAGATGTGCTTTAGCAAACTCAAGGCGAAGTTTACGATTCTTTGCTGAAATTAGTGTTTTTTTTTGCGTGCTACTCTTCTTTTAAAACCATTGTCATGCAAAACGTTTATTATTGTTCGTGGAGTAACAATTATATTTGAATATTTTTCGATATGTTCCGCCAATTTTGGGGCACTTATTTTCGGATCCTTGTTGACTACTTTAATAATACTGCTCGCGTTTCGAAAGCTTTTTGGGTCTACCAGATCTTATTTTCTTATTATCTTATGACTTATTTTCGGTACTATTGGTACTATCATAATTTCTAATGATCGTCTGCACATTAGCACGACTTAATTCTATGATCTTAGCAATTTCTCCATAAAATTTTATTTCTTTCGGAGAATTACTACCATATTTTTAACTAAAATATGAATCTGTTTCCGGTTTTCCATTTTCAGTGATAGAAATTTAAATAATATCTTCTTTAGTTATTACGGTTGTAAAGCTTGTAAATTTCAAATAATCAACAAAGTTAACGGCTATTCCTAATACTTTGTTTTTAATTTTCTATTTGATGTTAGGAGCTTCCACGCTGTATGTAGATTTTTTTCCCGCTAATTATTATGTTTTTCCCTAATAATTTCTATGTTATATTTTTCATATCTTTTTTTTCTTTAAATAATATTTACTATACATGCCTTAAACATTACTATAAAATCTTTTTAAATTATTTCTACTAATTCTCTAAAACATCAAAATTGTAGAGTGTATGTAGACTTTTTTTCTTGACTGTACATTGAAAAATATATTTCGTATGTTGTTTCGGATTTTCTATGAAAGTTCGCGAGATTGTAAAAATCAAATCCTTAAAAAATATACTTCTCATATATCTGAGCACTTCAGTGTAGGTAGATACCTCACTGTGCTTTTACAGTGATCTATATTTGAGGAACTCCAAAGTGCAGCTCTTTGGGCGATACCTAGTGCGAAACCCCTTAAGCATT
The DNA here is from genome assembly GCA_949748255.1 of Eustalomyia histrio. Classification (NCBI taxonomy): domain Eukaryota; kingdom Metazoa; phylum Arthropoda; class Insecta; order Diptera; family Anthomyiidae; genus Eustalomyia; species Eustalomyia histrio. The sequence continues at coordinate 60,909,084 of OX456527.1, read as the reverse complement.
CTGTTTGACCGCTTACCAAAATATAAAAAAAATAAAAAAAACAACTCGCAAGTATTTGAGGTGCCTACCTCAGTCTTGTCTCCATTTCCCAAACACACCAGCTAGTTCCACCAGAGGAACCTGGAAATTAATTTGTATTTTTTGTCTGAAAAACCCTATATTCGTGCTTAAGACTCATGGGATCTATTTTTTCTTTCATTAAATCAACTCTAAAGGGTTGCCCCCTTAGAGTAGAGTTTATGGATATTCGACTTGAATTACCTTTCAATATAGGTGTCAGGGAAGACCTCTTCGGGGAGTTTATTTTACATACAGTTAGTCCGATTAATGAACGGTACACTGCACAATCGGCCCCAAACATTGAGTACTAATGGATATGCGAGAATTCGCGAAAAAATCTCGGGATCTAGGGATAGAACATTGTCGCACAACCCATGAACAAATAAATCTGGATACACTCAGAAAAAAAAGTTAGCAGAAAACTTTCTAAACGGGTTTCAATCCCACTTTATTATTTTTGTACTGATTTTTAGTCAAAAATTTTAATTTAGTATTTTTGTTTTGCTATTTAACAAATTACAGAATTTTTACAGAATATTAAAAAATTTTTGTTGCTAACTTCAGATGATACTTTTCACAACCGACTTATGTCCAAAAATTAGACATCTACTTTAAATAGCATTAAATACTTTTTTTAGTTCTAAAAATCAGCACTTAAAATAATCAAAATTTGACCAAAAAGAAATTTACCAAAATTATTTTACAATTTAACAATTTAAAACGAAATGTTAAATTCGTTAATGATTTTACTATTTTTAAGACTTTGGTTTTTTTTTAATTTTGTCTAAAATATTTTTTTAAAAGAAAAATTAAAAAATGTTACTCAATAAAAAAATGTAAGTTTGTATATTCGAATACGTGAGGCTTTTAATATTACACTTAAAAGCATCGAAACATTATTGAGTTAATAAGTGCATTTTAATAGTTTTTTTATAAATTAAAATTTTCCTATATTTTTCAATTCATTTAGTTTTCAGCGATTTACTAAAATTTATTAGCGCTTATTAATTTAGTATACTAATTTGATTGTACTAATATTAATAATATTTAGTTAATTCGAGCGCCCCGGTAGGCTAGTTGGTAGCGTGCTAGCTTATCAGTGCGGGGGTCGTGGGTTCGATTCCCACCAGAGGCTCTGGTCTGTTTTCGCTACAACGAGCTGATAGCCTTCGTTGTTAGTGCTCGGTTAGGGTATTAAGATATAATTTGTAATTATATGTATATAGATTAGCAAAAAATACCTCTTGGCTTAAATTAGCAAAGTTTAATTTTTTTGGTGAGTGTACCCTTCTGTCATTGATAAATCCCGACGCTCTTATTTGTACAAGTACTCAAAATCCAAACAAACACTCGCATACTCAATACCTACTATTCTAACATATAATTCTGCCGTCTCGTATTTCATGTTATAAAGTCATTTTAAAAATAAAGAAAATTCCAGTGATTTTTAAATCCCCTTTTTAAACCACAACAAACAATCACAAGTCCGTGGATTTTATGTCGTATATCACTTATCCGTTTGTTTAAATAAAAAAACAAATAAAACATATAAAAAAAAGTATCTTCTGGTTTAGATTATACAATTTTCTACATCACTCCTTCAAAGTTACTTCATTTACAACTACATATATACAACATATAAAAATTGTAAGTATGTAAAGTATTATACAGATAATAATAAATAAGATTGTTGTTGCCATAAACTGTGTGCACAAAAAAACTCATAAAACAAACACAATCTCTTGGTATTGATAAACCTTTAACAGGAAATAAAATAAAAGTACGAATAAAAAAAATATTTCTCTTTAATGTATAAATGCATAAAATACTCCTCTACAACTTAAGAAAATACATCGGGCTTTAGCTTATAAGGATACCTGACTATCTATGTGCTATTAGAGTGGCAGTTTTTTTTTGCCGAATTTCGAAATGTGCTTTTTCTGTTTTTACATTTCATCGCTAAATTATATTATAAAAATTGAAGCCAAATCGGACAACGTTCACAAGCGGCACAACGAAAGCGAAATTTTAGATTTTCTGAAGAAATATTTTTTTTACACATGAGTCATTTCAAAAATTTTCGAAACGGGTTTCGAAAAGATATCATTGAAAATATTCACATGTGTATTATTCCATGTACTTTTAATATCTGGGTTTTAAAAATTTTTAAAAGTATATAAAATATCTCATCTTTAAACTGCTCTTACTTTTTCATTAATTGAAAATCATACCTCATATGAAAGCTTTTACTCTCACAATTTTCTCACAAAAAGTTTTAAGCATAGTGTTACAATAATCGGAACCATATTTTAAAAAAATTGAATGTTGAATAAATAACAAAGAAAATGCCACTCTAATATGCATAAGTATTTTAATATTTTGTATGTAAACGGTACAAATAAAATTATAATATATCTAATAAATCTGTATGTTAGCGTAAACTACTTGTAAGTAAATACTTTTAAAAACAAATTTAAATGTATAATGCTGAATTTTACAAAAATATTATTTAAGCTTGTGTAAAACTATACCAAATTAATATTTAAAAAAAAAATACTATTAAAATAATTATAAATATGTAAATTATAATAAAGTTATTTTAACTTGATTTTAATTACAAGTTTTGTTTTTATTAAATTTTTTTTTAAAGAAGGTCACCCATTGAAAGTAAGTAAGCTATTGAGTTAATTCCCAGGCACCCTTCCTTTTCCGTTTCTTTTTATTAGATGCCAAACAAGGAGAAGGGTTTAGGAAATTTCTATAGAAATAAAACTTTATCGTAAAAATTTATTCAAAATCATTGCAAAGTGTTTTATAACTTATAATAAGGGGTTTTAAATATTTCCCGGGTCTCCCAAAAGTAATTTTTTATTCAAAATCCCAAGAGTTTGGGAAAAGTTTCCTCTTTAAAAACTTCCATTGCAAGTGTATACACCGTATTTTATAGAAAAACAAAAAATTTAATTATGAGGGACCGATTATAAATATTTCATTGCAAAAACCGCCATAATAATTCTTCAAATTTTCCTGAAATTTATTTAATGTTTAATAACCCGTTCAAATGCCTACATTTGAGTATAATATTGAGTAAAAAATTAAGTGAAAATAAAATTGTTTGAATTAGTATGGAATGTGTTGTAATGAAATTTTCATAATCGATTCTCCATTATAACAGTTTTTTTTAGAAATGAAAATTATTTTCACACTAAAAAGTATTTTTATGGAATCCCCTTTTTTTTGTTTAGGATAATATAAAATTTTTTTATTATTTTTTTTTTTGAAAGGGCTCTTAAACAGTGTATAAATCTTTTGAAAATTTTAAGAATTATTGTAGTATGGAATTTGGTCCATTGTTATTTTTGTAATTCATAATCTTTCATCCATAATCATTATTTCCGCAGAAACGAAAATGAATTTCGCACTAAAAAGTATAGTAGGTGATAAGACTATACAACATAGGATAATACAACATTTGCACATACACTTAGAATATTATTAAATTTAGTTTTCAATTCAGTTAAAAAATAAAGGATCAAACATTTATTTTCTAAAGAAATATTAATTTTGACTTTGTTTTATATATTTGTTCAAAATGATTTACTGTCATTTACCGTTTTTTTTTCAGTTTCAATTATTATTTTTACTTGTTTGAAATTTAATAAAAACTTGCCCACAAAACTGAAATTTTCGACTTATTTGTTTCCGTTTAACTAGTTACATTTTTCAATTTACTTTTAACTGAATAATCAATTATTTTTTTACTGACGTGCCAGTTGTGTAAACACCACTTAAAAATAAATAACTAAAACCATTTGTTTTAAATTATAAGTAAGTAGACCGGTATTTAAATAAAAGATAATTCTTTTAAATGACATTTTCTGTTACAGCAATTTCCAAACTGTTTTAAGTGTAATAACAAAAAGAAACTATTATAGAAAATTGTCGTTATAATAAAAAGACGTTTTTACCAATTGTTTTTTATACGACGAAAACCAAAATACAATACTAAGTAAAGCTTGTGAACTCCTTTAAAATATGATATTGTGCTGTATTATTGAAAGTTATTTCCGAGGTATTATTAATCATATAAATTTCAATCTAATGCATTGAATTGTTTTTATGATATTGACAGAATAAATGTCAATTTAAGAGGCCTGCCTAACCGAAAGAAAATGTAGAGTTAAAAGTATTTTTACCACCAAATACTCTAATATTTGATAAGCATTTTAAGGTGATCTGTGTTATCCTAATTTCGTACACTGTAAGTAAAATTGCAATTTTTGAAATGACTCACGAAAATCCCGATACAAGTGAATTTAATATTGGGCCCTGGAATCCATACCACGTTTTGAAAAGTTAGGTCGTTTTAAAACGATATTTAGATTTTAGGTTTGTATGGACTGAGGCGATTTTTTGATTATATTTGAATGAAAAGACTTTGAAAACCCTTTTGCGATTACTATTGTTTTTTTTACTTATTTACTATTTTTTAATATTATTTACTACTTTATCAATATTAACATATAATCAAGAATTTTGCCCATCTTTCTAATTATGTATATTAAGTATCCTCGAAAAAACAAGCATTACTAAGTAAATAAGGCAGTAAGTAGCACACTAGTTACCAGGCTATTTACTCGCTTAATTACTTTTGCTCATGGGTGGTTATTACCCGTTCGCTTAAAAAAAATCAGAATAATAAGTTAGCATAATGGTTACACATAGTTAAGAAAAAAAAATTTAAGTTCATACTTTAATGCTATTTCTTATTAGAAAGCCTTCAAAATATTAAAAATTTCTTTATAGCAATTTTGTTGAAAATTATTTTCAAAACAAATTAACAAAAATAATAGTAAAAAACAACTATCAGTAAATCATTATTTTTCGTGAACATATAAGTACTTCTTTCACCCATTTCCAGTATGCAATTATTTTGTTTTAAAGTGATGTAAAATGTAACTACCTATCATTGCATGGTAATCTACACAGTAACGACCATGTTAATGACAATGTTTTTCGTGGGATGTGAAACATTGCGTATACATAATATTAAATTAAAAAATAACGTATACGCTGTGGTTTCCATTTAAATTATTTTTTTTCTTAATTTTCACCAAATAGTGAAACAAACTGAAAATAAATGAATTGTATCCACTTGAAAATAGACGGCTATCATTGTTAGAGTTAAGTATCGAGAATTAAAGAATAAATAAGTTGGAGTGTCTCGGCGTTTTTCTGTGTCATTTACAGAAACTTTGATATTTATTGCAAAAAATGAGAAAAAACTTTTCTTCAAGAAAAATAAATATTTGTCCAGTCCTTAAAAAGAAAACGTTGTTTGTTTAAGCTTTAAGCCTTTAAATAAAGTGTGTCTTTTAGAGGTGTAAAATGAAACATGAAACTTTTTTTTCAATTGATCTTATTTTTATAACAATTTATTATTTGAATACAAAAGTCTCTTCATTTGAATTCATGCTCTTGTATGAAGCAATTTTTGAGCAATGGCATTGAAAGTTTTTATGTTCTTGACACTGCAAATTATATAAATTTGTTTACCACCCCAACAAACAATAGGTTTCGGTCCGTCATAAACGGAATTCAACTCGGTTTTCGTACCGTTTTCTTTATCCGTTAACGGACCAGAAAACGGATTTTAAGGAATATCGAAACTGATTCGAATCCTTTAAAAGTCCGTCAATGACGGACCGTTTACGGACCGATATGTCGGATGAAAAACGGTGTTGTCCGTTAAAAGTCTGGATCCGTTTTCGGATCCGTATTCGGTCCGCATTCGTACCGATTTTTCAACAAAAAACGAATTTGTGTAAAGGCATATTATTTTAAAATTTAATAGCAAATTTTTATTTTTTTCTTTAAATTTATTTACAAAGATATTTACATTAAAATAACAAAACTTCTAAAACTAAATACAACAAATACCAAACAAAATTACAAACAAATACGATATTTATCTCCAGCACAATTAGCATCCATCAATCTCTGCGATTGCGGCCCATTAAAAATCAGGAAAAAAATAAAAGAAAAATTTAATTTGGTTTAAATGGTAGTATTTACGATATGATGAAGCAGACAATGCAAATTTTCAAATTTTTCACAAAATCTATTTTAAGCGTTCGGGCAATATTTTCATTTGCAAATCTACATAATCTTGCATATCATCGTAAAACTTGGTTTCAATTTTATAACTAAACAAATCCAAAAGCAACGGAAGAAAAACTGATGAAAAACAGTGGTCCGCATTTGACGGTACAGAAACGGATACACCAAAAAGGAGTCAAAACGTATTGTTTTCGAAAATTCATTTCGGACCGTAAGCGTACAGTGAGTCTCATGAATCCGTACGTATCGGAGAGTCCGTAAAATTTTTTCATGGGACCCTACCTTTGCAATACGAACTTTCAAATGGAAATAATTTTTTATAAAATTATTTTTTTATCTTCAGTATTATTAAAAAAAAAAAATTCAGAGAAAGATTATTTTATCATGATGAAAAAGATGTATTTTTTACTGTCACAATTAAAAAATATAATTTCATTTATGTGTTTTATTTTAAATAAAAGTTCTACACCTCTAAAAAAGAAGCCTTTATAAAATAATATTTTAAATAAGCTGTAGCGAGATATCATACTTTTAAGAAAGTTTTTATATAAAATTATAACAAATCTTGTAATACAACTTATCTAATGCGATTTAGCAGCTTTGAGATCTAATTCGATTTTAGATTTTTTAAGTAATTAAATTATATCTTCAATAAAATTAATATTAATAAACGTTTCTGTGCAAAAAAAATATGTTGAGGAAAATTGTGTTAGACTTCCATAAAAATACATACAATATAACATAACTCTAAAATTTAAGCTCGTATATATTATAATTATTACAATAAGTTAAACAATTTGTTAGCCTGTAAATAAATGTTTTTAGAGAATTTTTTTAACTTCCACCATATCGATTTTTTAATACCTATACTTTAACAACAACTAAAAATGCATTTAACTTCTATACAAGATAAAAAAAAGAGCAGCTTTCCTAAAGTGGGTGTCGGCAACAATTTATTACAAGTTACGTTTTTTCAGTTTATTTATTATTCGCTGTTGTCAAGTAAATAAAGGGCAAGTAGTTGCTTTAAATGTCAAGTACGTGAAATGAAAAATATGAGATTTTTTGCACTTTTTTCTGTTTGAAAACATTTTATAAAAGAGATTTTTTTTTAGTTGAACGATGACATATTCCAAAAAATTTTTCTTATTTTTTTTTCGTTATTTACATTACATCCACAAAACAGTATCAGTTTTGGCCATCGAATTTGTTGCCAATCGAATTTTGGCGGTTATGAAAACTATTTTCGTATTATATGCGTGATTTTAATATTTAAATTCCATGTAATACGTTTCACAAAATTTCATTTGGCTGCCTTTCTGCCCGGTGCACAGCAGGCAGACAAAACATGATTGCAACATGATTACTGCTAGAAGAACTTTTTCTTGTAGAAATTTGCATAGATCGTAAAAAGTTTTTCGAAAAAAAAATTGCTTAGAATCTAAGTATTTTTTATGATGAATAGTTATCTGAATCTAACAATTTTTATTCAAAGAAAGACCTTAAAATCTACGTTTTTTTAAGAATATAATAGCTTTTTTCCAAAAAAACAATTTGCAGAATCAGAGAATTTTACTTTAAGGAAAAGTCCATAGAATCTAAAAATGTTTCTATCAGTAAAATTTCTAAAAATCTAGTATTTTGTATAATAAACTTTTTCGTATAGAACAAGTCTTGGGTTCTACTGAGTACTTTTCCACAAGAAAGTCGTTATTTTACAAGAATCAGTGATAAAAATGTGCTTAGAATCTAAGGATTTTGTCCATCAAAAAGTTCATAGAGTCCCAGGAAAAATTTAGTAATAACAGCTAATTGCTTTTTGAGTTTTTCAAGCAAACTTTAACCAGTTACAGCTTAAATACAAGTTAAAAAACTCTTTAGCTACACTCCAAAATATTCGAAATATTTTTTACGCACTTTCTATAAAAAAAATACAAATAATTTAGAGTATTTTTGGTGCTTATAAGCATGTTGTAAAGTTTATAATTATTTATATTTGAAAAATATGAAATTTGTGTGTAAAAGCAATTTATTGTGTGTATCCTTGTAAATAAATAAAAATCAAAAATTTTTATATGTAAACACATAATATTTCAATTCTTACTTAAAAGCGCGTAATACCAACCATTTACTGAAAATTCAATATTGTTTTTTTGAAAGGTAAGTATGTTATTGCAGTTTCTTAAAAAAATATAGCGAAAATTGTACATTTATAATTAATTTTTGAATTTTAGATGTAATGATTGAAATTTGGAATAATTAAGGATTATCTGATTTTAAGCCCGCCATTTCCCTACTTGCAAATTTGTTAAACATATAAATTATTGTAGGTATTGATCGTGTAAAAAAGGAGCGTCAAAAGCAGAATGTAAATGTTTTAGTTTTGATATGCTGCATTGCCATGCACCAAACGCGTGTATGAAGAGATGTATATCCCTATGCTGCTCTTTCATAATTTTGAAAATAATTTAAGAGAGATTTCTTTTGCTCTACGACGACTAAAACGCTATAAAATCTCAGAAACGCCGGAAAATATTTGTAAACTTTGATCTTTATACTTATTTATGTAAATATTTACTATTTTTATTTCCCGTTTTATGTAATTTAATAAAAATATGATGGCTAAAAATGCTGGGAATTTGCTTTATTAAAAATGTTTTCATACCATTAATAAACATTTAAAAATATAGCTTTACTCGACTAGATATTTAGCTTCAGACACATTAAATTTTAAATAACAAATTTTGTTTCAAATGGGTATGTTGCGATACATATTTTAGGCACTTTTAATGTATGTTTCAAAACTTTTGTGCTTACTAGCTATAAGCACATATTTAGACACAATGTGCTTATATTTTTTAATTTTACACACTTTTAGTATGGTAGTAAATTTATATGAAAATTTATTAGAGTATACACACAATTGTTTTTGATTTTAATTTAAAAACTATGTAAATAAGCGAAAATAAAAAAGTACATTAAAATATAAAAAAAAATTTTAAGCCCTCATTGTGCAGTATAACTGATATTGGAGGGTTTCCTTACATTAGAATTAGGTAAAACAGTTCTACATTTTCCTATGATTTTATATCACAATAAATTTGTACGAGTTTTTTTTAACAGTTTTTGTAATATTTTAATACCCATCCCATCATCCGAATGAGATCACAGAAGTAAAATCCTATTCTCTTTGGATTCACGAATTATTTTAGTATTAATTGTGTTTGACATAAGCACGTGAAGGCAGACTTAAAGACAGAAAGAAACAAACAGTTATCCGTAACTCAGAAAAAATATGAATAAAAAGTCCCCATCTCATATTCTTGGAATTTTCCTTCATGGGAGGCCTAAAAAGATCGTATTGTGGGATTGGTACAACCGAGTAAAAATCCAATTAGCAGAAGACCAACTTCGATAAACCGAAAAAAAATTTATGTTGCTTTGACTGTTATTTGCCACCGGCAGGCGGAACAGAGTTTTGCGTGTGCAAAAACAATTTGGGGACTTTTGAATTCTTTTTTTAAATAAAACTTCTTAAATTTCTTTTTTTTTAATTAAAATATATTTCTAAATTTGTATACTCCACAGTACTCCCTTCAACACACTGCACACTAGGCTGTACCAAAAAAAAAGCCGTACATCTTCGAATTTAAATTACTTTTTAATGACAGTTTCAAAAATTTGTTTACAGTTGGGTTATTAAGTATGGTATATTTATTTTTTCTTTTGGTCTCAAGGGTACCAATGTTTTTCTTTAAGGGCCATTGACTTCAAGTATCCCGTTCTAGTATTTACCCATCAGGTCTTATTTCCTACCACCCTAATGTAACACCCTAATATTAGAAAATTAAGCCTCGTAAAATTTTTAAACAAAAATTTATTAATAAAACAAAAATTATTTAACTTTTGCTAAGGAAGTTTTTCATAATTCCAGCAGAACTATTGGAATTTTTTATGATTTATTTTTAAATTTTTCTGCATATCTTTTTATTCGAAAGTGTGCGGCGCACTATTTTTCCTGTAAATTGGTACAGTCTACTACACACTCTTCAATTCAAATTCAGAAATAATAATTAAAATGCAGTCTCAATTCTAAATTTCAATTGGGCTTTTCAAAACTTTATTAGGAATTTTTTGAACTTCAATTAAGAATTCTCAATTACATTTAGTCTTTACCAAATTATAATTGGCTTCAATGATTTCAATTGGAAATTCTTAATTACAACTTGGAATTCAATTGTTATCATATTAATGAAGCTTCTTTATTTTGGTTAGATATAATTATAATTATATTTTCTGAAAATTTTTTTTAAAAGCTGTCAATTTTTAATCCTTTGAGCAATTCCATATGAAAGCGATCACCTTTTGGACGACCCCTCTCCGATTTTAAAATAAATAGTCTCAATCGATTGCCCAGCAAAAAATAATGTACCAACATATTTTTTTTTTTTTTATAGTGACTGGTTTAGTGGTGGTGTACACCACTGTCATGTGACAAAATTGAAGAATTCTTCATAAGGGACCTCATTGAAAGTTGTTTTAAAAAAACAAAACGTTGCGATCGCAACGAGTGATAGCTCGTTGGAAAGGTATTGAATCAGGCTTTAATTGAAAAATAAAGTTTTGATAATTTTTCTCAGAAATTTACCTTTTTTCCCATGAAAATTAAATTTTCCCATGAAAATTAAATTTTCCGATTTTCCACAGAAGCTCATAAATTATCCGGCTAATTTTATTTTTTTTGGATTCCTCATAATTTTTGCTTTAAGAATCAGCAATAAAAAAATGGGCCCCGACTCCTTGTTTGGACAGGAGAAGAGTATTTAAGAGACCACCTTGTTCTCATTGTTTTTATATTTTTTATAATTGAATTATTTTTAATTATTTAACATTATTTTATTTTATTATTAAAAATACATTTTAAAAATTATTTTACAGTTAAAAATACATTTATGAAGAAAAAATCAATTTTTTTTAAGAGCCCCAAGTTGAGTGTGTAGTGAATATGGTCTGCCTGCCTTCACAAGATCATCCTGAACGAGAAAAGTGTAATTCTCGGCAAAGTCGCTTATCACAATGAATTCATTTTGGGCTAATTTCTCCTTACTTTCCTTTAGAAATTTCGATTGCATCTCGGATATGAAATGGTGCGCCTTCAGTTCATTTAACTTGAATCCGAATTCCTCGATGAGTTCCGGAATCTGCTTTACCACGGTCTCAAGGGAACATCTGCCGCTGCTAATTATCCACTGTTTGAAATGCACCTCCTGAATTAACAGCTGTTCAAACTTTTCCGCCAAATATTGCTCTAGCTCGTCAATCTTCGGACAATTGTCGCATTTGGACAGATGACAATTTTCCGTGGGGTATGCGCACAACGACTTCGACAGGAGGTCCCTATATGTTTCAATTTCACCGTGAAATACTTTCAATTTCTTGCATGGAAAGAACATTAATTTGATGTTTTGATGAAACATGCAAACGCAGACTGAATGCGTTCCGTGCCTGTCTAATGCCAGCACGCATTCTTTTGGTCGTAGGATGGCAAACTTAGAAAATCCCACTTTTTCTGCTGGGTATTTCTCTTTGAACTGATGGTATGCTTCGGATAGATTACATAATAATAATCTGCGCTGCCTGTGTACTTTTTCTCCATCTTCACGTGTGATAACATAGTCACGTGTACCTGGGCAGGCGCGGCTGTTGTCATCATTGCAGTAAAAATCTTGAATCAATTTCACCGTTGCTTCGCTGAGGGTCCTTGAGCCAAATTTCTTGGTGGGAGTCTCCAATATGCCCTTCTGTCGAACTAATTCTTTGCTTCTTCTCGCGAAGTAAAAAGATGTTTGAAACTGTTCAGAAATCTTGCGTATAGACCATGATTGAGGCAGCACAGATAAAATGAGATATTTCTCCGGAAAAGTGGTCGCTAAATTGAATTTTCTTTTCAACTGCTCAATCATTTGTTTGCCGCCATCAACGTCATCTGCTTGACTGCATTCGTTATCAGAGCCTTCATCAAATATTGTCGCGATTGCACTCATAACCTTGCCTTTTTTATCTTTCCTGTATTTTTCACTTCGCAACTTTCTTTTTCTAATAGGCGTTTCACCTAAAGTGGTAATAGCCTCATTCAAAGGACTCAAAGACATATTGACCATCGGAATGTCTGCCTCACTATCAGATGAAACATTTTGTTCAATTGTCATTTCACTCTCGAATTGTGGTTGCATTTGTTTCAATGCATTTGCTTGTTGAGACAAATCGATTTTACACTTGGGGCAAATGAATTGTGCTTCTTCACCGTATTGTATATTTAATTCATTCATGTATCGCTTCGAAACACCAGTTAATTTTAATACTTTTATCTTTTTCGAACGATGTCCACTCTTGTTAAACGGATTGCAGCAAAATATATTCATTTTACTTTAAATTGTCTTTACAGATTCACTCTTTACTTTTCAAAAAAAAAACACTTTAACACTTTCACGTTTAGTATTCAACTGAAATTTGACTCAGAGTGTGTGAAGTATTTATATTTATTTTTTGGTAAAAAATAGGTAAAAAAATAAGCGATATTTGCTTTCCTTTAATAGGAAAATTTGCGTGAACTACTGGTCATAAAATGTTTTTTAAAGAGGGACTTAATTGGTTACTGCCAATAAGCCGACCACAGGTCATAAAATGTTTTGTAAATTTTTTAAATTACCAGGTAATAAATATTTCGCCATATTTATAGAAAATCCGTGTTTTATGACTTGTTTCTGCACGTGTCATTTTAAGCGAAATATTTATTACCTGGTAATTTAAAAAATTTACAAAACATTTTATGACCTGTAGCCTCAGTCGGGTTTGGTGTGCCATTACATGCCACTGCTGCTATTAGCCTGAAATTCAGGCTTATCACTGGGCAAACGACCAGTGCACGGTGCATCCTTTTTGCATTTATTTCAAAAACGAAGATAACGAACTACAGACCGTAAGCCTTGTTGTTGTCGCGGAGAGCTTAGCTCATAATTATGTGTCCGTTTATTTATTTCAAATGAAACTGTTTGAATTCTTAAGATCAAAATTCGATGCAATCGACAAGGTAACATTTTTCTCAGACGGCGCGGCTTCTCAGTACAAGAATAAAAAAAAAATTTACAATCTTTGCATAATTGAAGAAGAACAAAACTGCAAGGTCGAGTGGCACTTTTTTGCGACGTCCCACGGTAAGGGCCCATGCGATGCGTTAGGGGGAACCCTAAAACGCATGGCGACTAAGGCAAGTTTGCAAAGGCCATATACTGACCAGATCTTAAATGTACAACATTTGTTTTCGTGGATTTAAAGCAAGGAAATTGCCATTAACACAGTTTTATGCACTCAAAAAGAACACGATGCCATGGAGCGACGACTTCAAAACAGATATAATAATGTCAAAACTATAACTGGAACGCAAAAGTTTCATTGCTTCATACCAAATATTTCTGATATGTCAATTAATGTAAAGCGGTACTCTTCGTCTGCCGACGTGCTAAATTTAAAGTTACTTTAATTTTATAATGATGCCAAGACAATTGAAATTTTTAATAAATATTGTAATTAAGTATAAGCAGCAAAATAAGAAAGATTTTTTCTTCATAAATGTATTTTTAACTGTAAAATAATTTTTAAAATGTATTTTTAATAATAAAATAAAATAATGTTAAATAATTAAAAATAATTCAATTATAAAAAATATAAAAACAATGAGAACAAGGTGGTCTCTTAAATGCTCTTCTCCTGTCCAAACAAGGAGTCGGGGCCCATTTTTTTATTGCTGATTCTTAAAGCAAAAATTATGAGGAATCCAAAAAAAATAAAATTAGCCGGAAAATTTAGGAGCTTCTGTGGAAAATCGGAAAATTTTATTTTCATGGGAAAATTTAATTTTCATGGGAAAAAAGGTAAATTTCTGAGAAAAATTAGGAAAATTTTATTTTTACATTAAAGCCTGATTCAATACCTTTCCAACGAGCAATCACTCGTTGCGATCGCTTTAGTAGTTTTTTTTTTTTAAACAACTTTCAATGAGGTCCCTTATGAAGAATTCTTCAATTTTGTCACATGACAGTGGTGTACACCACCACTAAACCAGTCACTATAAAAAAAAAAAAAAATATGTAGGTACATTATTTTTTGCTGGGCAATCGATTGAGACTATTTATTTTAAAATCGGAGAGGGGTCGTCCAAAAATTTGCCAATTTTGATCGTTTTCATATGGAATTGCTCCTTTATTTTTTGATCTTTTTGAAGCATTTAAACAAAATTTACAGCTTTTAAATTCATAAACAATTTTTATTTAAAACTAAGATCTAATGTAGACGTTTAATATTAAGTATAATTATTTTAATTGTTTTTGTGTTGTAAAGCTTCTCTCCGCCTTTAGATCAGTTTGATAAAAATCTATTATGCTACGAAATTCTTTTGACGAAACGTCAAAGACTCGGCTTGGTGCAATATATTATAAATTCATTACCAGATTACCGTGACCGGTAAATTTGACCAAAAATTGCTCGATTTTTGTTAAAAAATTTTCATTTTGCTTTTTGTATATTAATAGTTGTAGATGTTGGGAAATTTTGTTTTTTATACATTAAGAACAAATATAATTCTAATAAGTTTCAAAATAGCCAAGCTCTAAGACGCAATGTCATACAAAACTATTCGCTTTAAAATTTATAAGATCATCGTGTCCTGCAAAAACCGCACACATTGAATTTCTTCAAATTGGTGTTATTTTACATCAGAGGTGCCCAAAAGTTCCTTATGGAAGAGTTAAGACCAATACATTTAAAGAAAAACTAATTTTTATTCAATATTTTTTTTATTGTAAAAACCAATACATACAAATCATACGTTAAACAAAAACAAAATCTACATTGATGATCGCTGTCGTCAATTTGTACCAGCAAAACATACGAAAGTGTTGTTGCTTTGCACTTGCGTGTATACAGTGAAAAACGACAAAAAAAACTAACAAGGCAAAGTTGTTTGTGTATTTCGTATTGCTATTGCTGAGTGCTCTATGTGTGTTGAAACATACAGCCTATAGCTAAGCGCTTTTACAAAAACAAATGAGCTTCAAGCGCATAGGGCTTGAGCATCCTTGTTTTACATAATAAATAAAAGCCTCAATCTAGTAAGAGAAAATATGCTCCAAACTTACTTTTAGGTGTAATTTTCATTTAGTTGAATAGGTTTTACTTACATTTTAAGAATGGGGTCATATTTTTTGTAGCTATTTTGCACAAAGCCACCGTGAATTACACCGAATTTTTAAAAATAAAAAAACAGCACAGATATCATGGGACGTGGAATAGCCACGTGCAAATTTTTACTCAAATTCAAAGACCATTGCAAAAACAAAAAAATGTAATTTATAAAGCATCAATTAAAATTCAAAAACACCGAATTAAATAAAATAAATATTTGAAAATTTTAAATATTTTTATGACACATATTTTTGTATCCATTTAAAAGAGAAAAGCCAAGAAATGCCAAGACTTGGCAGCATTTTTATAAAATCTTACTTTTTAACTACTATAAATATTTTGAAAGTCTATATGTTTTGATATAAAAATAAACTCGTTTATCTGAAATTTTGGGGATTCCAGTTAACACTTAATGTCGTATTTGAATCTCAGATTTTTAATTAAAAAAAGTAATACAAGTGCAATAACGAATTTTTTTGTTTTTAAAGAAAATACACCAATTAAAAAATTCTAGTTAGGTCTTGTGCGAGGTAGCTAAATAAATTCTTAATTGACAAAAGATTTTAAAATTTCAACCATTTGTAAAATTTCATAGAAATTTAGATACCTGAATTTAGTTTTGATTTTATTTACCCAGCTCACACCCAAACAAAATATAACATTTAAAAACAATAAATTACATATATTTTTTCTAACGTTTTTATTATTTTGTTGTTTTGCTGATTTTTAAACCCAATACTGAGTAATAAATAGCAGATAAGGATAGTCGACGTGTAAATCAACATTTAATTACTCCTTTCTTAGAAAACGTTCGATAAAATATAAAAGGCGTTAAATTAAGTAAAAATTAGGAGTGTGAAAATAATTAATAATAGAGGAAGGATAAGTATAGAGATTTCATCGCAAGAAGCGGCCAAATAAAATTTTGTACATATTACAAGGTTCGGTAACTCAGAGAAAATTTCCCTTCAAAGCAAATTTTTCTAATTTCTGAACAAATTTCAGCAAAATCTGGTAAAACCCGATTGGACTTGTCAAAAATAATTTTGGGGGGGCCGGGCCCCCTACCACCCCATGGGGACGCCACTGGACATGTTTATTATCTTTGCTGCTTTAGAATTTTACTACCAGATGTTGGTAAGAGATTAACGCATTCCCAGTTACCATGAAGAAGGCACTTAACATTTTAAATTAGTTTAAAAACATTTCACGTGGAAAGTCTATTGTTTATTTTCTTCCCCCCTGATTATAGGTTTTTCCAAATAAAATAACGAATTTACAAATAAAAATTAATAGTTTAATTCGAATTGCAATCAATCTTTTCTCTGGGTGTAGAGATATGAAAAATTCCATATTAATAATAAATTATGCAAAATTTAAAAAAGCGGGTTCTTAAAAATAAACGCTCGACGCGTTTTAATTATAAATTTGTGTGGAAAAATAAGGCACGTTGTGGTTCTGAAATAAAAATGAAAGAATTTTTAATATTGTAATGTACTAACTACCGCAATATTAAGTGTTTTATTTTTTTTAAGAATCCTAAATATTTGTATTAACTCAAATTTATTTGATAGTCTGTGTGTGTTAAAATGATTATATTAAATAAACTACTCATGTACAAGAAACTAAAGTAAGAAGATGCTAAAATATAAATATATTTTTATATGGTTAATAAAAAGAACGTCTTATCATACATATCTAATGTTTTTTTATGGAAATTTTTTAATACAAAGAAACAGGAACTTCAAAACAGAATATATATATATATATATATATAAACATATACATATTTAAAAATACACACAAAATTATTTCAGGCACAACTGTGTTAAGCTAAGACGTAATGCACATTGTTCTTACATGTTCGTAAGTAATAATAGTTGATTGTGTAGAGAGAAAGACAAGATTGGCAACCGAAACAATTGACGGTATTGGTATCAGTAATTTTTTTATTTCGAATTGGTATCGGTATAACCGTAACATCAATATTCGTACGTACAGTTATTATGCAACAATTTCATTTCACAATATTGCCATCTCAAATTAAAACTTGATAACCGTATTAACAAAAAAATAATTTTATTTACAAAAAAAATTAATAATTGATAATTTTAGATATTTTGTAGTAAAAAAATTTATATTTTTCCTAAAAACATAAATAATGTAAAAATGGATAACCTGATTATATACCGTTACTATGCCGGTATTTAGGGAAAGGGTTTTTGAATACCGAGTTTCGGCATTGGTTGCGGTTATCAATTTGAAAGGATTTTGTAACGGATAACAGTTTTGAGAAGGTATCG
Organism: Eustalomyia histrio; assembly: GCA_949748255.1. Taxonomy (NCBI): domain Eukaryota; kingdom Metazoa; phylum Arthropoda; class Insecta; order Diptera; family Anthomyiidae; genus Eustalomyia; species Eustalomyia histrio. Next base: position 60,891,361 of record OX456527.1, on the reverse strand, counting down.
ATTGCCAAGCTTGGAAAAATACTATCACTGTTATAATAGCACTAGTATTTTTAGCTTTATGGAGGATTAGTACGAGTATCATTTGCAAAAGATGACTAAAATGACTCCATAGTTTTATGTTTTGTATTACATTTTTCCTTGGTTTTTCTTTTACCCAGCAAAATTTACTGCAAAATGGAATTAGAAAACAAAAATTGTAGGTATGTACTTACACTTTGGTCAAATAATAAATTATTTTAATAAGGGGTATCATCACGCAAATCACAACATGATCACATTGGTATGGTTGGTTTATAAATATGTTCTAACCATCAATATGATTGCTACTATCATTATTATAACATGATTGGCTTTGAAAAAAATATGACAATTATGAACCTCTAAAATGGTTACAACAATCAATGAATAATTTTACATTGTAAGGAAAATTTAGTTGCGAACCCCGTTTGGAAGAGTCAGGTCATTTGAACAAGATGTTTCGATTTTTAGTTTGTATTGACTTAAGCGAATTTTTGATTAAATTTTACTGAAAAGACTTCAAAAACTTATTTGCAATAACTTTATTTATTGATTTTTTTTACATATTTTTTATTTGTTAATATTTTGTTCGTTTGCAATTAAAAAAAAACCCACAATTTTGTTCAGATAATAAAACAGCATAAGAGTCATTCAAATCTGTTACAATAATATTACTGGTGTACTTTAAGTCGAATTTTTTTAACTATCAATAATTATAACTCCTTACCTTCTAGATTAATTTAAAAATAATGGTAATAAATAGTATATAAGTGAAAGAACAATAAATTAAGTCATTGGAAAACAATTTTCAAATTATTTTCAAATATATTCAAAAAATTGTTTTGATACAAACTTAAAATTTAAATATCTTGTAAAAATTACCTAACTCTTCAAAACGGAGTTCGCCACTGAACTCTACGACTCAAAATTAAGTTTATGTATCTCAGGGTTTTCGTTTGTTATTTTAACGTACTTACTTAAATCAAATAAAACATGACTTTGACATTTAAAGTTATAAAAAATTGTATTGGTTCAGTCAGCCATGTGAAAATGAGAATATATGGTCATTTTCACCTGGGGGTTTTTATTTTCGAAAATGCCTTATACATATAATAATAATTTACATTTAACAATTCATTGTGAAAAAAATTCATTGTCAAAAAGATTCAATATAAAGATTTTATATATTTTAATTCTATATTTTTTATATTAGTGTTGCTTTTTCGAATATTATATAAATATTGCATACAATTTTAAGTAAATATAAAATATAACAAAAATGCTGCCAAGTCTTAAGAATTATTGTCTTTTCTATTTTAAATGTAAACAAAAATATTTGTCATAAAAATATTTGAAATTTTTGTATTTTATAAAAACAACAAAAGCTAACAAATGAAATATGCGTTTGTAAGTAAAGGTAGAGCGAGGCAAACAATATAATTACAAATTCAATTTTAAATAATATCTTAATACCCTAACTGAGCACTAGCAGCAAAGGCTTTGGCTATTTTGATCTATTTCGCGTTCCCGCGGTCTCAAAAGTTAAATTTTTTTTGTTTACAAAAAATTAAGAGAAGTCAGGTATGTAGGGTTAGTCGTTTTTTACAAGTAGTTATATACATATATATTTACAATTAGAAAAAAACTAACCTATTATATTATTATGTATATTTATAATTTTTAATTTTTTAATTCTTAAAAACAATTATATATTTTTTTAAAATATGTTTAACTCATTTCTTGTAAAATAACGACTTGTTGGTGATAAAAGTATTCAAAATATTAACAAAATAATTGTTTATTAGCAAAAGTCTGTATAACTCAAGAGTTACTTTATACGAAAAGATTTCTTATACAAAATATGACATTTTTAGATATTTTTCTGATAGAAATTTTTTTAGATTCTATGGACCTTTCCTCAAAGTAAAATTCTCTGATTCTACATAGAAAAATTTTATAAAAATTTATATATTCTTAAGCCCTTTCTTTGACTAAAATATTCATTGATTCTGAGGACTTTTCATCATGAAAAATACTTAGATTTTAAGAACTTTTTTTTGTAAAAATATTCTTAGATTCTAAGGACTTTTTGTATAAGAAATATTCTGAGGCTCTAAGGACTATCCAAAAAAAAATCTGAAAAATGTCCGTAGAGTCTAAGAGTTTTTCTACACACATAGAATTTTTTTTTCAGTTTCCAACTAAAGTTGGGTTACTGCGACTAAAATCGGTTGTACAACAGAATATTGGTATCAACAACAAAACTTGGTTAATACAACTAAATTTTGGTTGCAACACCCAAAATCTTCAGAAATCACATTTAAATTTTGTTGTACTCAAAGTACATTTTTTCTGTGTGTATAAGAAAAAGTCATTCTATGGACTTAGTTTTATCAATAAAAAAAGTCCTAGGAATTTTAAAGTATTTTTGAAGTATTTTTCTTTAAAATATTCCATAGAATCAAAGAAGTTTTAATGAAAAAATCCTTAATATCAAATTTTTTATTTAGGAACAGTATTTCTTATGATGCTCCTTGAATATGATCGCTCCCAAAAAAAATAAACACTGATTTTGATGAAATCTTAAATCGACCTATCTTGGCTTTCATTCACCTGGGAAATTTACAAAGGCGTTCAAAAATTTGGTATTATTGTTTTTTAAAGCTTTTTAAGGTATTTAAACTGTTATTTAAACTGTCTATTTATTAATACAGTTTTTTTTTAATGTTTTGTTGAAAAAAAAATCAGATACTTTGGGTACTTTATATCAAAAAGTACACTGCTATGTCTGTCAATGGTTTTTTTATTCTTTTTTATTTTTGTTGTTTGCACTATTTTAGATTTTAACAAATTTCTCCCAAAGCCCTTTACAACGCTATGACACCCTAAAACATGAGCAATATGTATAGGAGGTTTTTTTTATTAAAAGGCGTAGAACTTTTATTCAAAATGAAACACATAAATAAAGGGTGTCCCAAGAAGAACGCAGTTTTTAAATTTTAAATAAAACACAGATATTTAAAAAAAAATCCTGAAACTTTATTATATCGTAAAGTAGACAGAATGAGGTTATGTATGGAACAATATATCGTGCAGATGGCCGCCGCGGCTTTGCTGGCATGCACGCAATCTTTTAATGAAATTTTCAATGACCGTTTTGCATGAATGCTGCGGTATTTCATTAATGCAGCGTCCAATTTCCTCTTTTAAGGCTTGAGTCGTCGTCGGCTTATTCGCGTAAACCATCGACTTCAAAAAACCCCAAAGAAAAAAATCTAATGGTGTTAAATCGCACGATCTAGGCGGCCAATTCTGATCTCCAAAACGCGAAATAACACGACCGGGAAATTACTGATGCAGCAATTGAATTGTTTCTCTGGCTGTATGACATGTGGTGCCGTCTTGTTGGAACCACATGCCCTCCACATTCATTTCTTCAATTCTAGGCAAGAAAAAACTGGTTATCATTTCACGATACCGAACACCATTGACTGTTTGCGCTTGACCTGTCTCATTTTCATAAAAAAAAAGGTCCAATGATTCCTCCAGCCCAAAAACCACACCACACAGTGACACGTTGAGGATGCATTTGCTTCTCGTGAATCACTCGAGGATTTCTCTCACCCCAAATGCGACAATTCTGCCTATTAACGAAGCCATCAAGATGAAAATGGGCCTCGTCACTGAAGATGATTTTATCGGCAAAATCAGCATTTTCATGTTGTCTCTCCAATACCCAATTAACGAACTCCCTTCGCTGTCTATGGTCAGCTGGCTTCAGTTCCTGAGTCAATTGAACTTTGTATGCATGAAGATGCAAATCTTTCGTCAAAATTCGCTGCAAAGTGGATTTGGAGACACCAATTTGCTGAGCTCGGTGTCGAATTGAGGTGGATGGAGTTTGAGCGACATCATCACGTACAGCTGCGACATTTTCGGTCGATCGACCTGGTCGATGGCGCGTTGTTGTCTTTACATCACTAACAGACCCAGTTTCGGCAAATTTATCCATTAATCTCTTTACAGTTGACTCTTTTGGAGCATTATTGTGACCCCAAATTGATCGCAATTCGCGAACTGTAGCCGCAAAACTTTCACCATTTTGGTAAAACAATTTCACAATGAGAATGCGTTGTTCATTCGTGTAGCGCTCCATTTTTACTAACCTCGTACCTTCTACTAGCAAACAATAACAATTGTTTAAATATCAAACAATGACACTTCGAATGTTGCCAGATTTAAAAATTGCGTAATGATTACGTAATGATTTATTTAAAATTTTTATTTGATATCTTATTATTTGGCAATAAGTACTACAAAATATTTTTGGAGACATGTGTACCGCAACCAATTTCTTTTAAAGCACATTCGGAGGACTGATTTTAAATCTTTTTTTTTCGGGTAAAAGTGACAGCCAAAAATTAATTTTTTCAATACTGATAAAATAACCTTTCTATAATGATTTGTCAGATAATCTTGAACAAAAGAAAAATTAAATTTGTAAAAAATGACTTCCATTGGACACTTTATTCGTATTGCAAATGTAGGGTAGTAGAAAAAATTACGCCATTTACAGTCTAAAAAACACAAAAATTTTCATCACTTTTGCTGATAAATTGGTCCGTACAAGAGAATGAATTTTAATGACGAGAACTAAGGAATTAAATAATTAATTGCCATTGAACATACTTACAATTGGAAAAATTTAAATTTTCTAAGTCTGTGTTTTAGTTTAAATTAAAATTCTATACCTCTAAAAAACACTCTGTATATCATACTTCCTTATTTGACAAATGTATTATTTTATTTCAGTTTCATTAAAGAACTCGGAACTTTTCCGATATGCTCCCGAACAAAAATTAATCAAAATTGTCCAAAGTTCTTCCCCATATTTTATCTCCGAGATTTTAAATATCCAAATTTATTTTCAAGCTTATAAAATGTAATAATAAAAAAATGTCAGTAATAACAAAAATAAACTAAACAATTTTTTTTCGTAATTAACTGCAAACTGGAAAAATACTGTTTTAATAAAAATAAATCAGTAATTTTACATTAGTTGTTGATATTTTTCAAATAAATTAGGTGGTTCATAATTTGCCTCGAAAAACAACAGTAATTACTGTTAAATACAACAACAACTGATTACTACACAAACAACTATCATGTAGTAAGTTTCAAACTCTTGTAAGTGTTTTCCTACTTCTTAAGTGTTTTTTATGCTTCTTTGTATATATTTTTTTATATATCTTATTTTTTTGAATTTTTCTTGAACATTCTATAAAAAAGAGGAAAAGATTTTCTTTCAGAGTTTTTTAATGCTACATTACGTTTGTTAAATTCTATAGTTAAAGCTTCTACAGAAAAATAATATTAAAGATGGAGAACACCCAGTTAAAAACATCACCGCACCTCCCTACTATTGAGAATATGACACTCCAAACTAGGATTGATAATTTGACAGTAAATTCTAAAACTTTATTAAATAACGCAGGTAATCAGGGCTCTGCCAGTATTTTGTATTTTTATTATTGGAAATTTCTGGCTGGGTTCTTGTCAAACCAAAGCAAATACTATTAAGCCAAACAAACCGTACACTACTTGCTAAAAAGGAAACGTCTCAACAGCTTGTTAAATAAACTTTAAATATTCTAGAATAAACGCAGATACTTGCTTACCCTAAAAAAATACTTATAATAAAACTACGATAATTGAAATTATTTATTTCAAACAAAACCTTTATGTAAAAATTTCATATATAAATTTTAAATTAATTTAAAAAAAAAGGCAGTGTTTCCTTTAACAGTTTTAACGTAAATTCTAAGACTACAAGCTAACAGATGTTTGGTCATAAATTATTGTGGATTCTTGTTATTATTTAAATGTTCCAAAAGATTGCGTTTAGCCAACAATTGTATGCGTTGCCCAATCAAACCCAACGGCTTATGCGGCACCAAATGACAAGTAGATTGTCTACAAAAAAAAAAGAATAATGTTTAGTTAAAGAATATATTTAACAAATATAAAGATAACAAAGGGGAATAATGAATAAAATTTACTTATAAATGATTTTCTCACGATCTGCCCAAGGCCAACAACGTTCCAATTTATCCAGCTATGAATAGAAATACAAAATGAAAATTAAATAAATGATAAGATAACAGATTTCAATTAAAGTTTAATATACAAATGTAGGCAAAGTGATGTATTACATATAGCGAAATTTTTCAATTACACTAATAAAATAAAATAGAAAACAAATTTTATAAGATTTTTTTTTCTGTCGGAATATGAACTTTATATTCCGACATAAAAAACAAGGTATATGTTTACAAAATCTATTAATAAATTGTGCAATAATGGCCAATTATGTTAAATAAGATATGGAATTTTTTCCATTAATTTCTAGAAAAATTCCCATAACTTTTTTAAACTAATTGACCATAATTTCTTAATACCAGTATACAGTTTTTATTATTTTTTTTTTTAAATATAAAAAATTTTAGTTTTGGGATATTCAAATGTATGTATATTTTTGCCAAATGAACTAATAAAATGATAAATACACAATGTTCATATAGTTTGTGTCTTATTCAATTATCTTTATAATATTAAAATCTGTTAGCAGATTAATTTTTTAATAAAAAAAAAGTATAGTCGAATTAGTCAAACTGCCTCCGCCGAGAATCACCAGAATAAATTAAAAACTAATCTATAAAAAAATTCAAATTTCGATATGGATGTTGGTAAATTTGTATGTGTGGTAACTGAAATAATAAAAATGGAGTCCCGATATCACACTTTAGCATTAAAAATTGTGATCAAAAATTACCCTGTTTTTGGGTTTTTTTATGGTGTTTCAAAAGAATTATTTACAAATTGAATTTATTTCAATCTCTCTCCGCTGTCCCGCTCTCTCTCCAAATTGAATTTATTCCAAAAATCTTTTCAATGGAGTTTGAAAAATATTAAAAATTTTCAGTAAGTTTCAATCAACTTTATAAAATGGGGGAAAAATGAAAAATATATAAATGTGGTACAATGAAAAAAATGTTAAAGGTCTGTCCAAGTTACTTTGATAAGAAACCTAAAATTGAAAATATCTTTGCGGTGGGCTCGCAAGCAATTCTTGAAAATTTTCGTCAGGAACCTGCTAAAAATTGGGGTTTATACACTCACCAAAAAAAGTCTGTAATGGCAACTGAAAATTTTGCTGTTATTACAGGAAATTCTGCTAATTTGAGCCCAGCGGTATTTTTTGCTAATCTTAGCAACACATGCTTGCTGACGTGTAGTACAATGAAATTAGTAGAAAAATTAGTAACCGCTACTAAATTTTAGTAGACTTTTTGTAAAGTGGAATTTAAAATCTGCTTGCTAAAATCAGCAAAAAAAAATTACTAAATATTATTAATATTAGTTAAAAGCTTTGAATTGATATTTCTTGTCGAGCATTAAAAATTTTGATTATATTTTTTAAAAAACGAAATAATCATTTTGTTTTAATTTGGTAATTTCTGTTTTGAAAAATATTTTGGTCAATTTTTTTTTTTACTTTTAAGGTTAAATTTTAATTGTTTTTAGGGCGGATTTTTAGAACTAAAAAACCTTTTTAGTGCTATTTTAAGTGGATGTCCTCTTTTTAGACATGAGTCGGTATCTTCACTTCCGATCCCTTTTTTAATATATGTAACACTTTAAGGAAATTTAAGTTTGTAGGTGTAAGTTTTAATTAGAAAAAACACTTCCTTCCATATCCACTTTTTTAAAATTAGTAATATTTTTTGCTAATTTTAGCAAATCGGTTTTCAAAAATTTGTAAAATGATTTCTGAAATTAGCAACAAAAATTTGTAAATATTCTGTAAAAATTCTGTAATTTGTAAAATGTAAATAGCAAAAAGATTTGCTAAAAAATAATTTTTTACTAAAAATCAATACAAAAATAGTAGAGTGCGATTGAAAACCGTTTACAAATTATTCTACTAACTTTTTTTTCTGAGTGTAAGGGGAAATTGTTTCCTTTAACGCGGTTCCAAAACGTTTAGTATGGTTTATAATAAATAAATTTTGGGTTAAACACTTTTTTAATACAAACACAAAAATAATTCTAAATTTGAATTTTGACCTTTGGCGTATTTAAAGACTTGTAGTAGAATTGCATGATAAATATTTTTTTTTGAATATTTTAAGCCATTGCATCCCCGATTTAAGGGTATTTTCCCCTTTTTTAAAAAAAGAGATACAAAAGACCCATACGCAGAGGAGTTAGAGAGTTAAAATGTTCCACAAAAATGTTTCTCGTAATTTTTTACATAAATTTAGCAAACCTTAAAATCTGCCTTTTATACCTAAAATGTAAGGGTCACATATTTAGTTATGCAAAAGATGGTAAATTTTAACCCCCCTAAAATAAAGCTTGGACGTAAACGTGGATACACGTGTATTTTTTTTGTCCCTTCTAGCAGAATCCTCTGTCGGAACTTTGTTATTTTGAAAAAAGTTTCATCTTTTTGTACAGTGTCATAGTGTTGCAAAAATGAAGCTAAAAATTGAAAAAAATAAAAATGTCCCTTATTACCCAGAACAAACTGAAAAATTCAGGAATTTTGAATTTGTCATGTAGATTCCTCCCCCAGTGTGGACATCTAATGCGACGGAGTTTTTTTCTTTTGGATTGCTGCTGAAAGAGGAGAATTTTCCAGTTAGCGAACATTTTAGCTCTTTACTCACTAAAGAGATAGTTTTTGAAATTTCCAATTAAAACGCGGATAAAATAAGGGAGAATTTATTTATACACTTAAAACAGTTTGTAAGCTAAAATAACGGAAAATACCATTTAAAAGAAATTGCATTTCATTTAAAAACCAGTCAACTTACTCTTCATTAAATTCAAATGGCTTTTAGTTTATTTTTAAATGTTGTTTTAACAAGCGACATATAAGTAAAAAAAACAAATGATTAATCAGTTAAAAATAAATGAAAATTATACCTACCAATTCCGTAAAAAATAACTGATTATTCATTTTCTTTTTAAAATTGCTTCAGTTTTTTGTATTATTGTTTGTTTTTTTAACTACTAAATGTAGACTTACACAATCTGTACATACATTTTATGTGAATGGCCTTATGTGTGTGTGTATATTTAGTATGCAGTTTTTGATATTCGATTTTAAATAATTTTGAATATAAACAAACAATTTAAATAATTAAATGGAATTTTTTTAATATATTTTTTTTTTGTTGAAGCAAACAACAAACAAAATTTAAATTTCAAATAATTGTAACGGAAACAAAAACGTTTTGTAGGCAATTTTTTTTTTTTTTTAATTTAAAACAAATAAAAAAAATTATGAAACTTGGAAAATCGGAAAATGCCAGTAAATCAGTTTGAGTAAATGCATAAAAAGGTTATTTTTAACAGAAGCGATTTTTTTTTTCTTAAACTACAAACTGTAAACTAAATAATATTCAGAGTGTAGCGGAAATGTTTTTAAATAGAATTGAATTTTCTTCTTAATATATTTCGTTATATAAAGCAACCGGTCACTAAATGTGGAACTTTTAAGCTGTATAGAATACTTGTTATCGTTATCAGAGAAACATGGAGTGTCAAATTCACAAGGAGCGTATCACCGGGATCAGCCGGTGTTATAGACCAAAGAAAATAACTACGTGATTCTTTATTGGCCCGATCTCATATTTATGGTGAAAAGTGGTGGCTAAAAAGTGGGGTTTTGTCGTTTTTTTTTTCTTGATAAATTTTAAGTTTACCTCAAAGAAATTAAAGGCAATGTGCGTAATAAGTCAAGCTTGGCGCATAGAGTTTTTAGACATTATTGAATAGGGGCAACCTATTATTATCCAATCTAGATAGGCGATATGGGCATTAAGTGGTCTAAAAACATCAAAGTATGAATTTGCAATCTCCACAGTGTTGCCCCTATTCCATATTGAGTGCGACCTTTTTTATTTTGGACCACCTTAATGGACATACAAATTTTTATTTTTTAGAGTAGTTTAACTTAATATACACATTAATTAGAATTTCGTAATTTTCAAACATGTTTTCATAAGAACCATCTAAATGTTTACCCCTCTGTTAACCACCTAGGCATGAGGTTGGCGCCGTAAGCAAAATACGTGTTTACTAACTTTTTCTTCTCTCAAACATATCCAAATTTCAGGCAAACCTTTGTACATGTCAGTTACATTTTCAATTGAATATTATAATAAAAAAAATATATATAAAACCTCAATACCAACCTTATGTTGTTTTTCGGGAGATTCATCTTTTACTTGTCTATGATTTGTATCATCTTCATCATAAAAAGATTTTTGTTGTTTAATGCTATTATCGTCTTCATCAAATTCATGTGTATTTATATCATCGTCATTATCTCTGCCATTTACTTGTAATTTAGGTTTATTACGTAAATTCCATGTAAATGTTGTAGTTAAAAAATCATCATTATCCTCCATATTGTCGTCGTCCTCATCAACATCTCCTTCATGTTTAGTAGCATGACCTAAAGGTGATTTATTAACAGACAAGTTAAACTGTTCATATATATCACAAATATTATTATCGTCATCATCGTCATCTACATTTTCCTCTTTGTCAGTTTCGTCTTCAGCATCACTTTGTGGATAATTATTTTCCGATGCATAATCGGATTCCGGTGTTACTTCCTTTGATTTTCTTTGTCTTGCCGCATAACGTTTTAGTTGCAAATATGCTACTTTAGCATCAAATTGTTCCATTTTCATTTTATCATTAGCACCTTCAACTAAATTTCCATTTTCCCCTGCATCATCATTATCATCACTTAATTCATAATCGTAGACATCTTCATCATATGATAATTTACGTTTTTGTTCATTTGCATATAAATGATGGTAATATTCGTTTTCCCCTTGAACTAAATGTTGACAAGTTGTTGGCGGCATATTTGTGGTAAGCTTATCAAATGTTTGTGTAACTGTTGCCAATGTTGAGGATAAAATTTTTGGTATTTCAGCAATTTCCGATAGTTTTCTTTGCAATTCTTCTAAACGTTTTTCAATTGAGGAAACTACAAAAAAAGGGGGGGGGATTATAAAAAATTCAAATTTGTTGATGATTTAAATATTTGTAACTTTATTTTGTTTAATTATGCACTACTTAATTAAGAAAATTTTAAATATGTTAAAAATAAAAATAAAACAGGTTAATTGAAAAAAAACTACAAAAAATTATGAAAAAAATATATTAAAACAAAAACAAATCATTTTTGCCTTGAAGCTGAAGGCAAAGCCAATAACATATCTTCAGTGATTCGGGCTCTTAAATCCTTATCTTTATTTTCAGCAAAGAAGCGTTTTATATTGGCAAGAATACGATGATGTGGCAACTCCTTATGGATATTCATAAATATATACAAAAAAAAAAAACAAAATTAATGGGTTAATTAAAAAAACAAACAAAAAAACAAGTTGTTGGCAATACCTCCTCTTCTTCATCGGATGACTCATCCTCACTCAATTCGATAATAACTTCATTGCCCTCTTCATCAATTTCAGTTTTAGTTTTCTTTTTCTTTGGCTTAGGTGGTGGTGGAGGTTCATACCACATAATGGGATGCCAACAACGGGAGCCTAGCAATGGAGTAGGGGTAAATTCTACAAATAAGAATTAATTTTTTTTTTGTTAAATTTCTCTTTTGTTAGATAAACTTATAAACATTTTTGAGAGAGGGCTAAAGCAAGCAAATAACAATCATGCATTTAATATAATTTTTGATAAGAGATTGTTAAACGAGACTAACCTTTCGGTGGTGGCAATGGTTTTGGTACCCTCAATACAATACATCTTTCTTCGCCTGGTTCATAGCCTTCAATTGGTTCTTCATCATCCATGCTGAAAGAAAAGCATTCAAATTTAATAAAGATTTGAAATAACAAAATTAACAGTTATATAGTTCATACTGATGATTCCCATACCCATTTTATGAATTAATGGCAAGATTTTAAGGAACTTATTTTATTCATCAATGATAATGGATTAAAATTTAAGTGCCAAAACAAAATTAATAACAAGGAAACTATTCAGATGTGTTCCCAAACTTCTTAATAAAATTGGAATATTTGTAAGAGAACAGAGTGAAAATACACAAGAAAAATGGATTTATTGTGAAAACCGAATATATAGTTAATCGAATGTTTAAACTGTGTAAATCGCCTAATACGCCTTTTACAATAGAAAGTATGTTCAGCCAGCAGTTATTTGACTGTGACAACATAATTTCGGCTGCCTCAACTTAGCCATAACTTAAAAATTCGCTTGTATGAAGACAACCATTCTATTGTCAACAAATTCGGTTACCAGAAGGAAACTTTTTTATGTTTTCTTTTTTAACCTTTCAATCTAAGATTTGTGAGTTAAAAAGAGGCGTCAAATATTAATCTGATTCCATTTTTTAATAGTTTTTTTTTTAATTTGTGTTAAAGAAATGGAAGGTGTTTTTAAAATCTACCCTACGAAATATCAGAAACGTTAAAAAGCTTCCCAACAAAAAGGTTTGAATAACTATGAAAATCATTTTTAACCGCTAAATACAAAAATGGGCCGACATGTTTATTATCTAAATTCTCTATAACATACACCATTGCTTGGTCAAATTTATATCCACCTTATAGTATGCCAATCGACTGAGAATCACCTTTTTGATTGATTTTACGATGTCGGTCCTTTTGTCCGTGTGTGTCTATGTAAACCATTTAATCAAATATTTCGACAAAATTTGACAAGTAAATTTCTGTTGAAAAACCATATAGAAATTGGTTAGAATCGGTCCATATTTCGACCAACCTCCCATAGAAAGACCCTATCGGAATTGTTCTTGAATAGTATTTAGACACGCAAGTACTATTAAAATAAAAGAGGTGTCAATAAATAATACAAATTTGAATCCACATATTTTTAAAAAAGGACTATTTCGATCATTGCATTTAGATTTTTCTCTATATTTTGTGCCCTGACCATAACGTTTGGCTGAAAAGTTCGTAGGCTAACATAGAAAAATATAGTTGCCTTCAAGGGCGATACAATGATTATATCGATCTTACAATTTTTCGATACCATTTTAATAGTACGATTTGTCTTTAGCCTCAAAATAGGCCTCAGTTTCGGCGATTAGTTCTTCATCGGCTCTAAATTTCTTTGCAGCGAGCATTCTCTTGAGGAAACAGTCGCTGGCGGGCAAATCTATAGAATAATGTGGATGCGGAAGCAATTCGAAGCCAATTCATATAATTTTGAAAACGTTTTCTTCTTCTTTAAATTGGGCAGTTTTTCCGCGATTTCGTTCTTCAAATGCTCCAATAATGCTATGTAATAGTCGTTGTTGATAGTTTTTCCCTTTTCAAGATAACCGATTAATATTATACCATACGCATCCCTAAATACTGATGCCATAGCCTTGCCAGCCAACTGTTGCGTCTTTCCACGCTTTGGAGTTGGTTCATCACGTGCGACTAGATCGGCAGACTGTCGATTGGACTCCAGTGTGAAAAGATGAAGCCATGTTTCATCCATTGTAACATATCGGGTTTATTACGATTAAACAGGTTCAAACACATGTTCAACGCAACATCCACTTTGCACAGCGCTTTCGCATAGCCAAATATTCATTCACGATATGTCCAATACGTTCCTTTCATATCTTTAGAGTCTCGATCAACTTCACTTTACGGTCTAATTTTGTCGACTTTTTTGATGTTTTCGTTGGTAACAGCCTCTTAGGAGTCTTCACTGCGTGCATTGTCTTTGGTGCTCATTTCGCCTAGTTTAAACTTAGAAAACCACTTCTCAACGGATGATTTTCCTAGTGCAGAGTCCGAATAATGTTTATCAAGCCAAGCCTTGGTTTTAACAGTATTTTTTTTTTTTCTTTAAAAATCAATACACACGAAATTCCTTTTTATTTATTGTTTTTAAAAAAACAAAAGTTGCTTTACCCAAAATACTTATCTCATAAACTAAAATTTCGACAGCTGCCAAATTAACACAAGTGTCTTTCGAAGGATAGGGCTAACTGATAATCATACGGATTTCATACTAGTAGTGCCATCTATGTGTCACCCTACGATAAATAAGAATGAGGCTCCTTCCTAGCATTTAAACCACTTCGCGTTATAGGATCTGAATTATACTTGGTTAAAAGTATCCTTTCAGTCAGTTTGCCCGACTTCAATTTTCGTACTAGATTTATTTTTAAATGTAGACCAATCTATTATATATCAAAAGAAAGGAACATCAGATTTGTTCATTTGTATTGTAAGTACGTACACAGAGAAAACAGATTCATCGTCACCACCGAATATTTTATTGTCCCAATCAAATGTTTTCCTGATACAATTTAAATATTTGGTTTCAACTGAAATTCTGTTACATTAACCGAATTTTGGTTGCGACAAACAAATATATCGATGGCTTCAACCAACCCATACGGTTGTTACAATGAAACTGTGACGAACTTAAAAATCTCATTATTAGTGTTCTTTCACAGTTTTCATCAGAGGCAGTTTCACTTTTTCGACTACATCTTTGTTCATGAATAAACAATCTGTTCAAAAAAAAAAAAAAAAATCATCAATAAAAAGACAATCAATGAACAAACTAGCTTTTTGAACTTCATTTTTTAATCCATTCAATAGTTACAGCTATTACCAAAAATATATTAAAAAAATAAATCTAAATTTGATGTTTTAATTAAAAATAATCATAAAAAACTAAAAACATCAAAAAAATTAAAAGTTTTTTATTTTAAGTGTAAAGTTAAGGTATATATTAAGAAAATCCATAGTTAAATTTCAAATTTATGTTGAAGGAATAATGATTTGTTCAATAAAGTTGAATAAATACGAGTAATACATGACATGACGTATGATTAATATTATTTTAAGTGATGGAAACATGTATTACTCATACGCCCTGTGGTACTTGTATGTATGTTTTATGATTTTTTTTTTAAATATTTAAAAGATGTTCGTTTTGTCAATTTTATCCAGCAAGAATGCTAAATAAAAAAAAAACAGTTTGCAGAATATAATGTATAATGCATTGGTAAAGGCTTTAATTTATTTGTGTAATACAAACGATTCCTTTTGTATGGAGTTTGAAATATTAGCAACGGGTTTTTTTTTCTCGAAACTAAAACAGGTTGATTTAGGCAGTAAAACCTTGAATTTAGCCTCCCATTATTTATTTCTAGAATTGTTCCATTAAATCCGTGTTGAAGGAGCTTTTTCGTCACGATCCTGTAGAATATCTTCTCCAATATATAAATGTTGATGACACATAAATTCAGTATGAAATAAGAGTGAAATCAATAGATTTCACCAGGGCCTGAAGTGCGGCATTCTCAATCAAATGAATCATGCGAAAACTGTTAATAAGTAACTACAATAATGTTAAATACCGAAAACACCACCAACTTTAACAATCTAGGACCTAACTATTGGATAAAAAAAAATTCCGTTTAATTATTTTATTTTCAGAAATAAAAACCTTATTTGGATTGAAGAATTAAGATCACAAATGGCTTAATTCGACCCCAGGTGAATCCACTCCGAGAAGCAGACAGTGAATTCTGGTGGTAGGTGAAATATGCATGGAATTATCTACTCAGAAAAAAAAAGTTTGAAAAAAATTTGTTAATGGTTTTCAATCCCAATGTTCTATTTGTGTACTGATTTTTAGTAAAAAAAAATATTGTTTAGTAATTTTTTTTTTTTGCTATTTTTACAGAATATTTACAAATTTTTGTTTCTAATTTCAGATATCATTTTTCAAATTTTCGGAAACTGATTTGCTAAACTTAGCTTGTGCTAAAATGTTAAAAAAAAACAGCCATAAAAACAAATTAAATTTGACTTTAAAATACAAAAAATTTACTACAAATATTTTGCAATACAAAAATAAGCAAATTAAAATAAAATGATAAATTCGTTTGTTTTTACTATATTTAAGCCTTTAAATTTTTTTCAACTGTCTAATATTTGTTTGACAAAAAATAAATAAAATAAAAAATGTAGTTGCTTGACAAAAAAATAAACAAATTTGTTATTTTTTTCATAAGGCATGATATTAGCAGATCAATTTTAAATTACACTTAACCGCAATTTACTAAAAATTAGTAGCGCTTAGTAATTTTTTATACTAACTTCATTTTACTAATAATAATAATCTATATATATAAAAAATTGTTGCGTGTTGTGTCTTTATAACACACAAACGGTAAAACCGAATTTGATTAAATTTTTAGGCTTTGTTCGTAGAGTAGATGGTTTATCTAAAGTTTGCACGAAATTATGACGATTTTATGACTTTTCATGTCAACATGGATTTTTTCCATATAAAAACAACAACAAATACGAAGGCGCGTGTGCGGTATGTAAATACACGTTGTAGCGCATACACGCATAAACATTGACAGCTGTCAGTGAGAGCTCATTTTAAGGTTCTTTTTCATCGAACCAATGAATTTAATTCAATGTTAATACTCATGCGTAGCGAAGCACGCAAGTATCCGCTAGTACATAATAATTTTTTTCTGATGATTTTATCAAACCGATTTTAAATTCCACTTTTCAAAAAGTATACTAAAATTTAGAAGGGGATACTTATTTCAATATACTACCTGCAGCAGGCATTTATTGCTAAGACTACACTCACCAAAAAAAGTCTGTAATAGCAACTGAAAATTTTGCTCTTATTACGGGAAATTTTGTAATTTGAGCCCAGCGGTATTTTTTGCTAATCTTAGCAACACATGTCTTGTCCCTACGGGAAATGAAGGGTCGATTGATCCAAGATGATAAATCTATGATAGCTGAATAAGGGACATATCACAATACTGATGTAAAATATAATTCAGTGTCTGAAAAAGTGGTAATAACTGTAAAATTACCAGCGCCCCAACTATTAACTAGTTATTTGTAAATATATCATGTAACTAGAGAGAAATGAACATAACACAAATGTCGACTAAAGAAATGAGGACTATTATAGTTGAAATAATGACAGAACACGGAACTGGTTCAACAAGTTTTGCTGTGTATAAAATAATGTCAATCGGTGGGATTTGCGAAATGTTAATTTTTAATTTGTGGGGCTGAGGCAAACTGGCATCCAAATCTGTGGGCAGACTTGCCTCCAAAGACCTGCTTTTAACCCCACCCATAATTTAAAAGTTTTGAAGTAATTTTTTGCTTAATAAAATAGCAAACAATTTTTTGTTCTTCAGTTCAGTTAAAATTTGAAAAATATTCACATGCTGTGATGTTTTTTTTTTTTTTTTTTGAGAAAATAGTTTAGTCGCAAAATATAAAATATTGTAAAAACTTTTTTAATAAACTTTGCAGATAAATTAAGTGACTGGATCTTATGGAGTCTTTCACAAACATGTTCTTAATATGAGACACGCGGAAGAAATATTGACAGGTTACATGCTAACTAATTTTCGTTTGCTCTGTGACATATTCACTTGACACAGTCAAGTGATATATTACGAAACTATTCATTACCTACAAGTTCTGCAACATAACACATCCTGATTGATATGAAACCAGGTTTTTATTAATTACTTGTCCTCGGTCCTGTGGTGTGTACATTTGAGCCAGTCATGAGACTAGTTATGTGTAAAATAATTTTAACCTGTTCTGTTGCGCATTCACAGTGATATGGTACACTAAACAAGGTCAGCGATATGTCGCAAGTAGCTTAAATGTAGAAATTGCCACCTCCTATGACAAGCCCATGTTAAAGTTACCGGTTACTTTCATATAAGATAACCAACTCGAGCACCGGTTTCTGCCACGTAGTTCCGATCACGTGACTAACTCTGTGACTGGTCCACTTCCCGTAGGGGTAGTACAATGAAATTTGTAGAAAAAATTAGCTGCCGCTAATAAATTTTAGTAAAATTTTTGTAAAGTGCAATTTAAAATCTGTTTTCTAAAATCAGCGAAAAAATTTACTAAATGTTATTAATATTAGTGCAATTTTTGTTTCATCGAACATTTTTCTATTTTATTAATTTTTTTTCTTTTTTCAAAAAATATTTTAGACAAAATTAAAAAAAAAAAAATAAAGACATAAAAAAACACAAGCGAGTTTATCAATTTGTTTTAATTTCTTTTTAAAAAATATTTTAGTCAATGTTTTTTTACTTTTAATGACCTTAAATATTAATTGTTTTTAGGGCTGATTTTAGAACCAAAAAAAAAAACATTTTTTGCTATTTTAAGTGGATGTCCTATTTTAAGACATGGGTTGGTATATTCAGTTCGGATCCCTTTTTGTAATCTATGTAACATTTAAAGGCAATTTCGGTTTGTAGGTGAAAGTTTTAATAAGAAATAACATTTCCTTCAATATCACTTATTTAAATTTAGTATTTTTTTTTTCAAATTTCAAAAATTTGTAAAATGATTTCTGAAATTAGCAACAAATGTTAATAGCAAACAGATTTGAAAAATAATAATTTTTTTACTAAAAATCAGTACAAAAATAGTAAAGTGGGATTAAAAACAGTTTACAAATTTTTCCTCTAATGTAAGTGTAGCAAAACATACCACTGGACCCATATTAGCGAAATGTCCCATAATAACAAGTTCAGTTCATTACAGATTTTTTTGGTGAGTTATTTGGAAAAGGGAAAAACAATAAATGGAGAATATTATTCATCATTATTGGGCAAATTCTGCGAAGAAATCATGAAAAAACGACTCCACACCCAGGAAACAGTATCAGTTGTGTCCACCGAATTTGTTGCGAAACGAATCCTGGCGGTTGCGACAACTGTCTTCATATTAAATTATATTTTTTGTTGTGAAAGCCAATATTCAGTTTTACAATTTAATATTTATATTCCACAAAAATATTATAACGTTCCACAAAATTTTACTTAAAAAAAAATTATTTTTAATGTTTTCCGGTAACGAACTTGGCCAATCAGATTCATAGTACACTTTCTTCCTTCTGCACCACAACTAATTTAAATTTTCTTTGATATATTTGCCATCTAAACATTTGAATGTTTTATTTAAATTTAAAAAAAAAATATTATTAAATGTTTGCTTTTTCCGGGATTTGAACTCGGATATTCTGAGCTACCTCTTTACCTACCACACCACAAATACTTATAAATTTTTATGGCTAATTTTGAGTTTAAGCAATTTGTTAGGAAAATAAATGTTAGTGTAAAATTCGTTTATCAATACCAATCATTCGTGACGTCTATTATCAATACAATCCACAATTCGGTCGCTGCTATTGAAAGCCCAATTAAATGATATATTTGATCAGAATAACCGTACTTGTAGTTACCACTTTCGAATACCGACAATTTTTTTTAATATTTGATAGATTGTATAAATTTTTTAGTACATTCACTAAATAAATGGTTGCTTTAACTGTACGCATTGGTTCTTTCACCCTCTTTTAAATTCCCAAAGGAAAATTTTTTTATAATAATGGATCACAGGTTATTCCAAATAAAATATAATTCTTACATATAAATGTTAATGGGTTTGATCGAATTGCAACCAATCTATTCTCTGGGTGTGTTTTCTCTATACACTTGTGCAGTTTCGAAGTCAAAAATGCACGAGTTGAGGTTTAAATTGTTGCCGCATACGCCTTATTCTCCAGATTTGGCTCTCAGTCACTTTTAACTGTTTCCAAATTACAAGAAATAGCTCGGCGAAAAAAGATTTGAGTTGAATGAGGTGGTATTCAACAGAAGCCTATTTTAAGGGACTTTCGAAATTTTATTTTGCGGAGGTCTTAAAAAGGAAACTAGGTTGAAAAATAAAAAGGAATCAACCCAAAAAAAAGTGTTACTCTATGTTTTTGCCATCGTATCTTTTTCAAGCCGCGTTGTACGAGGGATGGTAGTTTTTCTAAATACTCACACCAAAAAAGTATGTAATGGCAACTATAAATTTTGGTGTTATTTGAGCCCAGCGGTATTTTTTGCTAACCTTAGCAACACATGCCGGCTGCCGTATAGTACAATGAAATTAATAGACGAAAATAGTAGCCTCTACTAAATTATAGTAAATTGCTGGCAACTGCAATTAAAATCGATCTGCTAAAATCAGCAACAAAATATTAGTAATTTTTTTTTCTGAGTGTAGATTATGGATGACAAATTGTTCTTGGATTACTTTTTCTTCCATCACATATCCAAATTTCATCAAAATTGGAGCAATAGGTTGGGGTGGTTTCCTTGTGAGACGAATGATATACTATAAGATGAATCCAATTGCGCTATTTTTCGTAATTAAAAACATCAGCATAATCTCGCTATAGCCTGACCACATATTAAGTAGTGTAAGAAATAAAAGTAAAGTCGATAAATGTAAAACGAATCGGTAAATATCAATTATTCAATAAATATTAATAAAATCTATCAATATGTCTCAATAAAAATGGGTGGATTTATTCATAAAAGTGAGAAGTGTTCAGAAAATCGATCGAAATACGGGAAGTTTCTTCAATTATAACAGTTTTTGTTATTTTATTTTCCCCCTTCTTGAGTTTGTTTTTGGCAAATTGTATACAAAGATTTTTCCACCAGGTAACCATACTCCTGGTAACTACAATTTTGATCATTTATTTCTTTTCGCATATTAAAATTAAAGTATTTAAAAAAGGCTGTATATAATTTGCATATTGCTCTTGGTGCAAAATATTATTTTTTTGTGAAATCAAAAATAGCATTTTCTTTCTATTTCTCTTTCACTTCATTATACGTGAATTAATAAATATATAATAAACTTTGCCAATTTTTTCTTTTTTCAATTAAAATTTATCCACCAACTTATACAAACATTTATATTGAGAACACCATACTCCAAAACCATAAAAATAATTGGGGCATACATTTTTTTTTATTAAAATATAAATACTAATAGCATTTATTTGAAAAATCTTATTCATTAAACCCAAGATTAATATACATTCATAAACAATGATTTAAAATATTTTATTTAAAAAACTACAGAACTCACCTTTTAACCAAAAAAAGTATTTTTTTAGCCTTTGCTTCTATTTTTTCATGAGCCTGTGACAAAGTTAAATTTGTAGCGTCTTCTTCGTTGATTTCCAATATAATATCGCCCAAACAAATGCCACCTTGATCGGCTAAACCATCTGGGGTGACCTATAAATTGTAGTAGAATAAATTTAGGTATTGGTTGTGTCACAGTACTGATATTAATTAATTGAACAAATTTGATTTTTTCTTTTAACAAATATTTTAATATTTTCTTTATGAATGAGTTGTGTTTGCTTTAAAAACTAAATTATTACTGTTTAGTCTTGCACATCATGTTGGCAAAAAAATACACCATATTCAAATAAAATACATTTTTAAATTGTATATATTTTTTGATTCTTTAAATCACAAGAACATTAAATTATTTTCTAACCTACTTTTTGTTTTATACATATTTCAGACAATATTTACTGGTAGTACGACATTAAAAACTAATACAGACATTTATCTGTACTTTCAAAAATACATTTTTTTCTACAGCTCGAATATTTTTGTATACAGGGTAGTCATAGTGAGACGTAATTGTAAGAAAAATGATAAATTATTAAAAAAAAAAAAAAGTATGTAAATACTCTTCATAATCATACCTCAATATTTTCATCAGGGCAGTGACCTAATAAGTGAAATATGTTAGTGGGTAAACTTCAAATTTTGTGTAGTTCATCTTGGTCTATTTCTTCTTATATGTGTTAGAGTATTTTTTTTTTTTAATTTGTCATATATTATGAATTATTCAAAAACAGCCTGTTAGCATCATTTATGTTTTCTGTTAGCATTAGCACATTTACTTATATTTAAATATTCTTTTAAATTTTATCTGCATTTGGTACAAAAACAGAAAATATATAAGCAAAATAAATTCAAACCTTTACGTATGTATTAAGTTTGTTTTCATTTAATTTTGGCAAATAATAATTTTTTTTAAATGTATTTTTTATTGTTCTTTTAGATTGTGTAAAATAGACGGCATCATTCAATAAACATATGCAAAATTTAAAGGGTTGCCATAAGTCATATTTGTTTCATATTATATTTCCAGTTATTTTTTTTATAAATTAAACCATTAGATTTAGTTTAAGATTTGTTCGGTGGCGTATGAGTTATTTTATTTTCACTATATGAATTAATAATACTCATACGCCATGTTGGCAATTTGAGTTAGGTTTAACCAGTTAAATCATTATTCGAAAAATTCCGAAAATTGATTAACCGATTAATCGATTTGGTAGATTAATCGAAAAAATTGGCGCTTAATCGTTTAATGCAATATAAATATTTAAAGGTGCGCTTAGATCTTAATCTAGTAAAAAGTGCTTAACTTCTGTGCAACCATTAGCAGTTATTTAAGTTTTTCGTATGGAGACAATCTAACAATGGGAAGGAGTACAAATTTAGTCCTTGACAACACTTCCGACAATTGTGAGACTACCGAAATGCTATTGTGAAAGTCAAATTACTCATGTCTTAATTTATTTCTGTTGTCACAACCGAATCATTTGATTGGCTACAAATTCGTTTGCAAATTCGAATCTGTTTTAACAAACAGCCTGGTGGATATTAACCAGGCAGCTTGGCTGTATCATGTTGTGATAGATGGAAGACATGCATCTAGCGCAACGGTTCCCAAATGGGGGGTCGTGAACCCCCGGAAGTCCGTATCTGCATCCAAAGTGTTCCGAGAAGAGTTTGCAAAAATTCTCCAAAAATAAAAAGGTAATTACAAATAATTTTCAAATGTTAGTTGTCATAACTACACTCAGAATATTATGTAGTTAACTCTTTGTAGTGTAATAAAAAAGTTTTCCGTTCCATTTAAAAATAAAGGAACATACATTTATTTTTCAAAGAAATATCTATATTAACTTTTTTATACATTTATTCGAAATGATTTACTATCATTTACCGATTTTTTCAGTTTCATTTATTTTTTCATTTGTTTAAAATTTAATAAAAATTTACCCACAAAACGGAAACTTGTAGTTTATTTGTGTCCGTAACAGTTATTACAAATTTAAATTTTGTTTGCTGTCTGTTTCAAAAAAAAATATTCAAAAAATTTCAATTTGTTTTTTTATTTAAATTGGTTGTATATATACAAAATTTTTCAATATAATTTACAAGAACTTCATAAACACACATACATATACAAATACATTCACACAAAAAGTGTTTATAGCTTCATATGCATATATACATTTTGTATTATACAAGTATACTAAAAAAACAAAAAATACAAAAACGGAAATAATTTCAAAAAAATTAAAAAAAACATTTAGTTTTTAAGGAATTGGTAGGTAAAATTTTGACATTTTAACTGATTATATCATTTGTTTCTTACGGATGTGTCAGTTGATTAATCAACATTTAAAAATAAATAACAAATGGCATTTAATTTAAATGAAAATTAAGTAGACCGGTTTTTAAATGAAATATCATTTCTTTTAAATGATATTTTCAGTTTTTTTAACTTACAACATTTTTTAAGTGTATTAAATTACTTTTGTTTCGATCGAATAATTTGTTTCATAAATTAATTCGTGAAATATATATCAATTACACCAATTTTTGTTGGAATGATTTGTTAAAAATGATTCATTAATTAATATTAATTCAAAACTTCTAACGATCACAAAAATTGAATAAGAGTAAACAATTCGCGAAATTTTAAACTCAAAGTCGCTCAAACACTCCACCCTAGCTCAGCTTATTTTAAAATAAATAAGAATTCAGCTTGTCTATGCGATAGTTGCGTTTATATAAACCCGATGACACTATTCTAACCAATATGTTAATGTTTGTTATTATAAATATTAACATATCTATATAGGCCCGTAAAATTATAGCGTTTTTTTTTTTAAATATTAGATTTTTTAAATATTCAAAAAGCAATTTTTAAAGGGACATCTAAATTTTTTGTATTTTATCAATATGTGTTTGCGGAAGGTTAAACTAACATTTTCTGACGAGAATCCTCAATACATCTCGAATGCGTTTATTCAATGAAATTCGAGTCAAATTTAATTCATTTTAAAAAAGTGAAAAACAAAACTAATTCTTTATCATCCTTATATATAATAAAAAGTTAGCAGCCATAAGTTTTTAGACGTAGTAAACCTGATACTGACTTGAAAACCTTTTAAGTGTAGACATTTTTCTGAATCAAATGAATTTTTTTCAGGATAAGAACAACTTAAATTTCGAGAACTTCTATTGGACAATATGGTTAAAATCAAAAAAATAAATATTTTTGAACATAAACCAAAAACGATCTTTTTGAATTCGATCTAACGTTTCTGATTTGCGAAATATTAATTCTTAATTTGTTTAAAGTACTCGATTCTTATAAAAACATTGATAATTTTATTTGCATCTGCAATTTTTATTATGTCAATGAATTAAATATAGGTTCATTTATTACATATAAAATACATAACTCATAAACAATCTTTAATCCGTGAATCAAAACAAATTCCATTTAATATTTTTTTAAAATTTAATTATTTGATTTTGATTAACTATTATTTCTTAGAAACTTTCCAAAAATTCTCTTTCTGGAAAAATATTTTTTTTGGCGATCGGATGCGATTTTGAGAGTAAAATTAAAGGACAAGTCGGAAAAATATTGGCAGCCAAAGAGCATTAGCGTGAATAGGTTTGTCTGGAGCAGACTTGCCTCCACAGACCTGCTTTTAACCCCACCCATAATTTGAAAATTTGGAATTCATTTTTTGTTTTAATTAAATAGCAAACATTTTTTTGTTCCTCAATTTTGTTTAAATTTGAAAAATATTCACATTCTGTGACTGTGTTTTTTTTTTTTTTTTTTTGAAGAAATAATTTAAAATCGCCAAATACAAAAAAAAAAAAAAATTGTGAAAACTTTTGTAATAAACATTGCAGGTAAATTCAGGGACTGGACCTTTGGAATCTTCCAGAAACACGTTCTTAATATGAAACACGCGGAAGAAATTTTGACAGGTTACATGCTAACTAATTTTCGTTTGCTCTGTGTCATGTCCACTTGCAACAGTCAAGTGATATGTCACGGAACTATCCATTCCCTACAAGTTCTGCAACATAACACATTGTGATTGATATGTAACCAGTTTTTTATTAATTACTTGTCCTCAGTCCTGTGGTATGTACATTTGAGCCAGTCATGAGACCAGTTATGTGTAAGATAATTTTAACCTGTTCTGTAGCGCATTCACTTACACCAA
Organism: Eustalomyia histrio; assembly: GCA_949748255.1. Taxonomy (NCBI): domain Eukaryota; kingdom Metazoa; phylum Arthropoda; class Insecta; order Diptera; family Anthomyiidae; genus Eustalomyia; species Eustalomyia histrio. The sequence continues at coordinate 60,866,017 of OX456527.1, read as the reverse complement.
TGCAGTGATATGGTACCCTACACAAGGTCAGCGATATGTCGCAAGTAGCTTAAAAGGTAGAAATTGCCACTTCCTATGACAAGCCCATGTTAAAGTTACCGGTTACTTTCATATAAGAGAACCAACTCGAGGGCCGGTTTCTGCCACAAAGTTCCGGTCACGTGACTAACCCTGTGACTGGTCCATTTCCCTTAGGGTCTCTATATTTCCGATCCCTTTTTTTAACCTATGTATCGTTTTAAGGCAATTTATGTTTGTATTTATAACTTTTTATTCAAAATAACATTTCCTTCAATATCCACTTTTTAACAATTAGTAAAAATGTTTGGGCTAATTTTAGCAAAGTTCTGTAATTTGTAAAATGTAAATAGCAAAAAGATTACTATATAATAATATTTTTTACTAAAAATCAGTACAAAAATAGTGAAGTGGAGTTGGAAACCCTTTACAAATTTGTCTACAGGCAGTAAGAAATCTTTCTGGTGCCGGCAGACAACAAACGGTGCACACGGATAAAAATATTGCGCGTGTACAGTAGAGTATACGAGAAGATGGAGAAACATCATACAATATGAATGTTTCCAAACAAAATTCAGCTTGTCCAAGAATTGAAACCGACACAATAGCTCTTTTACGCAACATCTTTGGTGAACGAATTATTTCGCAAACAAGCGATTTAAATTGGCTTCCCCATTTACCGGATTGAACCGCTCCAGACTGTTTGCTTTAAGGTTATTTGAAAGAAAAATTCTATATTAATAAGCTTGTAACCATCCAGCAAATAAAAAACAATATTCGCGATGAAATCAACAACATAACACCTGAAGTTTTGCGAAAGGTTATGGAAAATATTTTAGAAAGGGCATGATTATGCGAATCAGCAGAAAATAGTTACCATTTGCGAGATATAATTTTTCATAATTAAATTAAAAATATTATCCATTAATATACTGTATTTTAAAAAAAAAATAATTATTATGCCTTAAATAAAAAGTTATAATTTTAGGTCACACTGTATATCGTATCTAGAAAAACTGTAAGACATTAGTATTTAAGATTTGTCCCTTTTTTAGAATATATTGGATTTAAAAAGGGATCTAACCAAAAATTCGATTTTGTTGGACGTGCGACCACCGTCGCACATATACAATGAAATTACCAATCACCGCAAATTTATGATTGTCGTTAATACGAAGAATTAAATATGGTTTTTTATATGGATTTTAGTGTGGTGAATCTAAAATTTACTTATGTTAAATTTGCTGAAGAGCAGTTCTGATATGTATCCTTTACACTTATATATGATCTTGTCTGTTTTTTAAACTTACATGGCAATACGGGTTCAAAAGAAATATAATTCGTAAAAGTATATACACTCGTGTATTATTTATTTTTAGCTACGTCATAAGTTTTCTTCATATTGTTGTACCTTACAACACATCGTAGCAATAAATTTAAGATTTGTTTCACGTGCGCTACCGTGGGTATCCGCAGCAACTTTATTTTATCAAAAACCATTTCTGTCAGCGTTGATTAGATACAATATTATGTAGTTGACTGTTTGTAGTTTAATAAAAAAGTTTTCAGTTTAGTTTAAAATAAAGCAACATATATTCATTTTTCAAAGAAATATTTATTTTAACTTTTTTATACATTTGTTCAAAATGATTTACTGTCATTTACCAAATATTTTTTAGTTGCATTTATTATTTTTCATTTGTTTGAAATTAAATATAAAAAAATTGTTAATTATTTCTTTCCGTTACAGTTATTACAAATTTAAATTTTGTTTGCTGTTTCAAAGAAATATATATATATTCAAAAAATTTCAATTTGTTTTTGTTTAAATTCTTTCTATGTATACAAAATTACTTAATTTTGAATTACAAGAACTTTATATCTACACATACCCATAACCCTATTCACGCGACATTTGTCTAAAGATTGTGTAAGTATGCATTTTGTAGATTAAAAACCAAACAAAAATACAAAAAAAAAAACAGAAACAATTTCAAATAATGAATAATCATTAATTTTAACGGAATAGTTAGGTAAAATTTAAACATTTATTTTTACATGATTAATCATTGGTTTTAACTGTTTTTAAACACCATTTTGAATAAATAAATAATAAAAAGAATTTGATTTAAATGGAGTGTAAGTAGGGTATTAAATTAAATATTATTTATTTTTAATGGTATTTTCTATTATTTTAACCTACAAACTATGCTAAGTGCATCAGTGTCCAAATTTCATATGGTTTAAAAAGATATCTGCATTCGGAACACCCTGTTTATGGCTGGATCCACACAAAATATTGATTTGAGTGTAAAACGCGTAAGCGAGTTGATCTCGAAAATCTAGTAGAATCTGCTTAATTTGAACATTGGTAAAACGGAAAGTTTGAATTTTGTCGTTCAGTGTTATTTGCCAAGAAAATATATTTTGTGAAATTTGCCAAGAAAATATATTTTCTACTAAGTCTAAGCGATTGAATGTGTCGCTCGAATAAAGTCATAAAAAATACATTTTATTTTGGCTAATACATTGTTTCAGCTATAAGTTCGTACTACTATTGACAAATTTTGTCAAGTACTTTGACTGAAAATTTTTTTCAAAATGCATTCTTTTCACAAAATGCATTTTTTTTCATACATTTAAAAATTAAAAAAAAATATAACTTTATAATAATTTGCACAATTTACTAACAATAAAAGTTTCTGATATTAACAAAATATTTAAAATATTAAATAATTAATTTTAATCTTACACTTTTATTAAATACATTATTAAAAATATTAATTTATTATGGTTTTTTAAATTTTTCTTGTCTCTTGTAAAATTTTTAAAATGAATTTAATGCCCTTATTTAAGCGAGGCATTCGATTATTGAACTAGACGCGTGCTAAAAAATATTTTATGTATCCTCTTATATTTTCAATTGCGACATTTGCTTTCATATACATACACAATTACATATACAAAAATTATTATAAATATATATAAATTTCATTAATTACATCTCAATTATATTTAGAGCAATCATTTAAAATTAAAAATAATACAAAAACAATGTAATATTAAAATAAAAAAAAACTAATTAAATTGCAAAACTATTGACGCAAATATAAGCGAATATATTACAATAATCATATAATCTTTAGGAAATAGATCAAAGATTATACATGCTAACATTTTGCATAATTTATTTCAGTAATATTATATTAAATTTTATACTTTTATCTCTATTTTATGATTTTAATATCTATTATGAAAAATATATAAGAATGTATAATGTCTTCATGAATAAATGAATGAATGAATTCATTTGGAAAATAAATAAAATATTTGCAAAATGGATTATATTATTTTACTTTTTTTAAAACATTATTTTAATAAAATATTCTTTAAAATATCCTATATGATTTACAATATTGCTTAATATTACCAGTGATTCCCAAACTCTCAGCATAAAGTTATCAACCATGAACTTGATTTTAAATGTTTTGGGCAAATTTCATTACCGCTATAAATAGTAGCTGAATGAATTTGAATCAAAAGTTTCAAAATTAAAATGGCGAATGCAATCTGGTGACAAAAAAAATTTCGGTTTAGTCCGATTAACCGGTAGTGTTGCTTTAGAATCATTGACTCTAATTTTTTGCAATTGAATTTTTAAAATAAATATGGCACAAAAAATAATGCAACCAAATTTAAACAAATTTAGAATTTCGTATTAATTACACGGTGCTACACTGAAAAAGAACTTGCGAAATGACCTATTGTAGGTTGTAGGTCTAACTGAGTGTATTATATAACCGGTTTTATAAGTTGCAATATACCCTCGGAATTTCGAGATATGGGGAAAATAGTATTTTTTGGACTGGCGCAATTAAACTTTTCTAACTCAGTAATTTTGCCGTTTACCGTTTTGAAATCGGTTAAAAAATTACTGAATTAGAAAAATTTAAGTGCGGCAGTCCAAAAAAATACTCTTTTCCCCATATCTCGAAATTTTGAGGGTAAATTGCAACTTATAAAACCGGTTATATAATACACTCAGCTAGACCTACAACCTACACTAGGTCATTTCACAAGTTCTTGCAATTTTTTTTTTTTGTAGCAGCGTGTTATCATGATATCGATTTTAGGGTCTATTGTTTCTAAAGTGAATCTAAAAATTGCAAAATAAAACCAGCGTTACCAATATGACACCAAATTTTTTTTAGTTGTAGCCAACTAAAGTTTAAATGAAATTGGAGTTACAGCATTTTGAACAGCAAAAAAGCTACACTCAGGGAAAAAGCGTTCATTGTAACTATAAATACCCTGTAGGAAATGTCGATAATAAAACAGTACTGATTTATTATTGACTTTGGCACCAGTACTACTAACTAATTATGCCCAGCTAACGCTTTCTGCTGTAGACATTTAACATGTGCGTGTCATTGCGAATCTACACAACTATTGACTAGGTGTTGACATTGCAACCAGAGATTCACTTTTACATTTAAGTATTTCTAGTCTACAATTTTGGAACTTTTTACTTGATTTCCACACTAGGAAGGAAATAAGATTAAACAGGCGCATTTATTTTGTTATCCACAGGCTCCGTTAAATCTCAGGCACCACAAAATCTCTAGAGTTGCAATTTTCACTAAAAATTGTTACCTCTTGTTATTTTTATTTTTATACAAAATTGATTGTTTTTTTTTCATAAGTTTTTTATAATTTATTTTGCACATTATATATATTCTTCAAATTTGTATTTTTAACTTTTAAATTCATTTTTCTTTATATTTTTATTAAAAACTTTAATTTTGCATGCAGCTAAGCACATGTATTTTCAACAAAATAAAACAATAAAACAATAAAAAAAATCAATAATAAGCACAGCTTTCCAGCTGCACAAAAAGGAATGTAAAAAGTATAGACGCTTTGTGAAAATGTCACCAAAAAGTCACCCAAAATAGTAGATAAAAGTGGTGACTTGTTGACACTTGACGACAGGCTTCCTACAGGGTATGATTAAAAACTTCAAAAATTTTCATTCAATGTAACACGAGCGCGGTCGCAAAATTAGCCGATCTGACGTATAGATGGCGACAGTAGTTTGAAAAAAAAAATAACTTTGGTGAAAAGTAGCAACTTTATTATTTATTTTTTTGAGCCATCAAATTAAAACATAATCTCAGTGAAACATAGAAAATATTAATCGCATGGAAAAAAAGGCCAAATTCTAGGAGTTAAAATTCGAAATAAATCAACACGCTCCTTATTCGCCAGATTTAGCTCAATCGCATTATTCTCCAAACAAGAAAAATTGGCTCAGTGGTATAAGATGGACATTTTAAGGAGCTAGACAGTTCTAACTATCGCTAGGAAAAGTGTATCGATATAAGAAAAGATTATATTGAAATATAAAAAAAATTGTTTCCAAATTTGTTGCAACATATTTTCTTTGTAAGGTCGGCTAATTTTGGGACTGCCCTTGTATGATGAAGCATTAACATAAAAATGCAAAATTAGGACATGTTTCTTTATATTTATGAAACGTTTCATAAATATATAAATTATTTGTCAAAAAACTTTCTAAAACTCTTCATTATATAAATTCTCTATTATTCGATCTCTATGTTTTATTTATATTTTATTAGGTTCAAGATTATAATTAAATATTAATATGGAATAGTAAACAGTTTACTATTCCCTAGTAACATTCAATAAACATAAACTCTTGATTATATTTATAAATCTTCAATTGGTGGTAAGCAATCATCAACATGATGAAACATTTTTTCCCTGAGTGTAAAAAAAATTAAAGTCAGACATGCCAACCATAGGATACCATAAGACACTTTAATTTTGGTCAAATTTATATGAGCAGGGCAGCAATATAAAATATAACAATTTTGAGCTTTGATGATTCTTTCGAAGAATGCAAAACTTTCCAAAACTAGTTGATCAATTTGCAAAAAAAAATTTTTCACAGATATAAGTTACTTTTTCCCACTTTTTATTAGATTTTGAAATATTTTAGTGTGAGGTAAAAAACAATTAATTTTTTAAGTGCAAACACCGCGAAGGAGACTAGGTCTAAATATGGTACGATTTTCTTTAAATTAAGAGGCATGATTTACTTTTTCATACAATTTAGAAACGACCTTCCTTAGGGAGGTCTACATATGCACCAACACGCATAGAAAAAACATGGTTGCAATATGATATTGGGCTTGCTGCAATCGGGTATGGTTGTCACAAACAAGCAATTGGTTTTCTGGTCGCTACTATCATTATTTAGTAAATATTTTACTATTTTATGATTGGCACCTTCTATACTGTGGGAACAAAAATTCTGACTATGATAATTATGCAACGATAAAATGCTGGCAACAATCAATAAATAATTATACAATTAAAGAAAGAAAAATTCTTAAAGTCTATGATTTTTTCCTTAACAATTTTTCTTCAAAAAGTCCTTAACCTATTAATGGCCAAATAAAATTTAGAGGGGAAAATTCAATAAAAAAATATGTTTATGTTATAGGCAAAGGCATCAAATTGAATAAAGTAAAATCGAAATTGAAAGAAAAATTAATATATCCTTGTAAATTGTCAAGGAGCAAAAAGTGGAAACCAACCCTCCCACATACACCGTTTTGAAACTCGCTGTTGTAAAATTTGATTCAACAGGTTCAATTACAAATTTTTAAAATAAGGTAAAAACCTTTAAGAAAAATGTTGCCAAAATCTAATATTTTTCAATTGCCATCAAACAATAATAACAGTATTAGATTAGAAAAAGCTTTTGCTTTTTATTTCTAAATTTGGTTGGCTCTCAGAAAATTATTTTACTTAAATTATAGGACAAATAGTGTCAGAGAAAAAAGTCAAAGTGTACTCAGTTGAGTACAATGGTTTCTAATGGGTTAATATTAATTAAAAAAAAAACATTTCTAAAGGAAATATTCTTAAATTTAAAGAGCTTTTTCATAGTTTCTAAGAACTTTTCCTTTAAGATATTTTCCTAGATTATGAATCATATGATGATAATCCAGGAATCGTAATATAGTTATGAGGAACCATAATATGATAACATTTTGAGCGTACTATGATTAGGTGCGATAATATTATGATAAATTCATTATAACATGTTTATTTAGGACAATAATATGATAATTTTTGAATCATGATATAACTGTAGGGACCATATTATGGTAAAAATATGGTTATTTTATTATCATAATATGATAACCATAATATAGTACGATTATGGCTGGCACAACCATAAACCCAAAAATATATGATGCTCTTCGAATATGATTGACCCAATCATGTTTTTTCCTTGCGTGAACTCAAACCAAATTCAAAAAAAGTTTATTCTTGAGCCAGTAGAAACTTATATCAAAAATTTCATCTAAATAACTTTATAACTTCAACCTGTAATTTGTTTAAATTGGCTTTAAGCAACTTGGACAGATAGTCCAAACATGGTCCAATTTAATGAGATCTCGATCATTCAGCTGCGATAAATAAATGGCTGAGATATGGCTGCTTATTGAATTACAAGTAATTACAAGTAATTCTCGCAATACTAAGGCAACATGTTCAAAGTTTTTAAACCAGAATATTTCAATGTAAGAAAAACCGTAATACTCCATATTAAAATAATGATTTTCACAACAAAGAATTTTCAAACAAATTTAACATACAAGGCTATTATTTTTCTAATAAAAAAGTGACATTTTGGGTTTACTGTGAATGTGTGGTTCATATAAATTAAAGTTGGAGTGAAATTTTTTCGCGTTCATTTACACAGAAAATTTTCTTTTTAATGTTAAACATCTTTCATAGAATATTGTTGTAAATACAAAAAAAATATTTTTTAAAAAGGTACCAACAATGGAATTTGTATATACAAAAATTGTTTGTCATTTTTTCTTGTAACTTCAATTTTAAAGAATTTTTGTATGAAAAATAAAAATTTATAAATATTTCAAATAAAAAATTGTTAGATATCGAATTTGAATTTTAACAAATATTTTAAATTATACACAGAAAAAAGTATCACAAAATTTTAAGTAATTAAAAATATAAGTTAAAATTCAAATTCGAAATGTTTGCAAATTGTTATTTTTCATATAAAAATTTTTCGAAAATAAAAATTTAAGTTACAAAATATAACAAAAAGTTTTTTTGTATTTGCAAATTTTATGTGGGTGCCTTTTTAAATTTTTTTTTTGTATTTACAAAAATATTCTATGGAAGATGTTCAATATTACAAACAGTATTTTGTAATTTTATGCCGTGCAATTTTGTAATACTTTTTTCTGTGTATTACAAATTTTATTTTCCCATTACGTTTAGTAAATATATACAAAATTCTGTTTGTAATAATTAACATCTTTCGTAGAATATTTTTGTAAATACAAAAAAAAAATAAAATTAAACTTAGTCTCCTCTCATTTAATGGAGATGTGGGTAAACTCATATACTTGTTGAATTATGTTTGTACAACAACAACAACACAACAAGTAATGAACAAAGCACTAAATCAATTTATTTTACTTTAATTTATTATTTATAACAAAGCCTTACAAGCCTATTTACTCGCTTAATTACTTTTGTAATTGATACTCATTATTATTTGGCTGTTTGTAAGCGAGGGGATAATGACCAACCATTATTTTTTGTTTTTTGTAAGTGAGAAGGTAATGACTCATTACTTTTGGGGACATCGCGAACAGAAGTAATTAACTGAGTAAATAGTCTGGTAAGTAGTTGATTCCAAGATTTTTTTCTGTTGTTTGTAACTTCAATTTTTATTTTCAAAGAATTTTTATATGAAAAATAACAATTTACAATTTTGAAGTTTAATAAATATTTTTAATTACTTGTGATATTTTTTCTGTGTAGAGCAGAGTGTGTGTAGCAAATATTTTAACCAACCAACAGGTAAATTTTTTAAATAAATTTTTAATTTTTAAAAGCCTTTAGTTGGTGACCGCACCACATCAAAACTTCAAGTTTGAGATTTATGTCCGTTTATTTGCGACTATAAACAATTAGATAAGCTTTAACTTTGAGAACTACTGCTTTCAGAAATGAAACAACAATCTTAATAAATTAAGTAAATGGGACGTTGAATAGCTACTTAAGGTCGAGTCACATGCTAATCATCCCTATCCTTCTATTATTTTCCAGTATTTGGTATATAAAATGCCAATTTCAAAAGAAAATTTTACCATTTTCTATCAATATACCAGGGAAATGACAGATATTCATTCATAGGAATGTTTAGAGCGTGAGTAGACTTTTATGTAGATATTTAAATTCATTTTGTACTTTTTGATAGCAATATACATAAAACGTAAGTATTTAATAAAATATAAAGAAGGAATCAATGAAATCTTATCTTAACTTCTGGTTGATTTTGCTTATCAAGCACGCACTAAAAAAGGAATTTGCAAGCAGGGATGCCATGTGAGACCATTTTCATAATTTTAACGATTTTTTTAATGAGATTTATTAAAATGACGATTGGCGATTTTTTTTATATAAAAACCATAAATTGTAACAATTTTTTAAATAAAGCTTAAGAAAAAAATAATAAAATAAAATTGAGTAAAAATAAATTGTTTGAAAGTGATAAACTCATGTTCAAACCTTGAACAAAAATTTACTTTGCTATTCTAACAAAAAAATGTCTGTGGAACTAATTGTATTTTCCTTAATCCTTCCAATTATTAGTAACTGTCTTATAAATTAAAACTTTCTTATGGATTATTTGAAAAATCACACGAATTTTTTCACAGATTATTTGACAAAAATAATGTTTAGGTATTTTTTTAACAACAAAATAACAAAACATAGCACTTTCACATACAAATATTTCAAATTAAAAATAAAAGATTGCTCAGTGTAAGACAAATAGAATTTTAAGACATGTTTCTATGAAGATGAGTTTTTTCTGAAATCAATCAATAAAAACAACATTTTTAAAATCAAATGTTCTTCCCAAACAACGGGAAGCCCAAAATGTACAACCCAATCGAAAGATGCTATTACATTTACAAATAATGGCAACTGTCAGTTTTGCTTTAATATTTGTGAAGTAAACAGATACAGAAAACACGTCGATAAGCCATGCGGTATACTTTATTTCTCAAGTACGCGAAATATTCGTGACTATTTTGAAATGTACGTTTTTCACTCTAAATTTATCATGAGCGATGAGGACCATTTCCAGCTTAACAGCTGCTTAAATAAACAAAATTTATGCTTCTGTGGTACTAAGAATCCATGTATCGCCGCTGCAGGTGTAATCGGACATTACTTTTTCAAGGACGACGTAACACGGTTATTAGTGAGTTAAGAGCTAACTATATTATACTTTTGCTAGCTTAAGCAAATGTGTACTTAACGAACTTTTCGTTAAGTTTCGTCAAGTGTCATTTGCTTAAGCGAACAGCGAAACTGACCGCACTTTACTTAAGGAATCATGTGTTTTTAAAAAAACTGTTTATGAAAAAAAAACAAATTGTAATTTACGCGGAAAATATTTTTATAGAAAATTTAATTGAAAATGTTAGAAAACAAACGTGCATGTATAACAAAAGGGGTGGGTTTTGTATTTGTTTTTCGATTGAGATGCAAGCACTGTTGTATTTTTTAGTACTTTTTTATTTATGTTTTCATTTGTTTCTTTAAATTATTTAAAATTAATATAGATTTACTTGTTTATTGTAAAATATTTATAGCTTGTACACATTAAATAATATTTTTCGAAAAGATACATATATTTTGGAAATATAAGAAGAAAACAGTTTTTGCAAAAGTACAAATGTTTGCACACGGCTCTCTCAATATCCATTTAAAAGGATGCGTTTCCAGGTTTGCTAATGTCACGTTTTAGCAGTCATACCAACTTTTTCATTTGGGCTTTTTTAAAATCACGGGTCTATGGAAACACACCATATCCGACAAGATCATAGGGTTACCCCCTATGACTACACTGCTATAACCTATCACTTGAAGTTCTCTACAGTACCATGAAAAATGCGTTTAAACGAGCCCAAATGATCCTCAACAAGAAAGGTCCACCTTGGCCGATATAATCTTCAAAAATTAATGGGAAAAAACTAAGAGGTTCAAACAAACACTTAAAAAGGTTGATTTTGCTTTTAGAAAATTTATTTATTTATATTTATATTAATCACATAATAACAAATTATATCCTAATACCCTAACCGAGCACTAGCAAAAAAGGCCATCGGCTCGTTGTAGCATAAACAGATCGGAGCCTCTGGTGGGAATCGAACCCACGACCCCTGCACTGATAAGCTAGCGCGCTACCAACTAGCCTACCGGGGCGCTCAGCTTTTAGAAAAGAAGGGGTTTCAACCTGAAGATAAACAAATCTAAATATTTCTTACTGAAAACATATTCAGACTTCAACTAAAGAATAATGTACTTTACTCAATTTGAAAATTTTAATTTCCCTGAAATGAAATCAGAAATATGCTGTATCATGTTTTTTCCTGAAGCCGTATTGAGTAATAAATATAATATTTATGTTTTAGTTTTTTTCTCTTTAAAAGCACTTATTGTTTATTACGCTGCCAATTATTTTTAATCTGATTTTATTTTTAAATGCTTTTTGTTATATTTAAATCACATTCAAGACTAAAAGCTATAACCAAAAAAATTTATGAACGAGTTTGTGTGGTCGGTTATTTTGAATGTGTCTCGTCTCTTGAGTTGCCATTAATTTTTTTATTCGTATGCAGCACTGCCAAAGTCGTTAACGTCAAAATGTTGCAAAATCGCTAGGATAACTTGTAAGTTTGCATATCAAATGCATTCAAAAAAGTACATTACTATATTGCATACACTTGTTGAATTTACTCCCTTTGACAAGCGGAATATAAAAAATAAATAAACGGGTAAAGTACATACTTTTTTTGCATTTCAACTTGTATTAACTTTATTCAAAAACAAAGTAATTACATTTAATTGAAAACCAATGTACATTAGTTTACATGTTTTTTGTTGTAAAAGATGACAAAGATTAAAATAACTAAGTCGGCCAGATTGACAAACATCACCAGGGAGTATAGAGATTTCAAAACAGATGGAAATGTTCTGTTTTGCACTATTTGCAACAAGTCAGTCATAACAGATAAAGTTTTTTTTTTAGTCAAGCAACACGTAGAAGATACAACACATATAAATTTAAAAGATAAAGGGGTACAAAATAAAAATTCACAAGTGTTTCTATATAAATGTACACAATTGAGCAAAGAAAGTCAGATTAAACTATTGGAAGCGTTTATATCGGCAGACATTCCATTGTGTAAAATAAAACTTTTTGTTCTGAAGAGATTGAAATACATGTATCAACCTAGCTAAAAATCTTATATTGGCTTTGTTTCTGTAAATATACGGAGTATATAAAAGCTACAAACCAAAAAAGAAATGTCGAAATAAAGCAGTTATTTGAAAAATTTACGGAGTATAGAGTCCCGTGGGAAACTATACTTTGGTCGAAATATGAGAAAAATCTTTATGATAAAAATCTTTATGCACAAAAAATGAGTATCTATAAATTTCAATAGACGAGACTACGGATGCTTAGCGTTCAACTTTGCACCCATAACTTCACTTGACGTAGAAAGAAGATTATGTAGTAAACTATTGTAGTTAACTGTTTGTAGTTTAATAAAAAAGTTTTCCGTTCCATTTAAAAATAAAAGAAACATATATTTATGTTTCAAAGAAATATCTATATTAACTTTTTTATACATTTATTCGAAATAATTTACAATTATTTATCATTTTTTTCAGTTTAATTTTTTTTTTTTATTTGTTTGAAATTTAATAAAAATTTACCCACAAAACTGAAACTTGTGGTTTATTTGTGTCCGTAACAGATATTACAAATTTAAATTTTGTTTGCTGTCTGTTTCAAAAAAAATTTCAAAAAATTTCAATTTGTTTTTTTATTTAAATTAGTTGTATATATACAAAATTTTTCAATACAAATTACAAGAAATTCATAAAAACACATACATACACAAACACATTCACACAAAAAGTGTTTAAAGCTTCATATGCATACATACATTTTGTATTGTACGAGTATAGTAAAAAAGCAAAAAATACAAAAACGGAAATAATTATTAATGAAAAAAACATTTATTTTTTAAGGATTGGTAGATAAAATTTTGACATTTATTTTAACTGATTATATCATTTGTTTCTTACGGATGAGTCAGTTGATTAATCAACATTTAAAAATAAATAACAAATGGCATTTAATTTAAATGAAAATTAAGTAGACCGGTTTTCAAATGAAATATCATTTCTTTTAAATGATATTTTCAGTTATTTTAACTTACAAACTTTTTTAAGTGTAAAAATATTGGAAAATGTAAAAGAAAGAATTTGTTATTTAAGAATTTAAGTGAATACTTTATAGTCCGTTGCAATAATAACCTTAATTGAATAGTATAGGTTTTTAATATTAAGCTCCAGTAAACACTGCTGAAATTCAATATTCAATATTTAAGTTTTTGAAAATCAAACAATATCTATTCAAGTGTTCCTTTTTTTGTATTTAAATAATAACTCTTTATATATACGTATTCCTTGTTGCAGCCTTGCTCTAATTTACCTAAGTAATTTAAAATGGATTTAAATAATTCATTTATTTTTTTATATAATTTTTTTTAACTTAAGGCTGTTTTATTAAAAAAAATACTCTTATATGCATGTATTAATTTTTTATTTAATACAAAATAATTAATTAAAAATGTATTAATTATTTTGTTGGTTAAAAAAAATATAATTATTATTCAGTTTAGTTTCTTTGACCTATTCAATATAAGTTCCATGAAATAAATATTCTATCCCAACAAGGTAAATTTAATAAAAAATATTTATCTTTTATCCAATATTTCGCTATCTCAATGGATAGCTTCTTCAGGGATTTTTGGCTATTTTAATTTTAATAATAAAAAAAAATTTAAATTAAAATTAAAATAACCAAAAATCCCTGAAGAAGCTTTTCATTGAGAAATATTGGATAAAAAAATAATTATTTTTTATTAAATTGACCTTGGGCTTGAATATTTATTACATAGAAATTATTATTATTTATTTTTTAGGAGCAGGGACCCGAATTAACTGTTATTATTTTTTAAAAATACAATAGGTTATGGAAAAAATAACTGAAAAAATTGGTTCTGTAATAATAAAAATAAATTACCAGAAAATTGTAGTCCTGCTATAAGGATTATGTAAGATTATTATTTTTGTTGGTCTTTGGTAACCAATATGAAGGATTTTTATTTTTATTGGTCTTCTATAACCATTATAAAAGATTTTTATTCTTATTGGTCTTCTATAACCATTACAAAAAATAAACATCTATTTTTTCTGTCTTCTATACAGTTGGCAAATCTTAAGATATTTTTATATATATATTTTTTTTGGTTAGGATTCAAAAATTTTTTGATATCTTTCTGATATTTGGTAAATAGAAACAAATTATTCCACACAATTATGGTGCTGAGTTTTAGGCATATTTTCCCGATTTTTTTTTAAATACACAAAATTTCGTACTAAAATTGTATTTATATACCATTGAGTAGTGAGTGCTGTTGATGTAGTAGCTAAGATGTGGACTCTGAAACGAGTTGGACCCGGATTCGATTCCGGGCTCGAGCGACCAAAAAAAAAAAAACATATTTTTCAAAAAGAAATAATTATTTCTTAACATCCTCAACTTTCGATTGGCCTGAGCGAACCACTGAAAGTAATTTCTGTTCTAAAGCGCTTCAAATCTCGCCGTTCAGATTCAACATTGAACTGTGGGTTTCGTCAGGTATTCTAAGAGTATGCAACACACCTAATTACGCATGAGTAGAAGCACAGTGTCATCGCAACGTACACTCAGTGTCTATGTAAGCTGGCGAATAAAGTCGGCTGCCACCTCTACGTAATCGAAAATACCATTTAGGAAGCTTGTTAGACTTTTTTTAAAACCCAAGCCGATTTAGGAACCATACAAATTTCGGACCCAAATGGATGTTGGGTAAATAGAAATAATATGGAAACTTACACGTCTTTGAGCAAGAACAACATTTAAGAAATGCAAAAAACCAGGTCCATGCGGCCAAAAAATCTTTTGGTTACTTACAATGAAAATTTCTACAGGAAGACCGAACAAATAAAAATCTTTCATAATGGATATGTAAGACCGAACAAAAAATCTTTCATCAATGGTTATAGAAGACCAAAAAAAAATAAATGTCTTTTGTAATGCTTACGGAAGACCAAAAAAATTAAAATCTTTTGTAACGGTTATGGAAGCCCCAAAAAAAAACGAAAACAAACTATAATGGTCTGTTGTATTCGGCGTTCATGGCCGAACTTTAGAAATGAAAAAAAAAAGATGTTATCGCGTTGGTTTCTTGTCATAGACTGCTTTTTATTTAAATTCAAGTTGTAGTTATATTAATTAGTTAAAGACCAAAAAAATATTGGTTATTTGTAACTATTATTCTGAGAGGTTTTAAAAATTTTTGATAAATTATTATTTCAGGATTTTTCAAATATTGGTTATAATCATTATGTTCCTGTATAGGAGCATATTTTTCGTTTTACGGCACACCTTATGGTCTTAAAGCTTATTTTCTGGTTACCCTGGTAATAAGTATAATTAAAAATTTCAAGTTTTATATGAAAATAATATGAGAACCTCGTATTACAAATAAAAGTATACTTTATTGAATTTTTAATGTATTTTACTAGACAATACTGCCACCACAAAGTGATTAAAAAAATGTTATTGTATTTGACAATCCTTCTGTATGTATTTTTGAAAAAAAACAGAACTAAGATTCGTTTAATTATTTAAAAAGAATCGAATAATTACTTAAAACGTTAAAGCAGTTCAAGTGTTTACTGTAGACACACTCGTACCTCAAAACTGGTACTTTTTAGAAAAGAGAAATAAAGTTTTATAATAAACTTATGACAGTTTTTTATAATTTTTAAAAAATAAATTTCTAAATAATGATGAGTTTTAAATCAAAAAAAATTAAAAATTTTACAAGTTCATTGAAAAAAAAACAGTTATTTTTTTTGTCTCTCCTAAAAAATAATAATTTTTTAGATATGAGACTAATGCAGTAAACCCTCAGCAATGCAATTACACAAAAATTTTTAATTTAAAAAAATATATACAGCGCATACATCACAAAAATGTAAAATATCCAGGTGGTAATTTAAAAAAAAATAAACGTCTTTTAATACAGAGCGGAGCATAACTATAAACGCAGTTAAAATATGCTCATATTTTTATTATTTACAATGTAAAACACCGTTATTATTCTAAATATTTTAGAGTTTAGAAAGAAGAAGTTGCATAAACAAAAAATTAACAACAACTGATCAGAGTAAGTACCGTTATCTTTACTTTGCTCAAATTCAGCCGGAGCATAACTATAAACGCAATAAGTAAATTATGGTTAGTTTGTGTTATCAACTATTGATAATAAGAATAATTTAACAACTAATTATTTGATCGCTGTTGAAGATAATGACGTATTAAAATGCCGCGTGGTAAAGTGCTCTCTGAAACTGAAAAAGGCAAAATTCTTGCTTTTTTTTGAAGAAGGCTACAGCAAGCGTGCAATTGCTGAAAAGCTGAAGCGTTCTGACGCTATTGTTCGGAATTTTTTACGTGATCCTGATAAATATGGAAAAAACAGAACAGGTGGACCAAAAAGCAAGCTGTCAGACCGAAATAAGCGTTGCATTATTAAAAGTGCAAGCAATTCAAAGAAGACCGCTGCTCAAATCGCCCATGATTGTGGACTAAATGTGTCTAAATGGACTGTCCACAGAGTGCTCAGATCATCTGGGCACATTTGTCGCCAAAAATTGAAATCAGCACCTCGTCTGTTAGCTCGTCACAAGGCAGCAAGACTTGAATTTGCACGAAAAAATATGCAAACCAACTTCGCCAAGGTAAGATGTTAAATATAATGTTTGTAACCTACTTAAATTGTTCTTCTTCTTTTAAGGTCATTTTTTCTGATGAGAAAAAATGGAACTCGGATGGCCCAGATGGTTTTGATACGTATTGGCGTGATTTGCGAAAGGATCCTCAAATTTTTTCTAAACGAAATTTCGGTGGAGGCAGTTTAATGGTTTGGGGAGCTTTTTGCGCTGATGGAATGTTGGAACTAGCGTTTCCCAGTACTCACATGAACTCAGAGGAATACATCGAAGTGTTACGAATGAATTTATTGCCGTTTATACGAAGCAAAGGTGCAGAAATGAATGAAAATAGCGTTCAAGTTATGACGTGGCCAGCTTGCTCCCCAGACCTTAATCCTATAGAGAACATTTGGGGACTACTAACAAGAGAAGTTTATAAGGAAAACCGGCAGTATGACAACATTCAGCAATTAAAAATTGCTGTTATTGACGCCTGGCATAATTTCGACAAAAATACGATATTAAATTTAATAAAAAGTATGCCAAATAGATTATTTGATGTAATAAGTAATAAAGGTGGCGTAATTAATTATTAAACTTTAGCTTTGTTTGATTTTATTTCGTCATTTTATCAAATTCTTTGCTTGCGTTTATAGTTATGCTCCGGCTGAATTTGAGCAAAGTAAAGATAACGGTACTTACTCTGATTAGTTGTTGTTAATTTTTTGTTTATGCAACTTCTTCTTTCTAAACTCTAAAATATTTAGAATAATAACGGTGTTTTACATTGTAAATAATAAAAATATGAGCATATTTTAACTGCGTTTATAGTTATGCTCCGTTCTGTAGGAACTCGCTTAAGACAACCAGCAGGTAAAAAGAACTCTATAAAAAAAATTATATAATTTATCACATTTAATATGATCTTTAAAAATTAAGCAATGTTTTCTTAAATGCTTTATTAATTTATTTATTTAGGAAAGCCAATAACATAATTGCAAAATTGTTTAATTATCTGTTTTGAAATTTTCACGAGCCTCGTACATAATGAACAAATTTGTCTGGTCGTTTCTTCGCATCACTGTGTTTAGAAGACACGAAATTATCAAATTTATTTAGAACGGCAAAAGTTAAAAGCAAATCAACGTGAATTGGAGGCCACTTGTTGGGTATTTATAATTTCTAACTGATAACGTTTTTTGACAACAACAAAAGTATGGCATCTTTGTTTGCAAGTATGCAGTAGAGTGTGTGTCTGCGAGTGGTGAAATACAATAACTAACAAAAAGTATGTACGAAATCCATTTAATCAGCATATATTCCCAATGGAACACAAACAGAATACTCATTGATAGGATTAATATTTATTTGTTGTATTTGCGCTACCATAAACAAATAACAACAATAATTGGAGTAGCCAATTTAACGTTTTTGAAAGAATTTTTTTGCGATTTTGTTTGCTATATGAATATAAAATGTATGGAATTTACTAATATAGCTCCAACAAAATCTGATTTTTGTCTAAAGACTAATATAAATTTTATATAAACTTTGGATTTTATCTAACGTTTTTGTTTACTCTTAAAAACATAGCATTACTTAAGCACAACAGACTAACCATAAATATGAGAAGAAAAAAACTGTTGTTGATATGATGTGAATAAACTCAAACATTTTGTGCGCCTTTGATATGTTAATATGATGTGTTGTTATTTTTTTTTGTCATTTTTGTTTACTCACCTGAAACACCGTTAGCGGCATGTGAAATTCAGCACCACCTGTTATAAGGAAACCCCATTTTGAATCATCTTTTGTTGCATATGCCTCCGAATCAACATCAAATGCTGGAAAACCATCAGTATCACCAATGCCACCTGACAGCTTAATGATGGGTGATTTTTTAGGTGGTTCCGGCGTAAGGGAATAAAGAGAGACAAAATTTGGTTCGGGCATTATGTGAGTGCTATAGTGGCCGTCAGGTTGATGTGGTTTTTTTTAGAAATCTAATTTTTGTTAGATAACAAAGAGATTAAAAAATGTAATAGAAAACAAAGTGCTGAAAATTAACAAAATAGTTTTTTTTTTTTCTTAAACAATATATCTCTTTATTTAGCTATTTACATGGCGAAATATAGTTTATTTTGTTACACAGGGTTACCAGATATATGATATTAACCAACATTTGCGTATTAGTAGAAGTTACGTCATATTGTGAGTGAACTTTTTCGAATCTTGTGTCAATTTAAAAAGTATTAAAAGAAATTATAGTAAATTTATAATTTTTTATACACTCCAGCAATATGTCCGTAAAAATGCAGAAAATTGCTACTTACTCAATAAAACAATTTTTAAACAAATTCAGTAATTTTTTGTGACTTTTAAGGCCTAACTGCATTAAGGGAAGTTGAATTTACGAAAAGAGCGATAACATACAAAAAAAAAAAAATAAGTAATGCATATTAAGCTTAAGTCAACATTTGAAAAAACCATCTCTATTAATTCAGTTAATTTACAATCGAAACTCATGCTGCCCAATATAAATAATTAAAAACATGTTAAAAAAATTAAATTGTTATAAAAATAACAATAAATTAAAATAAATTAAAATTCATAAAATTAAAAAAAGAATTACAATTGTGCAAATTTTAAATAATTCAACTATATTAAAATAAATTAAAATTCATAAAATTAAAATAGAATTGCAATTGAGCAAATTTCAAATAATTCGTTCGACTCAAATATGCTTCTACCTGGGAATTTAAATAACTACAATTGGTAATTTAAATCACACATTTAACTGTTGGATAAATTGTGTTATCAGGCCTAAGAGAATTAGTTGTGTTATCCTCTAACCTGCAGACTTGCCTACAGGCAGCGTAAATGAAAATTAACACAAATGCTGCTAATAAATATTTTGTAAATAAAATTAAATCCATTTCGCTAGGAAACAAAATTTTTGCGTGCAGTACATGTTTTCGTACCAAGAAAATATCTAAAATTTAAATAGATACAAATGAAAAACAGATTTGTAGCTGCAGCCGAATTTTTGTAGTTCCACCTACCATCGCTTTTTTAAGTTATATATATAGATTATAACATTCTATAAATAGAGATTCTATATATAGATATTCTACTAATAGAAACGCGTTCCACAAAATTTATTTTAAAAATATATTTTTTTGCCGCGAACTGGCCTAAAACCGTCCACCATCTGTTTGTTAGGCCATTGCTTTTCCTGTTTAATTTTTTCTGGTCAAATTTCAAACTATTTTTGAAGATTTGAAGTTTGAATATTTTTATTTGAAAATAATATAGGAGCCACAACAGAGAAAAATGTGTCATTTAATTTTTATAAATAAAAAATATATCGTAAAAAAAAATAAAATTCCTAAAGGTATGAACTAAAAACCCTATAACTATCAGACTGTGTCTCTACCCACTGCACCACAGACACAATAAGTTGTTGTTTAACACTTACAATAACTTGTTGTTTAATTTTCAAAATATTGCTATAATAATAACAATTTCGGTTGCTAATCTTAATATTTTTTTTATAATTACCAAAATTGTAGAAATTAATGGTTTGAAATAATACTAAAATTAATTTGAAAAATTAATATTTTAGATAGAACAATAGTTTTTATTGAGATTTTATATTTTTGCTGCAAATATTCTTTTCAAATGACAAAATCTTAGATAAATTTTTGTTTGATGTGACATTGTTTCATTAAATTTGATATATTTTATGTTTATAATTAAATTTAACTAATAATGAAGAACTTTATGAAGAACTTTAAGTAAATACAAATAAAAATTTTGGCAATTGTGATAGAATTGCAAACAAATTGTTTTTTGTGTTAAATATTTTGAAACTAATAAAATTTTCAAAAATCATAAAAATTAATAAAAGACAGTGATTATGAAAATTAATGAGATTAAAGCTCTTAAAATTAGTAATTACTTTGATCCAATGTTTTACTAGATTCCATCGGGAAACCTTTAAAAGACATCGCCCTAATTTGAAAACGAATATATGGATTTTTAAATATTTTTATTAACTGGCAACCATATGTCATAACACGTATTCCGTGAAATTTTTAGTTCGCCATATGAACACACGCAAATATTGTTGGACCCAATTGTATGTACATATTGTGGAGATAGGCCTTAACAAATTTTTAACAAATCCTACACTATTTACTCTCACTCTGGCGAGAGCAATTCCCGCCACAACCAAAAAATATTTTTCAGATTTGGATTTCGGATTTCTCATCAACTTTCTTCACCAAAATTCGGCATCAAATGGTTCTGGTCGGTATTGAAATAAAAGGCTAAAAAAAAATACCCATTTCACATTTTCACAAAAAAATACCCAATAATAAGGCGGTCAAAAAGCCGGGAAAGGTAGATCATAAATTTTTTTCTTTCACATATTGAAATTTTTTTTTTAAATCAGAGCATTTGTAATAACAAATACGGGGAATTCAGCAAAAAAAAATTCTCTCAGTTGTATTTTTTTCTTAAGCATCCAGTAAAGTTTTAATTATTTTATAAAATATAAATGGTGATTAAAATATATTAAATTAAAAAAAAAAACAAAAAATTCATAACATATGTCAGAATAATGAAGATATAAATAAAAAAATAAAATATTAAATTGTTAAATTGGTGTAAATGGAGGTAACTTTACACAATTTTTGTAAGAGAACTGCTATTTCAATAAACAATACTGATATTTTTTAATCACCCATTATTTTATAAAAAATATTGTAATTTGAATTGTACGGGTTCCTTAAAAAAACAAAACATTATAACTGATTTCAAGAACATTTTTAATTCCCTGCATATATTGTGCATTTTCGGTCTACTTCCCTACATCCTCTTAAGTAACAGCACAAAACCTATATAATTTTTAAACCATTTTTATGTTATGTCTTGGTAATAGAAATAATTTATGCCTTACTTTTTTGGCACATATCGTCTAAACAAAGCACCGAGGCAAAACGTTGTAAAACAACTTTATTAATAATTTTCGTGCCGAACACAACTACATATATAAATTTCATTGAAAAAAACATAGTCCGGTATAATTTCACATAAGTACCCGGATAATTTCTCATAAGTACCTAAACACATCAAATAAAGTTTCTGCCAGCAGCAAAATTTTTATTTTCATATATTTATATATGACAACAGGGAAGTATAGGACAACAGGTAAGTAGATGTGTAGCTGACAAATTAATAGAAACGGTTCCATTTAAATTTTCAGTGATAGCAGCATTCATTTCTGCTGCCTGCAATTTGGCAGCAGTATGCTCGTCATATAAGATGTATGCAGAAAACTGGTTTCATTAACTGTGTTGAAGCACTAGCAGCTGTCAACCGGTAAATCACTATTTAAACAGAAATTTGGAAAATTATAGTTTTTGGAAAATTTACTACATATTGAAAAATAAAAAGATATGGCAAATTCAACAACGAAATTTAATACACTATTAAAATCTAGGTAATACATCTTTAGAATTTAATTAGGATTAAATAAATAATTTTAAAACCAATAAGAGTTTTAATGTTTTGCAAGGAATTTTTGAAGATTTCAACTATGGAAATAGGGATATGATGTAAAATTTTTCTCTGGCAACACCGTTTTAGACACTTGTTTGTTTGTAATTTAAGAGCAGCCATTACAAAGATAAGAGTTTTGCTCTTTTAAAAAGATATTTATAAGACTATTTTTAAAATATTTTTTTTTCTCGTTATGAGATTAAATTGTTAATACTACAATATATATTTTAAAATTTTAAAGTATGAAAATATGAGTACAATTTATATTTATAAACAATTTTTTTTTTTTAAATACTTATCACCTTTTTTTTGCCGGTTTGTTTATATTTTTATTAATTTTTTTAGAAGATTTTTAATGCGTTTAAAAAGGGTTTTGAAATTTAAGAATTAAAAACGTTACGTAATAAAATTTTTATTATCATTTTGTAAAAAAGTACTTTTTTTTTCTTTAAATTAAATAGTTTTTAATAAATTATAATGACTTTTTTTTACCACTTTCCTATAATATTTTGTTAGGTTTTATATATTATTTTTTAAATTTATTATTATTATTACTTCAGTTATTATTTTTATTATTGACCACTTGAGATTTCTTTAATTTTCGACGTTTGGTATTTTTCAGCGTAATTCAACGACTGATTATTTTTAAAGTTTATGTATTGTTCCTTTGCGAGCAATTCTAAATTTTCTTTTTTACTCTTCAAAGATTTTTTATTTGATTTTATTTTGTAATTTATTATTTTGTTGCAGTAATAGTTGGACTTGCTTTTTTAGATTTTGTAATTTTGTTGCGTGTTTTCATCACTTGCTGGCATCTGTTTTTTAGCGTGTGTCAAGACATGCTATTTTAGGTCAACTTATGTTATTTTGGGATAGGTCTATTATTTTGTTTGTTTATCTGTGTTTATAATTGGTTGTAGATAAAATACCCAGTAGAAATTTTAAATAACGTCGAAAATGTTTTTTGTTGTTTTGATATAGCGATATCTGAACTTAAAACATTAAACAAGATTCCACATAACGTTATTATAATGTAAATTATAAATGCCTTTGCTAATGATCAGAGAAGACAAATTTATTTTTTTGCTTTATTCCTCATACTTGCTTTTTTCTGCTTTTTTTTTTTGATTATGCTATTTTTAACTTTAAAGTAAATATATCTTAAGATTTTTGAGCTTTAAATTGCCTTTTCACATTTTTTGCCTCCAAGTGCTTTTTTTATTAAAAAAAAAATTTTTCTGCTAATTTTTTTCAAGTGTTTTCCCTCATCTTTTTACTTTTGCTTTATTAAAAAAAAAATATGTTTTCTGCAAGTTTTTTAAGTGTTTTCCCCAACTTTTTACTTTTGCTTGTTTTTCTGCAAATATTTTTTTTTTTAATAAACATTTATTTTTGTTTTTTTTTTGTCCTACGACAAATTAAAATATGTTCGCTATACTCAAAAAAAATATGCGCACATTTGTTTTTAAATTACTAAATAATTAAATTTCAATGAAATACAGGTTGGTTGAAAAGTTCCTGCGCTCACCAAGAGATAGCACTGCTAGCTCAAAACTTTTTTTTTCTCAAGTTGGAATAACTGTCCTGAGAACACATGCAAAATTGCAAGTCATTCTGTCATTCTTTGTTTTCAAGCCATTTGAAGTTGACGTGTCATTGATTTTTTTTAATATGGAACAAATTGAATATCGTGCAGTCATTAGATTCTTTTTTTTGAAGGGTTTTAAAGCAAAGGAAATTTAGGAACAATTGTTAGAAGTGTATAAGGAGTCCTCACCTTCAAAACCCACCGTTGAATTTTGGGCTTGTGAATTTAAACGTGGTCGTACCAGCCTTAAAGATGATCCGAAGGACGACCAAAAACTGCAACCACAGCAGAAATTATTAAGCAGGTACGTCATATGGTTAGTGAAGATCCAGTTTGACTAAGCGTGAAATTGCTAATGCCATAGGCATCTCAGACGAACGAGTACTCCATATTTTACATGAAAAAACTGTTTGGAAAGTTAGTGCCGCACACATTAACAATTCAACGAAAACTGGATCGAAAACGAATTTCTCAGCGTAATTTGGAGCGTTTTAAGCCGATTAAAACCGACTTCTTGCGTCGTTTTATAACTATGGATGAGACTTGGATCTACCACCATGATCCGTAATTGAAACAAGAACGTTTACAGTGGACTGAAGCTGGTTGTTCAGCTCCAAAGCAGGTGAAGTCACAACGATCAGCAAAGAAGGTTATGGCATCAGTTTTTTGGGATGCAAAAGGATCTTTGTTGATTGATTATCTTCAGAAAGGTAAAACAATCAACTCTGAATATTATTGTAGCCCTTTGGATCAGCTGGATGAAAAAATTCGTGAGAAAAGACCTGGTTTAAAAAAGAAAAAATCATTTTTCATCAAGACAATGCACCTGCTCACAAAAGTGTTTTGACGATGGCTAAATTCAAAGAATTAAAGTACGAATTGCTTGAACATCCACTGTATTCACCAGATTTGGCTCCCAGTGACTACTATCTCTTCAGAAATCTCAAACAATTTCTTCGTGGAAAGCATTTTTCGTCGAATGAAGAGGCCATAGCAGCCGTAGACGGTAATTTTGCAGAGCTTCCGGAAAACCATTATAAGAATGGGATAAAATTATTGGAAGATCATTGGAACAAGTGTATTGAGCTTCTAGGAGATTATATTGAATAGAAAAATATATTTCGTAACAAAAACAGTATTCTTTCATTTCGAGCGCAGGAACTTTTCAACCAACCTGTATATCTTTCAAACCTTTTTTACATTTATTTAAAAAATCATTTTTCATCAAGACAATGCACCTGCTCACAAAAGTGTTTTGACGATGGCTAAATTCAAAGAATTAAAGTACGAATTGCTTGAACATCCACTGTATTCACCAGATTTGGCTCCCAGTGACTACTATCTCTTCAGAAATCTCAAACAATTTCTTCGTGGAAAGCATTTTTCGTCGAATGAAGAGGCCATAGCAGCCGTAGACGGTAATTTTGCAGAGCTTCCGGAAAACCATTATAAGAATGGGATAAAATTATTGGAAGATCATTGGAACAAGTGTATTGAGCTTCTAGGAGATTATATTGAATAGAAAAATATATTTCGTAACAAAAACAGTATTCTTTCATTTCGAGCGCAGGAACTTTTCAACCAACCTGTATATCTTTCAAACCTTTTTTACATTTATTTAAAAAATAAATTGTATATACATTTGGATTTTCTATTACAGTTAATAATAAAAATTATTAGTTAAAAGAAATTTTCCTTTTTTTATTGTAAATTACCCGATAGTTAAAATAAACAAAATAAATGAAAAGTCATTTATTTTTACTACAAAATTTTTATGACATTTAAGAAAAAAACTAAATATTTTTTTATGACATATAACCACAAACGAACAACACAGAGTTTGATTTATTTTTACGGATTTTGTAGTTAATTTTTGACAGTTACAATTTTTAAAAATGAATTTAAAGAAAAACTCTTCTATTGACGGATTGTGTAGTTAATTTGTTGAGGAAACAGGATTTTATATTACGAATTTGTTTGTTAACAGTTAAAATAAAAGAAAACCATTTATTATTTTCTAATTAAGTAATCAGGCTGCTTTAATTTAAAGGAAAAGTTAGTATACCGGTTTCTTATTGATTTTTCATTTATTTTATATTACATTTTCGATTTATTAAAACTCCACCGCCCCCCCCCCCCCCCCACCAAAAAAAAATAGACCGCTTTATTTTCTACTTCAGCGATAATATTTGCAAAAGAAAATATTGTTTATGATTATAACGAAAACTTAATATAAAACTGTTTTTTAATACTCCTTAAACACATATAGCCTATTTTGTCAGCGCAGCGATTATATAAGTACAATCTACATATTTCTTGTGCATAAGAAATATTTTCCTGCATGATTTTTTATATTTATATGTACATTTCCCCATACAGTACACATTTCCAAACAGCCTTTAGTCCATTTTAAAGAAGTTTTATTTTTAGTTGTCTTAACAATGGAATATACGAAAAAATAAGTGTTTTTTTTTTAAAGTAATTTCCGCACAAAATAGTTGTTTTTGTCTGTCTGCTTACAGCAACAAGTATTTCCTCATTAAGTCAATAAACTTTTGGTGGAAAATTTAGCAAAAAAATGTAAATTTTAGAAGCTAAAAAACTTCCAAAATAAGTTCTTAAGAAAACAGTGAAGAACAAAAATATAGATACATTTTTTTCATAGAATTCACGACATTCTTATAAGCTGGGCCTCAAGCTGATGGGCCTTAATGACAATTGCCTTTTATTGTGTAGATATTAGGGAAGACAAAATTCAGAAAATTTTATTTTTATGGCTAGTTTTTATTAAGATACCGCTAGAAAATTAATTATAAAGTTGTTTGTATTCATTTTTAAATATTAATATCATGATTCCATTATGATCAAAATAACATGTTCCATTAGAAAAAATGTGTTTTAAGTGTTCGAATTTTCGAAAGCAATTTGACGTGCCATATTCATAACAAATAAAATAAAAAAATTGAACTTTTTGTAGTCATTTTAAATTTGCTTTTTTATATATATTTAAGTTTTTTTTTATATTTACTTTTTTCGAACTTGTCAAATGCAAATTTCATTTTTTTCGAATTAATTGTATAGATACAATTCAGTGTTGATCAGATTATTTTCGATATGTTTTGAAATTGAGCACGTTGTTTAAGATGTTTTGCACATGTTTTGATCGCATAAAAATATATGGAAAATATGTTTGAGCAAAACATGTAATTTTGTTAAAAAATGGTATGGAAATGCAGTATAATAATAAGGAAGCTTTATGAAGGACAATGTAAACCAGGATGTACAAACTACCAAATTTTTAGCCACATATGATGCCATCCTTCCATGATGCCAAATGGTGGGACTACAAAAAAATTCTTAGCCGATTTACAGAAACATTTAGCCTCTAGCAAGGGTTGTAGCGCAAGTACAGTAATTGTGATGTAAATGTATACATGTTTTAATTGGTACAACCCTTGCTAGAGGCTAAGTGTTTCTGTAAATCGGCTAAGGATTTCGTGGTCTCGGCTAAGAATTTTTTTGTAGTCGCACCATTTGGCATAATGGCAGCATGGCATCATGGGTGGCTAAAAATTTTGTGGTTTGTACATTCTGGTTTATAGGGTCCTTGCTTTTAGCACCTCAAAATTTCATGGTCGTGACAATTTGATAAATTGTGTATAGTAAATGGAATTTTATATTAAAACAAGTTGTCCGTAAATTAAAAAAAAAATTAGTAAACTTAAAAATATCTTAAAAATAAGACAAACTTGAAAATTTTTTAAAATTCAATAAAAGAATTTTTCAGATTTTTCTAATTTTCTATGTGAAACAAGTGTGAATAAAAAATTTTTACAACAACTTCTTCGTTTTTCTTGCTGAAAATAGACACTAAAAGAAACTTAAAAAGTTCGATCATGTGCTAAAATTTATATATAACTTATATTTAAAAATTTTGTTAAAAAAATAAAAAAGGAAAATTTAAAATAATTAAGTTTTGTATTTTTTCAAATCCCCGGATTCCTTTTCCGAATTCCCGGGAATGCCGGAAGAGAAAAATGTGTTCGAGATTGAAATAATACCGCCTAAACTATTTTGGGTAATAAACAATATCTAACTTTAATTAACCACATAATGCCCTAATGGCTCGGTTATGTTAATGAAGAATTAATAAAAAAAAATATAAAAAAATATGAAAATATGTTAAATTTTTATAATTGATATTCCCCTGAATTAAGGCTAGAATTTGCATTGACCAACTTAATTTTAAATGGAGTTTAAAGTTAAAAAAAAATTGAGTTTCTGTTAACCATAGTTTCAGACTTTTAGCTAACCAGTTTGCAGAATCCGGAAATAGGGGAAAATCCGGTCTTTCGAATAACTGATTCGAAAAGACTAATAAGCGTCTCTAATTACTGGCTGAATGCTGCAGAAAACATTTTCTTCATTTTTCTACGAAATTGGGAAAATTTGTTTTGAAAGCACAGAAATCCAATCAGAGAGGAGAGAAATTTGCATTTAAATCACATATAGAGGAGCTCGTTATGGAACCTTTGAAATCTGCACAAATCTTTTTATTTTGTTTTTTGTAAGAGCACCGATCATGATAGTATCTCTTTAACTTACCCTTACTTTATGCACTAATCGCCCAAAAAATTTATACTCAATCCTGATTACTGAATATACAGTTAAAATTTAAACAATAGTTAAATTTGAAGTTTACATGGTAAACACCATAAACATGATCGCAATTAGAAGAAAACAGGACATTATATAATATTAATTTATATGTATTTTTAGCATGGTTCGAGATCATAGAAAACTTTTTCATGGAGAATACACAGAGTTAGTATTAAAAAAAACACAAATAAAATATAGAGCGCCCCGGTAGGCTAGTTGGTGGCGTGCTAGCTTATCAGTGCGGGGGTCGTGGGTTCGATTCCCACCAGAGGCTCTGGTCTGTTTTCGCTACAACGAGCCAAAGGCCTTTGTTGCTAGTGCTCGGTTAGGGAATTAAGATATAATTTGTAATTTTATGTTTAATAAAATAAATAAATTAATAAATAATAAAATATAACTTCACTATCAAAATACTACTTGGTACGATAAAATAATTGTTTGAAAATATGTAAAAACAATTCAAATACATGTCTTTAATATTAGCTTATTGCTGATTTGGACATACAGTAATAAAGAAGAATGTAAAAAATACAAAAACAGTAAATTTAATTTTAACCCTCTGCAACTGACGTCGTAGTCTAACAAACACCAATAAGCACTAATGTTTAACATGAATCGTGGTTTTGAATTAGAAAAAAAATTATAATTATACAACCTACACACTTAAACTATAAAAAATAATAATTTCAATAGGATAACAATAGAAACCTTGGAAAATAAAAGCCGTTGAAATGGTTTCTGGTGTTCTACTACGTCAGAGGAATTTTGAAAATACGTCATGTCAGTTGCAGAGGGTTAACTCAATAAATTTAACTGGTTGTTAGCATAAATAGCATTTTCCTTTTAGTTGTGAGTTAACAAAAGAAATTTACAATTAGCACTTTCAAGGGCACGAAGAATGTTTACGAAGGTCGTACCTGACTAGAATATACATTCCATTTTGCTAGAGTCTACATAACTTTTTTGCGTATTCTCCATGATTACTGAAACAAAAAATAAGACATTTTTTATTTTGAAAAAAAAAATTCTATGATCTCGAACCAAACTAAAAATACATTTTGATAGAGTATAAAATAATTAAAAAACATCGTTTAAAAAATAAAACTTCACCAAGTTTTTTCTTTCAAAGTCCACACCTCTGCTGTCTGCATTTTACTTAACGGCAGTTGATGATCAGGATTTGGAGATCATTTACTTCTAAAAGGACTGGGCCACTTGACATACTATACACGACACAATGCATATTTTAAAGTATAATCTTGTTTTTCGGTGATTTGGCTTAACCAGCAAGATCTTCCGATTCTGCAGGAATTAAATAAATAACACCATTCAAGCCGAAATTGACAACATTATGGAAAATTTAATGAAAAGAGTCCAAAATTTTCATCAACAACGACGGCATCTATTTGAAATTTTTCACAATTAATTAAAACAAAATTTATCAATACAACATTTTCGACCTTTATCCAAAATTACGATGTTCTAATAATGGATTCTGATAGAAGAGACAAAAAATCTATACGTGTGTCGCCATTTTGAAAGATCACATCCGAATTTTATTTTAGGGAGGGTTGAAGTTTCCCCCTTTTACCGGTTCGTCTAGCATATCGGTATATGTGGCAAACATTTTTGTACAGCATTTCATTCGCGCCCTCCCCCTTTTTAGGGTTGTTTTTTTTTACGATTTGTTAGGATAGAGGCAAAAATTACTTCCACAAAAATATTTGCATTTTCTACAAAGTTGCTGAACATGCGCTACACCTCATATGCTGCAGGAACAGGCCAAAGGGGGGAACTTTAACCCCGGCTAAAACAAAATTCGGATGTGATCTTTGAAAACGCCAACACAAGTATATTTTTTTTTTTTTGTCTCCTCTACCAGAATTGGTTGTACAGTGATATATTTCCTCGCACTGATAAATTTTGTTTTAATTAATTGTAATTTGCTTCGTGCTGTACTGTGTAATCAGTTAAAATAAATAAACTGAATTTTAACTTTAAACAAACGAATGAAAATCTGATGATGATTTTTGCCCACCCTCTATTAAAAAGAGAAAAAAAAAACAATTATTTTAATTATTAAAAAATGTATTTCTTTGAAATTTTTACACATAAAAATATTCGAAAATGTCAAATTATTTAACACGAAAAAGCAGCTTTATCAAATAATTTGAAAACCCACCCTTTTTTAAAACCCGGTTAAAAAAAATCGGGAAATTAAAAAAAAACAGTTTATCGACAGATTTAAGCAACAAATTTTTCCTCTTTATGAACTTTTTACTCTACGGCCACTTATTATTATTATTATTATTTCAAAACTGTAATCGTCCCATTAAGGTTTCGGTGTAGTATAATTGATAGTTACTGACAATGAATGATATTTTAAAAACAACAATATTTTAAAGAACATTATTTTAAAATTCTATGAAAAAAAAAAGTTCTTGCTATCAGTTCTTTCTAATCTAAAGCCTACACACGAAGAAAATTTTTGTCAGTTTCCAACTGAATTTCGATGACTAATACTACTAACGGTGAGTACTACTGAATATTGTTTTTTTACAACAAAATTCGGTGCTTGCAACATTCAAAATACACAGAAACCGCATTTGAATATGGTTGTACTAACCGAATTTATATTTTCGAATTCAGTTGCCACTTTATTTGTCTGTGTCTAAATGCTTTTGTTATACTTTGACAGGCAAAGATTATTAAAATGATCACACATGCAAACTCGTACTAGTGTGTGACTGGTGTAAAACACTGATAAGGAAAAATGTGTTAAAACCTTGATAATGAAAAATACGTGTGTATAAAAAAATATATTTCAATAAAATAATAGACAAAGAATTATTTAATTTGTTTATACTTTTCTATGATTCAAACATAATGCGCATTTAAACGATGAAGACTTGAGCATTTTAGTGCAAATACACTCACCAAAAAAATTCTGTAATGGCAACTGAAAATTTTGCTGTTATAACGGTAAATTGTTCTAATTTGAGCTCAGCGATTTTTTTGCTGACGTGTAGTACAATGAAATTTGTAGAAAAAATCAGCTGCCGCTACTAAATTTTAGTATACTTTTTGTAAAGTGGAATTTAAAATCTGTTTGCTAAAATCAGCAAAAAAAAGAGTTACTAAATATTATAAATATTAGTACAAAATTTTAAATTAATTTTTTTTTATTGAGCATTAAAATTTTTTTATTTTATTTATTTTTTCAAAAAATATTTTAGACAAAATAAAAAAAAAAAATCAATGGATTAAAAATTGCAACGAATTTATAATTTTGTTTTAATTTGGTAATTTCTGTTTTGAAAAATATTTTAGTATTTTTTTTTTTTTACTTTTTAGGGCTGCTTTTTAGAACTAAAAAAAACTTTTTAGTGCTATTTTAAATGACTGTCCTATTTTTAGACATGAGTCAGTATTTCCACTTCCAATCCCTTTTTTTATCTATGTAACATTTTAATGCAATTTAAATTTGTAGGTGTAAGTTTTAATTAGAAATAACATTTCCTTCAATATCAACTTTTTTTCTCTAATTTTAGCAAACCGGTTTTTTAAAAATTTGTAAAATGATTTGTGAAATTAGCAACAACAATTTGTATTTTTTCCTTGGGGAATTGAACCAGGAATATTCAAAATGGATGTTGATTAGAAACTAGTTAGATTTTTAGTTTGAATAATATTGCCAAAATATGGGATTAATTCAATTAAAATTTCTTAATGGCTGTCTAATGTGCAAACTTCAAAAGCTATCATAGTTTAGAGAATTTTAAGAGTCATAATTTTTGAGAGCTAAACTATATTGATGGCTGGAATTTTAAAAAGATTATAAAAACCTAAAATATTGCTATTATTTCTCGGACTTATCTTTGTTTTAAAAAATTAACAAGTAAGATATAGCTGCTATAAATTGTTATTACATCAGAAAATATCCTTTGTGCCCTCCTCTAATTAAATCCCTTTTATGACTTTCATGTTCCAATATATTTGATAAATAAATTAATTAATTTTTTTAATTATTCTATATTTAATAAATTTCTTGTTTTAATATAATTTAATTCAAGCTTACAAATAAGTTTCATTATCTTCATTTGAATTTTCGTTAGAATCGTTATTACCGCCACAACCTTGTGCATAATCTTCATCTGTATTGGCTGAATCGTTAGTTGGCTTTTCTAAATCTTTCTCGATTTCCTCCCCATTTACTAATTCATTGGATTTTTCCAATTGTTTGTCCAGATCTTCATCATTTACAATAACATATTCAATATTTTTTAATTGTCCGTCTGGTTTTTGTTTTTCATTACTGTATATGTATACTTCGTTTGAATCTTGTTCTGCAGTTTCATAGGCATCAATATATCTTTTATTTAGAACTTTTGTTTCACTCAGCATTCTTTGTGGGGTGTTGTCACTTCTTCTACGTCTGGCAGCAGGTTCTTCTTCATCAGATTTTCCTTCGTTAGATTTTTCTTCTGAGCTTTTAGCACTTCTCTTACGTCTAGTTGCCTCAGACTTGGCAGCTTCTTCTGGTTTTGGTTCACTTTCGGCTGGTGCATCAGCTGATTTTTGAGGTTCTGGCAATTCGGAGTGTTCGTATCCACCATGAGCTGATTGATCATGATTGTCATGCGCTGCATGGGCTGAATGATCATGACTATTATGGTCTGCATGAGCTGAATGATTATGGCATTTGTGTTCAGCATGCTTATGTCCTTCTTTGCCAGATTTTTCTTCGCTAGAATTTTCTTCTGAACTCTTAGCACTTCTTCTACGTCTAGTAGTTTCAGAATTGGCAGCTTCTTCTGGTTTGGGTTCACTTTCGGCTAGTGCATCAGCTGGTTTTTGTGGTGCTGGCACTTCAGAGTTATCATGTGCTGCATGTGCCGAGTGATCATGACCTTCATGTCCCGCATGGGCTGAATGATCATGAGCTGAATGATCATGACCGCTATGTTTATGTCCCTTTCCTGTCTTCTCTTCGCTAGAATTTTCTTCTGAGCTATCAGCACTTCTTCTACGTCTGGATGCTTCAGGCCTTGAAATATCTTCTGGTCTGGGTTTATTTTCAGCTGGTGCATCAGCTGGTTTTTGTGGTGAAGGTATTTTGGAGTGTTCATGTGCTGCATGATCGTGTCCAGCATGTTCATGATCATGTCCTTTATGTGTTTCTTCTGAGGAATGTTCCTCAGACGATGTGTTGTGACCTTCCTTATGATGACGTCTGAAACGTTCTTGTTCTGCTAATGTTTTAGCTGTCAACAAATCTTTTAATGCGCGTCTTAGGCGTTTTAATTTCAAATATTTATCATATTTAATAGAACCCTCATCCCTAACTTTAATATGATTTTGGGAAGTAGACATATAGTCAGCATCTCTAAACGAACGTTTAACCTTCTTAATGTTGACATTTTCATCGTCATCGTCAATTATTAAAACAACTTGATTTTCTTTATTTTTCAATACCTCTTCTTCAGAAGAACTATCCTCTTCTTTTGCCTCATCTTTTATTTGTGTACTTTTAGAATCTGCTACTTCTTTAGATTCTGAGGAATTTTCTTCTTCTTCTCTATCCTTAAGAATATTACTTTGCTGTTCCACCTCTTCTTTAGATTCTGAAGAATTTTCTTGTTCTTCATCCTTAATAATATTTTTTAATTGTTTTGTTTCTTCAACACTTTCACTGCTTTCAGAAGACACTGCATCTTTAATTGTATTTTTAACAGGACTACCCCAGATTACTGTTACCATAACACTTAATACCGCACATAATATTATTAATCTCATTGTCCTTTATATTTTAAATATTTTCTTTATATATTCCTAAGAATTTTTTTAATTAATTTTACAATGTTGTTTTTTCCTCGCAATTCGTTATTATACTGTTCTAGTAGCGTATATTCCCATTCAGTTTTATTGGTTTTTCATAATTTCTTATCAGCTAAACCAGACATTAATTTAAATATAAATATTATTTTTTTTTTTTGCCAATTTTATTTTTTGCAAGAAATACAATTTTTCGTTCAAACTGTGGCAAAGAGTTGAATTCATAATATTTGAGATAACATTTTGTTTCGTCACTCTCTGTTCAGTTAGTAATCTGGAGTTTAAACCATATCTTTTAATTTCCCTCAGTATTGATGACCACAGCAGAGAATTCTTGCTTAAGGGTTTTTGCCACTTATGCATAATTGTCCATATAAATGATAGTGTAAATAAGTTCAATAGTGATTTGTAGAGAACGGTTGGGGGCAATAAATATGTAGTGGACAGTTATCATTTACTTAAAGGACAAAAATATACAAATTGTAGCAAGCGAAATTAGGGACAATTTGCTGACATACTCCACTCATAAAAATGCAAAGTAAATGAAATTTTTCTTAACTTTTTGGAAACCTTTTTTTTAACATGATGAAGAACTTAAAAAAACGCAATTTAAATTTATGAAGTACCACTTTATATTTACGGAAAAATTTTCTGCTATTTATGAAGAAGTTCCATCGAAGAATCCTTAAGACTTGTAAAAGTATAGAGTATTTGGATATTAAGTACTCAATACTGACCTTATTCTCGAGTACTCATTTCTTCAAAGTACCTACTTGAAACTTTCAGAATCGTTTTTTGTGTATAAGCGTAATTTCGCCATAAAAAAACATCCCGAAAATACAACCCTTGCTATGAAAATACAACCCTGCTATTGTGTAAATGTAAAAAGTATTTCAAGTATTGACATTTTAGAACTTTTGAAGCTTTATCATATTTATGAAGAGGTTTTGTAATTTAAATTTGTTTTTTTTTAATTAATTAAGTAAATAAAGGCCAAACCAAAATTTTTTAATCACCCAGAGAAAAGAATGGTTGCAATTCTATCAAAACCATTAACATTTATTTGTGAGGATTTTATATTATTTGGAATAACTTCAAATCTATTAATAAAGCAAATACGTTGTATTGGGAATTAAAAACAGGGTAAAGAAATTAAAAATCAATCCAATAATTAATTTATTGGTATTTCCAACCACCCTTAAAAATAAATTTCGTTTAGTATTTGCGTGCGGTGAAAGCAACCATTTATTTAGTGAATATATTAATAATTTGGTACAATCTATTAAATTTATATCATTTAATTAGGGGTTCAGTGGAAGCAACCGAATTGTGGATTGTATTGATAATAGACGTCACTAATGATTGATATTAATAAACAAATTTTATACTAATATTTGTTTTCCTTACGAATGGTTTAAATTCAAAATTAGCCATCAAGATTTAAAGGTGTTTGTGGTGGGGGGGGGGGGGTAGAGAGGGGGGGGGGTACTCCGAATTTCCAAGTTTATATACCGGAAAAGTCAAACATTTAAAAAATTATTTTTTTAATTAAAATAAAATATTCAAAAGTTTAAATGGCAAATACATATATCAAAGAAAATTAAAATTAGTTTAGGTGCTGTAAGCAAAATCTATATATAAAATTTTTCTTAAAAAATAAAATTTTGTGGAACGTAATAATATTTCTGTGGAATATAAATATTGAATTGTACAACTGAAAATTGACTTTCACAATAAAAATATAATTTAATATGATGACAGTTGTGGTAACCGCCAGAAATCGGTTGGCAACAAATTCGGTGGTCACAACAGATACGGTTTTCTGGATGATATCAAATTTTGTATTTCTAAAATATAATTCTTTTAATACAAGGAATAATGGCAGCTTAGCAGTTGCTAGGTGTAGACTTGAAACGACCAAACAAAGGATAGAGTACATGGGTAATCGTGAATTTAATAATTTGCCTGAACCTTTAAAAACCTTAAACAGAATTTCAACTTTTAAAACAAACTTAAAAAATTATTTATTGCAACAATTAGAACAACTTCTGATGTAAAAATTGAGTTATAATTTTTCGTTTCATTGGATATTTATTTTACTATTATTTATTTATTTATTTTTTAATTTTATTTAATTATATAAACTAATTGTAAGAAGAAATTTTGCCAACTTGCTTCAACAATGCCTATTAGGCGCTGAAGCACTTAATTGTAATGAATTTTTTTTTGATAAATAAATTTAAATATAAAAAAAAAAATTCATACCAAAACAAAGTTTAAATAACTTAAGCCAATTGCAGTGGGGCCTTAAAAATGCAAATTTAATGAGTAAAACAAACAAAAGCGTTTTACAACTGAACTCAATAATTTATAAGAATTTTTTTTTTTTTAATTTTTTTATGCATTTTATATGAACACTTCATCATATTAATGAAAAATTCATAAATATGATGAAAACTCGATGACAAACCATTTATGTAATAGTTTCAACAATATGATACAACTTTTTGCCCGTATTCGATTGGACATTACAAAAATCGCCTCCATGCACAATGTCTGCTTGTCAAGGGGTTAATCGAAATCTCCAATCAATAATTTTTTTTCCATTTTATTAATAAAACGTAATTTTTATTTATATTTTTCCAAAGATAAGATGTGTTTTAAATTTGCATGTAATAGGTCAAAATGATCGCACATATAGACGTTAAAATGAGAATATCAGAGACGTAGTTAAATTGTACAATAATTAAATTTTCAGAAAACAAAACCCCTATTGGAATGTTGTCGTAGTAAAATATATGCCTCATCAAAATCAAGCTTAACTCAATGTTGCCAATACCAGAAATATTTTGTTTGATTACCCAACTCAACAACGTTTTTACAAAGACCTGTACTAAACTACGTATTTCTGAAGTATTTTGGCCTTCCAACAGAAATACATGACCATAAATATTATTAAGTTCCATAAAATTTTACTTTAAAAAAATTTATTTTTAGCTTTTTTCGGTATCGAACCTGGGCATTCAGATTCATAGTTCACACCAAAAATTAATTTATTTTTTTTTGATATATTTGTTATTTAAACATTTGAATATTTTATTTTAATTAAAAAAAATATTTTTTAAATGTTTGCCTTTACCGGGATTTGAATTAGGAGTACTAGGCCAGCTCTCTATCCACTAGCCCAAAAACACTTATAAATTTTTATGACTAATTTAAAATGTAAATCATTTTTTAGAAAAATAAATATAGCAGAAAATTCAGTTACAAATACCAATCTTTTGTGGCTTCTTTAATCAATACAATCCACAATTCGGTTGGTTCAACTAAAATTCTAATTTAATGATATATTTGATCAGGATAACCGTATTTGTAGTTACCACTTTCGAATATCGCCAATTTATTAATAAATTTGATAGATTGTACTAATTTTCCAGAACATTCACTTAATAAATGGTTGCTTCTACTGCACACAATTTCTAAACGAATTTTATTCGTCAAGTTGATTGGAAATACCAATAATTGGATAATAGTATTCTTTTTTTTTTGGTTCCAAATTTCCATATTTTTGGTATAATAATGGATTATGGGTTATTCCAAATAAATTAAATCCTTACAAATAAATGTTAATAGTATTGATCGGATTACAACTAATTTTTTTTCTGGGTGTATAAAAAATAATATAATATAATAATCCTTTTATTCAACGATGTATAGTTAAATGCACAATTTCTAAAAATTGATTTTAATAATTCTTATATCTTCTTTCTAAAGTTAAAATTTTTTTTAATATTTATTTATCCACCTTACTTTTCTAACGAAGTATGGATGGAATACACACACCAAGAAAACAGTATCAGTTATGGCTAACGAATTTGTTGCCAATCGAATTCTGGCGGTAACGACAACTGTTTTCATATTAAATTATATTTTTGTTTGTGAAAACCAATATTCAGTTGTACAATTTAATATTGATATTCCACAGAAATAATATTATGTTCTACACAATTTTATTTTAAGAAAAAATTTATTTTAGATTTTTCCGGAATCGAACCTAGGCATTCCGATTCATAACTAACACTCTTACTTACTGAACCACAATTCAATTTAAATTTTCTTTCATATATTTGTTATTTAAACATTTGAATATTTTAATTTAATTAAAAAAATAATTTTTTTAAATGTTTGCCTTTTCCGGAATTTTTAACTCGAAAATTCGGAGTACTGAGCTACCTCTCTACCCACCACACCACAAACACTTATAAATTCTGACGGCTAATTTTGAATTTAAACAGCATGGAAGCAAAAAAAAAATATTAGTATAAAATTTGTTTATCAATACCAATCATTGGTGACGTCTATTATCAATACAATCCACAATTCGGTTGCTTCTATTGAAACCGTAATTAAATGATATATTTGATCAGAATAACCGTACTTGTAGTTACCACTTTTAAATATCAACAATTTTTTAATAAATTTGATAGATTGTAACAAATTTCTAATATATTCACTAAATAAATGGTTGCTTCCACCGCACACAAATACTAAACAAAATTTTATTTTTAAAAATGATTGGAAATACCAGAAATTGAATAATAGGACAGATTTTTACTTTCTTTTCCTTTTT
Source organism: Eustalomyia histrio (assembly GCA_949748255.1). Lineage (NCBI taxonomy): Eukaryota > Metazoa > Arthropoda > Insecta > Diptera > Anthomyiidae > Eustalomyia > Eustalomyia histrio. The sequence continues at coordinate 60,826,730 of OX456527.1, read as the reverse complement.
TTTTAATTCCCAATACAACATTTTTGCTTTATTAGTGAATTTTAGGTTATTCCAAATAAAATGAAATCCTCACAAATAAATGTTATTGGTTTTGATCCATTTGCAACCAATCTTTTCTCTGGGTGCACAACTTATATAAATTCTTCTACGATTTAAAAATGTCCACGCGTCCAAATGTCCATTCCTTTTTTCCCTCCGTCCTATGGTGGATTTTGGGTCGCGAAATCTAGTGGTATACTACGTTTTGAAAAGTTAGCTAGTTTTAAAATAATATTTAGATTTTAAGTTTGTATTGACTCGAGCGATATTTTGATTCTATTTTAATGACTTCATTTACGGTTTTTAATTTCTTAATTACTAACTATCTATTAAGATTATTTTTCATTTGGAATCCAAAAAGAAATCAAATTTTTTCAGAAAAAAACGGCATAGCAGTCATTTAAGTCTCTTTAACTAATGTATAATATATCCCACAGTCGTATGAGTGATTTTTATTATAGATGAAAATATAACGTATACGTATTGGTGTACTTTAATTTGAAATACACATATCCCAGTGTATAATCAATATTGGGGTATAATTATTTTTGAACTACAAATAATGATAACTCCTTAGTTTTTAGGTTATTTGAAAAATAATATTAATAAATAGTAAATAACTAAAAAAAGCAATAAAAGTGTTTTCGTTATATTTCCATTAAAATATAATCAAAAATCGTTTAGTCAATATAAACTAAAAATCTAAGTATCTTTTTAAAACAGCCTAAATTTTGAAAACGGGGTACGCAACTGAATTCTACGACCAATTAAGTTTACGTGTTGCGCATTTGTCGTGTGTCATTTTGACGTACTTACTGTGTTGCCATTAATTTAAATTAATACAAATAACAAAAAATGTCTGTACCATTTAATGGTAATGAAATATTTTGAAATAATAAAAACAAATATTATAATGGTAATGTAACCGCACTAACAACAAACGAGTGGACTACGAGTATTAAATTTAAAAAAGTATTTTAAATATGAAGGGAAGTTTTTTCAGATGTCATAAAGGGCTTTATAGAAAAAATTTATCCCAGATGTTCTAAAGTCCCGAGTATAACAAAAAAATGTTTTTTGCATTTCTAGATTAGAATGACACATAGTGCAAAAGACATTTATACATAAAGATAGAGCTAAATACATAATTGCTTTAGTGTCTATACTTAGCAGTTTATGGCGCTTAAGTAAATAGATAACAATGCCCTACGCCATGCCTAGGTCGCATGGCCCTGGATTTGGCTTTCAATTGTCTTAGTAACCACAGATATGAGATTTAATACATATTTAAAATTCTAGTACATTAAGCTGTCACTAGCAGACTTAATTCAAAATAATAAAGTCAATTTTTGAAATGTTCGACGTGATAAAAGCATTTGTTTCACATTTTCTGTAAAAAAAACAAATTATCATCGATCAAAATGGTATTTTTTTGTTAAATTTGTATAATTTTGAAGTATTGAGGCATTGGAAAATCCATATTTATGTTAATTCTTTCTTTCAAAAAAATAAATACACATACGAAAAATTGCAATAATGTGCTCTTGAACATCTAAATGAATATTGATTTAGCAAATTAAAGTATAATATACACATAAAACATATATTTTGCATAGCTTTTTGCAAACATTCTTTTATGTTACGAACAAAATAGAAAATCAATAATACCCTGTTGTATATTGTAGCAGAATATGCCTAACAGGGAGAATTTTTTTTCAGATGCGCCACCTATTGGGAAATAGTTTCAACTAATGTTCTTTCTTTAATAAATTAATGTCTTTGATTTATGTAACAGAACTTTTGTTATTTAGTTTTAGTAATGTTATTTACAGAGGTCTGCTCTGTTAGCGACTTCAACATTTTTACTTACTTAACAGAAAAAAAAATAGATACAGAAAAATTGTACCAATTTGTATGGAAAAGTTAGAGGTGTTTTCACATTTTCACTCATAACTTTTGAACCGCTGGACCGATTTTGCTCATTTTAAATACCAAACTGCTCGGGAGGATGTTTAATAATCTGGGTAAAAATAGGCAACCCCGCTAGCGTCTTCGCGTCGTGATCGCCATTTCAACAGACGGACAGACAGACAGACGGACAGACAGACAGACGGACATCGCTAAATCGACTTAAAATTGCATAAGGATCACGAATATATATACTTTATGGGGTCTTAAACCTATATTTCGACATGTTACAAACGGAATGACAAACTGATATATACCCCCACCATATGTGGAGGGTATAATTAACTGGATCTTAATGGGTCTATTGATGAAATGTTTTAATAACATGTGAAAGGTATTTTCTACCCATCTGATATTTGTCCTGTTTTAGTAAACAATATATGATTGTTTTTTAAGATATTTCGTAATAAAACAAACTGACTGAACTGATAAAATTTTGGTTTTTATGAAAACAAGACAATATTATGACTGTAAATGTCGAAGTCATGTTTTATTTGATTTCTAATTATTAATTGCTTGTTTCCAGCATTTTAACGTTGCATAATTATCATATTTTTTCATAGTCAGAATTTTTGTTACTGCATTATGGTTACAGCCAATCATGATATAAAATAGAAGGTGCCAATCATAAAATAGTAAAATATTTACTAAATAATCATCGTAGCGACCATGTTGATGTTTAGGAAACCAATAACTTGGTTGTGACAACCATACCCGATTGCAGCAAGCACAATATTGTAGCGGTGATCATATTGCAAACATGTTTTTTCTCTGCGTGTGTAGTTTTGCACTTAAGCTATTTATTAACACCATTAATATTTTCAAATACTTAAATATGTATTCGTTCATAGCTATACGAAATGTTTTTTTCTTTTCTTAATAATTATTTAAAAATTAAATAAGGATATAATTTCAAAACAAAATTTGTAGCTTAAAAGTTATTAAAATCAAAAGTATATTATCTCATGATATTTTTATTTATGTTTTCCTAAGTTTGAGAAAATTGTATTACTTAGAAGATGCACTAATGTATTTTGTGGTTTTCGCGATCCAACCTAATATTTAAATATATTTTAGTATTGCATACCTGTAGGCTGATTAAAATATGTAGTACCCCACAGGCCAAAATAAAAGTGCAAACATGGCAAAAGGGTATAAAATTGCTTTGAGAAATATTTTAAAATATTTTTAAAGTTCATAGAAATATTGAAACTTAGTTCTGTTCGACCTTAATACAAACTCGAAAATTGGTTTTAAAATTTATTTGTAATTTATTAATAAAATTAAAAATATATAATATTTAATAACACTTTCAAATTTCATGGAAATTTATAAAGCTTAGACTTGGTTAAGTCAGCTAACTGCTATATTACTATCGTTTTAATTAAAAAAATTACGTGATAAGATTTATTCCATACTAAAATTTTACATTACTACTTGTTACTAATTTGACAAAATTCGTGCATGAAATGGTTAAAGACAATGTCATTCCAATGTCAATTTGTGTCAATAATTTGAAATGTTATTCATCAAAACCTTATGATGATTCATTCATATCAACCTGACCTCTGTTAAGAATAATAAGGTATTTTGGAATTGCATCTTGACGTCTTATCGTCATTGTGGATGCATTAAAGTGAACTATGTCAATCGTACGACTTAAATGATTATATACATTATCAATATTTGCTTTCATATATGTTTGGGTAGGATTCTTGGGAATTCCTATTAAATCAGTCAGATAACCTTAAACAAATCTTATCATCAGTGTTAACATTTTATTTTGTTTTCATGTAGATGATTTGAAAAGTTGAAATTTCCATTTTCCCGAGAAAAAAAATCGGATTTATTTGCTTATAAAAAAAATAATATTAATAAACACAGGAAATAGATTTGTAATTCCAGGAACAAAAAATTACATTTATTTTTAACACTGTTGTGGTGGCTGAAATCTGTTAACATATCTAGAATTTTTATTTTAACAATTGATTAATTTTATATTTATGAATTGTTTTATTGTATAAATAGAATACATAAAAATAAAAAAATGATGCCCCAAACTGGGCTAGAACCTGCAACCTACTGCTTGTCAGAACATTGTTTTTCCTGTAGATTAAACTCAATTTAAAAAATTAAAAAAAAAAACTATATGACTTCGCTGTGATTTGATCTCGGGATGAAAAAAAATCCAAAAAGAAACCGAAAATGATTGGAATATTTACAAATACATTTTTTGGATTTTTTTTTTTAATCAAGAAGACAAAAATAACCAAAAACATTTACTAAGGTAATTTTTAAATCACTTTCTTAGACAAAAAAATATTAAAATTGTATTGACTTTAGTGAAAACATTAAAAAAAATCAATAATAGTTATACAAAGTAGTAGCGAAATGTTAAAAATAACTAATATATTGATATAAAAAAAACTGACCTTAAGCTCGAAGAATTGTGAAGTCATATAAACCAATTTATATTGAAAAACAAATTGGAATAGTTTTTTTTTTTTGAAACACTAAAATTTATAATAACTGTAACGGAAACAAATTAACCACAAAATTTCCGTTTTGTGGGTAAATTTGTATAAAAAATTTGCAACACCCAAAATATTCACCAATCACATTTGAGTATGGTACGTATACAAATCAAAAACATAACATATTTCCAAATTTTATTATAATAAAATTTTGCAGGACAGCATTTATTAGCTTATCGTGGCACTTTCCATGCAATACAGATTTTTAAATTTTTTTAAGCCTCGACTTCTATTAAAAGTATTTGAGCAAAATTTGGCATGTGAAAATTTTTAAAGTCCGAACCAAAAATGGACATGATAAGACAAGGAGGCGTGACATCTAGAATACAAATTAAAATTTATAAATGCTTTGTATCGACTGGTGTAAAACGTATTTGAGCAGAGGTTGGCATGTCATTATTTTTCAAAATTTTTGAGCATTGTGTCAAAAAAACATGGGTTCTACAAACTTTTTCTTATTAAAAATATTTTATTAATATTTTGAGAACTTTTTAAAAGAAATTAATTAATAAACATATTTTTTTTTAATTTCTAATTGTTTTTTTTTGAGCATTGTGTCAAAAGTGGGCTGGTTTGGAGAAATAGCGCGTGGTGCTTTAAAAATTGATATTTCGCTGCTCCTGTTCTAATCCACAAATTCCTTAAGCACTATGTAAAATATTGTCGGGAGTGGAAGATCTTATGGGCACCTCACATAAAGGGAGTTTATTTTTAAAGGTTAAGAACTTTTATTTAAAAAAAAGCACATAAAGACTTACGAAATGATTTATTTTAAACTTTTATGTGATAGCTAATTATTTGGCCTTTATTTAGTATTAAACATTAATTTTGGACAAATTTAAATTTTTTATTCGGCTAAAAGTGACAGCAAAAATTTACTTTTTTTCATAATAATAAAATTACCTTCCATTTTTTAGATTTTTTCAGAAAATCTTGAACAAAAAAAAAAACAAATTACCTTTATAAAAAATTACTTCCATTTGTCAGTTTATTCGTATTGCAAATTTAGCGCAGTAGAAAAAATTACGCGATTTACCGTAAAAAAAAAAACATACAAACTTTCACCAATTTTGCTCATGAATTGGTCTATACAAAAGAATGAGTTTTAATGATATGACTTAAGTATTTAAATAATTAGTTGCCATTAAATGTACTTTCAATTAGAATAAAAGGTTTTTTTTAAATTTGTAAGTTTGTGTTTCATTTTAAATAAAATTACTCTCAACCTCTGAAAAAAAAAACAACTATTTAATTAAATTTAAGGATCGCTATAAATGTATGGCGATATGGAGTGTAGCACCTGACATACAATCCAAATTTTAAATTACTTTATTCACGCTCCTATTTAAGCTGTAACGAAAATCGCCTCTGACCAGTAGAAATGTTCGACCGTGCTCAGGAAAAAATGGTGGGATCTTGGTCAGGTCGTTACACATAGAAGGATAGTGAAAGAAAAGTAGGAGAGGAATCGTAGATGAAAACATAATATCAAATTTCTATTTTACTTTTTGTATCTTAAGTTTCGTTAACTAAAGAAAAAACTATTTAGCAAGTCATATTAAAATTTATAATTTATTAAAGAAGATAAATTCCAGGTAATAAGTATTCAAGCTTAAGGTCTATTTTATACAAAATTATTTATTTGTTATCCAATATTTCGCTATCTCAATGGATAGCTTCTTCAGGATAGCTTCTTCCATTGAGATAGCGAAATATTAGATAACAAATAAATAATTTTGTATAAAATAGACCTTAAGCTTGAATACTTATTACCTGGAATTTGTATTAAAAAGGTCGAAGAAATTGAACTGAATAATTTATTAAAGAAGATAATTAAGAGCAAATGAAAAAAAAATGTTAATTTTTATAAAAGGAATGTAGAAAGTAGATTTATATATCTAATTGTCAAAGGTATGTTTGTTAAAATAAGAATTAAAAAAATTAATTAACTTACTCAGATTTTTCCATGGCTGTGATCACGGCGATGAAGTAGACCTGATGCTTTTATATTAAAAAAATGGGATTAATACAAATGAAAGGTTCAGATATATAAATGAATTATACAAAAAAAAAATAATAAAAATTAAAAGTATCGATCCGAGTCGATACTTAAGATAATAAATTAAAGAAAAAAAACAATTATACAACTTGAATTAAAACAATTTACGGTATTTGTAGTTCAACAACAAATCAATTAATTAACGAGATATAAAAAAAAAATATAAAGGATCGCGTCGAAATTCTTCAATTATAATTGGGACGTAATAAACCTTGTAAAGATATTAATAAATAAAATTCGACTACTTTAAAGTAATAACCAATTTTCGCGTAAAACCGTTGTTAAGATTAAAGAGAGTTAAACCAAAGTAAGATTCCATATAGAGTTACAGCGTAACAGCTAATAACAAAATTAGCTTGACGATTAATATTAAAATTTGATGACGTTAATGTAATAATTGATATGTAACTTCGCCAAATCCAAAGGACGAGATGTTCCCAACGTTGATGCCCAAGTTACTTGAATACATAATTGTATAAACGATGTTTTTCCCACGTATAAGTGATACTATTGATCCAATAGTTAATTAATACGGGTAGCAGTGGTATAGCAATTTGCTGGATATGTATATCCCCCTTTGGGGAAAATAGATCCCGAATAAAATACCACGAACTTGACCTCTTAAATGACAATATACAATTTTTTTGCACGCAGTATTAAACTCTAATAAAGATATAAGGATCCTTGTAGATTTGATATTTTTATTCCTCTTATAAATTTAATATGAATATTATTTGTTACGTCTGAAGTTCAAAAAGTTAAATTCCTAAATGAAAAATTTTTGAAAACATCCAAGTGAAATAAAAAAAAAAAAACATAATATGATTTTCAAACAAACACAAAGTGTTTTCAAACAAAAATTTAACGCATTAAAAAAAATTTTAATTTTTGAAGAGACGAAGTTTTCTACAAAGCAGAGGTTAGTACTACCCCTAAATTTAACGGCATTGAAAAAATGAGGCGTGGCACATTCCTTAAACCCCAATAATTTTAATTATTTTATCACGGATTCTGTTGAATGTATTTGAACAAAATTTTAGCAAGGGGTTTAAAAAAAAACATTTTAATGCTCTGCACATATATGAGAATGTTTGACATGAATATTGCCCATGTTTTTGTACAGGCTTGCCAAGCTGTTGAAAAAACTAACAAAAAAGGATTCGGTAAAAATTCGTTGAAATCCAAAAAACCACAAATATCGGAAAGATAAAATTAAATGGCACCTCTCCGACAGGTATGATGAATGTGAATTTTAATCATTACAAATAATACTTTTGCAACCTTAAGAGTTCTAAAAAAGGATTTTTGGTACATTTTTAAAATTTTTTTATTTAAAAATTTATCTAATCTTGAATTTTCGTTTGTTATTTATTAATTTATTTGTTAAATATATATATAATATTAATAAAATTACCACATATTAAAAAAAAATAAAGCACTATTACATGCCATCGGCTATAATCTTAAAATAAAATATTGAAGCAATTTGAGAAGGTACATACGAGTATGATAATACTGAGTAAATAAATTACAACTTTCAATTGCTATAAAGAAGAAAGTTGCTATATAGCAGTATTTTTCCAATAGATAGTAAGTGTGTGAACCTGCTTTAAAACCCACAAATCTTCAAACATCTCCTACATCTATCATGTTATAGAAATTTAAAATTATAATGTGGTACTATTGGTTTATTTTTTTCCGTTACAGTTATTACAAATTTAAGTTTTGTTTGCTTTCAAAAATATTCAATTTTCGTTATTACTTAGTTTGTTTATATACAACATTATTTTAATTACAAGAACTTCATAAACACACATATAAGGCCATTCACACAAAATGTGTTTATAGACTGTGTGAGTATACATTTTGCAGATAAAAAAAATAAACAAACATACAAAAAAAAAACGAAACAATTGCAAATAAATTAATAATCAATTATTTTTACGGAATTGGTAGGTAAAATTTTAACTTTTTTTTTCACTTAATAATTATTTGTTTTTACCGATGTTCTTTAAATAAAATATCATTTTTTTAAATTATATTTTCCGTTAATTTCACTTACAAACTATTTGACGAAATTTCACTTACAAACGGAATGACGGACTGATATATGTTTTTAAACTAATATTGTTTTTAAACCTTTTTTTAATAATACCACTTTTTTATTGACAAAAATAATGTCAAAATAATTTTTTAAAAATTACAAAAAACCTACCAATTTTTGACATAATTTGCAACATTAGAGGTGGCATATAAAAAATTGATAAACCTTAGAGTTTTATACAAATCGGCTTTCGGTTATTTCTCTGTTTGCCAATTTTTAGAAAAAACCTCTTTTTAAAATTCGGATTAATTTAGTGAACCCTTGTAATTTTTGCAAAAGAGATTATAGCTTTTACAAAAAGTGCTCGATTGAAGATTGATTTAAAAAACATAAAAAAATGTTTTACCTTAAATACAAACAAGTAAGAGCGGCTAAATTCGGCTATGCCGAATCTTATATACCCTTCACCATGGTATTCTGAAGGAGATGAATACATCGTTGGAATCTACTACCTCATAGCTCTCCACAAACAAGCGGTATCCCCATTTATTTTTTCTTAAATGTCCAAAAATTTTAATCCAAAATAATATGTCATGTAAAATCTCAAATTTATATTTTTCCATATGTTTCAGCGCTTTTCTTGTCAAATTTGGCATTTTCTAGGCAAAAAAAAGTTGGCGACACTACTATTTATTTTTTATTTATATCATTCACAATAGTTGTGAAACGTATTTAACCTACGTATTTATCTTCACACTCTTATTAAACAAAGGGATTTTACTGGAAAAATTAGAGGTAGTCCTGGTTTTTTGCTAATATCTCAGCCATTTATTAACCGATCTGTCTGATTTTTAATAGCAAACAGAAATGGATCACATGTAACAGAAATAAAAAAGAATCAAGTCCTCATCATGTCTGGGTTCTTCGGAAAACCCATTTCAACACACAGACGGACAGACGGACAGACGGACAGACGGACATCGTTAAATCAACTTCGCTCTTCATATGGACCCAGAATATATATACTTTATAGGGTCTAAGATCAATATTGTAGAAATTACAAACGGAATGACAAACTTATATATACCCTTCCACCTATGGTGAAGGGTATAAACATATAAAAATATTTAGAATTCAACTTGTTTTTTTTTAATATTTTATTAAATAAATCTGTTTTTTTTTTCTTACAACAAAAATTGAATAAAAATACAAAAAAAAATTATTATTTTCTATCACAGTTCCAAATGGTATTTTCAATTTTGTTTACTTTATTATACAAAAAAAAAATATTGATATTAAATTATATAAAACTACTACAATTTTTTTTTTTAATACATCGTCAATCTATTTTTTAATATTATTTTTATACTGCTCTTGTACAACATCCTTAAGTAAATTATGAATGTAAACATTTTGTTGCAATTTTTGTAATTCCATAGTATCTTGTTTCATACCCTGTACAGTTTTATACACATCACTTATATCTTGCTCAAATTCGCCGACATTTTCTTTGTGATCATTCAAAGATAACAAAAAATTCATATCCATGTTGTGTTCTTTTTGCTGTAACGTTTCAATTAAATTCATAAAACTCGAACGAATTTTAAGGTAATCCATAATATTTTCATTGAGTTTCTGAGAAAGTACATCATTTTTATTATCAATAACATTTTCATCAAGTAAATATTTTAAATTCCAGTCATCTAGTTGTGGAAATTTTTGCTCTTGACCTTTGGTGTTGATTAATTCAAAGTCGCGTTTAGGATTGGAATTTGTATTATAATATAAATTATTTGAAATACTTTCAGTTGTTGGATTTACATCATATAATATATTATTATCTAAGGTATTTTGAGTGCTGCCGTCTAAGTTTATGAATGATATTTGAAAGTTATCATCATTATTTTCTTTATTATCATCATCATCATCATCATCGACACTAGTATTATCATTACTGTTAGATTCGTTATCATTGTCATTATTATCATCATTAGTACTATTATTCTTGTCTTCGTTATCATTATTATTATTATCCTCATCACTGTTAGTATCTTCATTATCAGTGTTATTATTTATCAAAAGAATATTAACATCCTTATTATCATCCTCATTTGATTCATCATTTATTTCTATTTCTATTTCTTTCAATAACTCATCTATTTCTTTGTGAATATTATTAAAATTGTCTTTGTTATTGTCATCGTCATAATTATTATTATTATTAGTATTATCGTCATCATTATCATCATTTGAATTATCATCAATTCCTAGTTCCTTAAATAATTCATCCATTTCCTTAAAAATATCATCTGCATATTCGTGGTGTTCATTTGTTTCTTCCGATGACTTTGAACCACCAAATATTAATGATAATATTAAATCTGCATCATTAATATTAACATTTTCGTCAATTTTATTTAAAATTTCATCATCTTTAGTTTCTTCAGAAGATTTTGTAATAGAATCATAACCTATATTAAATTGTTTTCCAAAAGAACCTACTGAAATTGTCCAATGAACTTGCAAACCCTTTCCGGCATCAGCTTCTTTACTTTCGTCATTTTTATTTTCCTCAACTTTTTCAGTTTCTTCTGAAGATTTTGTAATATCAAACATCTGATCAGTATTCGATGTTACCTCTGGTCTTTTAGAATAAATCATAATTCCATTACCAAGATCTTCAATATTAAAACCATAATCAGAAGTCGTTTTATCGTTTTCGTTGGAGTCGCTTGCATTTTTATCATCATCATCATCCTCATCATCATCGTTATCATTTTTAACTAAATTTTTTTCCGCAGTATCATTATCATCATTGGCTTCATTGTCTTCACCCAAAATGTATTTTTTATTTTGCTTCTCATCATCATCCCTCAGAATTTTAGATAATCCAAGTAATTCATCGTCATCATATGTTGACCAATATGGTCTCATACTATTATAATTACTGCCTGTCCAAGAAAATTCCGGAACAGAACGTGCAGAAATGTGTTGTAAACCACATATTAATACAAGTAGCGATACACTTATTTTCATGTTTTCCTTTTACAGATTTTATTATATATTTATTGTAGTTTTTATATTAAAATATTGTTTATTTAAAAAAAAAAATTATTTTCGCTTCTATTTAGTATCTCACTGTTTTTAATAATGAATTAAAACTGATGTTATTATGACAGAATTAAAAATATTTATATGTCTTAAAACTGATGAGTTTAACAAAATACCCAAATAGAGATAAGAATATTTTCTAAGTATTTGTTTTTTTCCAAAGATTCATAATCATATCAGTCGTAATCATGTAAATGTGTATATTGCTCGTATTTTTAAGTCAACTGAGTTTGAATAGTTTTCTTCTTTTCTGAGAGCAGCGAGATTTCGATTTCAAAGAATCATAAAATAATCTCCACAATATTTTTTTTAAGAAATATTTTTTTGATTTAATTATAATGTAAATATCCTCTTTATAATTCCGAACCCCGTTTTCAGATATTTTTTTTATTAAATCTGAGAAATTCAGTATCGATTTTGATCTAACTGTTAGTTTTACATACAAAAATTTAAAAATGTAAATGTTCTTTACCGTTTTTCTTGATAACAAATCAATAATAATCTGAGGATTTATTAACAGTTTGACTTAAGAACACAGAATTTTCAAACGTAAATTCGGTAGAAATTTTTCCATGACAACGTGCAGAAATATTAAGGCTGTACATTGAAAATAATCTTTGATTCTAAGTGGCAAATTTTAACATGTTTCACACACACTTTGGCGGCGTTAACAAGACAAATTGCCGCATTTTGGAAACGAAGAGTTCACCCAAGATTCAGGAAATAATATTGCACGATCAAAAGGTGACTTTTTGGACCGGCGATTGCCCCAAGGTCATTTTTCTTTTACGAAGGCGAAACTGTCGATGGGTATCGGTGGATTGTGGCTCATTACATCTGCTTGAAAATGCGTAAAAAATGTCTGAACGGCTATAAGGATAGTGCAGCATGCCACATTCCAAATCAATCAAGCAAAATTGTCGCATTTGGGGAACGAAAAATCCACACGAGATCCAGGTTATACCATTGCATGACTTAATAGTGAACAGTCGCTTTTTGGCTCATTACGTCTTCTCGAAAATGCGTGAAAATGTCTGATTCCAAAAAGATGGTGTACCATGCCACACTGCAAATTTTTGAAATTTTCAGATCGGACTTGAACGTACTTCTTTTTGAGGGTTATTGGAAAAGAAAATTATACGCCAGTAAGTCTCAGACTGAAGTCATCGCTATAGCGCCGGAAATGCTTGAAAAATTATAAAACATGGGTCCATTTTGCCGCGTTTTATTTAAAAAGTACTCCAAATGAAATGATAGGGACCAAAATAAATGAAAATATTTTTTAAATTATTCAATGTTCTATCTTTATATATATAATTCTCCTGTACGTGTGTTAGTGACTGCACTCCTCCTTAACGGCTGGGCCGATTTCGATGAAATTTGTTGTGTCTGTTTTATTTGATCCCTGAATGGTTTAGATTCACAATTGACCTATATGGGTACAATGGGCGTGGCACCTCCCATACGAAGTAAAAATGTATTTTTGTATATCTGGAGTACTGTTACAGTGGGAGTCTTCAAACTTTGTGTGAGCTTTTTTTATAATAATACTCATAATCTCCCAAAAAAATGAGTGCCATCCAAGCAATGGGCGTGGCACCTCCTATACGAAGAAAACATTCATTATTGCATATCTGGGGTACTATTAAAGTGGGAGTCTTCAAACTTTGTGTGAGCTTCTTTGATAATAATATTCATAATCTTCCAAAAAATATGGGGGATCCAAGCAATGGGCGTGGCACCTCCCATACGAAGTACAAATTTATTATTGCATATCTGGGGTACTATTATTGTGAGAATATTCAAACTTTGTGCGAGCTACCTAGATAATAATGTAATCCTATTCCTAGGCAGAACAACGTTTGCCGGGTCAGCTAGTTATCTATAAAAATCTAAGCAACTTGTATACGAATTTCAGAATTTCCTCAACATTTTTATTTGTTTATTTTTTCAACCCATGAACTAATTTATTAATACAGAGAAAACAGATTTATTGTGACAACGGAATTTTATTTCAACCGAATGGTTTGTTTGGAGCCACCGATATATTTATTTGTCGCTACCGAAGCTCAGTTAATGTAACAGAATTTCGCTTGACACCAAATATTTCAGTTGACAAGAAATTCAGTTGTCACAATGAATCTGTTTTCTCTGTGTAATAACTTTTTTTATCACACTAAAAGTTTAAGTGAAAATAAGCAACCATGCTTACGTAATGGTGACATAAACACCATTTAAACAGACCGATTGACGCTTTAAATGTTTATATTCGCTAACATTTTATGAGATCAATGGCAATGCTCGAATATTTCATATTATAATTTTCTGTAGATTGGTTGTAATTTTGGTAACATTTATAAAATAACTTTTCTAATTCAGTATATTTTTAACCAAGAGGGAACAAATTAAAATACATTTTCCTGAACAAGTATTTTTGCCATAAATTCATTTGACAATTTTACTTTAGGAAATGTACTTCTATCCCACTTTTTGTACATATCTGTATTCCAAAAGCTCGAAAATATTTATCTAGTATGACATTCCTCAAACTGGTCTTTTGTCAAATTTTTTTAACCTGGGGAAGTATATGATATTTATAATTTAGTTTTCCATTTTCAAATTCCTCATAAATGCCACACACTTTAATTTTGATACAACTGCTCCCGTCTAAGCGAATGTCTAAGCCAGAGGGGAAATCTAAGTACCAAATCTTAAATTCCTAAATCTCTAGGGTTTGCCTTTGGGCCCATATGCATCAGTATACCATATCTTATTGAATTATCTTTGCATTATCGACATGTAAAGTGCGAACAAAACTACAATGACTGGTGAACATCGATAAATCGATTCAAACGAAATTACACTGTGAAGTAGTTTGGCCATTAGGCCAAAGGCCTTTTAAAAAAATTTACTCTAGACTTGTGATCTTAGTTTTATCAAATTTTAAATTTCTGTGTAATGAACAAAATTTAAAATATTAAAAAAAAATAATTCGAGGATTGAGTAAAAATATGTAGTTTGAAAGCTAAAGCAACTGAAAATGTTATTTAAAAAAAATTTCATTTCATTTAAAAGATGTCTACTTACTTTTCATATCAAATGGGTCATTGTTTATAAATATTTTTTAAAAAACTGAGAAATCATTAAAAGCAAATGATTTTTCGGTTAAAAATAACTGTTTGAAAATTTACTTATCGATTAGGTTAAAGTAAATAATGATTCATTGATTAAAAATTCTTTTGGTTTTTGAACATTGTTTTAGTTTTTTAATCTTCAAAATGTTAACACATTTCTTATTTTGAATTGAATTTGAAGTTCTTGTCATTTGAATTAAAATAAATTTCTATTAATATTATTTTGAAACAGAAAACAAACAAAAATTTTAATTTATAACAACTGTAACGGTAACAAATAAACCACAAATTTCCGTTTTGGGAGCAAACTTTTATAAAATTTTAAGCAAATAAAAAAAAATTAATAAAAGTGAAAACAACCTGTTAATAGCAGTAAAGCATTTTGAACAAATGTATAAAAATTGTTAATATAGTTATTTCTTTGAAAAATTATTGTATGTTCCTATATTTTTAGCTGAAAGGAAATGTGTAATATATTTTTATAAACTACAAACACTTGACTATTGTACATAATATTTTTAGTGTACAAAAATAAGAATATTTATCGATCCCATGGGTATCCCATACACAATTTTTGTTATCTTATTCAAAATAATATAGTACATCACTACAAATTATTAAAAAAATTATTGTCTTAAATATTCGAGAGAAAATAAGGTTTATGAGTTTTTTTAAATTTTGTTACACCTACAAAAAAATAGTAAACATTTTGAAATTTGAGCCGCTATACAACGCGAACAACATATACCAAATTTTGAAAAAATTAATTCAGCATTAATATTATATGAATATGATATATCCATGTGCTAGTTCAAAAGCATACAATCCACAAAGGATTAAAACCATATTTAAATGGCTGTAGTTTTAAAATAAATTGTGTGGAACGTGTCTATTTATAGACTCACATATTAACGTTAAAAAGGACAGATACCAAAAAAGTAATGTCGTTGTTTTATTTGTTTACATTGCCACTACATAGGTAATGTGAAGAAACTCCTTCTCTTTTAAAACTTTTAACCTTCTCTTTTTGTGCCTCTCTTAAATAACCGATTTCATTTTAGTCATTTTCTATTTGCCATTTTATCACAATCAGCTGTTACTTATCTGTGTATAATTTGTGTAAAGATAATTATAATTCATAGACATAAAAGAAATTAATTATTTCAATAATTATTTAAAATTTAATAGCAAAGTTTAATTTTTATTTTATTTAAAATTTTTAATGAAATTAAAATTTAAAATTATAAATAAGCTACAAACATTCGATAGCAAGTACGAATCTTGTTGCTTTGTGTAGAGAAAAATATGAATAATTTAATAAATAACACACATGTTGTTTATTTGCTGATAATAAATATGGATTTTACCGTCTCGTAATTTTCAAATAGTTGCCATCACTTTCCTAAAATCTTGGTTTGTTTTAAAGGACTTCTATAATAAATATAATAATAATATGAATAAAAAAATGTTATAGAAATAAAATACCTATAATTTTAGCAAATACTGTGATCACAAGAAATGTTGGTTTATTATGTTTACAGTTTCATTTCATCCCCTTGCAATTCTACTTTATTTAACATTTATGTTTTTTTTAGTTATGTTTATATTATCTCCTAGAGCATTTGATGCAAAAATTATCAAAACAAATTCAATACATTCTGGAATGATGCGATCTTTAGCACTTTGAAATTTTAATTAAAAAAAATACCAGTTAAAATTTGGTGTACCGTTATTTAATGACTTGTTTTATGGTCACATACTAAATAATATTAACTAACTATAATAATTATTACTTGACTTGATGTCGTCATTTGCAATTCAAATAGGAAGATTTCTGAGTAAACAACATTTTTTGAAAATAGGAAAACAAATTTCCCTGGATGTTCGTGAACCTGTGTTAAAATATTATAAAGTAGGAAAAACATTGCGTGATATTGATTTATTGACTGAAACTGTAATACGAGGGCGGGTCAATTAGTCTGTGACTTTTTGATGAAAAAGAAAAAACATTTACTTTTTCAACATAGTCTCCTTTGAGCTCTACACATTTTGCCCAACGTTTCCCCAATTTTTTAATCTCTTGCAAATAAAAATATTTGTTGAGGTGATCAAAATATGTACTTATTTTTGAGATTATTTCATCGTTGGAGTCAAATCTCTTTCCGCCGAGCCATTTCTTCAGATTTGAAAAGAAGAAATAGTCATTCGGTGCTAAATCCGGAGAACAGGGCAAGTGGGGGTAGACATTCGTACCTTATTCATGGACTTTTTCTATGACGCTCTTGTCAGACGGTTGCGTTTCTGCTCGATTATGAGGAAACGCGGCACCCATCTTGCGGAAAGCTGTATCATACTCAAGGGATCATTTCGAGATGCTTATAGTACTACAGTCTCTCGCACTTTCAAACTCCGATCGTGCATAACCATATCGTGAATTTTCAAACGTTTCGGCCACAACGAAATTCAGTAAAATACTTTTACCATCGAAACTGATGGCGCAGAGTTCCCATAGTATTTAACACGCTTATCTTTGTTTTGAGTTATGGTTTTTTCCTCAAAAAATAATACTTAATTAGCACACGAAATTATTTTTTTTTTTCCATTTTCTCCTCAAATTTTAACAATGCCTGTTGACAGGAGCAGTGTTGCCCTTTCAGTTAAAAGGCGGGAAATTAAAACAGCCATTAGTATAAAAACTTTCAAATTTAAAAAATCGTCTCAAATCTGGAAGGGCAAACAAAATAAATGAAGCGGAAATACTGTTAAAATATTCTAAAATAGAATGTTCAGGCGTGAATGCTAGCACCAGTACAAAATGTAATATCCACATCAAGGACGGTGCTGGTTCTTTCATGGTATGGAGGTGTTTGGCAGCCAATGGTTTGTTTTCATAGAAGGGACTATGAATAGAACAGATTGTTTTGCCATTTTAAAAAATAATTTGCCACCCAGTATCGAAAAATTGGTAAGAGACTGCCTGCTCTACCGTAAACACAAACAACTGGATCAAATGAGAAAAAGAACAATCATCAGCAAAGAAACAATATATCCCAATGAAACCAGAAATCAAGTGGAATCGATGACCAGAAGATTCTAAGCTATAATCAAAGAAAATGGAAACTACTAAATTTTTAAAAACTCTTTTAATTATTTTGTTATTTATACTGTACGATCATTTTTAACGCTCTTAATATTAGATATTTTGTTTGTTCATAAAATGTGAAAAAAGAAAATATATATTTCAAAAAACATAAAATGTTGATAAACTATATATGTAATAAACTAAATTAGTTAGGTAAAGTTGAAAACATAAAAGACTATCGCGATACTCACAGTATGTTGATACTACCCGATGAAAAAAGTTCTCAGCAAAATCACACATTACCAAATAATGTGTAGCCATAGGGGCTCATGGATTAATTTACACCTTACTTCACTGATGAATTTTACAGGCGATGATCCTCAAAGTAATGTATATACCCATTACTTTAGAGGTGATAATGTAAGGGGTTACTTATATGGTTACGAGAATGGAAAAAGTAATGTGTCTTAAAATTGATTTAAAAAAAATGAATTTT
Source organism: Eustalomyia histrio (assembly GCA_949748255.1). Taxonomy (NCBI): domain Eukaryota; kingdom Metazoa; phylum Arthropoda; class Insecta; order Diptera; family Anthomyiidae; genus Eustalomyia; species Eustalomyia histrio. The sequence continues at coordinate 60,808,263 of OX456527.1, read as the reverse complement.
TATTAAAAAAAAATATTACAAATATTTTAAACGTTTTTAAAAATAATGTGGTCATGATGGGAATCGAACCAGGGAACTCTGGTTGCCAGCCAAGAACTCTACCCACTGAACTTGATTGCTTTAAACTTAAATGAACTGTTGCGCTTCGTTTTCTCGCTTACAAAAAACACAAAGTAATGTATCTAAAAATAGATTTTCAAAAATATTTCAATTATTACTTTACATTTATAAATCATATATAATTTCAATAATCAGTAACTTATTACTTTATGCTTGCAAATAATGAAAAAGGTAACGAGCTATCATTACAAGGTAACGCATGAGAATATCGCACCCATTACCAAAGTTTTGCTGGGGTTCCAATATAGTTACTTATAATTATTTATAGTCCTGTCATGTTACATCATACCTTCTTTGATCAGAAAAATGGCATACATAATCTTATCTCATTCGATTGCGTGAGATTTTATCTGATATAATTTGCAACTATTTTTCGTTCATCAAACTTGATATAAATTTTTTGTTGGCGGCTCAAAGCTCCCGCGTTTTAGACCAGAAAATTATATCTTTTTATATACAGAAACATTTATTAGGTAATTTCTCTACTAAAATATTATCGAACCAGAACATATAATATGTTAAACCTATCCAACGATATGCAACTGACGCATTAAAATTTTAAAAACTTTAAAACTCATACACTATATGCACCTTTTATTTGTAGAAAAATATAATAAAATGTTATCGAAAAATGTTGTTGTTATTTCGTTGAACCAAGTATTTCAAGCTCCGGTAGAGCTAATATTGGAGAACCGATTTGAAAATGGCCAGGGGTCAGCGCAACTGGTTCATGTGGACTATCAGACATGGGACAAAGAGGTCTCGAATTAAGATATGCTTCTATTCTGGAAAGAATATTCGAAAGTTCTTCAAATGTATACCTAAAGGATTGTGCCTCTTTTCGAAAGTTATGTTTAAAACTCTTCACATCGGCTTCCCAAAGTACATCCATATGAGGAACGCCCGCTGTAATAAAACGCCAAAAAAGGCCTTGAATGCCATATGATGAGCATACCGTATTTATTTTTTTATATATTTATATAAAAAAGTTATTGCATATAATTTTTTGTTCAGAACACGCAGAGAAAAAACATGGTTGCAACATGATCACTGCTACTATATTGTGCTTGCTGCAATCGGGTATGGTTGTCACAACCATATTATTAGCTGTCTAACCATCAAACATGGTCGCTACCATCATTATTATAGTAAATATTTTACTATTTTATGATTGGCACCTCTTATTTTATATCCTGATTGGCTGTAACCATACTGTGGTAACAAAAATTCTGACTGTGAAAAAAATATGATAATAATGCAACCATAATATGATAGCAACAATCAATGAATAATTATACATCAAATAAAACATGACTTTGACATTTAAATTCCTTATACGAGTATTGTCTTGTTTTCATAAAAACCAAAATGTCTTAAAAAAAATCATTTATTGTTTACTAAAACTGGACAAATATCAGATGGGTAGAAAATTCCTTTCATGTGGCATTAAAACATTTCATCAATTGACTTTTTAAGATACAGTTTATTTTTTTTAAACTTCAGAAGATTTTTTTGAGGGTTTTTTTTCGAAAATTCCTTATACATGTAATATTATTTACAATAATCAGTTCATTGTCAAAAAGATTATATATAAAGATTTTATATGGATCATATTATGATAATCCAGAAATCATAATACTGTTATGGGGACCATAATGTAATAACACTTTAAGCATACTATGATTACATGCCATTTTATTATGATAAATTTAACGTCATGTGTTTATTTAGAATCATAATATGGTAACTTTTGGATCATAATATAACTGTAGGGTCCATATTGTGGTAAAAGTGTGGATATTTTATAATCATAATATGATAACTATAATATAGTACGACTATGTTTGGCACAATCATAAACCCAAAAATATATGATGCTCTTCGAATATGATTCTCCCAACCATGTTTTTTCTTTCCGTGAATGTGCCTTCTTCTAGAGGGTCAAGCTTGTCTAAACGTTTGGGTTATAAAGAGATCTTTTAACGGATTGCAATATGTGTATCGGTCCAGCTAAAAGTCGTTAATTTGTTTCGTTTTTTTCCAAATACACGGAGGTTAAAAACTAGCTATAAACTAACAATAATAATAAATAAAACACCACATGGAAATAAACATGATAGTATGTGTAGTTATACCAAGAATACATGATGGAATAAAAAAGATAATGATATATAATAGATATTTTTCTAAAAACAGGTATAAGCTATAAATATATATATATATATATATATGTGGGATAAGGGGATAAAATAATGGACTGCCACAGTTTCCCAACACTGACGTATTAAATTTAGCAACACGGACGGACATGAATAGAAAGCAATTGAAAGAACATTAAAAGTTAAAAATGACGTACAGTCGTTGTTGTGAAATCGAAAGAAACACAAGTTGTAAAGTTGTTATAAAAGTTGTAAAGTCGTACTAACTTCGGACGGAAAAAGTAGTGAATTTGTAAAATAAAAGTTGATTCGGACAGACATTTTTGTAAACCTTTTTTATAATAACTAAATGTAATAATTAACATTTTCTGCAAAACAATTTGTCAAAATATTGAAAATAAACAAGTGAATTTTAATAAATCGTTTTTTCAATTGATATTAAAATATAATAACCAATCTATGTTTTATTATATTTTCCCTACATATATATATCATTAAGTATAGCTACATATATTAACATATATAATAATATCAAGTTATATATGACTATATATAAACCTTTTTCGTCGGGTATATAGTTTTTATGTGTTATCAGTACCGGCATCTTTCTAAACCTTGTGAATTGCGCATTGTTTATTGAATTAAACACACTCATTAGTTATCACCAGGGCAAGGCCCATCATGTAAATACATGTTTGTTTTCGTAAACTTGAGAATAATTGGTAAAAATATACTTATACTTATTCTCTTATGATGATAAAACCATAATTTTTAATTTTTAAACGAGTTAAGAAAAAAAAGCTACTGAAATTGGATTGATATTTAATATTAAAAACGCCAAAAACTATTAAGTTTTATGCATATAAAGCACGACTTTTAGTGCATGAACTTCCTTGCCCTGGTTATCACAATAAAATTTATAAATTCAATGTCACTAAAGGCGGAAAGTCCAAACAAATTTAGAAATTTTACAAACAATAACAAAACCGAACACAACAATATCCCATATTAGCCTGCTCAGAAATCCAATCGAAATTTATTTTTTAAATTACAAAAAAATAGATAAGGGCACTATCTTAAATTAGATCTTTAATCTGTAAAAGCGAAGCCAAAGTTATAGACAAAGATTTTTATATAAAAAATAACAATTTACAATAATTTTAAACAAATAATTATTAGAAATCGAATTTGAATTTTTAAAAATATTTTTAATTAATGGAATTTTATGAATTGTTGATCTGTTATTTTGTAAGTGAATAGTATAGTAGGATTTTAAGATCATATCATATTCTTTTTAATTATTTTTTATTGTAAAGACACATGAAAATTTTTATTAGTAAGTTATAGAGAATAAAAATTGAGAAATTCCACTGAGCCAGCATGATAGAATACTTAGTATTTTCGGTTGGCGCTACCCAACCTTGTCAATATCCATGCTCTTCTTCTCCCTTTGCGGTCATTGCTTGTATATTATATATTGAGTGTAAGGAAACAAATTAACAAACTTGTAAACAACAACACAATTAGACTAACATCAACGAAATTTAACAACTTATATTTATCCTCTATATTTTACAGTTTTTTGTTATGAACTTTAATTCGTATCAAATAACACAGCTTATATGAAGCATTTAATATCAAATGTTTGTCTTAATCCATATTAAATCTACAACTTAATCTATGTTGATAGTGAATAGAGGATAAATATAAATTGTTAAATTTCGTTGATGTTAGTCTAATTGTGTTGTTGTTTACAAGTTTGTGAATTTGTTTCCTTACACTCAATATAAAATAGACAATCATCAACAAGCAATGACCGCAAAGGGAGAAGAAGAGCATGGATATTGACAAGGTTGGGTAGCGCCAACCGAAAATACTAAGTATACTATCCTGCTGGCTCAGTGGAATTTCTTAATTTTTATTCTCTATAACTTCATAATAAAAATTTTCATGTTTCTTTACAATAAAAAATAATTAAAAAGAATATGATATGATCTTAAAATCCTACTATACTATTTACTTACAATATTTTTAATTACTTAAAGTTTTGTGATATTTTTTTATGTGTACATTCATACTCAACCCAAAAATAGTATTAGATTTTTTTTAATGTTTTTGATTAAAAATTTGTATGGAATATAAAACCTTAAAACTTGAAATAACAAATATACGTAGTTTTGGGGTTCAGTATGAGGGTCATCGCGAAAATTTTGCAAAGGAATGGAAATCAAATTATTTTATTCAGGCCGTGTAAGAAAGATCATATCAGAACAGATCTCATTAGATCTAATAAAATCTCAAAGTTGGGGACAAATTAGAGATCTAATAAGATCTGATTAAATCTAGACAGATTTTGCGGACTCTATAAAACAGATCCATTTTCCCTGGACATTATTATAAATATGTTAAACACATTTAATAAAAAAAAGAAATTATATATACATTTTTATTCTGGTGCCAACAGATCTGCCTCCATATGACCAGATTTGCTCGTATCTGGGCACAAAAATCACGAAATTTTACTGAGCCCTTTAGATAGCAACATATTTTACACTAATTTGTTCATAAAGTGTATCACACATAAGCCATATCTAATCACATATAATGGGATCTGACAACAGACCCGATTAGATTTCTTGCTGCTTCAGAATCTTTAAATCGCAATCCGCGCAATTTATTTGACATAATTAATTTTGCAATCGCCAATTTCACTAACAATGTATACGATGATAATTATTTGTTATTAAATTTACAAGTCGAAATGCCAGTATACTAAAATTTAGAGGATGCCCTCGTATGAACAGAGTATTAAACAAAACTTTGGTACAAAAGTAATTTCATCGAAAAATTTGTTAAAACTTTTTGCAACTTCAAGTATCGTACTTTAAAGCATCGTAAAAAAATTTACATATTAAAGACATCAAAGTTTTGCATACAAATATTTATATTTGCCACACGATGCATTTGTTTTTCGCTAAAACATGATTTATGATGCAACACTCACGATTTAAAATGCCACATGTTAGCTTTAGCCAGGGATGGGAAATGAGAATTTCATTCTGGTATCAAACAAATATTTCAAGAGTACTTTTTCGACGTTTTAGGTTGCTTTACTTAATAACAACCCTGAAAAAATTTTTATAACAGGTTACCTTTAAATCTATTCTAGAACAGGTTCTTTTATGTTGAACTGAATCCCAATAGCTAAAATGTAAAGTTTTACTATTCCAAAACCAGTTATATAACTGGTTCTAGAAAAGCTTCTTAAGCAACCTATTCTAGTTTGGATGAAACGTACCTATTGCTAATGGGTCAGACTCCATACATAAATTAGAAAATATGCTAATGCCATCTAAGTTGTTCTGTAACCTGTTGTTTGGATACTTACTTTTTACTGGGAAATATAATATAAATTTTTGATTTACACGTAATTTGAACAAAACCCCCCGAAATAGCAAATATTTACTGCTAATACCCAGCAAAACAGGGTTTCAACTACATACCAGCCTATTTACTCGTTTAATTACTTTTGATCGCGATGTCCAAAAAGTAATGAGTGGTAATAATCTTCTCACTTACAAAAAACACAAAATAATGGGTAGTCCTCTCGCTTACGAACAGCCAAAAAATAATGGGTACCCATTGCATTTTGGACATCGAGAACAAAAGTAATTAAGCGAGTAAATACCCTGGTAAGTAGTTGATAAAATGTTTTATCTGGGTATCAATAAAAGATAAACAGTGGAATAATTAGTTTAACTACTTCAATTTAGAAGTAAAAGTATAGCTTAACACCGCAATTCGATTTTAGCTTCATTTCGGCTACCAAACTTTGCCACTATACATATTTGATAAGTTTTTCCAACTAAATGAGAATTATTAGAATTCTATAAAAGGTTTAGGAATTTTATATAAATATTCCATACAAATTTAAGTAGATATAGACTTGATAAGAATGTATAAAAATGCTGCCCAGTCTTAGAAATTATTGTCTTTTCTCTTTTAAGTGTAAACAAAAATATTTGTCATACAAATATTTGAAATTTTTGTATTTTTAATTTAATAAAATTTTAAAAACAACAAAACCTAACAAATAAGCTATGCGTTTGTAAGTAAAGGTAGAGCGGGTCGAACAATAAAATTTTACTATTTCGCCTAGAAGTCCATATACGAAAACAGCTTTCGTACAGGCGGCCCCAAATGTTCAAATTGTTTTTGTTTACAAAAAATAAGGAAAAGTCAGGTAATTAGGGATTGTCGTTTTCTTACAAGTAGTTATAGATATAGATATGAAACGAACCTAATATAGCCAATATACACATAATACGGCCATAAATAAAATGTTGGTTATGGGCACCAGTAATTTTATTTGGTATATGAATAAGTAGTTTATTTGTAACGTCACGTTACAAAGAATATAACTAAGCAGACCCGTGTTAAAGAGTTGTCGAATAAACCATCAAATGAGGACGTAGCTGTCCGAAATATGTAATGTCTAAACTTTTTCTGTGTATTCTCCATACTCTACGGGAAATGAAGGGTGGTTTGCTCCAAGGTGATTAATCTATGATAGCACATGTCATGACCTCGAACCAGCACCCCGTTTCTGTATCTGATGCGAGAAGTTTTCGCATCAAGAAAATTATAGTCACCCTATTTTATGCATTTTTACTGGATTTTTTTTTTAGAACTACTAACGTTTAAAGCTGTGGCACGTTAAGTTTAGTAAATTTTCTTATTAGATAGAGAAATAACAAGAATTCATCGCCTTATTATCTTTTTTAGATTAATATATACTCACCATATTGAAAGCGGAATAAGCTTGCGTTGAAAAGTTCCTGCGCTCACCAAGAGATGGCACTGCCGGCTCCAAACTTTTTTTTCTCAATTTGGTATAACTGTCCTGATAACACTGCAAAGTTGCAAGTCATTCTGTCTTTGTTTACAAGCCATTTGAAGATGACGTGCCATTGATTTTTTTTAATATGGAAAAAATTGAATATCGTGCAGTCATTAGATTCTTTGTTTTGAAGGTTTAAAAGCAAAGGAAATTTATGAGCAATTGTTAGAAGTGTATAAGGAGTCCTCACCTTCAAAACGCACCGTTGAATTTTGGGCTGGTGAACTTAAACGTGGTCGTACCAGCCTTAAAGACGATCTACGCGAAGGACGACCAAAAACTGCAACCACAGCAGAAATCATTGAGCAGGTACATAATATGGTTAATGAAGATCCAAGTTTGACTAAGCGTGAAATTGCTAATGCCATAGGCATCTCAGACGAACAAGTACTCCATATTTTATATGAAGAATTACGTATGAAAAAACTGTTTGGAAAGTTAGTGCCGCACACATTAACAATTCAACAAAAACTGGATCGAAAACAAATTTCTCAGCGTGATTTCGAGCGTTTTAAGCCGAATAAAACCGACTTCTTGCTTCGTTTTATAACTATGGATGAGACTTGGATCTACCACCATGATCCTAAATTGAAACCAGAACGTTTACAGTAGACTGAAGCTGGTTGTTCAGCTCCAAAGCAGGTGAAGTCACAACGATCAGCAAAGAAGGTTATGGCATCAGTTTTTTGGGATACAAAAGGAATTTTGTTGATTGATTATCTTCAGAAAGGTAAAACAATCAACTCTGAATATTATTGCAGCCTTTTGGATCAGCTGGATGAAAAAATTCTTGAGAAAAGACCTGGTTTAAAGAAGAAAAAAATCATTTTTCATCAAGACAATGCACCTGCCTAAATTCAAAGAATTAAAGTACGAATTGCTTCAACATCCACCGTATTCACCAGATTTGGCTCCCAGTGACTACTATCTCTTCAGAAATCTCAAACAATTCCTTCGTGGAAAGCATTTTTCGTCGAATGAAGAGGTCATAGCAGCCGTAGACGGTTATTTTGCAGACCTTCCGGAAAACCATTATAAGGATGGGATAAAATTATTGGAAGATCATTGGAACAAGTGTATTCAGCTTCTATGAGATTATATTGAATAAAAAAATATATTTTGTAACAAAAACAGTATTCTTTCATTTCGAGCGCAGGAACTTTTCAACCAACCTGTACATTTATCTATATATATAAAAAATTGTTGCAAATGTGTTGTGACTTTATAACTCACGAACGGTCAAACCGAATTCGATTAAATTAAATAGGGTTTGTTCGTGTGGTCGTGTAGATGGTTTATCGAAATCGGTCGACGCGTTCGTGAGTTATGACTTTTCATGGCAACGTGTGATTTTGTCCATTTAAAAAAAATAATAACCAATACGTAGGCGCACATGAGCGTGTGCGGTCCAAATAAAAAATAAATAAATAAAAAAACCAATGAATTTGATTCAATGTTAATATTCATGCGTAGGGAAGCACGCCGGGATCCGCTAGTTTCATATGTTAAATGTATAAATATCAAATAAAAAAGAAAACTTCAATATTAGTGTTCTTATTTAATTTTCTATTCTAAAAAAAAGGCAAGTTTTCTATGAAAAAGGAAAAATGATAGAATAAGTAATTTTTAATTAAAAACCACTCAAAATGTATTTTTTTAAATCAAAAAGTTTCAAATAAAATAAGATCGTATCAACTTTTCCATCCCTGGCTATAGCTAAACATATATGTTTTATTTATATTATGTATGGGTGTGTGTACTATTTGGTTTATGTGATTTGTTTTTAGGATCAGTGTGTATACAAATGCAAAACTTTAATTTTAAATTTAATTGTAAAAAATTTTTAATTGGTTTTTAGAATTTGTTTGTATTTTACATTAGAATAACTAAATTCATAATACGTAAAATTTGTTCTCTTACTTTATTTTTACCACAAAATAACACAGTCATTAAGAAGTGTGTAAACTTTTTTATGCTTTTTAGTTTATACCGTTATTATTAAAACTTCAAACACCACAGTAACATATGATACAACTATTAAATTAATTAAATTAACAGTAAACTAAACATATTGTTGTAAAAAAATTTAATTTAATGTCATTTAATTGAATTGAATTGAATTGAATTGAATTGAATTGAATTGAATTGAATTGAATTGAATTGAATTGAATTGAATTGAATTGAATTGAATTGAATTGAATTGAATTGAATTGAATTGAATTGAATTGAATTGAATTGAATTGAATTGAATTGAATTGAATTGAATTGAATTGAATTGAATTGAATTGAATTGAATTGAATTGAATTGAATTGAATTGAATTGAATTGAATTGAATTGAATTGAATTGAATTGAATTGAATTGAATTGAATTGAATTGAATTGAATTGAATTGAATTGAATTGAATTGAATTGAATTGAATTGAATTGAATTGAATTGAATTGAATTGAATTGAATTGAATTGAATTGAATTGAATTGAATTGAATTGAATTGAATTGAATTGAATTGAATTGAATTGAATTGAATTGAATTGAATTGAATTGAATTGAATTGAATTGAATTGAATTGAATTGAATTGAATTGAATTGAATTGAATTGAATTGAATTGAATTGAATTGAATTGAATTGAATTGAATTGAATTGAATTGAATTGAATTGAATTGAATTGAATTGAATTGAATTGAATTGAATTGAATTGAATTGAATTGAATTGAATTGAATTGAATTGAATTGAATTGAATTGAATTGAATTGAATTGAATTGAATTGAATTGAATTGAATTGAATTGAATTGAATTGAATTGAATTGAATTGAATTGAATTGAATTGAATTGAATTGAATTGAATTGAATTGAATTGAATTGAATTGAATTGAATTGAATTGAATTGAATTGAATTGAATTGAATTGAATTGAATTGAATTGAATTGAATTGAATTGAATTGAATTGAATTGAATTGAATTGAATTGAATTGAATTGAATTGAATTGAATTGAATTGAATTGAATTGAATTGAATTGAATTGAATTGAATTGAATTGAATTGAATTGAATTGAATTGAATTGAATTGAATTGAATTGAATTGAATTGAATTGAATTGAATTGAATTGAATTGAATTGAATTGAATTGAATTGAATTGAATTGAATTGAATTGAATTGAATTGAATTGAATTGAATTGAATTGAATTGAATTGAATTGAATTGAATTGAATTGAATTGAATTGAATTGAATTGAATTGAATTGAATTGAATTGAATTGAATTGAATTGAATTGAATTGAATTGAATTGAATTGAATTGAATTGAATTGAATTGAATTGAATTGAATTGAATTGAATTGAATTGAATTGAATTGAATTGAATTGAATTGAATTGAATTGAATTGAATTGAATTGAATTGAATTGAATTGAATTGAATTGAATTGAATTGAATTGAATTGAATTGAATTGAATTGAATTGAATTGAATTGAATTGAATTGAATTGAATTGAATTGAATTGAATTGAATTGAATTGAATTGAATTGAATTGAATTGAATTGAATTGAATTGAATTGAATTGAATTGAATTGAATTGAATTGAATTGAATTGAATTGAATTGAATTGAATTGAATTGAATTGAATTGAATTGAATTGAATTGAATTGAATTGAATTGAATTGAATTGAATTGAATTGAATTGAATTGAATTGAATTGAATTGAATTGAATTGAATTGAATTGAATTGAATTGAATTGAATTGAATTGAATTGAATTGAATTGAATTGAATTGAATTGAATTGAATTGAATTGAATTGAGTTGAGTTGAATTGAATTGAATTGAATTGAATTGAATTGAATTGAATTGAATTGAATTGAATTGAGTTGAATTGAGTTGAATTGAGTTGAATTGAGTTGAATTGAGTTGAATTGAGTTGAATTGAATTGAATTGAATTGAATTGAATTGAATTGAATTGAATTCTATAAGTATTAATAAGGAATATAACCGATCTCATAAACATTAATTTCCATGCAATTTTGATAAGATTTAAAGAAAAAATTTAGCATCCATTAAAATTTTTATTCAAGCAGCACTCGAGACCGATGCACATGTTGAAAACTTGTTTTCAACATGATCACTGCTACTATATTATGCTTGCTGTATTCAGGTATGGGTGTCACACTCGAGTTATTGGTTCTAACCATCAATATAGTCACTACCGTCATTATTATAGTAAATATTTTATTATTTCATTATTGCCACTTTTTATTTTATAACATGATTGGCTGTAACGAAACTGTGGTAACAAAAATTCTGACTAGAAAAATATGATAATTATGCAACGATGAAATGCTGGCAACAATCAATGCATAATTATAAATCAAATAAAACCTGACTTTAACATTTACAGTCACAATACTGTCTTGTTTTTATAAAAAAATTGTATCAGTTCAGTCACCCATGTAAAAATTATAATCATTTTCACCGGGGGATTTAAAATTTTTTTTTTCAAAAATATGTTTTTTAATTAATTTCTTGTATTTTTTGTGGAAAAGGTAGAACCCAAGAGTGATTTTGTACAAAAAGGTTTCTTATACAAAACACTACATTTTAAGAAATTTTTCAAATAGAAACAGTTTTAGATTCTATGAACTTTTCCTTAAAGTAAAATTCTCAGATTCTGCAAACTGTAACTTAAATAAAAATTAAGATATTCCTACAAAATTATATATTTTAAAAAATTCTTAAATTCTGGGGACTTTTCATCATGAAAAATACTACGATTCTAAGACCTTCTAAGACCTTTTTATAGTAGAAATATTTTTAGACATTAAGTACTTTTTCTAAAAGAAATTAAAATGTCCTTAGAATCTAAGAATCTAAGAAAAGGTCAATAGAATCTATGTTTTTTTTATTTATAAAGTCCTTGAAATTTTAAAATTTGTTTGAAATAGTTTTCTTTTAAAAATCCATAGAATCTAAGAAGATCTCTTGAAGAAGTCCTTAATATAAAATTTTTTCTTTAGCATTTAGTAATGAAATATCCTAAATTAAAAGAACTTTTTCATCGTTTTTATTATCATAATATTATAACTTTATTATAGCACGATTATTGTTAGCACAATCATAATCCCAAAAATATGTGATGATCTTCGAATATGATTGCCCCAACTATGTTTTTTCACTGCATGTACTTACACTCACCAAAAAAAGTTTGTAATGGCAACTGAAAATTTTGCTGTTATTACGGGAAATTTTGTTAATTTGAGCCAAGCATTATTTTTTTGTTAATCCTAGCAACACATGACTGCTGACGTGTAGTACAACGAAATTTGTAGAAAAAATTAGCTACCGCTACTAAATTTTAGTAAACTTTGTGTAAAAAGGAATTTAAAATCTGTTTGCTAAAATCACCAAAAAAATACCGCTGGGCTCAACTTTTCCGTAATAAAAGCAAAATTTTCAGACTTTTTTCGGTGAGTGTATAACTTAAATCACATTATCCTCAAAATAACGATACCGAAGTAAATGGAATATATTTATATAACCTAAAAATAGCACTACCGAAATAAACCAAAATAACTGAAATCTATATAATACCCAGCAAAACTTTGGTAATGGGTGCGATATTCTCATGCGTTAATTTGTACTGATAGCTTGTTACCTTTTTCATTATTTGCAAGCATAAAGTAATAAGTTACTTATTATTGATTACGTAATATATGATTTATAAATGTTAAGAAATAATTGAAATATTTTTGAAAATCAATTTTTAGATACATTACTTTGTGTTTTTTGTAAGCAAAAGGGTAATGTATGTTTGTTTTGACAACACTAACGAAATAACGAAGCGCAACTATTCATTTAAGTTTAAAGCAATCAAGTAATATATGCGTCGATAGCTCAGTGGGTAGAGTTCTTGGCTGGCAACCAGATTTCCCTGGTTCGATTCCCATTTTGAGCACATTATTTTTAATTACAAATATTTTAAATAAAATATTTGTAATAATTATTTTTTAATAAAAATTTCTCTTTTTTAAAAATCTATTTTTAGACACATTACTTTTTCCATTCTCGTAACCATAAAGGTAACCCCTTACATTAGCACCTCAAAAGTAATGGGTGTGTACATTACTTTGAGGCTCATCGCCTATAAAATTCATCAATGAAGTAAGGTGTAAAGTAATCCATCGGCCCCTATGGCTATACATTACTTTACCCATTATTTGGTAATGTGTGGTTTTGCTGGGTACCAAACTGAAATCTCTATAATACCGAAATACGAGTAAATGAAATAGCGTTTCTCTTCAAGTACAGTCAGTGAATTAGTCTAACAAAATGTAACCTTTCCGACAACCACATCGTTTATCTTACTAATTATGGTTTCTAGGTGATACCATAATAAACGGTCATCATACCAGTAATGTACAAGATTTTAAAAAAATATAAATAATTGCGAGAAATTTATGAATAAAATATATCAACTAGTGTTGCCGTTTTAAAGCTTTAAAAAAACGATGAGTTAGAAATTTGAAAATATTTGCCAGTGTTGGCCCACTCTATTGTGACTCTAAAGTGATAAATTTATGTTAGAGTACACTCACAATATATTTTTCGTTGCCGACTGTAGTTTATTTAGAAAGTAATAAGTAAAGTTCGTTTTTAAATGAAGAATCAATTGAAATTCATAGAAATATATTTTTTAACTATTTGAATCAGTGATTCAAAAAACAAACTATAAAAATTTACAGACATTCAGTAGGAGTTGATATTTTCTGTTAAATGTAAAATTTTATGTTTTCTGTTTCAAAAAATTAAAATACATATAATTCTTTATTGTTTTTTTACCAAAATAGTTTGTATATATACAAAATTATTTCAATAAAAATTAAAAGAAATTATTCAAACATACATACACATAAAGCTAATAAAAATATATACATCTGTGTGTGTTGTGTTTTGTAATAACATACAAATAAAAAAAACTTTCAATTTGAAAAACAAACCATAAAGTAGTTTTTATAACTTTTTGTCAGTAAAAAAATGATGGTTATTTTAAACGACTTTCTATTGTTTTTACTACTTTAGTTGGTTATTAAACAATGATTGAAAATAAACAACCAAATGGGTTGAATATAATGAAAAATCAGAAATCCTCTTTTTGACTGTATTTTCGATTAATTTAATATGTATTTTTGTTTTTAACGAAATAATATTGTGAGTGTATAAATAATATTATTGACATGTAGTACTGTTATTATTTCGATGTAATATGATATTGTTTACAATCCATTGATTTTTTAGAATTTATTTATTTGTTTTAAATTGTGAAAATAACACATACACGTAAATATATGTGTGGCTTTCCATACCAATTGTCCCTCAGGTAAGAATATGTCAGATTAATATCAAAACTCTTCACAAATAATTTTCATCATATTCTTAGATATTGATGAAACTTTAAAAAAAAAAAATATGAAGAAGTATTTCATAAATTTTATTTCATATTTCTTAAAAAATTTGCGTCATAATCAATTTGCAATTTAATGAAACAGCTTCATCATATTTAGGAAATGTTATATTTAACGAAAGTCTATGAACTAAAAAACTTCATAAATATGATGAAATTCTATTAAATTATAATAAGTAATAAATTTAAATAAAAAAATCTACATTATGTCATTATTTAAAATTTAAAAATATATTCCACTATTTGTATCATATATGACAATATAAATACTGTAAATTTGACATATATTTTTGTTAGTTGGACAGTAGGTATTAAAAGCCTCATATGATTACAAGTTGATACTTGGCAGTTGGGATATTTTTTATTAACTAAATGGTGCTAATTTAAAAAAAGAAATATGAGATTTAATAAAACTTCATAACGTGTGAATTTGTTATTTTGTAGAAATGAAAACAATAAAAAAAAGAGTACAATACAAATGCGGATTTCATTCTTGCCTAAGCAAATCATCAGGGTACTACTTTTTTAGAAATTCTAGCAATATTTGTTAAATTAAATTGCAAACTCAATGAGAATTTCTTGTTCTCGTCTAGGAGCGATATTCAAATCCTCAAATATCAAAGAAAAACCAACAACGAAATATTATCACAATTTGCTTTGTCATCTTCTAAAATACCGCTCTGTTGTTTGCTGGCCGGGCCTTAAAACTTATATATTTGGTATTTGGACCAATTCAATTTAAAGAGGGGGCTCTCTGTAGCGGATCTCTTAGACTTAATTGAAACTTTTATAAGTTGTAGTGGCCTTTGTTATAAAAACGAGGGCTCTCTGAAATTTCATCGAGTCGAGTTACTACATTATACTATGTATAACTAGCGAACAAAGTCCGGAATCCCCAGATGAAAATGATTCAAAAAGTAACTTATTAACATAGAGAATTAGCACACACTCAAGGACCAGCCAAAGGGGTTTGGGCTGGTCGTCAATGGGGAGACTTTTGCCCTCCTCGTAAATATTTGCAAAAATCCGGTACTGCCCACACTCCAAGAAAAAGTTATTTTAAATTTCAGGTTTATAGCCAAAGGAGTTATTCTTATTCCCGTATGGTTCTAGTATTTTGTCTTATACTCACCAAAAAAAAAGTCTGTAATAACAACTGAAAATTTTGCTGTTATTACGGGAAATTTTGCTAATTTAAGCCCAGCGGTAGTTTTTTGCAACACATGTCTGCTGACGTGTAACACAACGAAATTTATAGAAAAAATTAGCTGCCGCTACTAAATTTTAGTAAGCTTTTTGTAAAGTGGTAGTGAAATTTAAAATCTGTTTGCTAAAATAAGGAAAACAAATTACTAAATATTATTATTATTAGTACAAAATTTCTAAATTTTTTTGTTTTATTTATTTTTTTTAAAAAATATTGTAGACAAAATAAAAAAATCAAAAGCTTAAAAATTGTAAAAAACATAAACGAATTTATCATTAATTTATTTTAATTTGCTAATTTCTGTTTTGAAAAATATTTTTAATCAATTTTTTTTAATTGTTATTAGGGCTGATTTTTATAACTAAAAAAAACTTTAAACGGATGTCCTATTTTTAGACATGCGTCGGTATCTTCACTACCGATCCCTTTATTAAAATTTAAGGCAATTTAAGTTTGTAAGGCGTAAGTTTTAATTATTATTAGAAATAGCATTTTCTTCAATATCCACTTTTTTAAAATTAGTAAATTTTTCAAAAATTTGTAAATATTCTGTAAAAATTCTGTAATTTGTAAAATGTAAATAACAAAAAGATTTGCTAAATAATATATTTTTTTTACTAAAAATCAGTACAAAAATAGTTAAATGGGATTTAAAACCGTAAGAAATTGATCTACTATCTTTCTTTTCTGAGTATACCTGTTAGAGTATGGACTAGCTGTATTGAACTTGTATTTGAAATTTCAGCTTTGTACCCAAAGACTTTTGAGCAGGCCGTGAAGGGGAGATTTCCCATTATTGCTTGGTCCTGTAGGAATTTTCAAAAATTCCATGTGAAGAGATGCATACACTGGAAGGGGAACCTACATGACAAATTTTAACTTCCGAGTACCAGCGGTGTTGGCAGGACATCACGGAAGAGAATTTCAGAGCAGATGTCTACACAAGCTGGAGAACATACTTACACAGCAAGAGAACCTAAATACATAGGAAGAAGAAACATCATATCAAATTTCAACTTTCTAGGTCCAGTGGTTTGAGCAAATCGTTAAGAGGGAGGCTTTAGCCCTGTGAAACCCCTTTTTAATGGATATTTTTAATGGAAGTCCTTTTTGTCCCTCCCGATAGGAATTTAAAAAACGACCATCTGAGCGAAGGTCTACGCTGGAGGAGGAACCTACAAAACAAATTTCAACTTTCTACTTCCTTCGGTATTATCAGGCCGTCAAGAAAGCGAATTTCCCACATTTTTCTCCTCCTACATACCTGGCGAAAATTATAAATATATACATTGGTCCATACTCCAGGACTTGGATTTCCAGCCAAAGGCCGTCATGTTAAAGATACCCCTATCCTATCACCGTACAAATGTTCTAAATTCTGTCATACCAGTTAGCACATGGGCTAGTTCTAATGAATATGTATTTCAAATTTCAGGTACCCCTTTTTGCTCTCTCCGTAAGAATTTAAAAGAATTCCGTCTGAGCAGATGTCTACATACTAACTTTCGCCCTTTTAATCCCCATTTGTACAACGTCTCTGGCAAAATGCCTAAAATGTACCGTACCAGTGAATAAGCGCATACTTATACATTTCAATTTTCATATTTCCAGCCGTAAAGGGGGATTTTTTACCCCTTTTTACCTCTCCCCATAAGAATTTCCAAAATCCCATCAAATTTTAGCTTTCTAGCTCCAGCGATTTGGGTTGGGCGTAATTGCGCCATCATGTAGATAGAGATAACAAATATAAAATAAATGACTTTTGGCCATAATATTACCCTGTGATTACCCTTAATGCTATTTGTTTGTATGTCAAAATATAATGCTACATTGATTTGACTCTGTTTCTTGTATCTATCTGTTAACATTTGCTTTATGGTATTAAAAAAAAATCCATCGATATTCTATTGAAAACCACAACATAAAAGAAATACATATAAATCATTTATTGCCATCAACAATATTGTCATTAATTTCTATTACATGTTATACTATGAAATTAAGTACTGAAGTATTTAGAGGTCAAACATATGTATACACATTGTACTATATTAAATTTATAAATAATTTATATCATATTTCTGTTATCTTATAATAAACTGTATCATATATTATGCCTAAGAATCTTAAGAAGGTTGAAATGTTTTAAGGAATTGACAGGCATTTGATAATTTAAAACATTTTGAATTTTTTTACCTTTGAATTGAGAATGACTTATATGAAAAACTAATTTTTATATGAAAGAAAGTATAAGAAAATTTATCAATAAAGAATTTCGTATGTTTATTAGAGGCTTTGCATATCATATCCATATGGAACGAATTTGCAGATTTTTTTTGAAAAATTAACGAAGCGTGCTTAAATATTCACGAAATTTTTAAATAAAGAGTGGTTAAATTTTAAGGGCCGATGATGATTTTTAATAAAACACAAATTATTTAGGAAATTATTGTCATTTCTTTTTATTATAATAATATAGTATGGTTCAATTATGTATGGAATAAAATATCGGCCAAATGGCCGACGCGACCTCCGCAGCACACCTCCATCCGATGGTCCAAATTTTCGATGAGGTTCTATGCCGTTAATGTGCCGAATTATCTCATTTAGCTCTTGAATTGTTGCTGACTTATCGATGTACACCTTTTCTTGCAAATAACCCCAAAGAAAGAAGTCCAATGGTGTCAAATCACATGATCTTGGCGGCTAATTGACATCGCCACCACGTGAGAAAACACGGCCATTGAATTTGTCGCGCAAAAGAGCCATTGTTTCGTTAGCTGTGTGGCAAGTGGCACCGTCCTGTTGAAACAACATATCGTACACATCAATATCTTCCAATACGGGACATAAAAAGTTCGTTATCATCTCACGATAGCGAACACCATTCACAGTAACTGCCTGACCAACCTCATTTTGGAAAAAATACGGCCCGATAATGCCGCCAGCTGATAAACCGCACCAATCAGTCACTCTTTGTGGGTGCATTGGTTTTTCGGCAATCACTTTGGGATTATCATGCCCAAATGCGGCAATTCTGCTTATTGACGAATCCACTGAAGAGAAAATGTGCCTCACTGAAGATGATTTTCTTCGAAAAATGATCATCCACTGTTGCCATTTCTTGCAACATTCTGACCATTGACGACGTTTGGAATGGTCAAGAGGCTTTAGTTCTTGAGTCAATTGCACCTTGTAAGCGTGTAAATGCAATTCTTTATGCATAATGTTCATCATCGACGAGTGTGAGAGGTGCAATTGTTGGTCACGACGACGAGTTGAGATGGACGGACAGTTGAGGTGAACGAACAATCGCGAACAGCAGAAATATTTTCTGCAGTACGAGCTGTACGAGCATGCACTGGTGTTTTCACATCTCCTACAGACCCGGTTTGCTAAAATTTTTGCACGATTTTTCCGATTGTACGCACATTTGGACGATTAAATTGACCGAAAAAATCACGAAGTGCACGATGTGCATTTTGATTTGAAAGCCCATTTTCATAATAAGCCTGAATAACTTTAACGCGTTGCTCAATTGTGTATCTTTCCATGCTTAAAATTGAGTTAGTCTGCAATTGAGAAATGTCAAATGAAATGCAGAAAAAAACTTGACGTTTAGGTGTGGTTCACATTCAACATCGGCCCTTAAAATTTAGCCACCCTTTATATTTTTTATTGTAATTAAAGGGAATTTAAGATATGCTGGAAATTTGACTTGGTCAATAGAGTTATATACATATTTGGGATTTTTTTTTTTTTTTACGTTAGACTAACACTCAGGGGATGTCCCCTACTAATGCAGTGCATTGTGTTAGAATTAGGAAAATATGTTATGAGAGGGAGGAAAGAAGTGTGTTGAAGAGTACAGACAATTGAAAAAAATTTAAAAAAAAAATCAAAGCTGTTTCTAAAAATTGTCCAAAATTAATATTTCTTTTTTTATTTCTTAAAATAGTTGGGAAAATATTCGTTGAATATTATGTATCGCAATAGCAATTATTCAACAAAAAATTAAATATTTTTTTTATAAACAATATGGACCCCTGTACGTATACGTGTTATTATATAAATCATACGTTTAGATGTTCCTAAGATATAAAACCAAAACATTTTTTTTACTGGCTATTTGCCGATGTACAATATTCAGCAACTGTTTTCTCTAAAATGTAACCAGCCACAAGCTGAAACATTCTAAATCGATGGAAAGACATCTAAACTTTTTTTTTAAAATATAAAATATTTTTTGGCGTTTTTTAAATAAATTGTTCTAAATGTATATAACTCTATTGACAGCATTTTCCCAATTCCATTTAAAGTATTCTACTATAGCTGTGCTTGAGTGACATATCTATCAATGCTATATGGAACAATTTTAACAGTACTAAGCTTGGATACGTTGACAACTGTATACACTGTTACAAATAATATGATTAAAGTAATTCAACAGTTAAAAAATATTTTTATATTCAAACTCCATTTTTGAATTATTCAGAAAAAAAAAATATCAAAAAGGTTTGATTTTTAAAATGCTTGTGATTCAGCAAAAGTTTTGCTAATAAAAATAAATCTTTGCTAACACCAATAAAATAGTTTGCTGAATATTAGTGCTGAAAATTTAGACCCAGACATTTTTTGTCCCTGTGTGATTCTGCAAATAATTTATAAAACTTTCTAAAATATAAAAATATTCAAACTTTCGCATTGTCGACATGAGTGAATTGTAGTTCTAAAGTGTATAAAAATAATTATATATAAAATGTACACAAAATTATTTCAATTACTTTTATGCTGCATATTTGTTTTATTTCTGCTAAATTTTATAAAGGACCACAATTTATAATATATTTTGTTTATAAATACATATTAAGACTGTATTTGTATTAAATTTAAATACTTTATTTTGTCTATAATTTAAATAATAAACAACTACTTAAACAAATTGGAGTTAACACAATATTTTATTTTTCTATATTCGCATTTTCTTGGCGGCCTTTTGGTTTATGTATAATTTATCTTCCACAGTTGTATTTTTTATGTCCTGACAGAGTTGTATTTTTAATGTTATGTTTTTCTGAACTGCATTTAGACAAATGGAGGCATATTTTTACATCTTGCTTACTATTGTCCTCACTATAAATGTGTTGATCAGTACAATTTTGTTAGCAAAAAAAATTAATATAAAATTAGTTCAAAGTTAATATATTCCAGGAAAAAATATATCAAAAATTTTTTTTTTTGCCGAAAACACAATTTAAGCAAAAAAAACGCTAAAAAAACTAGTATACTTGATATACAACCCTATTTACTAATTTATCTATTACTAAATCATTTTTTTAAATGTATGTGATGTTATAAGTATTTAAAAACTTTTCGCAGTGTATTAATAAAATAATTAGATCCCTGGGGTATGCTTTAATATTTTAATAAATTATATTACAGTACAAAATTCATATTAGGGTGGCAATAATTTTTCAATTTAGTTTTTGCAACTGTGCTTTTGGGACAGAAAAAAAATTGTTAAGTGAGGATTTCCAAAATAAAGATTTATAAAAATTGATTTTCAAATAGAGATTTGTAACAGAGCTTGACTTTTGGACTCATGTGCAAGAGTCAAACCCTTTTTCGATTTTAATTGTTAATAAAATAAATATATAACTTAGCTAAAATCTTTTAAAATTTCATCAGCTACCGAATGGAATTTTTTCATAAAAATACAATGAAATATGGGTCTGGTCTGGTGTTACAAATTAGGCTATCATAACATATGTGTGAACGATTGAACTGTTTTTTGCTTTTTGTATCAAAACTCAGCAGTTGGCAGAGAATGGGCTATAAAATGGACGAAAGAGGGGCCCTACTACCTCTTATGGATATAAGACTTGAATGTCATTACACTTAAAATAGTTTGTAAGTTAAAATAACAAAAAATATTATTTAAAATAAATGATATTTCATTTAAAAATCGGCCTACTTACTTTTCATTTAAATCAAATGGTTTTTGTTATTTATTTTTAAATGTTGTTTAAACAACTAATACATCAGTAGAAGCAAATGATTAATTAGTTAAAAATAAATATTAAAATTTTTGCTACCAATTCCGTAAAATATAACTGATTTCTTCATTTATTTGAAGATGTTACAGTTCATTTTTGTTTGTTTTTTAATCTACATACAGTCTATAGGCACATTTTGTTTGAATGACAATATGTGTGTGTATGTTTCTGAAGTTTTAGTAATTGTAATTGAAATAATTTTTTATATAAACAAACAATTTAAACAAAAAACATTATTGACATATTTCTAATCAAAAATCAAATTTGTAATACTATAACTGTAACGAAAACAAATATACCACAAATTTCGGTTTTGTGGATAATTTTTGATTAAATTTCAATCAAATGGAAAAATAATTGAAACAGGATAAAATCAGTAATTGACAGTAAATAATTTTCAACAAATGTAAAGTTAAAAAGTTGGAACTTTTGGACCATGTTCAAAGATGGATATCCAGTTCTATTGATTCATTGGAACATTGATGAAATGTGGGCTGTGTGACACTGTTCTATCGATACTACCATATCCAGTGAACTGCACAATACATTACAGGGAAAATCGTTTATAATTCGAACTAGTCGTATTTGGAATAAACTCCCGCAAAGGTCTTCGATGACAACTACAATGTAGGGAAATTCAAGTCTAATATCCAAAAACACTACTCCCTCTTTCCTCCCCTCATAACATGCACTGCATTCATAGGGGGCAACCCCTGAGTGTTGATACATAAAAAAATAGTTATTTATTTGAAAAAAAATCGTATGTTTCTTTATTTTTAACTGAGCTTTAAGATTTTTTATTAAACTACAAACAGTAAACTACATAATGTTCTTAGTGTATAGATACGACTAGTCCAACTTATGAACAAATTCTCCCCGTAATGTGTTTTACGATTCACTACATAATCGACCGCAAGCGGGTGAGTTCGTGGGATAATTTCCCTTATCTCAGCAGAACAGTGTCACACAGCACACATTTCGACGATGCTCCAATGACTGGAAACCCTACCATTATTGGTAAGCGCCGATGACCTCTTTGGCACATGGTCCAATTCCATTCCATTTTCCCCGGATATACACTCACCAAAAATAGTCTGTAATGGAAACTGAAAATTTTGCTGTTATTACGGGAAATTTTGCTAATTTGAGCCCAGCGATATTTTTTGCTAATCTTAACAACACATGTCTGCTGACTTGTAGTACAATGAAATTTGTAGAAAAAATTAGCTGCGCTACTAAATTTTAGTAAACTTTCTGTAAAGTGGAATTTAAAATTTGTTTGCTGAAATCAGCAAAAAAAATGTAAATATTAATAATATTAGTACAAAATTTAAAATTTATTACCTAAATATCCTGAAGAAATTTGAAATCTACTTTCTGAAAAACGTAAAGCAAGAAAAACCTGGCAACAATAAAGAAGTCCAAAAAACAAAAATATTCTAAACAATCTTTCTAATAGATTAAAAAAATGTTTTCCACCATTAAAAATAACAACATGACGAACAGCTAAAAAGTTTATCTTCTACAAAAGATAACGATTACTCATTATGGAAGATAACAAAACAGTTTCAAAATACACCCAAGATTATTCCACCTATAAAAAAATGTGATGGTACATGGGCAAAAAGTCCCCAAGACAAAGCTGACCTCTTAGCTAAACACCTTGAAGATACCTTTCAACCGCTGCATAGACTAACATCAGATGAAAATATTGAAATCTTTTATACAGCTGATTCTAAAGATATTTCTGAAGCAACCCTTCGTGAGCTAAACAACTTGGTAAAACTAGAGATTAAACCCAATAAAGCACCAGGGTATGATCTTATCACCGGCAAAGTGTTAAAAGAGCTCCCGGAAAGTGGCATTCGGCTATTTTTATATATAAAAAATGCTTGGATTCGTTTAAAATATGTACCTAGCCAATGGAAAGTTGCAGAAGTTATTATGATACCTAAGCCTGGCAAACAGCTTCATGACAAAACATCGTACAGACCGATATCTCTCCTCCCAACAATGGCGAAAGTGTTTGAAAAAATATTATTAAAAAGATTACAACCAATACTTCAAGAAAGATGTTTAATTCCCAAACACCAATTTGGTTTTCGTCGTAAACATTCAACAATTGAACAAGTTCACAGAGTTACCAACACAATAGAAAATACTTTAAACTGCAAAGAAATATGATCCGGTGTCTTTTTAGATGTAGCGCAGGCCTTTGATAAAGTTTGGCATGAAAGTCTTACTTTTAAGCTACAAAGAGATTTGCCTAACCAGTTTAGTGACATGATCAAATGTTATATTTCTGGAAGATATTTTAGAGTGAAACATGAAGGGCGTACTCCTAATTGACGAAAATTCATGCTGGTGTTCCAAAGGGAAGCGTACTGGGGCCCATACTTTATATACTGTACACTAGAGACTTGCCAACTCCACCTGAAGCAAAAATTGCAACCTTTGCTGATGATACAGCTATTCTTGTAACTGATAAAAACATAAATGAAGCTACAAAAAAGCTTCAAAATGCAACCAACAAAATCCTTCAATGGACCAAAAAATGGAGAGTTCTTCTTAATGAATCCAAATCAACACACGTTAATTTTACATATAAGAAAATAAAACATTTACCGATTTATATAAATAACACTATTGTGCCATACGCTAATACGGCAAAATACTTGGGTTTTACACTTGATGCCAATCTTAAGTGGAAAGAGCACGTAAAGAAGAAAACCTCAGAGCTTAATAAAAATTTCAAAAAGATGTACTGGCTTTTTAGCTCGGCATCTGATATATCAATGAAAAATAAACTTTTACTGTACCAGCAAATCCTTAAGCCTAAGTGGACGTATGGAATTCAGCTTTGGGGATGCACTAAAGAAACAAACCTAAAACAAATAAAAACCTTCCAGAACAAAGTGCTAAGATGTATCACTTGTTGCCCGTGGTACGTAAGAAACGATGACCTTCACAGAGACTTGCAAATACCAACCATAGTAGATGAAATAAAAAAATAGCAACTAAACATGAAGTGAGATTACAACAACACAGTAATGAAGAACTACAGGAAATACTGCGTAATCCAATAGCAAACAGAAGATGAAGAAGAACATTACCATTATTAGATGCCCTTTAGGAATAACCATTGGGTTATTTCCTTACCAAACGTGATTTAACTGGGTAAATATAAGTTACTAGATAGGCAAACATAAAGCTTAGTTGTAATAAATAAAGATAAAAAAAAAAAAATTTTTCAAAATATATTTTAGACAAAATTAAAAAAAAAAAATTAAAGACTTAAAAATTGTAAAAACAAACGAATTCATCATTTTGTTTTAATTTATTAATTTCTGTTTTGAAAAATATTTTAGTAATTTTTTTTACTTTTAAGGTCAAATTTTTAGAACTAAAAAAAAACTTGTTAGTGCTTTTTTTAGTGGATGTCCTATTTTTAGACATGAGTCGGTATTTCCACTTCCGATCCCTTTTTTAATCTATTTAACATTTTCAGGCAATTTAAGTTTGTAGGTGTAAGTTTTAATTGGAAATAACATTTCCTTCAATATTCAATTTTTTAAAAATAATAACATTTTCTAATTTTAGCAAATCGTTTTTCAAAAATTTGTAAAATGATTTCTTAAATTAGCAACAAAAATTTGTAAATATTCTGTAAAAATTATGTAATTTGTAAAATATAAATAGCAAAAAGATATGCTAAATAATAATTTGTTTAATAAAAATCAGTATAAAAATAGTAAAGTGGCATTTTAAACCGTTTACAAATTTTTCTACTAACTTTTTTTTTGGAGTGTAGTTGGTAAAAAAAAAATCGCATTCAAACATACGAAATTCGAAACTGATTTCTTTTCATAATTAACCGGACGATAATAGTTAACAAAGTTCTACCGGATTTAAGCTTAGTAAATTCGTGGAAAAACTGTAACACTGCTTTAAAAAAAAAGGATTTATCACAGTAATGAATTTCACGTGAAAATTTACTACATTTTTTTCAAGCAAAGACTGTTATTGTAGGAAAAAAGTAACATTTTGGGTTTATTAGGAATGTGTCTTTCTTACAAAATAAAAAAAATATTAATTTTTACAATTTTAATCGCGATTTTATGTCTTTAAATTTGGCGTAATTTTTTTTTTTTTTTTCAAAGTAAAAAACAATTTACTAAGTTTTATTGTAAAAATATGTTTTCACGGTAATGACGTTCATGCAAAAATTACTAACACATTGTTTAAATTCTCTGATGATAAAATTTATTAATTGAGTCCTTTAAAATTCTGATATGAAATAAATTTTTAAAATCAATTATTTTATTTTTTATGTAATTTTGAATTCAGTCTTTTCCTACAACTGTTAAAGCAGCGTATTTTTATTCTTTTTAGTTACTTTTGCGATATTTTTATATTTTTTTGCTTGTTCAATACAAGTAACGTGTTGCTAAATATCCGACAATAATAATTTTTGGTGAAATCCATATTTTAAACAAAATTGATAAAATGCCTACAAGAAAAACTAAAAATGTGCCAGCAAAGGAAAAGCTTAATAAAATAAGTGTAGAGGTAAGCAAAAAACTGAGAGCAAGGTCACTATCGAATCCAAAAAGTGCAAATATTAGCAAATCTGCTAAAGTTCTTAAAACGGATAAAGAGGAAAATACTTTGCCAGTTAAAAAGGTAGAAATCGGTGCAACTATAACAAAATCAGTGTTTGACTTAAAAACGACCATACAACCACCATCTCCGCCATCTGAATCCCAACCAGACGAATGTCAACCAAATCAAATTGATATTTCTATAAAAGTAGAAGATCAAAAATCACAAATGGAACAATTAAGTACTCGTACCACTAAAAATTTACGCGTAACAGATTTATCAGGCGACGATTCTATAAAACGTGCCATAGCTGAAATTGAATCAGAAGGATCATCTGCTGAATCTTCTGACTATGGTCAGTATTACTATTATCATAATCAAGAAGAGGAAGAACAAAATGATTACATTATAAATGATCCAGAAAAACTTTTATATCCTGATACAATTTCCGAAGATGAGTCATCTATCGATGGTGAACCCGAGTATGTAAAACAAAATGAATTAAAAACGGAATTGGACTTTTTGGGAAATTTCGGTGATGTCCCCCATGTAGATGAGGTATCCATAGAATCAACTGCAGATCTAATACATGATATTCCCACTAAAATAGAAGAAATTAAAAAAGTTACTCATTTAGATAAAGGAAAATTTGTTAATCCTTTAACTGGAATATCATCTTCCTCATTAACAACCAAATCTTCTAAAGAAGAAATTCACGAAGTGCATGAAGTAGTACAACAGTTAGAAGAAGAACAACAATTAAGTGATATTTCTGATGATATATTAAGTATAAACGAATTTCAAGAACCAGACGAAGATACGGAAGATCTAACAAAACCTAAAGACGAAGATGAAACTGATACCTTTGAACAATTTCTGGAAATAAAAACAGAGAAGGAAATTGTAACACAAGCTGTCTTAGATGTGGAGCATAAAAAACGTGAAGAACTAGAACGTCAAATGCAACAATGTGCTATGGAATTTATTAATTCATTAATAGATCGCTGTGTAGAGCAAGCGGAATATATGGATTCAGATATTTTAATACAAAAACATCTGGATAAACGTAAATTATTACATGATCTTAAAATGAAATTATCTTCTCTTACAGTGGAGAATAGTGTTAGAAAATTTCTAAATCGTAAATGTGTTGAATATTTTCGACGCAAACGAACATTTCGTCCCATTATGAATGATAATCCTAAGACATTAAGTCAAGACATTAAAAAATTTAATGCAGCTACCAGAGATTTAGATAAATTATTGATAAGAGAGGAACAATTGAAAAGCTCCAGCGACTTTAATTTAAAAAATTTACGAAAAAAAGTTATTGACACCAAAGATCAGACTATTGAAGAAATAACAAAATTAGAAAATTTGATAAGAGAATCATTTAAACGTGATAATTTTGATAAATTGCAAATTGTAGTTAATAATTTAATATACAAAATGTCTTTAGTTAGAAAGGAAATTTCCAAAGTCCGTTTTCATCTTATACTTAAACAACATAAAGAGGCTTTACTGGTAGAGGTAATTTTTTGAAAAGACCCACACACCATCAATATTATTGATCGTGTAATATAACATAAATAATTTTTTTTGATTTTTCATTTAAGCAATTACGTAATTTGGAAGATTTGGGAAATGATTTAAGTATGCGCAATTTTGAAAATATGCAAACAGAGACACAGGCGTTGGGCAAAAAAATTGAAGGTTAGTATTTTAAAAGATTACTTAAAATGAGATTAAACTCTTTTGACATCGAATGTCATAAGTTGACATCAGGCATTTTAGATAAAAATATTTAATATGAGTTTCTGAAACAGTTTTATTCCAAAGATATTTAAAAAAGGTTTAATTAAGTTTCAGGAGCCAATTTTATTGGTTGTCGCAACCACAGATCTTTCTGATCCTATTGAAATATATAGTTGCAACCGCAATTCTATTGAATCGCCACAAACAAAGAAGTTGATAGCCAATCAAAACCATTCGGTTGGCAAGAAATTCGTTTGTCACAATGAATATTTTTTAGATTGGATAAGTTTCTAGTACTTTTTTTTAATTCACTTCTTAGTATTCTTGTTACAAATTAAAAAAACATTTTGGTGGTAAAAATAACCATTATAAGGTGAAAAGCATTTTATAAGGTGTAAAAAATATTTGAGGTGTAAAAAATTTTGAGGAGAAAAAAAATTAGTCTTTTAATTCCTATGTAAGTGTGGTATCGTTAAAAATGGCTTTTGAAGGATCGTTTTACTGCTACAGTTTTGTACTATTTTCGATTTCATGTTGTAAAAATTTCAAAAACGTTTGGTATGGGTATGTCTGCTAAATCCAAATAATTTATTCCTTATTAAATTTCACTGGTCAAGTATTTTCTCTTTTTTATTTCATACACATGCTGCTTTTTATTTTTACTTTTAAGTTTTTTGATTTTTACTTTTTGGGACAACTTGATAACCCCATGCTAAGACAGGGACATTATGTGCAGTGTACAGCAAAAGTCATAGTGCCCCTGTCAGAATAAAAAATCTCCCCAAATTTCTCAAAAATTACGTAACTAAAAATGTGACACTTATTATTATTTTTTGTGTATTCACTTGTATACTACCGCAAATCCAAAAGTATTCCACTTGTTTAACTAAATAAAAATTATAAAAATTGTGGACCAATATAACTCCATATTTATGCACCGCATAAGTCCGGGAACCCCTAATCAATAAGGTCGTATATTTGATTTACCCTAGAAAATTTTATGGCAAAATTGTTGGCATCCCTTAGACTTTTATTGATTCCATTTTAAAAAATGTAACGGTACTTTCCAAATGGAAAAAGTCGCTTAAATGGAGGAATATGATCAAATCCATAACTATCGTCAAAATCCAGTCTCTCAATTTTCTTTTCTGTGTGGAGTTTTAGTTCCACTCGTTCGCCGTTCCATTCCATTCCGTTTCATTGTCCACTTTTTCAATTCCAAACGTTCCTAGTTCCGTTTAATTTTCTTTGTCTAGTGTTTCTATTCCGCTGATTCTATTTCATTTAGTTCCTCTTGTCGAACGTTTCAATCCAATTGTTCCTCTTTTCTATTTTATTTCGCTTCCCTTGTATACTGTTTCAAATTCACTTGTTTCTGGTTCCATTTCACTTGGGTCCTCTTACCTAATATTTCCATTTCATTGGTTAGCCCATATCGAGGGTTTACTAACGCAACCTCGTATCTCAGAAATCACTACTTTTCAGGAGAGACAAAAAACATTTTAAAATAAAATTCTGACTTTAAAAAAAAAAATTTTTCTGACTTTAAAAAAAAAAATATTATTAGTAAACTTATTATTTTTTCTTTTTGGTAATTATAACAAAACAATACTTTTCAAAAGTTTTTTTTTTTTGAGATCTTTTTGTCTTATTTATAGTAAAGTAATATTTTTAAAAAAATATAAAATGTTAGTAAATAATATTTAGTATTATAAAAGAAAATACAAATGTTTATTTTTCACTGATGCATTTTAAATTATCATAAAAAGTGTGATAATCCTTCGGAAGTAATGGTTTTAGAGACTGCAAGTCTTTGTACTTTTGACAAGTTATTGGAATTTCTTCCAAATATAGCTCTTTAACTCCGGTGTCAATATAATATTTACTGTTTAAGCGTTGAGGAAGAATTTCCCATTCATTATCAAAAGATAATTTAAACATTAACTTATCAGCGCAGTATTTCAATCCTCTTAGCTGTAACACAGTAGGAGATCCAGCTTTAATTCCAGGCCGAATTGATTTAAAAAACTTTAAATCAGAATAATTTTTGAAAAAAGTATGATCAAGATACTTAACTTTGTACGGTTTTTTCTGTCGTGATTCTTCAATGATTTTTACAAAGTTACAAGGCACATACAATTCACGGTCTTTCTTACGTCTTTCGATAGCAGAATGAACAGAATCACATTCGATTTGGGTGTGACCCTTAACTAAATATTTTTGATAGATCTCGGTATTGTTCTTAGCCGCAAATTGAAATAAAGAGTTAGCTATGGTTACATTACGGTTCTGGGCACTACAACCATCGCTGTAAAATACGATGGGCGTTGTAAGCTCAACTTCAGTTTTTAAAAAATCAATCAAACAAGACGCAAAAACGTTACCGTCCATTCCGCCTTCACCCTCGTGCCATACATAACATAATACATCACCATTAGCTATGTTGTATACTGTAAACTGATGACATTTCAATTTTTGCACAGCTTGGACATCTACAGTGAATGCCTTTATTTCTCCAACAATAACTTTCATTTTATCATTATTTTTTTCATCTCTGGCACGATTTTTTTCGTTTATATGATTATTATACTCGTCTTCAGATATATTCTTATTTTTAAAAGCAAAACAAATATCACAAAGGTCTTTTCGAGTTTGAAGAATGCCTATATTCATCGACTGCATTTTACTAACTAAAAACCTATAGCAAGCTCTTTCATTAGCTGGAATATTACGTTTTTTCATACATTTCAAGTAATCACGGTAAACATCTTTAGCAGATTTATACAAATTATCTAAATACAATTTACCAGTATCTTTGCGACAGTAGTGTGATTCCATTTTGGGCAATTTGTTTAAGAAGTCGTGTACATGTAAGTTTGTTTGTTTAATTATTTTGGAGTCTTTCCTTGCACTCTTTAATTTTGTTTTTAATAAGCCATTGTCACTACTTTTTCTAACCCAATTCAAGACTTGAGACTCACCCAAACCTAAAGTTGTGAGGAACATTTTTTTACATACTAATAATCGTTTGTTATTAACAAAAAGATAATATTTAAAAGTAAAATTTCGTCGCGATACAATATTTTTATTTTTTCGATTAATTGTTTCTTTCGTAACAAGAGAAATAACGTAAGACTGCTTTTGGTTCCAATTTAAATCATTCCAGAATGAATTAAACAATTTTTTTCTTGTTTTTTCAGGAATCTCATTACATTTTTTGATTTGACTAGCAGCACATTTTTTCGACGTACATCCTGGCTTTATTTTTCGTTCACTTCTCATAATAAATGAACGGTTATCTTCCTTTTTTCTATTTAAGCTAAAATAAGCCTTGCCTCTTTCACGAGCTTTCTTAACTTTATTTCGTTCCCAATCATTTATATTACCCTGATTCTTACAAGTTCTTTTTTTTTTAACAATTCCTCAATGTTCACTTAAAGTAATTTTTGATGGACGTGATGGACTTAAATCATTTTGTTCATTTTCACTTTGGTTTTGCAATAAAACATCTGAAGAAGCATGAGATGAAAACGATTTATCTAAATCTTCAACGAAAAGTCCCGTAGTTTTATCTAAATGCATATTTACAAACAAACTAGAATCGAAATGTTCTTCTGCATCATCAACTGGAGTACATTTAACAGGAATGAAAGTCCCAGATGTTTCATCAAGCACCATAGCTGTTTGATCATATTGAATGTCATTCAAATTATTTTCATAGTTATTATATTCATCGTCGATTTTTCTCTTGATGTATTTCTGTTCATAAGCTCTTTTAAAATGTGTTAGGAATTAAATGTCGATAGAAGTCACACAAATAGCTAATTCCTACCTATTTGTGTGACTTCTTTCACTTTTTGTTTATTTTTGTTACTTACCGAAATATAATTTTTAACTGCATATAATAAAAAAAATATTATTTAAGTATTTTTACTCAGTTAAAATAATAACTGTATTGACGTGACAATGAGTATATTCAATAAAAGCAATAACATCAGTAATGCCGCATTTATCTATTTTTTAAAGTAAAGCTTAAACCAGATTAACGCAGTGTACTGCCGCTGCACATTGGTAACAATTTTTTGGTTACAAATTTTTGAAATCATATCCACTTTCAAGGTAAATCATATATAATTCCCCGTGCGCCAACTTTTAGTTTAAGATACGAGGTTGCGAATGACAAATTTTCGCGAGTTGAGATACGAGTTTGCATTTTGTTAAATAAAAAAAAAAACTAAGAAATATTTGTATCTATAACTTTGCAGAATTATGCAACAGTATTTATAGATTTGATTTCCGGTTAAAACACAAAATCGTAAAAAATCGAGTTACGTGGTTGCGTTAGTAAACCCTCGATATGTACTTCATGCTTCTAGCGAAATCGGTTTGGCCAGGGGCAGGGACAGACTTTCCCTTTTTAGCCCCCCCCCCCCCCTTATTACCGCGATCCGGGATTTACATTCTTACCCTCGTTCCTGGCAAAAATTAAAAGTGTAGCTTATTAGTGGATTAATAAGTTAAAAAAATTTGCCAATGTTTTTCTGTTTATATTTTTCTAACTGGGCATTTTAACATTTCTTCTACAGGAACTTAATAAAAAAAAGTATTAGTAGAAATATTTTTTAAAGGATCATTTTCCAGTACCTTAGTTTTTTATGATTTTTGTTGTTGTTGTTTAGTTGTTCTTATTCCGTTACACGTGATTTTTCAAAATTCTATCAAATTTTTAAAGAAGTTATTTTTGCCACTTTTTTCAAAATTTATAAAAATCTGTCTTAAGACTAAAATCTGCAAGTCTTATTTATAATATGTATAACCAAAGAGAAATTCCTGATCATTTAATACTTACCTAAAATTTGACTCATGTGGCGTATGATTATTATTTGAATCTATGAAATAATAATGCTCATACGTATAAGTATCAGAATTTGCTATTGTTCAGTAACTTTATCTCTTTTTCTCTCTCTCTCTCTCTCTCGCTCTCTCTTCCCAACAGAACGTAATGCTGAACTTAAAAAACAACATTTCCGCTGCAATACCGATATTCACAATATGGCTCACCTAAAAGAGAAACAGAAAATGTTGCGTCATACAATAACCATTCAAAAACAGTACTTAGAAGAGTGTCTTAATGATAAAAAGAAATTACGTGATACGATACATCAGCTTAAACTTAATCGTAATCGTATACGCTATGAAATACGTGATATTAGCTTTCAAGGTGGTCTTCTCGATAAGCCGGTCCTACTGAGAGATTATGATGAGACTGTACACACAGTTGAAAAACTACAAAAGAAAGTTGATGATTGTAAATCTACAGTAAATCGTTTAAATACTAAAATTGCTGTATTGGAAAAAATAAATTGTAAAAGAAAATCATGAATAAAGTAACGATTTTTTTAATCAAATATTTGTTGTTATAAGGCACAAATTGGTAGACTAAATAAATTATTTTATTTTTGGAAATTATAAAATAAAGCTTCATCTACACCATAATTTTGTAAAGTGGAATTTGTTTATATTTTTATTTAAATGATGTTAAGAATTGTTTGATGTGAGGCACTTGGAAACACAGAGAGCATTTTTCTATTAAAAAATTTAAATAAATTGTTACTAATTTTTAATTTGCAAATCAATGTCATTGTGTGTATTTTTATAATCTTTATATACAAAAACACACCTGCATTAATTTTTTTTTTATTTTGCACTTAATTATGAATTTTAAAATTTTATGAATAATTAAATTATTAAATGTATCAGGATAATCGACCAATTGGTTTTTCTGCCAAATTTGTTAATGGATAATTTAAATATGTACGTATTTATTACACAGTTAAACACTAACAATTCTTCAAATATGTGAACCATTAATTCTAATAGATTTTAGTATGTAGATCACGAATATGAAAACAAAATTTGAAAATTACCCAGCCAGAAATTGCCGATGGTAAAAAAATAAAGTACTGGCAGACCACTTATTTAGAACGCTCTGCCAACGGTAGTAAAAAGTGCTTTTCCAGTACTTGATTTACAAAATTTATAATCGATAATATAATAAAAGCACTGGCACAGCGTTGGTTTTGAACGCTTCCCCAGCATTAAAAAAAGTGTTTCGCCAGTGCTCGATTAATAAAATTTACAACCGTTTATGAAATAAAAAATATAAAAATAACTGACCATGCACTTGTTTACAACACTTTTCCAATGCAAACAAAAATTAGCCGATTAGAACATTTATCTTTTATGAAATGAAATATATATGAAGATGCATGATATTCAACGGTTTAAAAAAAGGACTTCACAGTACTTGTTTTTAAGGTATATTTCAATATTAACCTGGCATTCATTTCAATATTAATTTAGCATTCATTAGGATTCAAAACATTGCCATTATTATAGTCAGCACTTAGTTTGATTTTTGACTGCAAGTTTACTTCAAGTTAAAAAAAAATCCTATTTAAGCAAAGTTTAGTAAAAATGCATACTAATTGCTGACTATAATAAGACATTTGGTTTGAAAATTGCTTACTTAAATAAAGTTTAAGTAAAAACTGTGCTTAATGTTGACAATGAAACTGAATCTATAATTACAAAATCAGAAATTAATTTATTATGTTTAGTTTGTTTCACATAAATTTTAATTTTTTATTAGTAAAAACAAATTTCATAAAATACAAAAATTTAAAAAAAAAAAATAATAATATACTGTTTTTATTAATTTTTGATATAGTCATTTACTTCTGGCTTTTAAGGTACTAGTAAATCACAATATATTTTGCCAACTTTAAAAAACAATTGGCCAAGCCCATCCCGGTGTTATCATTTTGGGGTTGGCAAAGCACTAT
Source organism: Eustalomyia histrio (assembly GCA_949748255.1). Classification (NCBI taxonomy): domain Eukaryota; kingdom Metazoa; phylum Arthropoda; class Insecta; order Diptera; family Anthomyiidae; genus Eustalomyia; species Eustalomyia histrio. The sequence continues at coordinate 60,773,171 of OX456527.1, read as the reverse complement.
TATTTTCAAAATCTTTCGCCAACGCTTTGACGTTCGTATTTGTCTGCCTGGGTAGCTTTACTTTTTGAAAAAAAACCAAACAAGTTTTTGCTTTAAAATATTTTTTTAATTCCTAAACTACTCATAATTTTTAATATAATTTAAAAATAAATACTTTAAACTGTAATAACCACATAAATTTATTCTGATAAAATGTAGAATATAGAAAAAAAAATGTCACCGGTCACCCCTAGAATTAAAGATAATGTGAAGACGATCTCAAAAAAAAAAGTTTTTTTTGCCACGCCCCTTGACCCCGCTCTTTTAGTTTTTAGTTTTCCGTGACTCGTTTTATAGTCCGATCAACAGCTACATTTTCTACTTTGATCACTATTGACTCCGACGTCAAGTTCTAGAAGTGACTTCTGAAATCTCGGTTTAGACCCCTGCTGAATTAATTTGACTTAGTTGATATTCCACTTAATTCGTTACATTAAAAAAATCGTAACCTTCAATAAATTTAATCCGAATTAACAACTTTATACCTATTTTGTTTAAAATTACTTGTACTGTATAACAATTTCGAACTTTTTCCAAAATAACGGGGTTCAGAATTTTATTTTAAGGGGGGTTCCCCCCTGTGGCCTGTTTGAGCAGCATATCGATATATTCCCAGTCAAAAAATTGTGGTCATTTTATGACTATAACTTCTTTCAGTGCTTCCTAAACTTCAGTTAACATTATTTTATGATTTTTTGGTGATATTCTAAGGATCTCCCAAAAGAATTCATATGTTCACTACATTTGGACATAAACCCGATGCATATCGTAAAAAAACACTCTTAATTGCTTCTAAAGCATAAGTTATAGTATATCGCATATTTTCTGAATCTAAAGCATTTATTTAAAATATTGTTTTCTGATCATTCAATATTAAAAATTTCAATGAGAAAATAATTCTGATAAACTTTTATAATTTTTTTATTAAATATTTTTTTTATATTTATGTTTAAAATTTCATGAAGGTTAGAATTTATGCAGTTTTTTTTTTAATTTTTAATTAAAGTTTTGGAAAACCAAGTAAAACAGATTTCTTTAACCTTTAACTAAAACTAGCTTATCCTGTCATTTGCATTTTTTCAGCCTTAAATAGTTATGACAATGCAATCTGTGAATTTTTGCATTGTGTATTTTATTAACACTACACCATTTTCAGTTTTAATTCAGAATTTACCAAAATAATTTCAAAATGTTTTGAAACCATCCAAACTAATTTTTGTAATTGTTTTAAAATTATATCAAATTGTCCAAAAAGGTTCTAAAATTGTGCCAAAATTATTTAAAATTGTTCAAAAATATTTTAAAATTGTCTAAAAATATTTCAAATTTGAATAATCAGTTATTAAATAATCCAAAAATATTTTAGTTTTGTACACTAACAATATATTTTCCGTTACCGACTGTAATTTATTTAAAAAGTAATTCGTAGAGTTTGTTTTTAAATGAAGAAGCAATTGAAATTCATAGAAATATATTTTTTAACTATTTGAATCAGTCATTCAAAAAATAAACTAAAAAAAATTACAAACATTCATTAGGAGTTGATATTTTCAGTTGAATGTAAAATTTTAAGTTTTCTGTTTCTAAAAATAGAAATTCATATAATTCCTTTTTGTTTTTTTAACAAAATATTTTGTTTATATACAAAATTATTTCAATAAATATTACAAGAAATTATTCCAATATACATACAATAAAAATATATACATCTGTTTGTGTTTTTTTGAATTACATACAAATAAAAAACTTTCAATTTGAAAAACAAACCAACGCAAATATTTTTGTGGAAAATATTAACCCTCTAACTCCCCAACGTAGCGGTAATTTTTGGCTCTGTTCTAAAAAATCATAAAAATACGCCTCTGAAAAGGAGAAGAAGAAGGGCGGGAATGAAATATTATACAAAAATGTTGAACACTTCAAAGCACAAAACTTAACACAAACACCAAATAGGAGTCAAACTCATGATTGCTCATCAGATTTCTAGTCAGATTTTGGAATGAACTACATATTTTGTAGGCCAACCCAAAAAGTGACTCCTTTCTTATTTTTTAATTAGACTTAATAACTATATTTTGTTTACGTGTCATGGAGCATTTTACTTTGCTTTTAATTATTCTTAAGTAAAAAACAATTTAAAGAAAACCTATAAACATGTTGCTGCACGCGGAGGAAAAACATGGTTGCAACAGGATCAGTGCCACTATATTATGATTGCTGCATTCGGGTATGGTTGTCACAGTCATGTTATGGTTTTAACCATCAATATGGTTGCTACCATCATTCTTATAGTAAATATTTTATTATTTTATAATTGTCTCTTTCTATTTTGTAACATGATTGGCTGTAACAATGCGGTGGTAACAAAAATTCTGGCTATAAAAAAATTATAAAAATTATGGACTTTAAAATGTTGAAAACAATCAATGAAAAATTATAAATCAAATAGAACATGACTTTGTCATTTACAGTCATAATACTGTCTTATTTCAATAAAAAAAAAATATCAGTTCAGTAGCCCATGTAAAAATGAAAATATCTGATAAAAATTTATATATTCTTTAAAGATTCCTAGGCCTTTCTTTAAAGAAGAAATACTTAGAGTCTAAGAACTTTTTTCTAGTAGAAATTTTTTTAAATTCTAAGTACTTTTTCTAAAAGAAAAATTCTGAGACTCTAAGGACTATCTAAAAAACTCTTAAAAATTTCCTTAGAATCTAAGAATTTTTCTATTAGGAAAAGTCAGTTTATGTTTTTTTCTTAAAAAAAAGTCCTTAAAATTAAAAAATTTTTTAACAGTATTTTTCTTAAAAAAAAAGTCTATAGAATGAAAGCAGTTTTCTTGAAAAAGTCTTTAATATCAACTTTTTTTCTTTAGGTAAAACATTTCTTAAAGAAATATTCTTAAATTTAAAAAAAAAAACTTTTTCATAGTTTCGAATCATAATACAACTGCAGGGACCATATTATGGTTATTGCATTATCTTAATATGATAGCTATATTATACTACGGCTATGGATGACACAGTCACAATTCCAATAATTTATGACACTCTTCGAGTATGATTGCACCAACCATGTTTTCCTCTGCGTGTGTGTTCTTGGCTTTGCAGACCACTGTATGTAAATATTTTTCATGATTCTTTTTTTTTTTTTTTTTATTCAACTTTGTTAGATTATTTTTTATTTTGTTGAACTGTGTTATACAAGATATTAAAAAAATATAATATTTTTGCCTCAAAGCTTTGAGTAAATTGTATATTTTTTACTAATAGCCAATGTGAAACTATTCTGCCTGAAATTTAATTAATTTTTGTACAAATTAAAATTTCTTGTGGATTTATTTTTATGCTTTTGTTAAATAATTTATAGAATTTTTTTAAATACATATTAAAACATTAATCACATATGCATGTTTAACAACCCATAAAGTGATTTTGTTTAAATTGCAACTTTTGCCCAGAATAAAACAAAAAATTTAAAGAGGGTCATGCCGACTACAGGATACCTTAGAACATTCTGGTTGAAAAACAACCAGTATTTGGGTGCAAAAGTTTAATGAGTAAAATTTGAACTTATTAGTCTATAATGAGTAAGCCATTAAAAAATCAAGTGGAAATTCTGGTTGCCCTAATGTTATATAAAGGGTGTCCCAAGAAGAACGCAATTTTTAAATTTTAAATAAAACACAGATATTTAAAAAAAAATAGTGAAACTTTATTATATCGTAAAGTAGACAGAATGAGGTTATGTATGGGACAATATATCGTGCAGATGGCCGCCGCGGCTTTGCTGGCATGCACGCGATCTTTTAATGAAATTTTCAATGACCGTTTTGCATGAATGCTGCGGTATTTCATTAATGCAGCGTCCAATTTCCTCTTTTAAGGCTTGAGTCGTCGTCGGCTTATTCGCGTAAACCATCGACTTCAAAAAACCCCAAAGAAAAAAATCTAATGGTGTTAAATCGCACGATCTAGGCGGCCAATTCTGATCTCCAAAACGCGAAATAACACGACCGGGAAATGACTGATGCAGCAATTGAATTGTTTCTCTGGCTGTATGACATGTGGCGCCGTCTTGTTGGAACCACATGCCCTCCACATTCATTTCTTCAATTCTAGGCAAGAAAAAACTGGTTATCATTTCACGATACCGAACACCATTGACTGTTTGCGCTTGACCTGTCTCATTTTCATAAAAAAAAAGGTCCAATGATTCCTCCAGCCCAAAAACCACACCACACAGTGACACGTTGGGGATGCATTTGCTTCTCGTGAATCACTCGAGGATTTTCCTCACCCCAAATGCGACAATTCTGCTTATTGAAGAAGCCATCAAGATGAAAATGGGCCTCGTCACTGAAGATGATTTTATCGGCAAAATCAGCATTTTCATGTTGTCTCTGCAATACCCAATTAACGAACTCCCTTCGCTGTCCATGGTCAGCTGGCTTCAGTTCCTGAGTCAATTGAACTTTGTATGCATGAAGATGCAAATCTTTCGTCAAAATTCGCTGCAAAGTGGATTTGGAGACACCAATTTGCTGAGCTCGGTGTCGAATTGAGGTGGATGGAGTTTGAGCGACATCATCACGTACAGCTGCGACATTTTCGGTCGATCGACCTGGTCGATGGCGCGTTGTTGTCTTTACATCACTAACAGACCCAGTTTCGGCAAATTTATCCATTAATCTCTTTACAGTTGACTCTTTTGGAGCATTATTGTGACCCCAAATTGATCGCAATTTGCGAACTGTAGCCGCAAAACTTTCACCATTTTGGTAAAACAATTTCACAATGAGAATGCGTTGTTCATTCGTGTAGCGCTCCATTTTTACTAACCTCGTACCTTCTACTAGCAAACAATAACAATTGTTCAAATGTCAAACAATGACACTTCGAATGTTGCCAGATTTAAAAATTGCGTTCTTCTTGGGACACCCTTTACCTATATTTATAAGAAAATCGGGTATCCCCAATGTGGTATCCATGTGGATTCCACATGGATACACGCAAAGAAAAAACATGGTTGGGTCAATCACATTCGAAGAGCATCATATATTTTTGGATTTATGGTTGTGCCATCCATAGTCGTACTATATTATGGTTATCATATTATGATGTTTACCACAATATGGTCCCAACAGGTATATTATGATTCAAAAATTACCATATTATGGTCCTAAATATAAACATGTTATATTGAATTTATCATAATATGATCGCACTTAATCATATTATGCTTAAAATGTTATCACATTATGGTCCCTCATTACTATATTATTATTCCTGGATTATCATTATATGATCCATAATCAAATAAAATTTCTTAAAGGAAAAGTTTTTAGAAACTATGAAAAATCTCCTTAAATTTAATAATATTTCCTTCAGAAATGTTTTTTCAAAAATAAAATCATATTAAGAACTTTTTGAAGAAAAATTGTTAAGGAAAAAATCATAGATTCTAAGAACTTTTCTTTTAAGAAAATCTTGACTCTGTGGACTTTTTTAAGAAAAATACTTTAAATTTTTTTTTAAATTCTAATGACTTTTTTAATAAAAAAAATCTTAAGACATTTTTTAGATTTTTATAGAAAGTTTTTAGAAATTTTTCTTTAGAATCTAAGAATATTTCTACTAGAAAAAGTCCTTATATTCTAAGTATTTTCTTCAGAATCTATGAATTTTTCATTCAAAGAAAGGCCTTAGAATCTAAGTTTGTTTGGAATATATAAACTTTTGTCTAAGAGACAGTTTGGAAAATCTGACAATTTTAGTTTAAGGAAAAGTCCATAGAATCTAAAAATGTTTTTATCAGATAAATTTCTAAATACCTATGATTTTGTGCAAGAAACCTTTCCGTACAAATCATGGATTCTACACATTTTATTAAAAAAATATTTTAATTATATTTTAAGAACTTTAATTGTTTTTATTGAAAAGAATTAAAAAATATAAAATGTTTCAATAGAATCTTTTGATTAGTGTATATAATATTATGTGTAAAAGGAATTTTCGAAAAACACCTTTAAAAAAATCTTCTAAAGCTAAAAAAAATAACTGGATCTTAATGGGTCAATTGATGAAATGTTTTAATGACATGTGAAAGGTATTTTCTACCCATCTGATATTTGTCCAGTTTCAGTAAACAATATATGATTGTTTTTTTAAAGACATTTTGTAGTAAACAGACTGAACTGATTTTTATCAGTGACATGTCATGTTTTATTTGATGTGCAATTATTTATTGCTTGTTGTCAGCATTTTATCGTTGCATAATTAACATATTTTTTTCGTAGTCAGAATTTTTATTATAAAAAATAGAAGATGCCAATCATAAAATATTTACTAAGTAATGATGGTAGCGACCATTTTGATGGTTATAAAACCAATAACTCGGTTGTGACAACCAAACCCGATTGCAGCAAGCACAATATAGTAGCAGTGATCATATTGCAACCATGTTTTTTCTCTGAGTGTATGAGATTCAAAGAAACACCACTACATTTCTTATGCTTTGTAATTATTTTTTTGATGTTATTTACCACATATGAGAAAGATACTTATAAATTTGTCAGCTATAATCGAATTAAAGAAAAATCGTATACAAAGAAAAATAAAAATAAATCGATATAACAACTTAAAAAAGTTGCTCTGTGTCGAATCAGGTGTAGGGTTTAAAATTATAAAATTTAACACTTTGTAAAAACAATTGTTTTTACAAGTGTTAAATTATTCAGTTCAATTTCTTCGACCTTTTTAATACAAATTCCAGGTAATAAGTATTCCAACTTAAGGTCTATTTTATTTATAAATGTATTAGAAGATTATCTATTAAACCAAAGATTATAACGAAATATGTAGATGATTTATTTTGTATTATTTCAGAATGTGAAATAGAAAATATTTTAAACATATTTAATTCATTTCACCAGGATATTAAATTTACAATTGAAAGGGAATGTGATCGTAAACTTCAATATTTAGACATATTAATAATAAAAAAGGAGAATAACTTGTTAGTAGATTGGTACCAAAAACCAATTTCTTCGGGTAGAATTATTAATTATTATTCAAAACATCCAAGAAGAGTTATTATTAATACTGCCAAAAATCTTATAGATAAAGTTTTAAATATTAGTGATATAGTTTTTCATAGAAATAATAAAATAAGAATAAGAAAGATTTTAGAGGATAATAATTTCCCAAGGGAATTGATTTATAAATTGATTGGTCAGTACAATGGACATAGGGAAGGCAGTGTGAATAAAGTTACTGAACCTAAGATTTACAAGTCTTTAACTTATGTACCAATGATTTCTGAACGATTAGAAAATTCTAATATTTATGATATCAATAATTATAGGATGGGTCATAGAACATATAATACATTAGATAGATTATTTAGTAAAATGAAAGATAGGACAGAGAAATTAGATAAATCTAATATTATTTACAAGATACCTTGCAGGGGTAAAGATAATGAAATATGTAGTAAAGTATATATAGGTACCACAAAGAACAAATTTAAAACTAGATTAGCAGGATATAGATCTGATCAGAAATATAGGAATACAGCTTCTCAGAAAACTGCGTTATCATCACATTGTGCCACTCTTAACCATACACCAGATTTTGAAAATACAACAGTTTTAAATACAGAAACAAACTACAAAAGACGCTTCATGTTAGAAATGTTACAAATTATCAACACACCAATAGAACAAAGAATTAATTTTAAAACAAATACAGACAATGTAGCTCAGAATTACAGACATTTAATTTATAAGAATAAGATAGGAAATTAAATAGGTTCATAAAAATGTAATAGAATAATTTTTGTTTCCTGTGTTTAATTTTTAATATTTTTTAAAATTGACAATTTTGTTGTTTCATTAATTTTGATTTGTTAAAAAATTTGTTTAAAATTAAAAAAACAAAAAATCCCTGAAGAAGCTATCCATTGAGATAGCGAAATATTGGATAACAAATAAATAATTTTGTATAAAATAGACCTTAAGCTTGAATACTTATTAGCTGAAAAACATTTTATATGAAAACGTATTTTTCTTCGAAAACAATAGTGATTAGCTAGTATTGACATTTTGCTCCAACTGATATTGTTTACAAAAAAAATAAAATAATTTAACAGCGGCCAACCGTTGGTTGGAGCGAACTCGCCACCGATGGCATAACGTCGGTAATTCAAAAAATTTAGTCCAATACAATACAAATATAATAAATGCAATAAATTCTATGAAATTAATAAAATAATACATATGTTTAAACATATTTATTCTATTTGGTCTTAACCTTTTAAATAAATAATTCTTCTTTAAACGTGTCAAATTCAATAAAATAAGAGTATTAAAAAAAAGATAAGAGGATTATCTTGTAATATTGATGAAAGCAGTACTGGCAAAGAACTTTAGGCTTACAAAAAAAATCAGTATTTTTCTTGTACAATATTAGTTGTACCGCCGTAAAGTTCGAAAAATTCCGAAAATTATACTACTCTTTCGTAGTATTTTTTTTTTTTTCTTCTTTGGTGTAAAATTTCTGGATGAATCGTATCTCGAAAATTTTTATAAAAATAGTTTTTGGCAATCATATTCGGCATAGTAAGTTGTTTTTGCCGGCAACAAACCTCACTTGAACTTCAAAAGCCTGAAATTGAAAAACTGAAAAATTTGTTTTTATTTTATGAGAAAAGTATAATTGCAACAAACCTCAAATATAAAAATAAATCATACACACTTTTTGCATGAAACTCATTATGAAGGAAAAAGAAATCATTAAAACGAGTTTTTTTACGTGAAATGCTTTAAATGAAATAATTTGTATAAATGTATACATATCGTTAGCTAAAATGCAAAATCACGTAACTGACAAACCATTAGAATCTACACAATTTAAGAGAATATTTAAAAACCTTGTAAATTACTTAATATGTAAGAAAATATTGTTAGTTGTAAGCTTAGTCTGTAAAACGAAATGAAGTGAATCGAATTCGATTGGTTATGATTTGTTTTGATGAATCACATTTTTTTCAAAACGATAAAAAAAAACATTATATTGTTTTGTTTTTATTAAGTTTCGCAATTTTGCTTTTCAGCTAACGCAAAGTACATTTAAAAAATATACGTTTATTTATGTATATCAAGGTGTCCGTTTACTAATGAATTGTCGACTTTCAATACAAATACCCACCGGTTTTGTTTTATTTTGATATCAAATATAAAGGAATTTAAATTTTTTAAACATGAATCCCTGCCAAATCATGTTCAAAGATTTTTTATGAATATTTTTAGAAATTTTAATATCTTGTTAATCGTTTCTGCCTAATTTTAGATCACTAACACATTGAAGTTATGTAATGTTGATTGTTTATTAACATATTGATGCATTAATGTAGCAGCACCTATGTTCTTTGGATAGCTAAAATTAAGACCACCCAGCAAAACTTTGGTAATGGGTGCGATATTCTCATGCGTTACCTTGTAATGATATCTCGTTACCTTTTTCATTATTTGCAAGCATAAAGTAATAAGTTACTCTTTATTGATTACGTAATATATGATTTATGAATGTAAAGTAATATTTGAAATATTTTTGAAAATCCATTTTTAGATACATTACATTCTGTTTTTTTGTAACCAAAAGGTTAATGTATGTTTGTTTTGATAACACTAACGAAAAAACGAAGCGCAACAATTCATTTAATCTTAAAGGAATAAAATAATATATGCGTCGATAGCTCAGTGGGTAGAGTTCTTGGCTGGCAACCAGATTTCCCTGGTTCGATTCCCATCATGGCCACATTATTTTTAATTACAAATATTTTAAATAAAATATTTGTAATAATTTTTTTTAATAAAAATTCCTCTTTTTTAAAAAATCTATTTTTAGACACATTACTTTTTCCATTCTCGTAACCATAAAGGTAACCCCTTACATTAGCACCTCTAAAGTAATGGGTGTATACATTACTTTGAGGCTCATCGCCTGTAAAATTCATCAATCAAGTAAGGTGTAAAGTAATCCATCGGCCCCTATGGCTAAACATTACTTTATACATTATTTGGTAATGTGTGGTTTTGCTGGGCAGTTACATTTAAATAGTTGTTGAAAGTAGTCATGGTCGAATCGTTGAAAAATGTATAGATCTTATTGAAAACACAGAGAAGACGGCCATTACTGTTCTTGGTATTATTTGACTTGTAAACACAATTTGTGAAAAAAAATTATGATTGCATTATTTAATTGAAGTAATTATTTAAACCATATTTATAAAAAAAATAATAATATTTTATAAATTGGGTTTTAATGTACTATAAATAAAAAGAATTTGAAACGAAAAAAAATTGTTAAAAAAACGTGTAAACTAAAACAAATAAATTGAATTAAATTTAAAACAAAGAAAATACACAAAATGCAAATTTGATGTTTTTTTAGTGCATATATTTTGTATATTTTATAAAGAACAACGTTTAATTCTCCTATTAAAAAAAAGTATACCTTTAAATAAACTAAATTTGGTCGCTACCATCATTATTATAGTAAATATTTTATTATTTCACGATTGTCACTTTTTATTTTATAACATGATTAGCTGCAACAATAATGTGGTTACAAAAAATCTGGCTATAAAAAAAATATGAAAATTTCGGAACAATTAATGAAAAATAATAAATCAAATAACACATGACTGCCATTTACACTCATAATACTGTCTTGTTTTCATAAAAAAATGTAAAAATTATAATTTATGATTTTCACCAGGAGATTTAATTTTTGAAAATTCCTTATACATATAACATCATTTTCACTAATTAATTCACTGCCGAAAAAAAAATCATTTTCAAAAGATTTTATATTTTTTAATTCTTTTCAATAAAAACAATTATTTTTTTGTAAAATAACGACTTTCTTGTGGAAAAGTACTCAGAATATTAATAAAATAATTTTTTAAATCAAATACTATATTTTATTAACGTGTTCTTAAATTAAAATTCTCAGATTCCTCAAACTGTTTTTTGTGTTAAAAATTTATATATTCTTAAAAAACTTAAATCCTAAGGGGCAATTCCAGCTCAAACCGCACAGTATTCGGATTTGTCATCTCCGATTTTAATAGAATTCGCCACAAAAATTGTAAATGGGTAGTGTTTATTAAATCATTAACCTTTCGGTCCCAAAATATGACGTCATGAAAATTGACAAAAACGTCAAAATATCGAAAAAGTGTTCAAACAAAGTCCTAAACTATATATCCTAAAATTTTCCTATTGTTACCATTTTAAAGGTGAAAACATCTTTTATATTTAAAAGTTAAAGGTATTTTTTTTAAGTTTAATGTTCAAAGACTTATATCTCAAAATCCCATTTTTGTTAAATTCTGAAAAATATATGTTTCACATGGAATGCCCTAAGCCCTCTCTTAAAAGAAGAAATACTTGAAATTCTAAGAACTTTTTCTAGTATAAATTTTTTTAGATTGAAAGGACTTATTCTAAAAGCAAAATTCTGAGACCTTAAGGATTATCTAAAAAATGTCCTTAGAATCTGGGAATTTTTCTATTAGAAAAAGTTCATATAAAACAGGTTTTTTGATTAAAAAAAAAGTCATTAGAATTTAAATTTGTTTTTTAAATATTTTTTTTTAAAGTCTATAGAATCAATGAAGTTTTGTTGAAAAAGTCCTTAATGTCAAATTTTTTTCTTTAGGTAAAACATTTCTTAAAGAAATATTCTTACATTTAAAAAAAAAACTTTTTTATAGTTTCGAATCGTAATACAACTGCAGGGACCATATTATGGTTATTGCATTATCATAATATGATAGCTATATTACACTACGACTATGGTTGGCACAATCATAATCCCAATAATCATGATGTTCTTGTTTTTGTCACAGACTTCAATTATTTTCTTTTCTTGGGGAACTCCTGAATTAAGCTGGAACTTGGATTAAATCCAATCTATCTGGCAAAGCTCGAAGTAAAGCTTTGTGCCACACACGATCGAGTGCCTTGGAAATATCCAGAGCAAGCAGTTCACCTTTGCCAAGCTGATAAATTGAACGACTCCAACGATTATAAAAGTATTTCAAGTGATTGTAACTAGAACTAATGTTAACTAACACTTTAAAAAGATATATATTTTTTAAATTCGCACATTTAATATTAAATGGAATGAGAACTGAAGCATGTTAGTACTGGAAATCAACAAATTTTAATTGAAGGGACGCCTTAGTGTATTTATGTATTTATGTATTTATACATTTATTTATTTAAATATATATGGAATATGGAAATTAATATTTATTTTAAATAATTATATTAACTCAGTATTTATTTTGAGCAGAAAGCTCGTGTGTTAAACACAAATAATATTTATTTAAAAATTTTAATTTATATTTATTAATTAAAAATGCATTTTTCATGGCATACTCACAGTTTATCCAAAGAACAAACAAATAAAAACAAGTTTATTCGGTTTAAACAAAATGTAAAATATATAATTCCGCTCTGTAAGGAATGACCAAAGGTACAATTAATATTAAAGAAATTCATAAGGTATACTAAAGTATTTTATTGTTGTAAGAAAACAGAGTTGTTAAAATTTGTATTTCACTATAACGATAATTTTTAAGTTTGGTTTTCCTAGTGTTAGTATATTTAAATATAGAACACTAAAATAGGTACAAATGTTGTATCATTCTATCATCTATTGTTGTATTTAAAAAAAAAAAATTTAACAATTTTATTTCCAATAGTACTGCATGATAGATACTTTTTAGATACAAAATTTGAATTGAATGAATTTATGGTACACTCACCAAAAAAAGTTTGTAATGGCAACTGAAAATTTTGCTGTTATTACGGGAAATTCTGCTAATTTGAGCCCAGCTGTATTTTTTGCTAATCTTAGCAACACATGTCTGCTGACGTGTAGTACAATGAAATTAGTAGAAAAATTAGTATTCGCTACTAAATTTTAGTAGACTTTTTGTAAAGGGGAATTTAAAATCCGTTTGCTAAAATCAGCAAAAAAAATTACTAAATACTATTAATATTAGTACAAAGTTTTAGATTTATTTTTTTTATCGAGCATCAAAAATTTTAATTATATTTTTTAAAAGATGTTTTATACAAAATGAAAAAAATAAAATCAAAGGCTTAAAAATCTTAAAAATTCTTAAAACATAAACGAATTTATCATTTTGTTTTAATTTGGTAATTTCTGTTTTGAAAAATATTTTAGTCAATTTTTTTTTTACTTTTAAGATGAAATTTAAATTGTTGTTAGGGCTGATTTTTAGAAATAAAAAAACGTTTTAGTGCTATTTTAAGTGGATGTCCTATTTTTAGACATGAGTCGGTATCTTCACTTCCGATCCCTTTTTTAATCCTATGTAACATTTAAGTTTGTATGTATAAGTTTAAATTATTAGAAATAACATTTCCATCAATATCGACTTTTTTAAAATAAGTAATTTTTTTTGCTAATTTTAGCAAATCGGTTTTCAAAAATTTGTAAAATGATTTTTGAAATTAGCAACGAAAATTTGTAGATATTCTGTAAAAACTCTGTAATTTGTAAAATAGCAAAGAGATTTGCTATTAATAATTTTTTTACTAAAAATCAGTACAAAAATAGTAAATTGGGATTGAAAACCGTTTACAAATTTTTCTACTAACTTTTTTTTCTGAGTGTATATGGAATACACCAACTTTTTTTTATTACCGACGTTATGTCAAAGATGTTATCAATCGGGTATCAGGACAATACTGTCAAGATTATAAATCCAACACCGACCGTCGCGTATTTTTTGCCAGTACTGTGCCAATTGTTTTTTTTTCTGCCTGGGATGTTTAGTTGTGAAAGTTTTTGCAAAAAAAAAAAAACAAATAAATTGTTTAAACTTGACACTAAAAATGTTGTTGTTAGTTTTTATTATTATTTTCCTCATGCATACCTACCACACACTAAAATCCAAAGTTTATATAGCAGGTTATATTTATGTAAGCGTGATTTTTTAGCAATTTTCTTTTTGGAAACACTGTTTTTGGCAGCTCCGCTGTTTTCGTGTAACATGTTACTGTCAAACATTTTCAGTTTGGTCTATAATTTAACCAATCGTGCTGTGTGAGAAATGTGATTCTATCGAAAAAATGTCTTCAGTGACGAAGGTAATTTTTTACTAAACAAACAGAATAGCCGAATTTGGTGTGAAGAGCAGCCAGAAGCATTGCAAGAACTGCCAATGCATCCCGAAAAATGGAACGTACTTTTTCAAAGGCGACAAAGGCAGGAACTTTACTGTGAATGGCGAGCGCTACTGTGCGATGACTACAAACTTTTTTTTGCCCAAAATGGAAGAGCTGGACTTGGCTGACATGTAGTTTCAACAATACGGTGCCACACGCCACACAGCATGGGGCCTGTCCATTGGACGCCTAGATCGTACGATTTATTGTCTTTAGATTATTTTTTGTGGGATTATGTTAAGGCTCATTTCTAGAGGGACGAGCCCGAAACGGTTTACGCACTGGAAGTTTATATTGAAAATTTATTCGCGAGATACCGGCCGATACGTTGGAGAGAGTACGCCAAAATTGGACCCAGCGTATTGACCATTTGAGGCGCAGCAGCTGTTAATATTCACATGAAATCATCTTTAAACATTGAATAATATAGACCCTTTTATTTACTCAAATAAAGATTTCAAACATTTCTCTAAATTTTATGTTTTTTTTTTTAATCAAACCTGAAAACTCTTAAAAAATCACCCATTAGAACTAAGGACAATTTATAAGTTGATTATGCATATTTTCTATTTTCATGTATTAATGAAAATAATTGTTTTTTTTTTTTTGAAAACAACAGTTCATATTCTCAATACTAGGAAATAGTAAATATGGGTTTATAGGGATGTTAATGTGTGAACCAAACTAAAAGTGGATTAACCCAAAGACAATACAGTAAATAAAATAATATATAATTTCGTATAGTTAGAAAAAGTTTTCTTTTGCATAAAACATATGTTTTATGATACTTTTTTATACCCTACCTATATGTGATGAGGGTATATATGAGTTTGTCATTGCATTTGTAACACATACTTTAGTCCAGCATGAGTCTTTTGTGCTGCCTAGTGTTTCCTAAAGATTTAAGATAACAATACTTTCAATTGCTCTTTTAGGCGAAATTCACCAATCGTCCGAAGGTGATATTAAACAGTCACCCAAATAGCTAAATATCCTGCTTTGTAGCAGGATATTTAGCTCAAAAAATCTACAAACACTATTGTACGATTTAGCCTGCTTTTGATGACGGTACCTGAGACCACAGTGTTCAGTAAAGTACACCGTTAAGGTCCCCAAATCGCTTCTGATAAGCGACGAAAGTCATCGCAAACTCCATTAGAAGGAGAAATAAATCTCGAACTTTGGCAGTGGCCAAAGGAAAGTTCTCAGTGCCTATAAAATTAGAAGATCCTCCATGGTCTGAGTCTCTCTTTAAAATACCCCGTGGGTACTCCACAGATGGGTTCCGACCCGATGAAAGGTCGAAGCGTCAACCGTCGCGACGGTCCCTCATTACCCTTATGTCCCTCATGACCAGGAATTCAACCTGGTGTAAGTTGATTGAGAGCAAGAATGCAGACCATGATCACACTGTATAAGCCATTAAAGCCTTAAGCGCCCCTTAACTGTCAGAAAGTTTATAAATGCGAGATCAAATAACGAAAATATTTTTCTGAGGAAAATGTGTTCCGAAACTATCTTATTCGCGAACTTTGAGACTGGGTTCACAAAAAAAATCAACCATTTTCATCTTACCAAGGGGTAAGATGGCATACTACCTGCCAACATTGTAGAAATATACAACGGTGGAATATACTGCATTGCTCCAATTACATCTGTAGGGCACATTTTGCTGTCCCCCGTACACTCAGAAAAAAAAAGTTAGTAGAAAAATTTGTTAACGGTTTCCATTCCCACTTTACTATTTTTGTACTGATTTTTATTAAAAAAACTATTATTTAGCAAATCTTTTTGCTATTTACATTTTACAAATTACAGAGTTTTTACAGAATATCTACAAATTTTCGTTGCTAATTTCAGAAATCATTTTACAAATTTTTGAAAACCGATTTGCTAAAATTAGCAAAACAAATTACTAATTTTAAAAAAGTCGAGATTGAAGGAAATGATATTTCTAATAATTTAAACTTATACATACAAACTTAAATTGCCCTAAAATGTTACATAGAATTAAAAAAGGATCGGAAGTGAAGATACCGACTCATGTCTAAAAATAGGACATCCACTTAAAATAGCACTAAAAAGTTTTTTTTATTTCTAAAAATCAGCCCTAACAACAATTTGAATTTCACTTTAAAAGTAAAAAAAAATTGACTAAGATATTTTTTAAAACAGATATTACCAAATTAAAACAAAATGATAAATTCGTTTATGTTTTAAGAATTTTTAAGATTTTTAAGCCTTTGATTTTTTTTTTCATTTTGTATAAAACATTTTTTAAAAAATATAATTAAAATTTTTGATGCACGATAAAAAAAAATAAATCTAAAACTTTGTACTAATATTAATAGTATTTAGTAATTTTTTGCTGATTTTAGCAAACAGATTTTAAATTCCGATTTACAAAAAATCTACTAAAATTTAGTAGCGGCTACTAATTTTTCTACTAGTTTCATTGTGCTACACATCAGCAGACATGTGTTGCTAAGATTAGCAAAAAATACCGCTGGGCTCAAATTAGCAGAATTTCCCGTAATAACAGTAAAATTTTCAGTTGCCATTACACACTTTTTTTGGTGAGTGTAATGTAAATTCAAGCAAGACAATTCATCGTCTTTCATCGTCTTTAGAGGGTATTCCTTGCCACAGGCAATAAAGCCATATGGCCCTATTTCACACCGCATTGGGAAATAATGCCATATGGCTTTATTTCCACAGAAGGAGTGAAATAAAGTCATATTAGTTTTTCAATTGAAGTGGAAATAATGCCATACCAGTGTTAAATGCAATTAATTGTAATAGTTACATATGCATTGCCACAAGAATGCGTTGTTATTGTCAAGCGTTGAAAAGGTATGGCACACAGGCGTAGAAAGGGGGCCGGCGCGGCATCTTCGCGGACGACGCGGCGCCTTCGCGACCGGCGCGGCAATTACGCACCATACTGCATTTTGATTGCTGCTCTTCAACATATTGAACCATTTTTTTTTTTCTAGCGACTGGCTATGCATGCAGACCTGGCAGTTTGTATGAGCACGTTTTTCTTCCCAAGCGTTGTTCCCAATTCATATGTTGTTAATTTTTAAAACATCGATTCACATTTCCATTTGTTAACTGAACTTATTGTATTATATTCTTTTTTTTTTTTTTTTGTGTAATTAAAAGAAATCAAATACACTACAAAAATATTGCACAGAAAATTATCAAAGATGCAATAATGCCATAATGTCTTTATTTCACTACTAAGTTGGAAATAAGGCCATATGGCATTATTTTTCAATGCTATGTGAAATAAAGCCATATGGCTTTATTGCCTATGGATTTATTACACGACACCTTGTGCACCATGCAAGAACATCAAAAATGATAGTAATAATATTGCGCGACCAGTAGACTATATATGGTCTTAGGGCTCATGTCCTTCTAAAAAGCTTCTGACAGGCATATTATACCCTGATGGCCTTTTTGTTAAGGAATTTGTCAAGAGTTACCGCCAGGTACTTCATACATTCCGCAGAGCATATTTTCGAACCCCCAGTAGTAGGCATATACAGGTCAATCTTCCTCCTCCAAATGAGTGGTATCAGGACCGACTTAAAAAGGTTTCATAGACAACCGAAATTGCCGACACCATGCGTGAGAAAAGTTCAAAGCCTGTTGCATACACTCAGAAGTACACTCTAAAAAACGCTTGTAAATTTACTATTATAAAATGGGTAAAGTTTTATGTAATATTACGATAATTCGGTAAATATAAACACCAAATGCGTAAAACTGTTTTGCGCACACTTTCATATACAATAATACATACACGAAGTATATTTAGACACTATGTGTTTACAATTAAACATTATGCCTAAAATTAGTATTATTTTGTTGAATAAAAATTTTACGCTCAAAGTTTGTAAATATACTAACTTATAATGGTAAAAAATATTATGACATATTGAAATTGAAAAAATAATCTAAAACATTTTCAAAATTTAAAAAGAAAAATTTATTGTTTTTATTTGAATTGTGAATTACTAAATAATAAATTTATTGTTTTTATTGCAAAACAAACATCGTTGTAGAAAATATACGCATATTTTAGGATTTTTACCAATTATATGTGTACATTTACAGGAAAATCGTGTTTCTTTACGCACAAATTTGGTAAATTTACTCTACAATTTTAAAATTTGATTTAAATTTTAGGCACTTTTAATGTAATTTTACCTATTTTGTGTTCATCAATTTACGCATAGTGTGTGTAATTTTTATCATTTACGCACACAGAATAAATTTACCCAACTTATAGTAGGAGTACAGTTTCCTAATATAAGTTGGGTAAATTTCAACAAAAATTAATTAGAGTGTACCTTTGTTATCCCAATTGACAATTAAGATTACAAGATAATTGGCGTAGCAGTAGGTTCGAACAATTCATTAACTCGAACAATTCATCAATGACCCTAAGACCCTATAAAGCATATCCATTCCATTTGTCTGTTCGTTGAAATGGCAACCACGTCGCAAAGACTCAAGTGGGATTGTTTGTTTTTACACAAATTGGGTTTTATACTCCCTGGCAGTTGGTATTGAAAATTAGCAAAATCCGTCGAGCGGTCAAAAGTCAGGAATTAAAATGTAAAGGTACCCTTAAATTTTCCATAAAAATGTGTGTATTTTAGTACAATTTAATTTAGACACATGTCTTTCAATATCAGCTGATAGAATATGTGACATATGTAATTATTGGTGACTATGAAACACCCCAGCAAAACCATGGTATCAACTACTAACCAGCTTATTTACTCGCTTAACTACTTTTGTTCGCCATGACCCCAAAAGTAATGAGTGGTCATTACCTTCCCACTTACAAAAAAGCACATAGTAATGGGTGGTCATTACCCTCTCGCTAACGAACATTTAAGTGGTAATGAGTACCCATTACTTTAAATAGACTGGTAAGTAATTGATAAATATAATTTTAACTCCATTAATCAACGTGGGGTTAGCTTTCATCAGCTTTTTTCTTTAAAGTTGTGCATAATTAATACTATAAGATGCGAAAAATGCCAAAAAAAAGGTCTTAGTTGAAAATGCATTCCAATTGGTTCGTGTCTAATAAATTTTTCTGTGTATTCACCATTATAACAAAAAATTATAACTTTGCTATTTATGTGGAAAAAAAATCATGATATTGAACTAAAGAAAAGAACATCACAAATAACATCTGTACAGATTAAAAATAAAAAAACTTGACATGTCATATTTTTTCAACAGAGAAGAATAATGTTGTTACGGAAATTCTGTTTAACAACTTCCATTTACTCGTAGAAACACAAACTCCCATATGTCAGCCCTGAAATATAGAAAACAGTTAAATGGCAACTTATCTAATATTGGATTAGTGTTTCTGTTGTCAAACTTAAAAAGTTGCCAGTATGCATCTTCTGGACCTGGCTGCCTCATTCCAATTATTTTTACCCGCTCATATATAGTAGTATACGAACCATATTTGGCCCAGAGGGCTTGGTTCTTGAATATTTGAATAAAATAAATAAATAAATAAAAACGACAGCAAGGTGGTATGGCAGTTAGTTGATAATAAAACGCTTAAGAAGAAGCATTGACAATTCATTGAGTTGTGTATTCCATGGAAGTGTAAACTTAATAGAGTTTAAATAAAGTCTCTTGTGTAATTGTTGTTAATCGTATTTAAATAAAGATTAGCTATAAAAGAATTTCAACAGAAAAAGAACTATATTTATTTAAAGGAAATAAATCAACGATTTTAAAAGGTTAAATCGTAACAATATTTTATTTTCACTTCAAATTTGTTCACCACAAAAAATTTTTTCCACAACATCAATTATATTTACCTTAAATTTTTTTTCACTACAAAAATTGTTTTTACAAGCAAGCTTTTACAAAAGAGCTTTTGCACCTACAGCGAGCTTCGACGAGATCTATTACATATATGAGGACACAATACAAGGAGGGAAATTTTGAATTTCGAAATGTTATAAGTTGTATAATTTATTTAAGACAAAACACTTTAATACTTTTTTTGAAAGATCTTTAAACAAAAAACGTTATTTTCGAAAGGCTTGTTATGCTTTGCTAAGGATAGAGCAACAACAAAAGGAATCTTTTTTTTTTTTGATATTTTTTTCATATTGAAATTGGTCGATTGGCAAATTTTTCTTTTGAAACTTTAATTTCAGTTTATCTACTAATTTAGCCCTTTCTAAATTTTTATTCAAAAATCTCTTTTGGCATGTATTATAACGCTTTTCAATGGTATGTTTCTGATTGCGTTTAGCATTGTAACCACAAACCAAACATACGGGATCGCCGTCATTGTGAACATAGACTGATCGTTGTGTGTTTGAAAAGTTATTTTCAAGTTGAGGGAAAAGTACTAACGTACTGAATTTTCCGTCCCTGAAAAAAAAGTTCTTCACTACAAATGCAAATATCATAGTATTAGTGTTTGGACGCCACTGATCTAAAATAAAAAATAAACAGTGTACAGCGAATTTAATGCTTTAACTTGTTACTTCTTTTAATATTTCTTTTTTGCCATATTTTCATGGTAGATTATTTATTAACGAAATCTTTAAAAAAGTGAAATTTCCACTTTAAATGCATGTATATCTTAGAGAATAGTAAAGCACATATCGAAATCTATAAAATACCAAATTAAAGGGCAGAGTATTTTCAATTTTGTACAATATATTTTTGCAAAAAGTTTATAGAAAACTATAAATTTCTTTAAAAAAAATTGTTTTACAAATTATTCCTAAACCATAGCTAACTTTGACAGTTTTATCTGTATTCTAAAGTCAATTAGAAATGATGAGTCGCAACCCCGATTCATTAAATTTTTCCGAAAATGTTGTACTGTGTTTTTTTTTATTTGTTGGTAAGCACCATAGAACTGCAAAATCAACTTTTTTCTTGATTTAATCATACACAAAAATTCTTGTTCACTTTTAATAATTCAACAAAATTCACTGTAGAATAAAATCAGCATCATGTTACTGAACGCTTAATTGGAATCAGTGTGAATCATCTGTCGTTTATGTTTTATGCAAATGTAATCACTTAACAGTGTTCAGTAACATGATGCTGATTTTATTCTACAGTGAATTTTGTTGAATTATTAAAAGTGAACAAGAATTTTTGTGTATGATTAAATCAAGAAAAAAGTTGATTTTGCAGTTCTCTGGTAAGCACAGCAATTCATTACATGCAATCAAATGTTATATGTAACAATAGCTGCAGAGATGTAGTCCTCGGCTTAAAACCATATTTATTTTAGTTTCAAATCCCATACTGGCGACGTTATTTTTATTTAAAAAATATTAATGGATAAAATTGATTTTAATAGATAGTTTTTATGTTAATCTTATTTCGCACATATTACTTTCCCCATCCTCGTATCTATACGAGAAATCACTTCCTTTGCAGCATAACCTCCCTACGGCTATACATTACTGGGAAGGAGAAAAAATATATAAAAATAACATTTGCAATGGTTGAAAGCAAACCACTAGTAAATTCTTTAATAAAAACCGCCAACAATAATCGACCAGCTTTTATTCTTTCATATTTTATGTTCTACTTCATACTTTTGTTTACAAATACAATAAAAATTATTTATGTATGTTTTTTAAGTGCTTAATACTACAAAATTATTTTTCTCTTTTTCTTACACAAAGTAGACATAATTTATGTTGACCATAGTACTTTTCTTTTGAAATTTCTTTCGCTTTTGTTAACTTTTTGCAAATAATTCATTTGCTACTAATTAACTGCCAACGGCTTTTAAAGGCTGTTGTGGGAGTTAACCATTTTTTTTTATATTTTATATAAATAAGTATTAAACAATTTATGCTAATTAACTGGCGAAATTATTTACTTGCGATTTTTCTTTAGAGGGTAATAATTTGCTGCAATTAAGAAAAGTTAATTTAACCTTACCATACACACCCTGCAGGAAAGGAACCTATCCCAGGACACGTCACGTGACCGGTTCATTGTGATAGGGACCGGTCACGGGACAGGTTTGTTTATAGCGAAGGGACCGGTCACTTTAACATAGCCCTGCGGGAAAAGGGCCTATCCCAGTACACGTCACGTAACCGGTTTATTGTGATAGGGACCGGTCACGGAACCGCCTTTTTTATATGAAGAAGGCTGGTCAATTTAACATGGGCTTGTAGTATGACATTTCACAGGACTGGCCAAAGAGAACATGTTTTTTTTTTTTTTTTTTTTTTTTTTTTTTTTTTTTTTTATTTATTTAGTAGTATTTAAAATACTTTCAATGTATCTTACAAAAATGTTTTATAAAATTCTAAATGCCCTGTTGCGTATTATTTCTTACAAAGTTTATTACATTTCTTTTAAAAACATTAACATTTCTTTCATTTTTTACAAAATTTGGTAACATATTGTATAACTGGAGTCCTTTAAAAAATAATGATTTTTGCATTGTATTCGTTGTTGCCCTCATCAGTCTAAAGTTATCCATATTTCTAAGGCCGTATGGTTGAATGTCTCCAACATAAGTTAATTGTTCTGTTAGATATTCTGGTGCATTTCCCATTTTCAGTTTTTGTATAAAATTTATTGTATTAAATTCCAATCGTTGTTGAATGTTTAGCCATTTCAATGCATCTAGCATGTGTTGTATCGGTGTATATCTGTTGTATTTCAAAATTGAGCGCATTGCTTTATTTTGCAGTTTTTGGAGTCTATCTATTTGTGTTTTATTGCAGCACGTATATAAAATTGTTGATCCAAACTCAAAATGTGGTTTTACCATTGTGTTAAAAATGTTTATTGCTGTTATTATTGAAACTTTGCTTCTTATTCTTTTAAAAAATCCTATCTTTTTACCAATTTTTTTGCATATAAATTCAATATGTTTTTTTAGTTTTAATTCTTTATCTATTATAAATCCCAAATACTTTATACTATCAACTTTTTCTATTATTTCATTATTTATTTTAAATATTGATTCACTATTCATGTTAATTTCCATCAATTTCGTTTTATTTTCATTAAGTTTTAGTTTATTCATTTTTAACCAAATATTTATCGTTGCCATGTCTTCACTTAAATTTAACTGACATTGTTCATCTGTATCCGTTTCCGTAAAAATTAAAGTATCATATGCATATAATACAATTTCACATCTTTTTATTATATTTGGCATATCATTTATGTAAATAATAAATAATAATGCCCCTAGGATTGAACCCTGTGGAACTCCAAAATCATTACTTATTGGGTTAGATTTAACACCATTCACTTTTGTTATTTGCCTTCTATGCGTGAGATATGATTTAAACCATTTTAATTCATTATCTTTAATACCGTACATGTGTAGTTTTTGTATCAATATATTTCTATCTATTGTTTCGAAAGCTCTTTTAAAATCCAAGAAAATTGCCATAATTTTTTTATTTTTCTCTAGTTTTTTCCACCGATTTATAACGTAATTAACTGCTGTTTCGCACGAAAATTTCTTACGAAAACCCGATTGATATTTAGAAAATAGGTTGTTCTTTTCCATATAATTTTCCAGTTGTTCTTTAACCACTTTTTCTATAATTTTCTCACATGTCTTCAATGTATTTATTGGGCGAAACTCTTCACATTTTTTGGTTTTAGCAATTTTTTCTATTGGAGTTACCATTGATTCCTTCCAGTTGTCTGGGAAAATTCCAGTATCAAGCGATGTATTTATTAAATTTAGCATTTTGTTGCCTATTAGATTCCAGTTATCCAGGATAATTTTCGTTGATACTTTATTATAGTCAGGTTTGTTTTTTAGATTTTTACATATTTTTTTTAGTTCTTGTAAGGTTATTGCACGGAACTTAAATTTATGGTTTATCACAGATAATTGGTTGACGTATTGCACATATTCTATTTTATCTCTAATTTCCTTAATACTATTTACAAAATAATTATTAAAATGACTAGCTATTTGGAAGTTTTCTTTACATTCTAGTTGGTTAAATATCACAGATTGAATCACATTTTGGTTGTTTTTAAGTACTAGGTTTTTTATTTCCTTCCACATTTGTTTCTGATCCTTAGTATTGCTTATTTTAATATTAATATATTTATCTTTTTCATTATTTATTTTTGTTTTGTATGTATTTCTTATTTCTTTATATTCATTCCATGCTGCAATAGTATTTTCATTTTTGGCTGCATTATATTTGGTGATTTTTTGTCTTTTTATAAATTTTAGTTCGTTGTTAAACCATTTTTTAGTATTATTATTTTCTTTAAATATTTTCTTACACGTAAATTTCCTTATAGTATTTTCAATGCATGAGTCAAATAAGGCCACATTATTATTTAAATTATTATTATCACTTCTATTTATTAACATAGATATTTCTCTTTTAAATGCATTTCTATTATATTTAAATATTTCAATTTCCTTAGTATGATTTGTTTCATCATTTTCATTATTACACTCTATTATTATATCTATTGATTCATGATCTGATATCTTATTTTTATTATTATTTTTCACTGATATTATGCTGTTGTTAGTTATAATGTAATCAATTATTGTTCTAGAGTTTGCTGTTATTCTCGTATATTCCGAAACAATTTGTGTAAGACCATTATCATTAAGGATACCCTCCATTCTATTTCTGTATGTTCCTTCCTTAGACCAATCTATGTTGAAGTCTCCTGCTATTAAAATGTCACAGTTTTTATCATAAAGTTCTTCTATAGTTTCTTCAAAGGCTTCAAGAAATTCAATTTCTCTACAGTTAGGTGATCTATATACTGCCACTAATATGAAAACTATTTTTTTATTTCTTGATGTGCATACGTTTATCCAGTATTTTGAATTTTCCACTTTTTCAAAAAGGTTGGTTATATTCCATTGATTTTTAAAATAACTCATAACACCACCGGTTCTTGACGAATTTGAATATGTAATTGTCTGTTTATAACCTTGTAGTAAAATTTCTTTTTCATCTATTTCTTCCGTCAGATTCGTTTCAGTCAGTACAATGAAATCTGGATTTTCGATAGCCGCTATTACTTCTAATTGATTATAGTTATTCACTAGTCCTTGTACATTTGTGTATATTCCTCGAATTTGCTTTGGTTGTTAAAAATTCAAACCTATCCTTCTTTTTTTAGTGTTCAGTTTATTTTGGTAAACTGGACATTGCTTATCCATTGTATAATGATTTTCTTTCAGGCCTAAGTTTAGTTTTCTATTTATCTTCATACAATTTATACATTTTTCAATAACTTCTTTTTCACACTCCTTTGTTTTATGTTTTCCGTGACATTTAAGACACATTTCATCATTGGTGCATTCACTAGCTTTATGGTTGAACCCTTTGCATTTAAAACATTGTAAAATTTCGGTGCCATCGAACACTCTGCATCTTTCCCATCCAATATTGATTTTTCGTGCTGCCATCACATTTTTGTACGATTCAACATCTATACTACATTTAACATTATTAATTGTTCTATTGTTCCTTTTGTATTCATACATTCTGATAATTTTCAATTTACACTCTTTTAACATAGGATTTTGTTGTTTAACTTTATCCAAAAACTCACTTTCCGAAAATTTAAAAGTCATGTCCGTTATTGTAATTGACATTTCTATTGGGTTGGGAACCTTTATTTCATAATCTTCGTTCATCTCACTTTGAATAGCTTTTTTAATTTTTTCTCTTTCTTCAATAGTTTCAGTTTGAATTACTACGGTACCATTTTTTCTATTTTCGACATTCGATATTTTTAAATTAACTGGGTTAACCTTTTTATTTAATTCCTCCCTAGTTTTTTCCACACCCTGTTTTTCTTTTGGTTTTACAATTAAGGGTATTTTTTTTATCACCTCTGGCATCTCTGTATTGCCTCGTACTGACTGAGCATATGATAGTTTGTTTTCTTTTTGTTTATTTTCTTTAATCGCCTCCTTTATTTCATTACACACTTTTATGTTTTCTTCTACTGAGTTACACATTTTATTGTTTTTATTTCCAATGTCATTTATTGTTCCACATAACTTTTTAACTTCTTCGACATTTTTTTCACATATCTTTTGAGCATTATCAATTTTTTTAAATCTATCATCATATCGTTTTTCTATAGCCTCTAATAATTGTTTTATTTCTTTTTCATTTTGTTTCATTGAAGCTTCAAATTCATTTTTATATTCCTGTAAGTTTATGTTGTTTTTGTGTACACCATTTTGGATTTCGTTTATAACCAAATCAACATTGCGAATATATTGTATACAGTCATCGCATATAAACCTTACAAAATTTTTCGATTCCAAAACTCCCATAGAGTATTGGTCTATACCAGCACACTTCAAAGAAGCATGGTAAACTTTATCACATACACCATTACATCGTATTCCCGTTTCACCACGAATTGATGATCTGCATGCACTGCACTCGACCATCGTTCATTTGTATTATTATTTTATTAGCCGATCAATGTTATTTTTTTACAAAAAAATTTTTATTTCAACCGGTTAAACGTTGTTTATATAAGTGTTTTTATAGTCTTTTTTCTATTTTAAAACCCTTAATATATTTTATTTTATTATTTTTTCAGAGCTTATGCAAAATCCAATCAGACACAACTGTACAACATGTCACACAACTAACGCCAAATAACATATCACATAACTAAAGCAAAAGATTATGTCATGACTTTTAAACCGGTCACGTGGAAGGACTTTAGGAACCGATCCTCTTTTCACCTATCTCGTCATATTTATTTTCGGAACCTGTTCAGTTTTCCACCAATTCCCAACTTACGCCTTTTTCCCGCAGGAAGGCTTGTCCTAGGGGGGTGAATTGCCTTCTGTGACATACCACAACACCGGTGTAAATGAGCATGCCACACAACTAACCCCAAGCAACATGTCACAGAACTGAAGCAACAGAATTATCCTGGAACTAAATATTTAAAAAAATCAAGAAGCCTAACATTACATTTCTAAAAATTGCACTATCCATCTCTAAGTTTTTGCAAAGATAATGCAAGCCATACACTCTACAACCGTTGATAAAAGTTGATGAGTTTTGCAACG
Source organism: Eustalomyia histrio (assembly GCA_949748255.1). NCBI lineage: Eukaryota > Metazoa > Arthropoda > Insecta > Diptera > Anthomyiidae > Eustalomyia > Eustalomyia histrio. Next base: position 60,745,752 of record OX456527.1, on the reverse strand, counting down.
TGTGTGGTCCTGTTGTATGAGGTTGGACTTTGGTTGTATGAAAAATCAAAAAGATTTTTTTTTTTTTTAAATCAAAAAGTTTTTTTTTTTAAGGTTTTCAGTTCCCCAGTAGCGGCTATTCTGTTTATTAACAAAGCCAGCCAAGTCAAAATGTGCCTCTTCGCTCATAATCATTTTTCGCCAAACTGGGGGTTCTTATATTTTTTTATGTTTTTATAACTTCAACACGTTGTTGGTGCGTTATATGCTCCATAATTTATTTGTCATCGACTGCTATGCACAACTGTCAAATACAATGTGACAAATGTCAACCAAACAGAAATGGCGTTCAAAAAACTGGAACATAAAAAACACCCTGTATACATTTGCACAGAGACAGCAGATTCATTGTAACAACCAGAAATTGAAAATTACAGGGGTATTGCAAAGCTGAGTATAATACCCAAGCTTTTTGAAAAACTGGTTACTGGACATTTACGTTATCAAGTTTCGAATCTAATATCTCCTTATCAACATAGATTTCAAAAACATTGTTCTACAAATTCAAATCTTCTTCAACTTACGACCATCATAAATCGCGTCTTTTTTCAAAGAAAGCAAACTGATGTTATCTACACCGACTTCAGTAAAGCATTCGATAAAGTTAATCATTCTCTTCTTATAAATAAACTACAATTAATGGGATTTACAAATCATAGCATAAAGTGGATATATTCGTATTTGTCAAATAGGTCACAAACTGTTCGATTTAACAAATTGTTTTCGAAAAGAATAAATGTACTGTCTGGTGTACCACAGGGAAGTCACCTTGGGCCGCTACTATTTTCATTGTTTATTAATGACTTGACGTCAAGATTTTTTTAAGTTATAACCAATTTTTGGATCACTATCGCCTTCAAGAGGATTTGGATTCATTTTACAAATGGTGCAACGTGAATTTAATGGAGCTTAATTTGAAAAAATGCAAACTTATGCGATTTGTAAGAATTAATCAAATTACCGTAAACTATTTTCTGGGAGGTCATCAACTTGATTTGGTCGACAGTTTCCTAGATCTAGGTATTTTGCTTGACCCTAAGCTAAATTTTATTGCACACACTACAAGTGCAATAAACAAGGCTAGGGGTACATTGGGTCATATAAAACGCTGGTCAAAAGAGTTTAATGATCCGTACATTGCGAAAACATTGTACATGTCTCTTGTGCGCCCGATTCTGGAATATGGTTCGGTAATATGGGATCCAATTTACCAAACGCATTCTGATGCAATTGAATCCGTGCAAAAGCAGTTCCGGTTGTTTTGTCTTCGAGGATTACAGTTTAGCCCGTATAATTTACCTTCATACACCGCTCGACTTGCTCTTATTAAGCTTCCTACTTTAAAAAGCCGTAGAACTATGCTGAATGTGTCATTTATTTTGTATATAATTAATGGTGATATCTGCTCTGGATTTTTGATTAATGAAAGTTCATTTAACATTCCCCAACGTGCATCCCGTAATTTTTTACCATTGTCGGTAAATTTTTTTAGAGCTAATTATGCTGATGCTGACCCTCTCAGGATAATGTGTAATACACTTAATCAATTATATAGATTTATAGATTTTTCACTTAATCCCAAAGTAATAAAAAACGCAATTATAATTTTTTTAAACTCTTAGTTAAGTTATTTTAATAATAATATTTTTAAAATGCCTGTAAGGAATAAAATTCCATAGATAAATAATATATAAATAAACCGAATTTCTTGCCAACCGAACAACAGGTTTTCGGTTGAAACCAAATTATTCAATTGTATCAGGAAAACATTTGGTTGTGACATGTAAATAATTCGGTTCTGCAACCAAATATTCAGTTGGCATTAAATTCGATTGCCACGATGAATCTGTTTTCTCTGTGTGATTATAAAAAAAATTTATAATATTGGAAATTTTTTTACATTTTTAAAGAAATTTTTAATTGGAACTTATTTTTTCGAAGGAGCCAACGGTAACGCTATAACGATAAACGACGACCGCCATAAAGCCATGCTGATTTTTCTTACCGGAAGTAAACGACCTGGATTTGTAGGACATGTGGTTCCAACAATATGGGTCCACTTGTCATACTGCACATGACACAATAAGTTAAATCTCGCGTTTCGGTAATTTGGCTTGGCCAACCAAATCTTCAGATTCAACTGTACTTGAAGTCGTTTAAGTACGTGAACAAGCCGCATACCATGGAGGTGCTAAAAAAAACAACATTCAAGTGAAAATGCAATCAAAAGAGACCAAATTTGCATCAAGGCAGACGGCAGCCATTTGTCCCACATACTCGTAATTCTCCACAAATAAACAAAACAAAATTTATAAGTGCGAATAAATAAATTCAGTTAAAAACGAAATGAGTTTCTACTTAAAACAAGAGTTAAAAGTTAAAAGAGTTAAAAGAAAATTAGATGATAGCTTTTGCGCTATCATCTAATTTCAAGTGTGGTGTGAATTAGCTATTATGTATTTCGACTTATTTACTTATAAACAACAGCAAAATTATCGAAATTTATATATGTATAAATTTAAATTTTTCTCTAGAAATTTCCAAATAAATTTTTCACACATTTAACGCTAGACCCCAAAAAAACAAAACATTGAAATAAAACATGCACACATGGAAAAATCAAAGTAGATATAAACCATAGGAAACACTAAATATTATTCAAAATGTAGAGGAAAAGAGAACATTAAAAGTGTGAACAAATTTAAATACATTCCAATTTTTTGCCAGCCTCGACACGATTTAATACAAACAAAATTAACATGTTTTATAAACATTTTTTAAAGAAAAAAAAATAACAAAAATATTTGACGATTTATAAGTATAATTTCTAGAATTATATAAGAATGTTTTCATTATAATTCAAAAATAGAATAAAAAAAACAAAATGTGTGGGATGAATCATTTTCATATTAATATATAGAAAAAGATTCTTTCAATTAAATAAAATTAATAGGAATTTCAATTTTTTTAACTGGATTTTTTGATGTTTTTGTTTGTACAGTGTTTTTTGAAAATTTTTAGTTAGACACTCAAGGTTAAAAAGGTGATTATGAAAAAGTTTGAGATTCGACTACAAAAATTAAGACAATTTTTTATTGAAATTTCGTTAAAAAAATAATATAAAATCGAGACAATTTTAGGGTGTTTTCGATTATAGAAAATAAATAATAAATTATTTAAATATTAAAAAAGTTTAAGAATTTTCTCTAAACTGAGAACACATTTTTTGCCAATTTATTGAAGCTATTTTGAAGAAATTGTTGTATTTAAAAATATTTATATTGTATGATAAAAAATATTAATTATTAATATTATTTATGTTATGATAGAGTTAAATTAAAATTTAACTGTATTAACTAACAATTTATTAATAGTTATTTGCTTAACTACACAGTTTATAAATAAAACTCCATAATTTGTTTTATTTTATGTGATCAGTTCATGTGTTTTTGAAACGCTTTTTTTATTAAAAGTTTTTTATTATTTTAACTTAAACTTATGTTTACTCTATATAAAATACAATAAGAAAAATTTTGTTTAAAAATATAATTGTATAGATTTTGAGCGTGTGTATGTTTGTTTCTTAAGGAATTTTTAACTTAAAATAAAACCGTAAAAAATTGTTGCAACAGTAAAATGGAAATTTACTTGTTCATCAAGATTTTGCGGCCAGCACCAAGATTTTGACCAGCTTGGGTGGCACCCTTGTTTTGACCGGCTTGCAAGCCAATAATGGTTTGGCCAGCATTCAATTGTTCTTCAGTAAAATCACGCTTGCATTCATCAGCGGGCTTGGGGCCCAAGAAGGGACCTTTGAATTCAGGGTGTTTGTAGCACTATAATATTTAAAGAAACCATTGAATTATTTTTGATTATTGGCAAAATGAAAAAAAAAGGAATTTGTTTAAAACTTACAGCACGACCCAAAGCAAAGATGGTGTTGGTTACTGTGGCAATATCTTTCTTTTCCCACAAATCGACTGTTTGGAAGACATCAATATCGGGTACACCGTAATCCTTCAAGGCTTTTTGGAAGTTATTAATGTTTTCCATCATTTTGAATTGACCACCGGATGAGTTGATTTTGGGAACGGCATTGGGGGCCAAAGTGTTGATCAATTTGCACAAAACTTGACCGTCCTTGAGATGATCCTCGTACTCAACACCAGCTGGGAATTTCTCACCCAAAATAGCTTCAACCCATTCTTGGGCTTCTTTGTCCATCTCGGGATTACGCTTGCCAGCGATCTGCAAATATTATTAGATCAGATTTAAATATTTGATTTTTGGACAAACAACTTTTTTTTTAATTTTTATTACAATTTTTACATACATTAGATAGCTTATGATTATTATTATTATTATTTGTACTAGGATAACAATTAATAAGATTTAAAATATTTTTTATTAAAATTTATTTTACTGAAACGTTTTAAAATCATTTAGTTTCCTATATTTTTCAAAATTTTTTTATAATATTTTTTTCCCGTGTAAAAAAGCTTGGATCCGATGGATGTTATGTTTAAATATAATTAGATATGATTCAATCTAAATATATTTGTCAACAGATCAGATCATATATGAAAAGATATGGCAGATGTATTATATCCATTTTTTTGTTTTATCGATAAGATCTTATAAGTTCAGATCAAAATGAATCTGATTTTATCAGATCTAATTTTGATTTTTTATATTAGATATTATAGACTTGAGATACGATTAGATCTGGAAAGATCACACCTAATGAAATCTGGTCAGGTCTAATCTTTTTAACATGGGCCTTAGTGCTTAATTTAAAAAATTAAAATTTTAAAATATTTTATATTTAAAGCAAAGTTTGAGCTATTGACTTTTTTAATTGTTAATAAAATCTTAGATATTTAAAATAATAAAAAAAAATTTAAAATATCTATATAAGATATTTAATATTTTTATATAAATATTTCATCCTTAGAATTCTTTCAGTATATGTCAACATGAAAACAAAATTTAAAGTTGTATTTGTTTATAAAGCAGGGCAACAATAAAATACAATGATGTGTAAGTTGAAGATTCGTTGTCATGTAAACATTCACAGAAAGAATCCTGACGATGATATTCAAAGAATATCAGAATAAAATATTTTAAGCAAAATATTTTTAATAAAAATTTGTGACCTAAAATACCTAAAGATGTTTTTATAAAAATTTAATTTAAAAAATAATTAAATTGCTTAAAAGAATTTTTTTTAAATTTAAAACACTTAATTATTCATTGCTATTCTTTTCTTTTTAATAAATATGAAATTTTTCATAAAAATTAATAAAAAATAATATATATATTTTTTTAATTAATATTTTTAACAAAAAAAAAATAATTCTTTAAAAAATATTATGTTTTGTTTTATACAAAAAAAAAACAAGTATCAAAATGAAGATATTTTTTTGAAAAATTAAAAAAAAGAAATTATTTCATATTTTTTTCTTTTTTATATTTTTTTTTATTGTAAAAGTATTTGTATATATTTTAATTGATATGGATTTATTTTATTAAAAGCAAAATAAAAATTATTACTTTTTAAATTTAAATTAAACAAATTTAAATAAAAAAGGATTAAAATTTTTTATTTATAAATTGAATTTTTCACATTTTTTGTTCTTCTTTATTTAAAAAAGATAAAAAAATTATATTTGCTATTTAAAAATTTGAAAATATGTTTTTTATTATAAAAAAACGCAAAATATTTAAAGAATTTTAATTTGGCTTTCTTTGCAAAGAAAGGATGGGTGTTTGAATAAAAAAAATATATTGCAAATCAAAAAAAATTTAAAACTTTAAAAAAAAAATATGAAAAAATATTTTATTACTGTTAAAAATAATTAAAATTAATTATATATTTTATTTTTCTCTTATTTTTTTAAAATTTAAAGAAAATAATTTTTTTTAACAAACACTAAATATTAAATATAATATATATATATATATTTTTTAATTTATATTATTATGAAGGAACTTTAAATTTTTTTGATCACTTTTTTAAGAAATTTAAAATATTATAAAAACAAAACGTTTGAAAAAAATTTTCATAATCTCCACTTTAAGAAAAAGTTATTCTTTTTTCAATTTAACATTTTTTTAAATTGCACAATTATCCATATTTTTAATATTTCTTTAGAAAATGTTCACAAGTGTCTATATTTTCACCATTTTTGTTTAATTTTCACAATTCTTTCAAAAATTTTTTTTTTTTTTTCAATTTCACTTAATATTCACCTTAGCTCTAATAGCACGTTCAAGAGACATGTTTAGTTTTTTTGTGTTAGGGAAAAGTTATTTGGTAATATCTTTGCTAAATATCCAAAGTAGACTGATACCGATTCTCCACAATGCAAGAGTTTATAAACACCTTGATTTTCATAAAAAAAATCGTTCGTTATTTCCGTTATTTGCTCAATATCATCATAAAAATCTCTCTGTATATATGCCACGCTCTCACATAATGGAAACAAACAATTTTTATAAATTTTCCAAAAATATAAATTTAGCTCACTCTCACTCATATCAAAAAAACAAAAATGGGTGGGCGTAATTTTTTTTTTTTTTTTAAAAATCATAATTTTTCTTTTTTTCATCATCCTAAACAAAGTTAAATAATTTTTTTCTGTTATTTGTTCAGTATGCTAACAATGATGACTGTTCATTTATAATTATAGTTCTCAAAATACACTTTTTCACTCACTTTTTCGCACTATTAAAATTTTGTTTACTTTTTATACACATCCCAGTATGCAAGATTTTCAGCCAGTTCTTGTTTTCCAACTTTTCTGGAAAATTTTTGAAAAGGATGTATTGATTTCAATAACACATATAGTCTACATTTTTTTATTTTTCGCACACATTTTTTCATCGAAAAATTTAATTGTTTTCAATTATAATACCAGTCAATGTTTTTCAAGTTTCCGAATACATTTTTTTTTTTTTTTTTTGTGAAATAAAAATGAAAAATATATTTTAAATTTATATTTCAAGGACAAAAAAAGTTAATAAAATTTTAATATAATATTTATTGAATATGTTTAACTTTATATTTAACTGTTTGCAGTTTTTTTATCATTTTGTAGGTGTTTATGCTGAAGCTGGAAGTTTTTTAAATATTTTGTAATTTAAATTAACTGAAAATGTAATTTAAAATAAATGAAAAATCACTTAACTTTTCATTTAAATCAATAGATTATTCATGTATTTTTAAATGTTTAAAAATTCACGTATGTTATATGTAAATAATAAATAGTTTTTCATTTATTTTCAACTGCTAACAAACTAACCACAAATCCGTAAAAATTAATGATATTTCCTTTATTTATTTCTTAGATTATAAAATCCGTAAAATGTAATCATTTTTCCCTTATTTCATATTTTTTAACTATAACAAATTAACTACAAAATCCATAAAAACTATATATTTTGTTTTTTAAATGTCATAAAAAATAACTACAAAGTCTGTAAAAATAAATGACTTTTAATTTATTTTGTTTATTTCAACTACGATTCAGACAATAAATTATAAATAAAACAAATTTTTTTAACAAATCATTTTTAATGAAAATATTAACTAAAATCCGTATTTGTATGCAATTTATTCATTGAGTAAATGTAAAAAGGTTTAAAAAAATATATTTTTTTATTTTAACTATTTAATCATTTAATAACCAACATGCGGATAACTCTTAAATAAACTACAACCAGTAAGTGTAGAAATATCTTGAATGTAATATTTTTAATAAATTTCAAAATAAAATTATTTTGTGACATATTAAATTGCAATTTTTAAGGTAAAGGGTGGTTAAATTTTATTTAGGAAATTATTGTCATTTCTTATTATAATGATAATATGGTATGGTTCAATTATGTATGGAACTAAATATCGCTGAGGCATAATTGAGGTCCTTTGCCGTTAATGTGAAGAATTATCTCATCCTTTAGCTCTTGAATTGTTGCTGGCTTATCGACGTACACCTTTCATTTTAAATAACCCCAAAGAAAGAAGTCCAAGGGAAGTCCTACGGTGACATCGCCACCACGTGAGATAACACGGCCATTGAATTTGTCGCGCAAAAGAGCCATTTTTTCCTTAGCTGTGTGGCAAGTGGCACCGTCCTGTTGAAACCACATATCGTCCAGGGTCATATCCTCAATTCCTGGCCACAATTAGTTCGTTATCAACTCGCGATAGCGAACACCATTCACGGTAAATGCTTGACCGACCTCATAACACACTATCGCGAACAACAGCAATGTTTTCCGCAGAACAAACTGAGCGAGCATGCACAGGTGTTTTCACAGACCCGGTTTACTGAAATTTGCCCACAATTCTCCCGATTGTGGACACATTTGGTTCATTATGCTGACCAAAAAAAATCACGAAGTGCACGAAATGCATTTTGATTTGAACGCCCATTTTCATAATGAGCCTGAATAACTTTAACGCCTTGCTGAAACGACTTAGTCTGAAAGTGAGAAATGTTAAATGAAATGCCCTTAAAATTTAACCACCCTTTACAAAGAGTCAAAAAATATTACGCATAATGTATCTATTTTCAATTATGCTGGATTTAGACTGGAAAGTTAATCTAGTACAAAGTGCTCAACTTCAATGCAACCATTAGCAGTTAATACACTTTTTTATTTTATTTTTGTTTATTCAAATATTCAAGAACCAAGCCCTCTGGACCAAATATGGTTCGTATAGACTTACTCTGTAGTGTACATTGGCTGTAAGATATCGTTACGAAATATGGCCGATTTAGCACTTTTCTCTCATTTCGAAAATAATACAATAATTAAACTTCAAATCGAATCACTAAATTAACAATTTTTCGACTCTGCATATTTTAGAGAAAAACTCTACTATTCTCATTATATCCAACACAATGTCGAGAAAATTTTTCGAAAAAAATAAATTTTTTTATTTACAATATCGAGTCATTTTGCATACTGGGTATAGTTTAGGAATGTTGTTATTTTCTTTAATACATTTATGGGGTTTTCTAAATTTTTATATTTCAATTTAATTTTAAATAATGTTGCATTCGGTGATTTGTTTATAGCGGCTAGAAATTGTAATATTTATTTGGATTATTTTGTGATGCATTGAACATTTTCAGCTAAACAAATTGTTTATCATCCATCAGATATTTATAAATTTAAACAAGAATTTCCCTTGATCAAACAATAATTTATACAAAAAAAAAATGATGTGAAATATTTAAGAAAATAAATAATAATAAATATGCAATAATTGTGAAACATTGAAATTTATTAAATCAATATAAATATTTACTAACACATATAAAATATTGAATATGCTTAAAACTAACATATGCGGAATGAAATATGAACTAATTTTCAAACATCACTACAAAAAAAAAACAATTTACAATATCACAACAAAATATAATAAAATTATTGAAATTATTTGACAAAATTTCAGTTCAACACATTAAAATCAATAACAAACGTGTCATTGAAAGGGGTTGTACTATTCTGAAATTGTGGGGGGTACGAACAAATCTTATCGTTCGTAGGAGAAGATATATAATGCTAACAACAAAAAAACTAGATATAATAACACATTTCGAAAATGCGTGTAAATAAATGTGCAAAAAGAATCTTTCTAGAGTCTCATAACAGCAGTTGCTATTTATTAAACATCGATTATATGCTCTGACACAAAAATTGTTTTCTGCCCAAATTTGCACCATCAGCTATTTACAGATTGTAATCGAAATATTATAAAGTTAATCTAGTACAAAGTGCTGGTCTGTTTTCGCTGCAACGAGCCGAAGGCCTTTGTTGCTAGTGCTCGGTTAGGGTATTAACATATAATTTGTAATTATACACTCAGAATATTATGTAGTTAACTGTTTGTAGTTTAATAAAAAAGTTTTTCGTTCCATTTAAAAATAAAGGAAGATACATTTATTTTTCAAAGAAATATTTATATTAACTTTTTTATACATTTATTCGAAATAATTTACTATCATTTACCGATTTTTTTTTGTTTTATTTATTTTTTTCATTTGTTTAAAATTTAATAAAAATTTACCCATAAAACGGAAACTTGTGGTTTATTTGTGTCCGTAACAGTTATTACAAATTTAAATTATGTTTGCTGTCTGTTTCAAAAAAAAAATATTCAAAAAATTTCAATTTGTTTTTTTATTTAAATTGGTTGTATATATACAAAATTTTTCAATACAAATTAGAAGAACTTCATAAACACACATACATATACAAATACATTCACACAAAAAGTGTTTATAGCTTCATATGCATACATACATTTTGTATTGTACGGAAATAATTTCAAATAAATGAAAAAAACATTTATTTTTTAAGGATTGGTGGGAAAAATTTTGACATTTATTTTAACTGATTATATCATTTGTTTCTTACGGATGTGTCAGTTGATTAATCAACATTTAAAAATAAATAACAAATGACATTTAATTTAAATGAAAATTGAGTAGACCGGTTTTTAAATGAAATATCATTTCTTTTAAATGATATTTTCAGTTATTTTAACTTACAAACTTTTTTAAGTGTATGATTAATAAATAAAATAAAAAAAAAATAAATAAATAAATATTTTATGGGCAACTTTGAAGAGAAATGTGTAGTAAAAGGGTTAAAAATATTGAAATGGTAACTGCTTTATAAATAATATTAAAAGATAGCTAGCGAAAATAAATACAAAGGAGGCCTTGGAGGCATAACGTAAGGTTCATCAAAAACAGGGATGGCCCATCGATATGATTAATTTTTTTTATTAGTTTATGACATGTCTTTTAACATATATTAATTCTTTAAGTCTTTAATGGCTCAGCAAATGTTTTTATTATTGTTAGTGGTTCCGTTAATATTTCATTGCATATACGTTAATCATAATCCTTTATAAAAATTAATTTTTAAAGTAAAAGTAAACGAATTGGTAAATTTATTGGCTGACAAAGTGTTCTCATGAATTGTTAAACATATTCTTTCAACTGCATAAAACATTTATACACAACTACAGAAAAGGAGTAAGGTGAGCAACTGCGTGTCAAAGTAGACCACTTTGCGGATAAAAAAAAATCTTAAGAAATGTTCAACTTTTTATAGACCGATTTTAATGATTTTAGATTTGTAGAAGTCTGTTTAATGCGACAAAGAATATTACATTACCAATTTGTGAGTTATAAAACCCATTATCTGGTAATAATAACTATACCCAAAATATTTTTACAGCAACACCAAAATGTCATCTTCCACAGTACTACTTTACTAGTTACTGTAAAAATACTTACTAGTAGAGTAATATTTCGGAAGATGACAAAGTAAATTGTAATAATAATTTCTTTGTTGGTTTTTCTTTGATATTTGAAGATTTGAATAATGCTCCCAGACGGGAACAAAAAATTCTCATTGAGTTTGTATTTTAATCTAAGAAAAAGCTCTAGATATCCTAAATATGTCGTCTCCTTATGATTTCCTTAGGCAAGAGTAAAATTCTTTTTACGATTTGTTATAAGTTTTGTGGGATTTAAGCACATTTAATTACTGTAATTTAATAAGTGTTTTTCCCAATAAGTATAAATTCAAAAAAGTCTGTAGTTTATTTAAAAAGTTGTTTTTTTAATAATTAAATAATAAAAATACAAAAAAATACATATATATTTTCTACCTTTTCTGATATTTATTTACAGTTAATTGCCCGATAATTTAAATAAACAAAATAAATAAAAAGTCGGTTATTTTTATAGACTTTGTAGTTATAAAAAAAAAGAAAAAATATTACTTTTAACGGATTTTAAAGTTAACTACACTTCAAATAGTTTGTAAGTTAAAAGACAGAAAATACCGCTTAAAAGAAATGATAATTAACTTAAAACTGGTCTACTTTATTTTCATTTAAATTACATGTTACTAACACCTCAGTAAAATCAAATGATTATTCAGTTAAAAATAAAATTTAAAATTTTACCTACCAATTCATAAAAATAAATTATTATTCAATTATATAAAACTGTTTCGGTTTTTTTGTATTTTAATTTGGTTCTTAATATATACCCACACAGTCTATAAACTTATTTTGTTTGCATGGTCTTATGTGTGTATGTTTATGAAGTTCTATTAATTTAAATTGAAATAATTTTTTATATAAACAAAAAATTAAAATAAGAAAACAATATTCTATTTTTTTCTTAATATTTTCTTTATTAAACAGGCAACAAACAAAATTTTAATAAATGGGTTAATTTTTCTAAAAAAATAAATTAAACTGAAACAAATAAAAAAGGCTTAAAATCGGCTGTGCCGAATCTTTGAATACCCTCCACAATTATCCTAAAAAAATGTTCTGTACTGTTTTTGATACATATAATGCAAAAAACTTTTGAAGTAAAATTATGGAGGTGAAAAACACTTTTTGAGGTGAAAAACTTTTTGGATGCGAAAACAAATTTTTGGTGAAAAAAATTTTAGTGGTGAAAAAATGTTTGTAGGTAAAAAATATTTGAGGTTAATACAAAATATTATTCATTTCTAAACGGCTGATGAAAAAATTTAAAAAAATAAAATAATGTACCAGTCGCTCTATGTATGGAAAATTTAGGGGTATCTTCATATTTTCACTCATAACTTTTTACCGGCTGGAGCCGGGAGGATGTCTGGGTTAAAATAGGCACCCCTGCTTGCGTCTTCGCGTCGTGATCGTGATTTCAACAGACAGACAGACAGACGGACAGACAGACGGACATCGCTAAATCGACTTAAAATTGCATAAGGATCACGAATATATATACTTTATGGGGTCTTAAACCTATATTTCGACATATTACAAACGGAATGACAAACTGATATATACCCTCACCATATATGGTGGAGGGTATAATGAGAACCTCCGCTGCCGTTTTCGCACCGTTACCGCCATTTCAACAGATAGAAGGGCATCGCTAGATGCAAAAGTGCAAGTGTGGAAATTTGCAAATGTGTAAATTTGCAAAAGTGCAAATTTTCAAAAGTGCAAATTTGCAAAAGTGAAAATTTTATTGTTTGATGGGTCGATGGTTTGACGGTAATGTAAATGTGCAAAATTGCACATGTGCTAATGTGCAAATGGGTAAATTTGTAAATGTAAATGTGTAAATGTAAAAACATGTTAATATTTATTTATTTTATTAAACATCGCCCAGCACAAACAGCAGGAGGTAGGACGCTGAAATTTGGTATATAGGTTCCCCTGCGGCATAGACATTCGCTAATACGATGTTCTTGAAGAGCAAAACGGGGAAAACCCCCTTTCACGGCCTGCCCGAACTCCTATAGGTAGAAACCTGAAATTCCAAATATACTTTTCTTATATATATTTGGAATTTCTGCACAAACCCCGTTGCACCTAGGAAGTTGAAATTTAGTATACAGGCCCCATATCCAGTGTATATAACAGTTAATAAAAATTCTAGTTCAAGATCACAATTAAGAAGAGATAAAAAACTATGAGAATTAGCGATAGAGGGAGTGCCACAATTTCAACCTGAGCGGCCGTTCATTATCAGCCTCATTCCGAACTGAAACTCTTAAAATATATAGAAAAAGATCATTTTTAGGGGTAATTCTTCATTAACTGAGAAACAGTAATTTCGTATATACACTTAAAAAAGTTTGTAAGTTAAAATAACTGAAAATATCATTTAAAAGAAATGATATTTCATTTAAAAACCGGTCTACTTAATTTTAATTTAAATTAAATGCCATTTGTTATTTATTTTTAAATGTTGATTAATCAACTGACACATCCGTAAGAAACAAATGATATAATCAGTTAAAATAAATGTCAAAATTTTACCCACCAATTCTTAAAAAATAACAGTTTTTTTCATTTATTTGAAATTATTTCCGTTTTTGTATTTTTTGTTTTTTTTTTTTTTAATATACTCGTATAATACAAAATGTATGTATGCATATGAAGCTATAAACACTTTTTGTGTGAATGTTTTTGTGTATGTATGTGTGTTTATGAAGTTCTTGTAATTTGTATTGAAAAATTTTGTATATATACATACAATTTAAATAAAAAAACAAATTGAAATTTTTTGAATATTTTTTTTTTTTGAAACAGACAGCAAACAAAATTTAAATTTGTAATAACTGTTACGGACACAAATAAACCACAAGTTTCCGTTTTTATTAAATTTTAAACAAATGAAAAAAATAAATAAAACTGAAAAAAATGTTAAATAATAGTAAATTATTTCGAATAAATGTATAAAAAAGTTAATATAGATATTTCTTTGAAAAATAAATGTATGTTCCTTTATTTTTAAATGAAACGGAAAACTTTTTTATTGAACTACAAACAGTTAACTACACAATATTCTGAGTGTACCTTTTTGTTAGAGCAGTTGATATATAACGCTTATTAAGCCATAAGTTGATGTGAGTGGTGGTTAGCAAATTATTGCATTTACAAAATTTCAATTATTTAAAATATTTAGCTAAATTTCTATTACTGTGACATTTATCCTTTTTATTACTTTCTTATACATTTATATATAAGTACTTATGTATATATGTAAGCATTAAACATCGGCTATTAAATAGTCATAAAAACTTTTATCTTAATAATTTTTATGTTATTTATAATTATACTTAAGCTGACAATTTAAATGATTTGTGAGGTGAAAAACACATTTCATATGTTGATTGTTTCTACGCAACAAAACCATTATCCTCTCGCTTACAAAAAAAAAATGAGAAAAATGAATTACCAACATAGTTACTCATAGTGAAGAAATAAGTAGTTAGTAACAGTTAGATGCAATGCTATTTTAAATTAGAAACCCTTAAAAATCTTAAAATTTTTAAATAATCACTTCTTACAGCTGATAATTTTCTATTTTGTTGTAAAGTATAATATTAAAGTCAGAATTTGGCATGTTCATATAAGAACTTCTACCACTCATTATCAGTAGTTCTTTATTTTGTATTCTAAAGTAATTCAAAAGGTAGTGACCTATCATTACATGTTAATCTATATGAAATCCCATTATCGTGTTTTTGCTGGGATACTCCATTATTTCATTGCAAATTTTTTATGATTTTAATAAAAAACAACTTCAAGGTAAAAAACAAATTTATAATATATAATAAAATTTGTCAATTTTAACAATTGAACAAAAATTATTTTCAAATAATTTACATACAACGAATTACTAACTAGACAGACCTCAGGGAATCATTCTCAATTCTATACAAAAATCAAAAATACTCTATTTAAATTATATTTAGTAAGTCAGCATAAATATAAAAGTGGCTTGTTACAATCTCCTACATTTATTTATGTATTTAAAGCAGATAAACAAAATCATAAATTAAATAATAATGGAAAAACAAAAGAAAAACATTTTATATTTCAAAACATAATCACACAATTTATACCCCCACTCAATGTCAGAGACCATAAAGTATGGGCAATGGCATAGATGACACTCGCTGACATAGAGGATAAAATCTAATATTATAGAAAATTTACACAGGTATTACAATGAAACAGGCTTGCCATACTTAAGACTTTATAACCAAATTTAGGAATTTCTCCAGCAAGTAAAAACAAAATAAAAATGTGGATTTTTAAAAAAAATTTAATATTTTGGTAATATTGAAAAATTCTAATATTTTTTTATGAAAAAATGTGAGCAGCATTACAAAATTAAATATTCAATTAATCTAATTTTATAGTCAATGTTATAAAGGACCTAAACTGACTCTTAAGTCTTTTTCCGAATTGGGCTTAAACAGTATTTAGAGCTGTATAAATGATATAAACCTTATCGCCATACAAACCCACCATACCGATACTTGCTTAAATAAACTTTTTCAGCAATTTTGTTTAGATTTTTCTCTATGTTTCATAAAAAAGGATCAGAATACATCCCTACACTCTAATAAATTTCTGTTGAAATTTAACCAACTTATAGTAGGAAACTGTACTCCTACTATAAATGGGGTAAATTTACTCTGTGTGCGTAAACGAAAAAAAGTACGCACATTATGCGTAATTTCGTACACACATAATTGGTAATTTCACATTAAAAGTGCGTAAAAATTAAATGAAATTTTAGAAGTAATTTGAAAATTTACTAAAATTGTGCGTAAAAATCCTATTTGAAGAGTAAATATACGTATTCAATGCCTAAAAATGCATTTCTATATGCATAATTATAAAAAAAAATGCGTATATTTACCAACGCATGGTTTAAATTAAACTGCAGAAAAATATTTTTTGAAAGAATAAATTTATTTTATATATGTTTTAATAATAATGAATTATAAATATAATACATAATATATTCTGAATGGATATTTGCTGTGATAATGGTCATCTTGAATTAAAATTCACAATAATCACAAATATTATATTTATAAGCTTTTGAAAAATTAATTTACGTTTTTAGCTTCTTTTATTTTTTTAATATTTTCTAATTTCACAATGTCAAAATATTTATAACAATTCTAAGTTAGTATATTTACAAAATTTGTGCGTAAAATTTTAATTTAACAAAAGAATACTAATTTTAGGCACAAAGTGTTTAATTTTAAACACATTATGTCTAAAAATACTTTCTGTGTTTATTATTGTATATGAAAGTGTGTACAAAACATTTTTAGGCATTTTTTGTTTATATTTACCGAATTTTCGTAATATTACATACAACTTTACCTATTTTATTGTAGTAGATTTACAAACATTTTTTAGAGTGTATCCCCAAAATTTACCTAAATTATACTTGGTGTAGGGTACCATATAGTCGACATGCCCAACTTTAGTCTTTTTACTTGTTCTTTTCTTTTCAGATGTTTATCTATCGATTCAAAAATTTTCAGCTTGTGAGAAAAATTTATTTTCGGTGTAGAATATTCATTAAAAAGTAATATTTGATTTCTATGTACAAACACGTACGTAAGTACTCGTAATGAGGTACTAATGTAATAGACCAAAACCTACTAGAAATATATTATAACACAGTACAACATTTTTCAGCTCATTGATTTGGGACTTACTTTTGAGAATTGCACGTGAAAGTAGCCCCAGAAATAAGAACTTCTACATCATTCGTTTTGTCAAGTTTGCTGCCCCAGCAAAAACAGGATTTCAACTACTTACCAGCCTATTTACTCGCTTAATTACTTTTGTTCGCGATGTCCCAAAAATAATGACTGGTCATTACCTTCTCACTTACAAAAAACACAATGTAATGGGTGATCATTACTCCCTCGCTTACGAAGAGCCAAAATATTTTTGGACATTGCGAACAAAAGTAATTAAGCGAGTAAATAGGCTGGTAAGTAGTTGATACCATGTTTTTGCTGGGGCATAAATAATTTAATGGACATACAAATTTTTGTGCTCAAGGTGGATTTTTATCACTTTTTCTATATTTTAACACGATTATATCTCGGTATACCATACGAAATATCTTTTTTTTTTTTGTCTGAAGCAGAAAAAAAGCTGAACAAACCTACCCGAAAAAAGAGCATCCAGAGCCTTAAAAGTCACAACTTTTTTTCTCAATAACTAGACTACAAATCCACAACTTTGCTTCAGACACAAAAGAGATATTCCGTACGGTAAACGAAGATATAACCGTGTTAAAATATAGAAACAGTGATAAAAATCCACCTTGAGTTTGATTAAAATTAAATAATATTTTTTCAGGCTCAAGACCATAATTTTTTAATAATCCCAGCAAAACTTTGGTAATGGGTGCGATATTCTCATGCGTTACCTTGTAATGATAGCTCGTTACCTTTTTCATTATTTGCAAGCATAAAGTAATAAGTTACTCATTATTGATTACGTAATATATGATTTGTAAATGTAAAGTAATCATTGAAATATTTTTGAAAATCTATTTTTAGATACATTACTTTGTGTTTTTTTGTAAGCAAAAGGGTAATGTATGTTTGTTTTGATAACACTAGCGAAAAAACGAAGCGCAACAATTTATTTAAGTTTAAAGGAATCAAATACGATATGCGTCGATAGCTCAGTGGGTAGAGTTCTTGGCTGGCAACCAGTGTTCCCTGGTTCGATTCCCATCTTGACCACATTATTTTTAATTACAAATATTTGAAATAAAATATTTGTAATAATTTTTTTTAATAAAAATTCCTCTTTTTTAAAAATCTATTTTTAGACACATTACTTTTCACATTCTCGTAACTATATAAGTAACCCCTTACATTATCACCTCTAAAGTAATGGGTATATACATTACTTTGAGGCTCATAGCCTGTAAAATTCATCAATGAAGTAAGGTGTAAAGTAATCCATCGGCCCCTATTGCTATACATTACTTTACCCATTATTTGGTAATGTGTGGTTTTGCTGGAATATATAATTAAAACAGATAGATCAAATAATATACAAAATTTACATACTTAAAAATATTTAAAAACAAAATTAAAAAACATCAAAAAATAATTTTTTCAAAACAAGGTTTGAAACAAAATTATAATATAAAGTTTGAACTAATATTGTGAAGGAGAAATATTTATCAAACATACTTGCGAAACTGTTGTGAATTTCACAAGTACATATGTAAAAAAAAAATATTAAAAAGGCGGAAAATATCACAAACAAGATTGAGAAACTTTTAAAATTTTTTGCAATTAGTAAGCTTTTTATTAGTAAGCTTTTTATATAGTTTTTATATAGTTTCTCAAACATGATTAAAAAAGGCTTCAGTAATTTAAAAAAAAAAAACTTCTTCTAAAAAACTATTATACTTTACTTATTTTTTGGTATATTGGGTAAGTGATTACAGAACAAATACATATATAAATTTGTACACGCTGAAAATTTAGCAGTTGCCAGAAAAATAGAAAAACATCTATTTTTTATTAAGGAATAAAATTACAATTTTTCCCCATTTTAATACAAATTAAGATACGTATTTATCACACTTAAAATTCAAAAGAAGCTGTGCAATTCTTTTAACTTTTTATTTTTAAATGGCTCATACAAAAATCTACAGCCAGAGAAAAAGCTTTTCATAGATTTTCGTTCCATGTAACACTTTATTAAAGTAATGAAGCTGTTGAATAAATATATTACTAACATAATCTGTTTGGGAATTGCACTCGGACCTGCCATAATTTCATTATCGAAGTATTTAAGTACTCCACTAGATTAATATATATGTCATTATCCAAAAAAAAAAATGATTCTTGCTGAAATTTTCAAAAGGTTAAAATTAACGCCCTAAATAGAACAATACATTTATATTATTTATAGAATAAATTTGTAGTTTTTCTTTTATTAAGTGAAAGTATAAAATATAATTTGTTGCAAACAAATTGAAATAATCTCAAGTTTCTTAAGTGAAAAACACTTATACAATGCTATATGCTTAAGTATTTAACTTTACATAAAGAAAAGTATATTCTATCCTCTTGAAGATTTTTTTGTGGCTTTGACCAGCTTGCAAACAAGTATTATCTGTTGATATAACAAACATAAATATTTATATTATTTTTGGTTAAAAATAGCAACGCTTAGTCTTGTGAAATGAAAAAAAAATATGTTAATTTGGCAGCCATATTAACAATAGTAAATTCAAAAAATTCAAAATGGTACCGAAAAATTAAGCACCAATAAAAATCCGTCGAGAATACCTTCACACTAAAAATGGAAATTTAAATACCTTTAAAAACTAAAAAAAAAAATAACAATTTTTCCTTGTTGATCCCTTAAATACCTTGATGGCCCAAAAGCCGAAAGAACCGATCTTAGATTTTATTTCTATCACCCTTTTTTTAATCTCTACTTATAGATGATTTCAGTGCTAAAATAAACCATTGGCTCTAGAAAGTCTTTTTTAAGGCTTTTCCCTACTTATTGTAAAATTAATTCAAATTTTTTGTTCAAAGTTCATGATAATATAATCTTAAACTGAACAAAATAAAAGTGATTTAACAATCTTCTGATCAAACAAATCTACAAATAAAAAATGATATCTTAAAATTCTTCTCAAAATATTTTTAAAGTAACTGATTGTACGAGGGCGGATCAATAAGTCCGTGACTTTTTGAATGAAACAAAGCTTTTTTTGCAAAAAATATTTTTCATGATCTCCTTTTAGCTCAACACACTTAGTCCAACGTTTTTCCAATTTTTGTATCCCTTCCAAAAAATAGGATTTTTCGAGGTCCACAAAATAGGCATTTGTTTCATGAATAATTTTATCGTTGGAGCTCAATCTCTTTCCACCGAGCCATTTTTTTAGGTTTGGATATAGGAAATAGTCACTCTGGGCTAAAAGTTATTTAAATCCGGATAATAAGACGAATGAGGGGGCAATTAGTAGTCTACTTCATGGATTTTTGTCATGGAAACTAAGCTGTCGATTGTGAGCAAACGCAGCAGACATCTTGCGGAAAGCTTTCTCATGCCCAAGTAATCGATCAAAATTGAAACCACTGAGCCATGTGAGATGCCTATGTCTTTCACAATATATCGCACATTCAATCTCCGATTGGACAACATCATATTGACCTCAATTGGCCGTCCAGAACGTTCAGCGTCATTTGTACCTGTGCAACCACAACGAAATTCAGTAAACCACTTTTTTACCATTTAAATTGATGGTACAGAGTCTTCATAGTATTTATCAAGCTTTGATTAACCGGTTTTTTACGCAAAAAATAATGTTTAATGAGCAATCGAAATTCACTTTTTTCCATTTTTAAAAAATCCACGAGGTTGTATGTTTTGAACAGCTGTTAAACGTAAAGTAAATGACGGAACTTGCTCAAAATTTGACAGTAGTCTATTAATAGGCGGTACTTAATGGGAGCAATGTTGCATATACAGAATAAATGAAAAGTCGTTTATTTTTACAGATTTTTTAGTTCATTTGTATGACATTTAATAAAGCGAAGTAAAGGAAATATCATTTAGTTTTACGGATTTTTTTTTAAATTAATTAATTCACAGTTTGTTAACTGTTAAAATAAATGAAAAATTATTTATTTTTACGTATACTATAAGTTGAAATTTTGTGTCCAAACTATCAAATTTTTAGACGAGATAGAAATAATGCTCATGGTAAGAGTGGTGGTGTTATGATTGCTGTTATAAATTACTTGTCTGCAGAAGAGATTTTATTTAATAATGCCTTTGATATTGAAGCTATTTGCGTACTGGTAAAACAACATAATAAATCGTTTTATATCATGTGTTCCTATATTCCTCCCATATCTTCTATAGAAATATATGAAAAGCACAAGACAGCTGCCGAATTAATTTTTAAAAAATTAAAACTATTAGAGTATTTTTTACTACTTGGTGATTTTAATATTCCTTCGATTTCATGCGATAAAGAAGATGATTCAAATAGTTTAATTCCAGTATTTTCCACAGACCTAATGTCTGAATTTGTTAATGGATTGTCTTCCAATTGCCTTTTCCAAATTAATAATGTTGTCAATAAGTTTGGTTAATTACTGGATCTTGTTTTCGTTAGTGAACCCAACGAATTCTGTACTTCAAGAGCATCGCCTATATCATTTCCTGAAGATCAGTATCATCCAACATTAGAAATTACCTGTTTATTATTACTTTTTTTTTTTTTATTAAATCTTCATTTACATAACCGAGCCATTAGGGCCTTATGTGCACTTAAAAAAGTTTGTAAGTTAAAATAACTGAAAATATCCTTTACAATAAATGATATTTCATTTAAAAACCGGTCTACTTAATTTTCATTTAAATTAAATGCCATTTGTTATTTATTTTTAAATGTTGATTAATTAACAGACACATCCGTAAGAAACAAATGATGTAATCAGTTAAAATAAATGTCAAAATTTTACCTACCAATCGTTAAAAAATAAATGTTTTTTTCATTTATTTAAAATTATTTCCGTTTTTGTATTTTTTGTTTTTTTTTAATATACTCGTACAATACAAAATGTATGTATGCATATGAAGCTTTAAACACTTTTTGTGTGAATGTATTTGTGTATGTATGTGTGTTTATGAAGTTCTTGTAATTTGTATTGAAAAATTTTGTATATATACAACCAATTTAAATAAAAAAACAAATTGAAATTTTTTGAATATTTTTTTTTAAACAGACAGAAAACAAAATTTAAATTTGTAATAACTGTTACGGACACAAACAAACCACAAGTTTCCGTTATGTGGGTAAATTTTTATTAAATTTCAAACAAATGAAA
The DNA here is from genome assembly GCA_949748255.1 of Eustalomyia histrio. Classification (NCBI taxonomy): domain Eukaryota; kingdom Metazoa; phylum Arthropoda; class Insecta; order Diptera; family Anthomyiidae; genus Eustalomyia; species Eustalomyia histrio. The sequence goes on along the minus strand of OX456527.1, from coordinate 60,723,453 downwards.
AAAATAAATGAAACTGAAAAAAATCGGTAAATGATAGTAAATTATTTCGAATAAATGTATAAAAAAGTTAATATAGACATTTCTTTGAAAAATAAAAGTATGTTCCTTTATTTTTAAATGTAACGGAAAACTTTTTTATTAAACTACAAACAGTTAACTACATAATATTCTGAGTGTGGTTAATTAAAGCTACTATCTTAATAACAAACTTCTAGAAAAAAGTAGAACTTAATAATTCAATAAATAAATATCCACATAATAATATATACATATATGAGATCACATTTAAAAAAAATTTTAGAATAAAAATTAAAAGAAAAATTAAAAATTATAAGATTAAAAATTAAAAATTTAAAAAAATAAAACAAAATCATAATGAATGCAAATAATAAATAAATTTCCAACATTTTTCCTTCCATATTTCGTACTTAAAAAAAAATTTTATATATTAAAAAGCCTCCAACACATGCAGTTTAGCAAATTCTTTTACCCTGGACTTGAAATCAAGTAAAGAATAATTAAATTTTCTTAAATCTCGTGGTAAGGCATTCCAAATTCTTGAAACCCGGATCTGAAACGATTTTACAAAAATACTCAAATGTCTTACAGGTGGAATTATCTGTGGATTTTTGCTCGAACGAGTAAAATGAAATTTATCAACTAAATAAGCAGGGCAACAATTAAAAATGGATTTATAAAAAAGCAATAATAGTCTAATGCTAATAAAATTCTCAAAAGACGAACCCAAAAAATTAAATGAATGTAGAGATACATGCTCTCTCCTTTTCAAATTAAAAATATAACGAATAATTCTGTTAAAAACAAGGTGATATTTCCTCAATGTCAGACAACCAGTACTCGAAAAAATTTCAATGCCGTACAAAATATGGGGCATCAAGACAGCTGAGGCAACACATCTTTTTACTGAGCAAGGTAGATAAATATCTAATGAATATTACCTTTTTAAAAGAAAGGATACCCTAGAAGATACAAAATTAATATGTGGGGAAAAATTTAAATGATTATCCAAGATCAAACCTAAGCATTTCATTTTGTTAACAAACTCAACAGGAATGCCATCAATTGTAACACACATGTCATTCGTATTAAATCCAAACCCCATCCACTTTGTCTTAACAGGATTAACACAAAATCCATTATCAGATGCCCAACCCATAACCTCACGGATTGTAAAATTGACACCCTCCTCCAACACATCCACAAACTCAGAATCCGAATAACAAACAAATTGTACATCATCAGCATAAACATAAGGCATACAAGAAACATCATAAAAGGCTTGTAAGAGGTCATTCAAATAAATCATAAACAAAAGTGGGCCAATAACAGATCCCTGCGGGACACCACTAGTGATTCGTCGAGTACCGGAAATAGAAGTACCAATAGATACATATTGGTACCTACCAAAAAGGTATGATTTGATAAATTCACAGGCCCGAGAGGAAAATTTAAACTCATTAAACAATTTAAATATTAATCTAGAGTGAATAACTTTATCAAAGGCTTTGGATAAATCCATCGAAAGTAATACCACATTCTTATGGTCATCCAATAATTGTCTAATGGAATCAGTCAAAGCCACCAGTAGTGTGGTTGTGCTATATCCACGTCGAAACCCTGATTGAGACGGATGAATAAGTGACATAAGATCAAGGTGCTCAATCATTTGTTCTTTCAGAATATGCTCGACCACTTTAGAAAGCACCGAAAGTACCGAGATAGGACGTAAATTATCAAATTCACTGGATTGGCCCTCCTTCTTAATAGGAACAACTCTAGCTATTTTCCAATTACAAGGGAAACAAGACGTTGTAATAATAGAGTTTACGAGATGAAGCAAATGTGTGGAGATAAGTGGGAAAATTATTTTCAGAAACCTTAAAGGAATGGAATCATGACAAACAGCATTAGACTTGATCCTGAGCATAGCTGTTAAGTAATGATTACTAATCATAATAATTAGTAATTAGATTACTTTTTTTCGAATGGTGAAGTAATGATTAAATTACGATTATATTTAGTTTAGCATGATTACTAATTGATTACGATTACAAATAATCCAAAAACAATCAGGATTACTAATGATTACGAGAAAATAATCAAAAAGAATCAAAAGTAATTAAAAAATAATTCGACTACTTTTAAAGATTACTTTTGAATATATTTGATTATTTCCAAAATCATTTTGTCTTTTTCTTGAACAAATGTAGTCACGAACACTTTTGTTTACATGAAATTCAACCTGTATTGAATTTTATGGCGTTTTTTGTTTCTAAAAAAAGTGTTCCATTTCAAAAATGTTGCACTAGCCCTTTTAAGATGTTACTTTTTTATATTCAGAAACGAACATAACAGACTGCTCTGTACCTTCATATTTTCTAAATGTAACAAATACTATTTTAATCACCAATGAAATTCGGCGTCCAAGGTTCAAATCCCGACGAGAACGACATTTTATTTTATTGTTTTATTAAAAAACAATGAAATTTTTTATTTAATTAATTTTCTGAATATATTTGTTCTAAATAATTTAAAAAAAAACAAATCTAAAAAGGTATTGATATTTTTTTTATCATAAAGAAATATGAACAACGAAACATTAAAAAAATAAAATATATTAAAAATAAATAAGTAAAAAAAAAAACAGACCGCCCACATCCAGTCTCGAACCGGGATCTCTAGAGCGAGAGTGCAAGACACATACATCTGACCTTTTTTGTTGAGTTAGGAATTCATAATTTGTTATTATTTGTGTTATTATTGAAATGAATTTACGTACATTTTTTTATACAAAAAACCTCTAATCTTGTTTTATTTGTTTAGAATTTTTTCACGTTGTAAATGCAAATTTTTGAAAATAAAATGATGTAAATGCAAAATTTTTGGAAAATAATCTAAAATAATCAAAAATAATCTTTGAAATTAATCAGATTACTTTTTGATTACTTTTGATTACTTTTGATTATTTTATCGTAATCGCAAGTAATCTTGATTAATTTGAGATTATTTGTAATCGTAATCAATTAGTAATCAGAAATTTTTCAAAAGAGAATTATATAATCAATTAAATTATTTTTAAAATGTAATCTAATTGATTACTAATCGTAATCCAAAATTAACAGCTATGATCCTGAGTAATGCTTGAAGTAGCATACAGTTTGCAGTAATGTTGGGAAACATATTAAGGAGTTTTGCTTTAAGAGAACCGATTACAATGCACTCTCTTCTGCTTTGTCACAAATCAACTGGAGTGATGTTTTTGCTTTATGTAATGATAATCTGGATCTGATGCTGAAGTCATTCTATAAAGTTATATACCATTGTTTTACTAAATCTGTTCCAAAGACTTTTCCAAAAAAAAAACTACTGGTCCTCCTTGGAATACAAAATTTATTTCTCGCCTAAAAAATAAAAAACTAAGCTATTTAAAAAATATAAAGAACATGGAAATTTGATCAACTACACGAACTATATAAAAGTTAGAGCTGAATATAACAAATCGAATCGTTCTGCTTATAATGATTATTTAATTAATATAAAGGCAAAGTTAAAAAGCGACCCTAAGTCTTTTTACTTGTTTGTTAATTCTAAACGACGCTGCATTGGTTTTCCATCCTCAATGAAATTGGATGACATCGAAGCATTAAATGATATCTCTATAAGTAATATTTTTGCTTCAACATACTCCACAACTAAATTCAACAACACTTCTCAATATCCTTTCATTATCCCGGAATCATCTATAAATATGTCATTTATTAATAAACAAACTGTTTTAAGCAACTTGTTAAAACTAAAATGGTCGTATGCTGCGGGGCCTGATTAAGTTCCAAATTGTGTGTTAAAACGTTGCGCCGATCTTATATACATTCCTCTAACATTTCTCTATAATTCAATTAGACTGGCATATTTTCCTGATGTTTGGAAGAAATCCTTTATAACTCCAATTTTTAAGTCTGGAAGTAAATCCGTAGTATCAAATTATAGAGAAATTGCTAAATTAAGTTCAATTCCAAAATTATTTGAAAAATTGATAACTGAGGCATTATCATATCAAGCGTCTTCTATTATTTCACAACAGCAACATGGTTTTCGTAAATCCTGCTCAACAATTAAAAATTTACTGGAACTTACAACCTGAGTCAATGATGGCTTTGTTAATGGAAAACAAACTGATGTTGTTTATATTGATTTCAGTAAAGTCTTTGATAGAGTAAACCATGATTTATTACTATATAAGTTAGACCGTATTGGTTTCAGTTTGACGCTTCTTAAATGGATTGGTTCCTACCTAAAAAGTCGTAAACAGTGTGTTGAATTTCGTACTGTACAATCTAATGTTATCAATGTCACATCTGGCGTTCCTCAAGGTAATCATTTAGGTCCGCTTTTGTTTATACTCTTTATTAATGATCTTCCATCGGTTTTACAATATTCTAAATGCTTTACATCAAGCAGATGATGTCAAAATACTTCTTTCATTCAATAATTGTACTGACCAAATGTTATTGCAAATCGATATTAATAATTTTACTACATGGTGTAATTTGACCTTAACGTAAAAAAATGCAAATACATGGTGTTTTCAAGATCTCTTCCTGTTAATGGTTTGTACATGATGAATGGTATGCGGCTAGAGATGGTTAAAACATTTAATGATCTTGGTGTTTTATTGGATAGACGTTTGGATTTCCGAAATCATATTACTAAGACAATTAATAAGGCAGTTGGTGTACTGGGGTTTATCAAACGCTGGGCAAAAGAATTTTCTGATCCTTACATTACAAAAAAGCTGTTTACTACCAATTCTTGAATATGGTGCTGTTGTCTGGGATCCTTTCTACAACGTACACTCTAATTCTTTTGAATCCGTTCAGAAACAATTCCTTATATTTTGCCTTCGTGGACTTGGTTGGAATCCTACTGTGCATTTACCTCCCTACAAAAGCCGTCTTGCGCTTTTAAAGCTTCCTACACTTTATAGTCGCCGTAACATGTTAAATGTAACATTTTTAATAAATTTGATTAGTGGAGATTTACACTCAGATTTCCTAGTTAGCAAACTCAACATAAATGTTTAGTGTTAAATACTTTTCTACAAAATATGCTAATTCTGTCCTTTTCGCCGTATTTGTATCGAATTTAATATTATTTATTTATTTATTTACATAACATAGGAAGAGTTTTACAAGTGATATTACAAATAGATAAGAGTTCAGGCATTAAATAATCCTTTTTTACTTAGAAATATTAGCAAAGATTAAAATTACTAGTAGGATAAAGTAACAGTTTATGTTTAGGCAAAAAGTAACAAAAACCTATGTGAAGCTGAAAAAAAAAAAAAAAAAAAGATTTTATGTTAAGATAAAACTTAAGACTATGTATTAACCGTCAATTCGTTGATATGTGCATATTCAGATAATTGACATCTGAGATCGTAATTGTGTGTAAGTATCGAAATTCTTTGTTCAACCATATTGATACAATTAATAGAATGCAGCCGTTGGGTAGAAAAATGCCAGGGTAGATTATAAATCATTTTTAACAGTTTATTTTGACTAATTTGAAGTCTTTTTTTATGGCAGTTTGCGACATCATGCCATACTGGGGCCCCATAATACATTATGGACATAAAAATAGCTTTAAAAATTATGATTTTGTTCTCTTGGCTTAGGGTTGACTTCTTATTTACAAAGGAGTACATAAGTCTTGTGGTGTTATTTATTTTGTTAATTATGTAGGAAACGTGATCGCTAAAA